>JADMNL010000026.1:13892500-14492500 GCA_016271365.2 Neoceratodus forsteri
CCAGGCTGCATTTTCTCATTGTTGCCCTAAACTGTGGAATTCCCTTCTCCTGTCTGTCTGCCACCACCAACTTCCCTCCTGCCTTCTCCTCCCTCTTATGTAACTTCTTTTCCCCTACTTGCAGCTGCTCTTAATTTCTCCCAATTATCCATTTCCCCTTCCACTCTACACCCCCCCTTTTCCTTACCCCCACCTTTACAGCTTCACAGCCCCAGCTAGGCGTTCCACTCACTTTTGCCTGGCCCCTCTCTAACCCCACCCTTACTATCCCTTTCCGCACTCTAGTAGTTCACTACCGGATGCAGTTTCCATGTTGCCTCTGTGTCTACAAAGTGCATTTCACTCCCAGTCCTACTCGGTTGTACCTCTGCTAATCCATTCCTTAGTATACTGCCAGCCCCCTTACGAGTTACACTTTCAATGTGTAATACTGTAGCCTGAAATGTTGAACAATGTGTAATACTGTAACTGTTTTAGCCTCTGTTGTGTTTTTGTTACAGTTGTTGACTCTGCTGTAACTGCTCAGTTGTTCCCCCTTCCCCTCTCCCTCAGGACGCATCTGAAAATGAGCAGTGCTACTCAGTGTGCTTTTCTGGTGAAAAGAAAGAGAGAAAGAAACAAAAATATCTCTAGCTGATGGCTATGTGTGGTACACAAGGGAATATATCCACCGAGGGGGGTTCATTAGATAACAAGGCCACAAGCCCGAAAGGCAAGTGGCTTTATTATCTAATGAACTCCCCTCAATGGGTACACAGCCTTGTATGCCACACATAGCCATTGTATGTTTTATATAATACATGGGAGCTTTTGTGCTTCTACTGGCAGTGTGGGGCGGGGTCGGTTTCTTGGTGAGCTGTGGTCAGGCCATTTCCCGGGGGGGGGGGTTGCCTTGATACTATGTGGCCCTGTGCATTTCTGTTGTGCTGTAGCATTTTGGTAAGGGCTTCTTCTTTAGCCCATTCTTGTTTCCAAACTATAGTGTTCCCCTATAAAAGAGGGAGTGTCTGAGCCAGGCGTCCTTTAGCTTGTTGGTGGGGTCGTGGATTGTGGTGGTGCGGTATGTCGGCAGCAGTGTGGAGCAGTGTCAGAGGTTGGTTGGGAGGATGGTTTGTGTTTGGGGAGTGACGTGTCATCAGGCCAGTGGAACAAGTGACTTGGCAGCTGGGTGTGCGAGAGAGCTGGAGGTTCAAGGGAAAGGCAGCTGGTAGGTGTCTGTGTGTGTGTGTGTGGGGGGGGGGGGTCCAACCAGCATCAACATATCAACATTCTTATACTGCAAGCAGCAAGGGGCTCGGGGCTCTTGAACTATCAAGGGAAAACAGTCCATTTATTCCCTGATCTCTCTTGCCACGCGGGCGAGAAGAAAAAAGGTTGATGGTGTACGAGCCAAACTATGAAGCCGTGGCATAGCTCACTCTTTGCCAATGCCTGCTAGGCTTCATATTCAGTATGGAGGACACACGTTCCAATTTTCGAATCCTGATGAAGCAGGGAAGAAGGTGTAGGCCATTGGGAGGGCATTTGAGCACTCTCAAGCTGGCGACTCCTCTGATTCAGATGATGCTACCTGAAGCTGGACTGCATTCATTTGACTTTTTCGTTGCCCTTCACTCAGGTTTTGCTGTTCTAACTTTAAACTAAACTTTACAGTATTACTGCCTTACCATCTGTAGCATTAAGTTATGCCAGTAGTTACTTTAAAATTCTATGTTATAAGTGTTAAAATAAGATGGAGTCAAGGTTTTCATACTGGCCAGAGAAAAGCTGCAATACTATACGTAGGTCATAAAACGTTTTATAAAACCATTTTCTTAATGGTAATAGACTGACTGAAATGGTAAAAATAGATTGTGCATGCAGTTTTGTTTAACGTTGTTTAGCATTTCTTGAAAATATAGCAGTGTCTCTTTCTTTAGTGATAAGTATGCTGAGGTTACAATATTTTTAGAGGGGGTGACATCGAAACAGGCTGTTGAATCAAGTATGTTTGGAAAAGTTATAATATCTGGCCTTGACCACCCATAGTCCTCTAGAGTGCAGCATTTCATGGACAATCTGTTGGACTGATATCACCCAGTGATACCACCCCCGATTCCTGATACAAGATTGCAAGACTTGTGAATTAATTATACTTTGGCTGTATCGTCTGTCTATTTTAGTGATCTCTTGCACGGCATGATTATATGCTGTTGTCTGTATTTAAAAGCCATAAACCAGAATAAAAACAAAACATAGCAACATTTTTGTTTTTTATGTGGAGAGCTGGGGGAAGGCGAGGCAGGGAGAGGGTTGCCTATAAAAGGTTTTGAGTGTTTGAGGGGGTGTTTCTGGATTCGGGGAGTTACCTCTATACAGCCTCAATAAGGTGGTTACAGCTGTATACCTCCGGAAGTATACAGCTATAACTGGTGAGGTATACTGGGAAATATCTAATAATGGTTCCTATGGGGAAAAACAGCCAACTATGTAATATACATCTATGGAAACCTACACACACACACACACACACACACACACACACACACACACACACACTCACTCAGTGGCACAAGACACAATGTAACGTAGTAATGTTACAGTATACTGCAGGGAACAGTGCAATTCAATGGAAATTAAGCCCTTTTGACATGCAGTATTTTGTGACATGTCATTACTGCAAGTTACTGCGCTGCATCGTGGCCGTCTCTGCTGTACATTTCTCTATATAAAACATACACTCGGGGGCCAACGAGCTACAGAATCTGCACATACAAGACACATGCCTGATCCAGGATATCTGCTTGTGCTTGAAGAGGGCCCTTTGGTCACGTGCACTATTTACACACAAATGTAGCTCACAGGTAATGTGAAACATCACAACAGTACTAAGGGTGGGAGCTCTCATATTATGTAAGCCAGTCACTCATCCACTTACCACTCTGCAGAAGATGGCTTCAAATGCTGGAACACTGAGAAGATTCTGGATCAACTCGGGCGCTGCATTCGCTCCGATCCAGAGTACGAGGATCAGCCCATTCTCTGCCAGGTAAATCCCACTTGTTGAGAGCATTGCCTCGGAGCATCGCACAGCTTTTGGCAGGCAGTCGCCATTCTCAGTCATTTCGTGCTGCAACATGTGAGCAGAGGAAAAAAAAATTAGCTTTCCCTGCTTCTTGCTTCCCGATGACCCCTCCCCCCCCAGTGCCACCCTCTTCCTATAGCGTTACCACCTTGGGAATAACTGCCTTCTCAGACCCACTCCCACAGGCAGGATGTTCTGGCCACACACTTCCATTAGGGGAGTAAAGCCACTGGCAGACACCCAGTCACTGTCAAAAAGTCTGGAGGGCCGGCAAGGTGGTGCTAAGGGTTGAGGCGCTGGACGCCACACCTCGCACCACACCAGTGACCCAGGTTCGGGAACGAGCTCAGGTCATCGGGCATCGGCAGGGAAGGACTAGGATCGAGTGTCTGCCAATAGCCGTCCAAGTCCTGGGGTGGGTTGGGGAAGCACACCACGCTGTGGCAGCCCCTGGGGATGCCCGGAGGCACTGCAGACGCAGGTGTTAGCAGAGGGGGTGTGCGGTGGACGTCTGCACATTAGTGCATGGATGTCACTGCACATCTGTGCTCCATCGGGGGACCTACTGGAGGAAAAATGGCTGGGTGTGACTGAAGCAGCTTGATGACTGCACCCTGTGATGCTGGGAGAACTGTCATGGAATCGCGCTGGGGGTCAGGACCAACAGCTGTCTGAGGGCATGGGGTAGCCTCCAGCAAAGTTGGTGTGACACGTACAGACCCCCATCATGCGAGTGAGCTGCATACTCTCCTGGCAGGCAGGGCTGGTGGCTGGATGCCCCCGCCGGTAAGTCACCACAGCAGGCGTATGAACAGTGACATGATAAAAAGGAAAAAGTCTAAGGGGATTACTTATTTATTATAAATGTTTTTATTAAAATAAATTTTGTGTGCTTCATTACCGACATAATAGAGGCAATACACACTACAAGACAGTATATTATTCCAGCAGTTTTTGGTAAACAGCCTCCCCGGCCCTGCTTCAGTGGTAGGGATGGCAGCCCTTCAGATAACAGTTTCAATCCCTGCAGGTTTCCCGTTGTCTTGGTATACAGGGGTAATGGAGGGCAAGGGTAGGGGTGCCCCCAAAATACCCCAGGCAGTATCAGTTTCACCTCAGTATGCGTCAGCTGAGCATGCAAGTCACATTAAGGGGCAAGGCATGTAACCAGCATCACGCTGCATGATGGACATGACCCAGGAGTTCCACCTGGAAGGGAATGCTTCTGATTTTTCATTAAGGTTGAAGGTGATGTTTTCCATTCTGTATATTTCATGGCTAGTGTCTCTCCACTTCCCTAGCAATGCATTTTTAGAAGCTAATCATTTATCTTTTAATTACATAATTTTTTTTGCTAAAGGAGCAATAAAAATTTTCCCCCAAAAAAATTCTTATGCAGTTATGCAAACTATTTATGCCATTTAGAGAATTCATGCTCTTGCAGTGTTTGAGCATGGAAAAAGTGCATTTTGCCAAACAGGACAAAAGAGCTTCAAAGAAGCAGAAGGGGATAACATCTGGCAGAACATCCTCAGCTAAACACAGCCGCAGCACTCTGCCATAGGTCTCAGTAGAAAACCCCCCAAACTAGTGGATGTCACTGTGTGGAGACTGGCAGTGGAGCAGGTCGCAGCTCTTGCTGTCTGTCTTTTGCCTCAGTGATCATATATCTGGTGCAACACAGCTCACGGCTTACTGAAGGGATTCATTGGCCCACATAAGGAGCAGATGGGATATGAAGAAAAGCAGTGCCCCCCCAAATATTCCAGCAGCTCACCAACGGTAATAGGCAGGGATACAAGAAGACTGTGGTCTCCACTGGGTCCATGGATAGAACAATCTGTCGGATGTATGCCCGCTCGTCGACAGATATGTCGTCTCCTGGGAGAAGGACCTCACTCTTTCTCAGACAGTTCACATAAGCCGGAAGCACTTTCAGAAACTGAGGCATCACAAGCTGACAGAGGAAAAGAAAAAAACCCAGAAAGCATGACTTGGAAAACGAGAAACCATGAATTGACTTTTCACCTCTCACCACTAAAGACCAGGGTTAACTAACACCTGACCAAGGGAATAGTGTGGTTCCCCACGCTTGTGTACCAGAGACTCACTGCTGGCTCCACACAAAGTGCCAAACTACCAAACAACTTCTGGTTTCCAAGGACAAACGCAGTTTCAAACTTTCTTCCTTAAAAAATAAGTTGTAACATAATCTGTATCTTGCAATGACTTAACGTTTCTGAATTTGGTATTTTCTGCTCTCTCCTGTTTAGTTATCTCCCCCTCCCTCACAGGAGGTACATCATGCATGAGGGATGCGGGTTCATTCCCAGATATATGCTGCACTGCACACCTTACCACACTGTGTATTCGCATTGTTGTTGACATTATGTAGAGTATAGTCTCATAACATTAATTTATTTATTTTTTTATTTAGTTTTTGTTGACCGGGTAAGTGCCCTAGACAAATCCTGCCTATTTTCAGGCACGACCCGGGGGAGGGGGATACAGATGAATGCCAACTGACCTTGAACCAGATTAAGCTGTTGGTGGTATTTTTAATGAATGAGGGAAATTTGCCAGGACACCGGGCAAATTCCCCTACTCTCTTCGATAAGTGCCATGGGATCTTTAACATCAACCTGAACTACCACCAATCCAGGCAGATGGGACCTCAGTTTAACGTCTCATCCGAAAGATGGCACCTCAGAAGTGCAGCACCCCTCTCATGCTGCACTGCAGTGTCAGTACTGGGATATTAACCCAAGTGCCAGATGTGGGAACTGAACCCACAGCCCTCTGATCTCCCAGCCTCAGAGGTGAGTGTGCTACCTACTGAGCCACTGACACTGTAACATATGCATCACTGCATGATTTCTCCTGTGCGTCTGTATACATTTGAAAAACTTTGATAAATTTCAAGTAAAAAAAGTTACTAGCCCACCAAGTGGGGTGGAGGGCTGAGGCGCTGGACCTAGGCACTTCACCTCTTGCCACACTGGTCTCCCTGGTCCAGCCAGCCAGTGAGGGTGTATCGAGTGTCCCTAGGACAGCTCTCCTCCCTCGGGGAAGGGGTATCCAATGTCCCTAGGACAGCTCTCCTCCCTCGGGGGGGGGGGTTGTCCAGCTGCTTGTCTGCAGGAATCTGGGTGGGAGTACAGTGGGACCACACATGCGAGACTCCTGGGGTGCCTCTGTGGATGTGGAGCACGCACATCATGTCCTATGCATGCATGGTGGGCCCGGGGGAGGAAATCCAGGGAAAAGACCTGACTGCAGGATGAAGCCTGATCACCCGCAGGCCCTGCATCAGCAATGTGGCACTCTCAGGAATGCCCTGCATAAGCAACATAGCACTCCCACGCAGGCCCTGCATCAGCAATGTGGCACTCCCAGGAAGGCCCTGCATAAGCAACACGGCACTTCCCCGCAGGCCCTGCATCGTCCCAGGAAGGCCTTATAGCAAGGAAGAAATGGAGCAAAGCAACCCCTGGAGAAGCTGGGTGGTGGGCGTGGGGAACAGATCGGGTGGTCAGGTGAATAAGTGAAAAAGATAAAAAAAAAGGTAAACTTTGAGAACTTTGAAAAAAATGTCCAACACTAAAATGTATTCAGTTGGATCCTGAGGGGGACTTTGTGACCTGGACACAGGACTGAGTTATAGAAAAAATGAAGACCATAGTGAGTGGGACACAGGATGGAGATGGTGACACGCAGAAGACTGCTGCAACTGAGCTGAGGATTTAAAAACAAATGGGGTTCAGTGGAGAAGTGGCAAACAGTAATTAGTATAAAAAAAAAAAGTGCTTTGACAGTGCAGTTAACATCTGACATCTATTTCTTGTCCATAATTACCTGTCCATCCGACACCAGGGATGTGGCACAATGCTTTCGATAGCACGCCAGGATACGAGTCACCTGATCCACCAAGCCATCACGTAAAGACTTCATGGGACTGTCTAGTAATGCACTGTAGGCTGGGAGTTTCATCAGAAAATGTCAATTGATGCAGCAGAGGACAGACACAGACAGTATTTGGACAGATGTGCCATAAACTCACATAAACAGAGATGTATACGGACAGGCGTACCTGCCCCTGACACACACACACACACACACACAGAAACGCACACCACCATGGAGAAGGGGATAAATGTGTTCAGTCCCCTTCAGCTTTTTAGACCCTGCATATCGCCAATGGCATTGGTATGAGTGTGGAAGGCTCGATAAATCCATGCCCCCCCCCCAACTTTTTAGTTACAATTTTTGAAAATATATTTAGACCAATGTTACAAAAAACTTCTTGTTCTCTGTTACCATGCAACTATAAAATACTGACTTTGCTGCTGTATCCATTCTCCGTAACTATGTAACTGTAAAGTACTGACTTTGCTGCTGTATCTGTTCTTGGTAACTATGTAACTGTAAAGTACTGACATTTCTCTGACCTTTCTAGCTATACTTGTCCATCCTCATCTTTCCCTGATTCTACTCTCCTCTCAGAAGATACTCCCCATTCAACACCATGCTTCTGCTTACATATAACCTCAAAGAAGGAAGTACATCAGTTACTTAACTCCTTATCCAAATGCTGTAGTGTTTGCTCAGATGACCTCGAACCTAGGCTACTAAAACTTGCTGCCCCTCTATTCACTCCCTCTCTAAACAAGGATATTTAACCTGTCCCTTTGCTCAGGAGTGGTTCCTAATATATGGAAGATTGCCAGGGTTGTCCCTGTAAGAAGGGTGACACTGAATCCATCACTAATTATCAGCCCATAGCCATCCTCTCTGTTCTGAGCAAACTTCTAGAAAAGATAGTTTCTATCCAAACCATCACCTATCTTCATGACCGTAACCTCCTTTCTGGAGCCCAGCATGGTTTCAGTTTCAGGAAGGGACAAGACACCACTACAGCTATCCTCAAATTCACCGATGATACCGAAGTGGCCATGGAGAACGGTTACCTCACTAGTGCGGTTTTCACTGATCTTGCAAAAACATCTGACCTGGTTGACCACTCCCTTCTCAGATCTAAAATGACATCATTTGGCATCACCCTCAATGTGATTACATGGTATAACACCTACCTCTCAGACAGGAAAAATTAAATTCAACTCTGCTACATCTGACCTATCTACTGTCAACATTGGTGTTCCTCAAGGTTCTATCCTTGGCCCCCTCCTCTCTACCATTTTCACAAATGACTTATCCCAAACCATCTTATCCTGCTCCTCCTTGCGCTGTGCTGATGACCTAGTCCTTTAACATAGCTCAAAGTGCCTCGCTGACATTCACACCATCCTTACTTCTAACTTTCACAAAATCCAGTCTTGGCTCTCCCAAAACAAATTGGTACTAAACTCGAGTAAAACTTACTCCATGCTATTTGGTGTGCTCTCAGGCTAAGCAAGTGTATTGATTCTCTATCCATCTGTAGCTGTGATGGCTCTATTCTTGAAAATGTAAGTTCATTCGAATACCTAGGGATTACACGAGACACCTCTCTGGACTTTGCCCCACACATCTCCAGCTCCTGTAAAACTGTTAACTCCAAGCTTGGCCTGGCTTTTAAGGCTAGTCATGACCTTACACCCTCTGTCAGAGCTACCATCGTTCAAGGGGTCCTTCTCTCCACCCCCACCTACGGAGCCATTACCTTTGAACATGCTTCTAAAGTCAATCTCCATAAATGGGACACAACATTTGTCACTCACTCTGGCATCTCATCGGCTCACCCACCACTGTCAGCTTTATAGTAGTCTAAAATAGCTACCCCCAGAAGCCTACCGCTCCTATGCTCTTGGCACCCTAACACATAATATATCAGTACTAGAGTGCCCTCCTCTCTAGCCCTATTATTGTCTCCTCCTAACCTTAGCTACCCCCTTTACTCAGGTGACCAGTCCCATCTAACTGTTCCTAGATGTAACACCACCATGGGCTCCCAGGCCTTCTCCTACTCCGCTCCCACCTACTGGAACTCCCTGTCAGTATCCATCTGACTCTCCCCATCTCATGCCCATTTCAAAAAGGAAAACCACTACCTCCTAAACTCTAACCTCTGTACCTGTCTCCTCCCTCTTTGAATTGCCCTGTTTACCCCGCATAACCACAGCCTGTACCCGTCGCTAAATAAAGTGCACTTTTGCATACTGCGTTCTTGTTTCCCCCTCTTGGTTCTGCTGCTGTGCCACTGGTTTCCTTCCTACTTCACTGTTCCATAGTCCTTGCCATTATTTGAAGCTGTATTTATATTGCCTTAATGCTATACATCTGTACTTCAATGTATTATGTTTTTATCGGGTATATTGTACGCTGTATTATAATGCTTTATGTCATATTGTTTTTGTTATTTAGCTTATGATTTCTCCTGCCTCCCCTGTATCTTCCCTCTTTCACCAACGTATGTATCATGTTACTGTACTAGCTTTACCTCTTGCACTGTTCACTTTTAATTGTTTCCCTGTTCCAGTGTCTTGACTGTATCTATTTATTGACTTGTATTCTCCCGGGTCATGCCTCAAAATAGGCATAATTAATGTCCAGTACACCCACCCCGGTTATCACAAACCAAATAAATAAAACTATGTAACTGTAAAATACTGACAGCTGCTGTATCCATTCTCTGTAACTGTTTAACTGTAAAGTAGTGACTCTGGTGCTGTATCCATTCTCCATAATTATAAAGCACTAACTCTGCCGCTGTATCTGTTCTCTGTAACTATAACTGTAAAGTTCCGTCTCTGCTGCTGTATCCATTCTCTGTAACTATGTAACTGTAAAGAACTGTCTCTGCTGCTGTATCCGTTCTCTGTAACTATGTAACCGTAAAGAACCGTCTCTGCTGCTGTATCCGTTCTCCGTAACTATGTAACTGTAAAGAACTGTCTCTGCTGCTGTATCCATTCTCTGTAACTATGTAACTGTAAAGAACTGTCTCTGCTGCTGTATCCATTCTCCCTAACTATGTAACTATAAAGAACTGTCTCTGCTGTTGTATCTGTTCTCCGTAACTATGTAACTGTAAAGTACTGTCTCTGCTGCTGTATCTGTTCTCCGTAACTATAAAGTACTGTCTCTGCTGCTGTATCCGTGCTATGTAACTGTACAATACTGTCTCTGCTGCTGTATCCGTTCTCCACAACTATGTAACTGCAAAGTACTGACTGCTGCTGTATCCCTACCCCTGGATTTTTTTGGAAAAAGGTGTTGTATTTAAGCTGTCCTGAAGTGAAAAATCTGAAACAAAAAAGAATAAGTTGAACTGTTAAACACTGCTTATTTTCAAAGTTTTGACCATGAAAGCCACATTTATGCAGACAGACGTACTATACACACACACTGGCCTGCAGATGTTAACAGTAATAGATTCATAGACATGTGATGGCAGAAAAGGGCCTTCCTGGCCCATCAAGTCTGCCCATTCCCTCCCTCTACTCGTCCCCCCAAGATTCCCCTCATCCTCCCTGAAGTCTAGTACCTTCTCATATCCTGCTCCGACCTTGAAGCCCTGGTGCTGTGGTCACTATCTCCCACTGTCTCTGTTGGTAAGGACCACGTCAAGTATGTTACCCTCCTTTATGGGCTCCCTAACCAGCAGATGCAGGAAGGGACCTTGGAGTGTCCCTATGATCTCTCCACTCCTAGTCGATAGGATATCCCAGTCTATATCTGGGAGAGTCAGGTCTCCCACCATTAGACTCTCCCCCTTCTGGGCCATTCTTTGAACCTCACACAGCATCTGTATGCTGTGTTCCTCACTCTGCGTAGGGGTCAGTATATCACCCCTAGTCTTAATGCTGTCCCAGCCTTCCTCTCCTGCATGACCCATAGGCTTTGCACTTCACCCTGCTCCTCCTCCTTCCCTTCCATGACCTTAATTCCCTCCCTAATGTACAGTGCCACTCCTCCCCCCTCCTTCCTGCCTATCCTATCTCTCCTGAACACCTTGTACCCCGGACCCCCATCTCCCAGTCTTGATGCTTGGACCACCAGGTCTCCGTTACTGCTACAATATCCAAACCCTCCCTCTCCATTAATGCTTCCAAATCTACCATCTTATTTCCCAGGCTTCTGGCATTTGTTGAAAGTCCCTTTCACCAATTACCTTCCCCGCCCCCTTACCTCTAGGCATGCTATTGCTTAACAGTTCTGCATTTTCTGGTGGGGGCTGAATCTCCCTGAGACTCTTATTTTTGGCATTTCAACTTGTTGTCATTTCCCTACCCCCCACCCCCATTTAGTTTAAATCATATGTTTGCTCTATGAATTCCTTACATTTGATACTTAGTACTGCCTTGCCTTTCCCTCCCCGTTTAGGTGCAGTCTGTCCTGGGCATATAGGTTTTCATCATTCCATGTTGTCCCCCACTAACCCATACCCCCTCTGCCTGCACCAGCCTCTTAGTCATTGGTTGAACTCCATGATCCTTGGTTTCCTTTCAGTGCTTGCTTTAGGCACAGGCAACACCTCCAAAAACACTACAGACTGGAAGCACAGCCTACTATAAAACCTAGCCAGCTCCGTGAATCTTGCCTGCACTGCCATCACGCTGTTTCCATTCAAAGCATTTGTCCCCAGATGGAAAATGAAGTGTGATTTCTCATCCGAAAGTTTTCCCCATAATGGAATTGTGATGAATTACCTTTGATGCTGTCATACTTGGCAAGTACTCCACCCAAGCTGCACTACACCTGCCACCCCATTTAATTCCTCTGAAAACTGAGTCCCCAATGAGTATGACCCTGCCTCTGTTTAACTTATGCTTATTAATTATTACTTTCCCCACCTCCTAGTTCCAGGCGTCTTTTATTGCTCCTAATCCCCTCATCTCCTTTGATTTCCACCTTCCCCCGAGTCCTCTCCCCTCCTGAGTTCCTCCCTCCCTGCTCTCCCCACTGGCGTTACTCGCTTCTCTACTCCCACCTGCCACTCTTACCTCCATCCCCCCATTCTACTGCTGCCAGTGATCCCACAGATTTTCCCACTGATTTGGTAACCCTCTCATTCACCTCCTCCGTTTTGCCCTCAAGGCACATACCAACTTTCTTTTACCTTCTAGCCTCCTTTCAGCTTCCCATTCTCCCTCCTCCTCCTGCAAACTCAGAATCCCTTCCCCTCTCAGCTCTACTCCTTCCCCTGCCACCTCCACCCCCATATGTTCTCAACTCTCTCTTCCCTATCCGTTTACCCCCCCTTCCATCCTGTGCCATGCCTACTGCTCCTGGTGATCCGTATCATATATTTCTTTTAGTCAGTTTCACCCTGGTAGGTTCTAAGATTGTGAATGTTCCTATTAGAGAATGGTAAATTTAATTAGAGCTGAGCCAAGGGAGAGGCAACGGTATACGTGTACATCCCTTACAAGTTACAGGTTCCTACCACGGCACTAACTGGGCTCAGGGAGTGGACGACAATACACATGCATGTCCCTCATAAGTTACAAGTTCCCACTGCAGCACTAAGTGGGCTCAGGGAGTGGACAACAATATACATGCTCATCCCTCACAAGTTACAGGTACCCACCATGGCACTAACCGGGCATAAGGAGTAGACTATATGCATGCATGCTCATGCCAAGGACGTGAGGGTGGGGAAAAATGGCTAAAACAAATAAATAATATGTGTGCATGTCCCTTACAAGTAATAGGTTCCCACCACAGCACTAAGTGGTCTCAAGAAGAGAGAAGAATACCGTGCATGCTCATCGTGAGTTGTACCTTCCCATCGCTGTACTTACTAGGCTTGGGCTGAAACCACGTTTTGGCTCTGGCTCAACTTTGATTACACACCCAGACCAGAGTCAGGTATTTGGTTCAAGCCACCTTTGGCTTACCCATCTGTAGGTGTAACTTATAAGTGGTGTGGGAGCTCCCCTCTTGGTCTGGTAACCTCTGAAAGAGAAACTCCAAGCTCACTTGGTACACACAGACACACACACACACACACACACACACACACACACACACACCACATATAAAAAGTGTACATTTTTATAGACTTGCAAAGTACATATGTATTCAGACAAATGGACATACACAGCACAGACTGACCTTAACTCTACATAGAAACATAGAATTTGATGGCAGATAAGGACCGCTTGGCCCACCTAGTCTGCCCATTTCCCTACCTAATGGATAAGCTGCAGATCCTAGTTAACCATCAGCCTACTTCCTCCTACACCCCACTAGAATTGCCTTATGTCTGTCCCATGCATTCTTGAATTCCCCCACTGTTTTTGACTCCACGACCTCCTCAGAAAGGCTGTTCCATGCATCCACAACCCTCTCCATGAAAAAATACTTTCTCACATTACCTCTGAGCCATCCCCCCTCTATCTTCAAATTGTGCCCCCTTGTTCTTGCACATCTCTTTTTCTGAAAGATGCTACCCTCTTGGACTTTGTTGATTCCCTTGAGGTATTTGAAAGTTTCTATCATGTCCCCCCTTTTCTTGAGGCTATATATCTTTAGTTCCTTTAGTCTTTCTTCATATGTCTTCTGGTGCAGACCCTGCACCATTTTGGTTGCCCTTCTCTGGACAGCCTCCACTCTGTCTATGTCTTTGCAGAGATGGGGTCTCCAGAACTGTACACAGTATTTCAGATGTGGTCTTACCAACTGTCTGTACAGAGGGCAAACAACTTCCTGTTTTCTACTGGTGATGCCTCTCCCTATGCATCCCAGTATCCCCCCAGCCCTCCTTACTGCCTTCTCACATTGCTGGCCCACCTTTAGGTCGTCTGATATGACTAGCCCCAGGTCCCTTTCCATTTGTGTTGTTGTCAGTATCTCACCCCCCATTGTGTACTCTTCCCCTGGGTTTCTGTTTCCCAGGTGCATAACTTTGCACTTCTTTGCGTTGAATCTAAGCTGCCATACATCTGACCATTCCTCCAACCTTGCCAAGTCCCTTTTCATCCTTTCCTCTGACGCACTAGGCAGCAGGACAAGTTAATAAAAAACTGCACTATCCCACAGTCACAGCCAACTGTAGTTGACATGACAGTGAACGAGGACAAATAGCAACCATAAACTCTCCCAAAGAAATTCCAATAAGTAGTTTAATTTTAACAACTCAATACCTGCCGCTCTTAGAAGTGGAGAACAGTACGGCATATTTCTCCACACTAGTCAGCATGCACAAGTTTGGGGGTAATGGCATGAGCCCTAAATAAAAGGCTGTATGCCCTGGGCAAGTAAATTAATGTTAAAATTTACCCCTCCAAGCGCTGGCCCAGTGGCGCTGAGGGTAGAGGCACTGGATGCCACACCGTCAACCTGAATTCGGGATTGAGTGCGGGCTGCCGGGGGTTGGCAGGGCAGAGATGGATCGAGTGGCAGATGGACTGCTCTCCATCTCCAGGGAGGGGGTGATCTGCGGTCGGTGCACTCCTGACCCCTGGTGGAGGCTGGAGCTTGGCAGCACACTGCCACAAAGAATGTGGAGCGGGAGCATGGCAGATGCTTGGCAGGGATGTGCGTGTGTGCGAGCCAGCTGCAGGCGTCATTGCACGCCGAGCTCCTGCAAGAGGACTAAACATGGAAAAAGAGACCCTGGTGGCTGGTTGTTGTGGCTTGATGGCTGTCCCTGGTGCTCCGTCTCCAGGGGTAACACCCCTGAACTGGATCCGAATCGGTGGGTGAGTAGGGGGCTCCCTGCTGCCCTGCCACAGTGGGTAAGCCATGGGAATTACAGGGGGTGAGGGCCTGAAGGAGCGGAAGCGATGGGACAGCAGCCAGATGAGGGACGAGAAAGTAGTAGCAAAAAACAAAAATTTACCCCTCCAACAGGCCCAGAAGCACCATCACTCACTACACCATTGACCCATGCTTGGGAAGAAATGGAAATCACTTAGGGTCTGAATGTGGCAGGAGGAACTATCAAGTGTCCCAAGGACAGCTTTCCTCTCTTTGGGGGGGGGGCTCTGCTACTCAACTGCCCCCTGATGGGGGCCCAATTGGCAGCACAGCTGGCACTTGTAGATGGGGCAGGGCAGCCATTGGACGCTGAGCACGCATGCTTGTAACTGCACATATGTGCACATGACTGCACAGCAGCACCCTCAGGGCAGAAAAATCAGAGAAATTCCCTGGTCTGCCGGGATGCTGCTGGCACCCCCCCACCCAAGCAGGCCCACATACAGAGGACAGGCCACCCACCACTCTGTGGTCCTGGATAAATGGAGGATAAGCTGCAAAAACCTGAGGAGGTCAGTGATGAGACGGGGAGGCATCAGAGAGAGGCAGACTGGGAGCCAGAGAAAACTGTATGGAGAAAATGCCTCCCCGCACAGAAATCAACATGCACACCACACGTGGTTCAGCAGTGGCAGATTCGAGGTGGAGCGTTCTTCATCCCATCCCAAATAATTTTGCCTTTCTGACCCTCCAAGAGGGCGACTCACCAGCCTTTGATAAGAAGGTGATCAGTGTTTCCGCCTGACTCTGCCGGAATGTCTCCACCAGCTGACTGGAACAATTCAGGGAGATATTGTGAACCCGGACCCTCCTCTGACCACTGACATCGGTGTAGGACAAGGCACACTGGGGCAGGAATAAAGCGAGAAAACATACTGCTTAGGAGTTGTCCTCTGACCGAACCCCCTCCTGTCAAAGTCAAAAATCCCTTCTACGTTAATTTACAAATATCAAAAAGGAGAACCGATTAGATTATGTAATCTGTACCTGACAGTATATTTATTATTCAATGAAAAACACTTCAATAAAAATGTGAAGTTATAAAAGGAAAACAGATGTTGAAAGAGGTGTAATTCATGGCCCTGTCTGTAGTTAGTAGCAAGGCTGAGGTTTACAACTCTGTGACAGAGACTGCAGTAGTTATATGGGGCCCATTCAGTCAACCAGTTACATTTACATGGACCCCATTCATACAGCTGAGGAGGGGAGAGGGGACGGGGTGGAGGATGGTCCTGTTCAATGCCAGGAGTATAGGCAATAAAATGCCCAAGCTCCAGGCTGTGCTAGTTGAGGGAGCAGCAGATGTGGCAGCAATTACTGAGACATTGGCCACCCACAGGAATGACTGGGACCTAAACTTGGAGGGCTACACAATGTGTCAGGAAGGATAGGGGAGTGGGAAGAGGGGGTGTAGCGCTGATAGTCAGAAATGACATTATGGTTAGTGGAGTGGAGGAGGCTGATGGAGACGTGGAGGCGATTTGGGTAACCCTGTAAATGGGGGGGGGGGGTAAAAGATTGAAAATAGGGGTGGTGTACAGACCCCCCACAATGGACGTGGACCTGGAGGACAATCTGGTTGAGAACATCAGGGTCACTATGGTCTTGGAAAGGGTAGGGTGGTGGTCATGGGTGACCTTAATATGCCGGGGGGGCAGACTGGGGCACTATGACATCCTCTGTGGCCAGGAAGCAGAGGCTGATGGATGTCTTTCAGGATGCCTTCCTAGTCCAGCAGGTGGGGGAGCCTACTAGGGAGGGCCAGATACTGGACGTTGTTCTAGCAGACTGTGACCAGATAAGGGGCCTGGAGGTGAGCATCCCGCTGGCAGGTAGTGACCACGCCACGGTCTGGTTTCTGCTGTACCTGGGGGAAGAGATAACCACACTAATATAGTAGTAGTAATAGACTTCAAGGGAGCGGACTTTGAGGGCATGGGTAGGATTCTTCGGGGCTGCTTGGATGAAATAAGGCCAGGCATGTATACTGGAAGCTTGTGGGAGACCATTAAGAAGGGGGTGCAGGAAGCTACTAGGTCCTGCACAAAGGTAAAGCGAAAGCAAGGTAGAGCTAGTAAGCCATGTTGGTGGACCAGGGAGGTGCAGGAAGTGGCGAGGGGAAAAAAAGGCTGCCTACGCATGCTTTAAGCGCTCAAGGGGGGAAGGGAGCGGGAGAGAGTATGACTTGCTGGCTAGGAGGGTCACCAGAGTGGTGAGAGGGGCCAAAGCGAGGTTGGAGCAAAACCTGGCCAGGGATATCCAGGAGGGGGGGTTCTACAGATACATAGGGGAGAAAAGAAAAGAAAAGCGAGGGCACAGATCAGCAGGATTAGGACTGGGTAGGGATGGGCTTAGGAAGCAGGGGAGCAAGCAGAGGTGCTAAATGAGTACTTTGCCTCGATCTTTACTAGGGGAGGCGGGGGATCCTTCCATCCCGACGGGAGGGAAGGGAAGCCCGCAGAATCGGGAGGTCAGTTGGAGTCTGGAGGACTGGAAGAGGCTAGGGTAGGGGATTGGCCAAATCTAGAGGGGGAGGGGTGGAAGCATGAGGAGGTGGGCTAGGAGGAAGAAATCACAGTGGCTAGGGTGAGGGAGGCCCTCCGGTCGCTAAAGACTGAGAAGGTGCCGGGACCACATGGGCTGCATCCGAGGTTTCTGAAGGAACTGGCAGATGTGCTGGCATCTCCACTGGCTGCACTCTTCAACATCTCTCTGCAGACAGGATGGGTGCCTCAAGACTGGAGGGTGGCCCATGTGGTGCCTATCCACAAGGGGGGGGGGTCTAGAGATGAGATGGGGAATTACAGGCCTGTCAGCCTAGTCAGTGGTAGACAAAGTAATGGAGGGCACTATCAAGGAGAAGCCTGGGGGACAGCTGGAAAGGTTGGGGCACCTGGACGACAAGCAGTATGGTTTTGTTCTGGGGAGATCGTGCCAGACCAACCTTGTGGAGTTTTACGACTGGGTGATGGGTGCACTGGACTGACACAGGCCTGTGGACATCCTCTACCTGGACTTCAGCAAGAGGTTTGATTTGGTACCCCACAATGGCCTGCTAACAAAGTTGGGGGTGGGGTTGGGGAGGCAATTGCTCAGGTGGGTAGAAAATTGGCTTACAGGGCGAATACAGAGGGTTGTGGTTGGTGGGATAGTCTCCTCCCCCAGAAGGGTCATCAGTGGGGTCCCCCACGGTTCGGTCCCCGGGCCACTCTTGGACATAGGGAGGGGTGATAGGAATAGGCTGAGTCTCTTTGCGGATGACTCAAAACTGGGAGCACTGGCGGATGGTGAGGAAGGGAGAGAGAGGCACTCTAGGTGGACCTGAATACCCTGAAGAGGTGGTCAGGGAGGCGGGGATTGAAGTTTAATGTAGGGAAATGTAAGGTGCTGCATCTGGGGGTCAGAAACCCGGGCCATGTATACACCCTGGGAGGGGGCTCACACTGCAAGACACATCGGGTGAGAAGGACCTAGGGGTGGTGGTGGACATCAAAATGAATAACACTGAGAACTGTCAAAGAACCGTAGCAAAAGCAAACAGGATACTGGGCTGCATAGCCAGGGAGATTACCTCCAGGAGGAGGGAAGTGATCCTCTCTCTGTATAATGCCCTGGTCAGGCCGCATCTTGAGTACTGCGTGCAGTTCTGGAGACCTCACCTTAAGAAGGACATAGCGTCGGCCCAGTGGCGCTGAGGGTTGAGGCGCTGGACGCCACACCTCGCGCCACGCCGGCGACCCGGTTCAGGAACCAGCCGAGTCGTGGGGAGAGATTACATCCAGAGGACTGCTCTCTCTCCCAGGGAGGGGAGGGATATGCTCGCCATGGAGTAACCTCTGGCGGCAGCTAGGGTTCCCGACTGAGCAGCGTGGTGCATGCCAGGGGAAGGCAGAGCTACTGCGCTACGCTGCCATGCTAGCCGGGCTCTGAGGGGGTGGGAACAAAAAAGCGAAAAAATGCCTCCTATGCGCCGGTGAGATGACAGTGGCCCCGGTGGATCCTCCCACATCCCAGATACCAGCCCAGACACGCCCACGAACTGCCTCTGGAGGACCCGACAACGTTCAGGTAGGCCCCTCATACTTAGGAGCCACTGTTGAAGGGAGAGCGGAATCAGCCCCGGAGATGGTACCGGGGGTCGGGTCTGCCTGGGGTTGATCGGGGGAGATGTGGAGGGTTCAGGTTGGGAGTAGAGGAGGAGTTCCGTGTGGGCACTCCTGAAGGATGCCCGGGGTATGAGAGGGATAAATAAAGTTAAAAAAAAAAAGAAGAAGGACATAGCACTGCTGGAGAGGGTCCAGAGGAGGGTGACCAGGATGATTCAGGGCATGGGGGAGGACCTGTGGGGAGAGACTGGAGGAGCTCAGGCTGTACACACTGGAGGAGAGGAGAGAGGGGGGGACATGATAGAGGTCTTCAAGTATGTAAAGGGGATCAATAAGGGTGGAGCCAAGGAGGTGTTCAGGCTAAAGAAGGGAGGAACAACCAGGGGGCACGAGTGCAAGCTGGAGGGGGAAGTTACAGGTGGGAGCGTAGGAGACACTACTTCACTGAGAGGGTGGTGGAGCCATGAAACTCATTGCCCAGCAGTCTGGTGGAAGAGGGCACAGTGGAGGGATTCAAGAAGGGGGTGGGACAGGTATAAGGGGAAACGAGCACCCAGTAGGGGGATGGCTACCGAGCAGACACGATAGACCATGAGGCCTATTCTGCTGGGTTTTAGTATGTTAGCTAGTTATATTTACATGGGGCCCATTCAGTCAACCAATTACATTTACACAGGCCCCATTCAGACAGCCTGTTACATTTACACAGGGTCTCATTCTGACAGCCTGTTACATCTGCACAGGGCCCCACTCAATCAGTCAGTTTTATTTACACAGGGGCCCATTCAGACAGCTGGTTACATTTACATGGACCCCATTCAGACAGCTGGTTATATTTACACAGGGCCCCATTTAGACAATGGGTTACATTTACACAGTCCCCAGACAGCTGGTTACATTTACATGGGCCCCATTCAGACAGCTGGTTACATTTACACGGACCCCATTCAGACAGCTGGTTACATTTACACGGGCCCCATTCAGACAACTGGTTACATTTACACGGGCCCCATTCAGACAATGGGTTACATTTACATGGGCCCCAGACAGCCAGTTACATTTACACAGTCCCCAGACAGCTGGTTACATTTACACGGACCCTATTCAGATAGCTGGTTACAGTTACACGGGCCCCATTCAGACAGCTGGTTATATTTACACGGACCCTATTCAGACAACTGGTTACAGTTACACGGGCCCCATTCAGACAGCTGGTTACAGTTACACGGGCCCCATTCAGACAGCTGGTTATATTTACACGGGCCCCATTCAGACAGCTGGTTATATTTACATGGGCCTTATTCAGACAGCTGGTTATATTTACATGGCTCCATTCAGACAGCTGGTTATATTTACATGGCCCCATTCAGACAGCTGGTTATAGTTACATGGGCCCCATTCAGACAGCTGGTTACATTTACATGGGTCCTATTCACACAGCTGGTTATAGTTACACGGGCCCCATTCAGACAGCTGGCTATAGTTACACAGGCCCCATTCAGTCAACTGGTTACATTTACATGGCCCCATTCAGACACCTGGTTATATTTACATGGGCCCTATTAAGACAGCTGGTTATATTTACACGGGCCCCATTCAGACAACTGGTTACATTTACACGGACCCTATTCAGACAGCTGGTTACAGTTACACAGGCCCCATTCAGACAGCTGGTTACAGTTACACAGGCCCCATTCAGACAGCTGGTTACAGTTACACGGGCCCCATTCAGACAGCTGGTTACAGTTACACGGGCCCCATTCAGACAGCTGGTTATATTTACACGGGCCCCATTCAGACAGCTGGTTATATTTACATGGGCCTTATTCAGACAGCTGGTTATATTTACATGGCCCCATTCAGACAGCTGGTTATAGTTACATGGGCCCCATTCAGACAGCTGGTTACATTTACATGGGCCCTATTCACACAGCTGGTTATAGTTACACGGGCCTCATTCAGACAGCTGGCTATAGTTACACAGGCCCCATTCAGTCAACTGGTTACATTTACATGGCCCCATTCAGACAGCTGGTAATATTTACATGGGCCCTATTAAGACAGCTGGTTATAGTTACACGGGCCCCATTCAGACAGCTGGTTATAGTTACCTAGGGCCCCAGTGCCAGTTATATTTACAAAGGGTCCCATTCAGACTGCAGGTTACATTTCTATGGGGCCCCAAAGGGACACCACTTATGTTTATATGGGCTCCGTGCTAAGACACAGAGCTGCAGCAGTGGTGTAAATGCCAGCCTTGGATGATTCACAACTGCAGGGTTACACACAGACTGAGAAACCAACAGTTAAGGAACCTGCAACACTATTCAGCAGAAACCTCAAGGTGTTGAGAGACAGCAACTCAGCGACTTGTATTTCACATACAGCCTGGTCCCAAAGGCTCAAAGCGCTTTACACTGAAACTGAACAATTCATTATTTAAAACATACATAAATCAGAGTGCAGGTGCAGTCTTGCCCTGTATACATCAAGCACAGTTTTTTATTTAAAGAGACCCCTCAAATGCCAGGAAAAAGAAATGTCATCAGGGGACAGCTGCAACTAACACCTGCGACTTGCAATCCTTCTCAGTTACCTGTATGAATGCTCCGCTCTCCTCACTGAGGCGCCCGCAGTGCCCGAGCTCTGCAGCGACAGTTTTATCACTGTCTATACCAGCTAGTACCACCTTGCCAGGGCTTGTTGTCCCCAGCGCACCAAAGACAGCTGTCACCCGGAGTCCTGGTAAAAAACCAAAACTATATTCAGTTGTTCTCTGTCTCACAAATTGCGCTCACTTGCGTGGCGATTCTGCTCTTTTCCACCATTACCTTTTCTGTTTTTCAAATAAAACAATTACTCAGGAATATCAGAAGCGTATATATATAAAAACCTAGAACCCCACCTACACCAATTTTTGTCCAGTCAAATAAAAACTGATGCAGCATTCAATAACCCAAGTTTCCCTTTTCTCTTCTCCTGCCTTCTATTTCAGGGGATACTGTGACTCACTGCACCTCACTACTCCTGGGCCAGGTGAGCAGGCAGTCGCCTTGGCGACTGACAGAGAAGCTCCTTGTGCTCAGCTGGAGGGAGGGTTGGGGGTCACGTGACAACTGGAAGAGGGTGGTCACAGCTGTCAGAGGGTGTCATGTGACAGCTGTCAAAGGGTGTCATGTGACAGCCAGCAGAGGGTGGTAGCAACTGTCAGAGGGTGTCATGCAACAACTGTCAGAGGGTGTCACATGACAGCTGTCGGAGGGTAGTCACAACTGTCATGGGGTGTCATGTGACAGCTTTAGTGTGGTCACAGCTGTCAGAGGGTGTTACGCGACAGCTGGCAGAGGGTTTTCCCATGACAGCTGACAGAAATGGTCCTGAAGAACAGCCTGCAATCTGGTCTGTGACCTGGGCATTCCATAAATACAGCTTTGCAGGAGTTCACAAAGGAGATAGCAGTATTGATCAAGGCAACTCACGCATGGCGCTACATTTCTGGAAACTCACGTAGCGCCACATTTGGAAACCTTAGCGCCACATTTCTGACCCCTGCTACTTGATACTGTATCATGGTATACTTCGCAAGAAATGATCAGACACCGAACTATCAGCTACAACAGAGCCATTCTTTTTCTTTGTTATACTCATTACCAACCAAATTTCTGTACTTTCTCCACATTGGATGTGTATGCAGGTGGATAAAAATGCGAAAACTATTGAAAAATGCTTAGGTAATGATGACATGGCAAATGTTTCCCGAAGGTTATTTAAAAAACACTCAAATGAGATCCCCCTCGAATCTGTGGACACAGTTAAATACTTGGGAGTTTAATATTTGTTTTGCATTTAAAGCAGATCTGTCTAAACGTTCTTGTAAAGTATCCATACAGTTGGCTTTCTCTAGCAGAACTGGTGCCCCTGATTGCTACCCATCCAGAACCTGTGACTGCTGAATGCATCTGGAGACCCTCTGCAGCCCCTGGAAGTACGGATGCCAACTGAACGATCCTTACCTTTGCTAGTATATAGTGCCATTTCCACGCTGAACCCCATTTCCCTCTGCACTGCTCTGCGGAGGTCTGTTAGGAACTGTACCGCATCCACCTTGACCTATCGGCAAGAGAAGAACCACTGATATGTGCAAGAAACGTACATCTTATAAACAGCTGCTTTAGTGCACAAACCTCCATCCCCCTCATGGCCTTTCCTCACCATCTTACACTGTGGCACAGTATTCAGTGGCGGGGGAAAAAATTACCATGTTGTCTCTTCAACTGCAAAGCGCAAACTCCCCCCACATTAATACAAGAAGCATAAGCTCAGATTGGGGGGGGCACAAAGGCAGCAGTCACTGACAGGTCCTGTGATGAGGTGACACAAACAGATGAGGGGGTGATGTAATATGGGGAGGGAGATATGAGGGTGAGATGGAGTGATATAATATGGGGAGGGAGATAGGAAAGTGTGATGGGGTGATGCAATACAGGGAGGGAGTTATGAGGGTGAGATGGGGTGATGTAATACAGAAAGGGATATAAGAGGGTGATGTAATAACAAGAAGGGAGATACAACGGTGTGATGTAATACATGGAGGGCGATACGAGGGTGAGATGGGGTGATGTAATACAGGAAGGGAGATATGAAGGTGTGATGGGGTGATATAATATGGGGAGGGAGATAGGAAAGTGTGATGGGGTGATACAATACAGGGAGGGAGGTATGAGGGTGAGACAGGGTGATGTAATACAGAAAGGGATATACGAAGGTGATGTAATAAGAAGGAAGATACGAGGGTGTGATGTAATACAAGGAGGGCAATACGAGGGTGAGATGGGGTGATGTAATACAGGAAAGGAGATATGAGGGTGTGATGGGGATGACAATTCAAAATCAGTATTATAACAGCAGGATATACCAAGTTTAATAGAACTAGTTTAATAACAGATCATTAAAACTTTATATACTGATTGTTAGTAATATAAAATGTATGATTTTTTTGTTTGCAATTGTATTCAAAACTCAAAAATTTAATAAAGAACCAAATAAAGGGTGCGATGGGGTGATGTAATACAAGAAGGGAGATATGAGGGTGTGACGGGGTGATGTAATACATGGAGGTGATATGAGGGTGTGACAGGATAATGTAATACAGGGAGGGAGGGAGTTACTAGGGTGTGATGTAATACAGGGAGATATGAGGGTATGATAGGGTGATGTGTTATGTGAAGCAAATATGAGGGTGCGATGGGGTGGTGTCGTGGAGAGAGATACGAGGGTGTGATGGGGTGATGTCATACATGAAGGGTGATATGAGGATGAGATGGCATGATGTAATACACAGGAGATACTAGGGTGTGATGGAGTGATATAACACACAGAAGGAGATACTAGGGCGCGATGGAGTGATATAATACACAGAAGGAGATACTGAGGTGTGATGGAGTGATACAGTATGGAGAGGGAGATATGAGGGTGTGATGAGGTGATGTAATAGGGGGAAGGTAGATAACGACCCACTAGGCACAAGGGCCTGTTTTCAGGGGCGACTCTGGAGCACTAGGAAGGTTAAGTGACTTGCTCAGAATCACACAGTATGCAAGCAGAGGTTGTGGGAATCAAACTTAGGTTTGTTTAATGTACCAAGCTCATTCACACTCGTTAATCTAACCTCTAGGCTATACTGGCAGTCCCAAGATATGAGGGTGTGAGGAGGTGATGTAATATGGGGAGGGAGATCCAAGGGTGAGATGGTGTGGTGTAATAAGAGGAAGAACATAAGCAGCCTGGCTAAAATATACAGGGATTTTTTTCTAGCTCAGCCAGGGGAGCAGCTCCTTTAGCTAGGTTCTACAGCCCACAGGGTTGAAGTTCAAATCCCGGGTTCCCTGGTTTGAAAACATGAGACTGCAGCACCGGGAATCTCACCCATCACAGGTCCCAGATGGGGGTGGGATTAACTTTATAATTACACTCTCTAGTTGTATTTAATGGCCTTACTTGCCTTAATGTAGATCTGCTGAGCACAGCGGGCCTCAGATCCAAAGGGGTCAGGAAGCATCTGCAGAGTTAGGTTTCAGTATCCCCTACATGGAAAAATGGAAAGCTGCCTGGTTCGGATGATTGGTGGTGGTGGTGGTGGTTGGGGGGGGGGCCTTGTTTAATACTGCACTACCTTATTCTTGGTGGGCCCTGGCTAAACGTCTGTGGGGGGGCACTAAAGTCTTGATCACAGCAATAGACCAGACAATCTCTACAGAAACTTTGGCAGAGTAAACCCCATGCTGTTGGGTGTCACTGGCATCTGAAATGCTGGTGAGATCAGGGTGAATAAAACAGGATGCCAGTATCTGACAGAGTATTTGTCATACAGCTTTTCCTCTACAGATGGGGCGGCCAGGCTCTCAGCCCTTCACTATGCGGCACTGAACTGCCAGGCCCAAATCCCTCATGGATTCCCCCCTGGCAGGGCCAGGAAAGAGAGGGCCATTCCCCCCCCCCCAACCTGGTGACACACACATCTAGATGGGCCGGCAGTCAGCCTGTGCTAGAGAGTGGAGGAAGGTGGGCAGGGCTTCATTTAGCCTGTGCCATCCATTTTCCACTTTTCTGTCCCAAAGTTCCCAGCCACGGCAGCACATATGTGGAAGCGCACACACCTATGGAAGTGCGACTCCTCCAGTCTTGTCACTCGAAGTTGGTGGCGCTACCCCCAGGCCTCCACTGGGGGGAGGGTAGCCAAGGGCTGAGACAGCAAACCACCCCTCCCTGGGAGAGAAGAATTGTCCTCTGGATGCTCAGCTCTCTCTACCCCCCCCCCGACTGACCCCCGGTGACCCAAGTTTGTTCCCGAACCTGGATCACCAGCTTGGGAACCAGTAAGGCACAGAGCACCTCAGCCCCCTTTCACCACTGGGCCGGCTGTCTGACAAACTATTTGTGTCACCTCTTCTGCCCTACCAATCCTCAACCTGAGCACCCATTACCTGCACTGACACAAGGGTCAGGGATTACCTGGAAACCACTGTATCTGTACAAACTGCCCCCTGTTGCCAAAGAGATGAATCCCATAGTAGCTACATCGATGCTCTGCGAGTCTGGGAACAGGAACAGGTCTGTACAGCAGCCCTGTGTCACGCAATCCTGAGCAAGAGACTTGTAGAAGGCTGCCTGGAAAGGAGACTAGATAAGGTAAGAAAGGGTTAATGAGAAGAATCCTGGCAGAGAGGGAAACATAATACAGTACAGTACAATACAATAACAATGCAATACAGTACAATACATAACAGTAAATAGTGCAATATGGTACAATACAATAACAGTACAATGCAATACATTACAGTATAATACAACACAATAATAGTGCAATATGGTACAATACAATAACAGTACAATGCAATACATTACAGTATAATACAACACAATAATAGTGCAATACGGTACAATACAATAACAGTACAATGCAATACATTACAGTATGATACAACATGACAGTGCAATACAGTATAATACATAACAATACAGTACAATATAATACAATGCAACAGTACAATACAACAATGCAATACAGTATAATACATAATAGTACAACAATGCAATACTGTATAATAAAATACAATAACAGTGCAATAAAGTACAGTAAAATGGTGCAATGAAGTACAATGCAACAATAGTGCAATACAGTACAGTACATCATAACAGGGTTCAACAAGACCCTGTCCCGTATGTTACGATGAAAGAGAAAGAAAGGATCTGTTCTATCCTCTCCTTTTCTGTCTTGTCTGTCTGACTGCGTAATCAAATTTTCTTGTGAGTCCTAGGAACTGACCACTTTCATAATCCCCCCCACCATCTCTTTGTCTTCACTTGCTGTTTCTCTTTTCTTCCCCCTTGCTTATCTGTGGTTATAAAAATATGTGGCTCTTTATGTGAAACTGGATTCTCTGGTTTGAAAATGTATATAGTTATATTGTTGAAAGGATTGTAAAAGCTATTTGGAACTCAGGGAGTTTGAGAAATGCAGTTTTACCTCCTCAAGCTCATTTGCAGAGTTGTGAACAGGAGATCAGTTCTGGGACACAATGTTCTATTCTGTTGTACCTGGCAAGGAAAAACTAAGTTTTGGGACACTGTGTGAAAACAGGACATGTTATCTTAATAAGCTCAGGATGCAGAAGTTAAATTGCCAGGAAAAGATATCTGCTGGGATATTCAAAGGGGTTGCACGAGCACAACCCCAGAAATGCGCCCCGGGGCAATATTCAAAAGTGAGAATTGCACAATGCAATTCTCAATGCGCCGGAGTGCAAAGATAATGTATGCAGCACATCTCCAGGGGGTATGCCCATGCATATGCGGCACATCCCGATATTCAGCCTGGGATGTGCAGTGCATCTGCTAGCACAACAGAGATATACCCGCATACCCTGGTCTCAAAATTGAGCCTGTAAAAAGGCTCAACTGCTGGCCGTCAGGTGGCAACTCCCCCAAACACTGTGCACAAGCACCCACAAATGTCCCTGGTGGTCCAGTGGTTCTCCCCTCCCCTCCTGTAGCCCCAATCACCATAATAATCTTTACTGTACTATCCCTGGTGATCCAGTGGTACCCTCCTCCCCATTCAGACACACCGATCGCCGAAATATATTAATTCAATGTCCATGGTGGTCCAGTGGTACACCCCTCCCCGCCCGAATCCCCGATCATCGTGAAAACGGCCAAGTCAACTCCCTGAGAGTCTAGTGGTACTCCCCCCACAGGACACCCAGCTCATCCCAGTCATCGCTCGGCAGCATACCCACCCGCATATCTCCTCGGCTGCCCACCGAATGACAGCTTACAGTATGTGCTGCAAGCCTGCAGCATATACTGTAAGAGTCATTCACAGTTATTGACTGATTTCATTCACAAAGTTGTGACTCTCTTACAGTATGCACTGCAAGCCCATTGGTCCACACTGTGGACCAAAGAGTTACAGCACATACATATCCATGATCGGTGGGCAGCTGAGGAGGTATGCATGTGGGTATGCTGCCCGGCGATGACGAGGGTGGAGTGCTGGGGGGTCCTGCATGGTTGGGGTACCACTAGACTGCCAGGGATTGACTTGGCTGCTTTCACAGCACTCAGGGATTTGGGGGGGGGGGGTACCACATTGAATTAATATATTTTGTAACATGGCAGAAATCACACACTGGAAATTAGCAGCAACGATAGGCGGAATGGCATCACGGGACCCGATTCGGAGCGGGTATTAACCCAGGGTATATGCCGTGCCCGCTGAGGTAGTACTGACAGCAGCCAGACCCCCAGCTTAGCAGCACTGGGCACAGGTGGGGAGCGAGTGCTAGAGAGGGAAGCGTGGCAGGCGAAAGTGAGACAATCTAGAGGCAGACAGAAAGGGGGAGGGAAGGAGCAGGCGCGTACAGGAGGGATAGATAAGACAACCCAATACAGAGACAGCATGCAGGCAAGTGGTGTACGGTCGGAGGAGTCTGCGAGAGGCAACGGGAAGTGACTGAGCCCGCTTGTTAATTTGTGAGCGCGCGCACACTGCGGCGAGGGAGGCGTCCACCGGAGACCTCCAACGGGTGGTAGAACAGAAATAGCCGCGTACATCGGGACAGCTTCTGGATGAGCATGTGAGGTGCACTGGTTGCTATCATTAGAGGTACAGACTGTTTTCACCACATCAGCATCGTAATGCCGTCTTGTTACACGATTTGTAAGTGCAGTGTAAAAGTTTGCTCAGCACACCGACTCCCCGTCTTATCTAGTTCTACCGACACGAAACAGGCTCCTGGCGACTCTCTCGTCGCGAGGCCCATGTTACAATCACATTAAGCCACTCCGTCGGTGGCATCTAATGCTGGATTGATGCATGGTTGGGCGGTTGTTTGCCCTCGGCCTGTGGCCTCGGGCCACAACCCTCCCAACGATGCATCAATCCAGCATTAGATGCCACCTTCGTTGTGACTTAATGCTTACTTGGTGATCGGTGTGTCAGGATGGGGAGGGGGTACCACTAGACTACCAGGGATATGGAAGGAATATATTTCGGCAATTGGTGCGTCGGAATAGGAAGAGGGTACTACTGCAGTCCCTGGTACGGGGACCGCATGCTGTGCAGGGCGCCAGGTGCATTTTGCAGGCCAGCACTGCACAACACATGCACATGGAGCCATAATGACATGCAAATGGCCCCATTTGCGCCTTTTATGCATTATGGCCCCATCTGCATATTGGTGTATGAATATCAGGAATTTGTGTACGGAGTATCTCAGATGTGCTGGCACATTTCCCATTCCTGGTATTCAGACCTGTCTGGGGGATATGCCAGTGCACTGTATTTGTGCAGCATGCATTATTTGATATATTCAGAAAAGCTGTGCCATTGCACATCTCTTCTGAATATATCCCTTAGCTGCTCCAGCGCAACTCTGTTGTGCTGCGCCACCATTTGCGCCATTGCCAGGCGCAATTATGAATATCGGACCCATTATATATAAAGAGAGCAATCCTTTGTTAGTGAGAGACAGAGAGTGAGACTGAAATTTAGAATTAGAGATACCCTCAGATGAAGGACTTTGCTTTGCTTGAACTGCCTGTATAAGAGCTAGCCTGCACAATTTTTTATTCTATTATTATTGGTAATACTGAAATGTTACTTGCAAATGTTATGACTTCCTCTGGTTTTTCTATGCCTCCTGACCTGTGCCTCGAAGACAGGTGGTGTCAGACTGAGTGGTATTTATGCCATGCATACTCTTACCCATGAGTTTTGTGCATGGGTATTAGACCTGGTACCAGGGAAGCGCAGAACAAAGGTATGGGTCCTGCAACAGCAAGCTCAGGAGTGATCACCAGAAGAAAGGCAGCCAAACTAGCGAGACAAAAGTCCAGACTGAGACTACAGCCGGCACCAGTGATGGAAGAAGAAGAATAGCCTTCTTCAGATTGTGGGCTATACAACAAAAAGCAGGTCTGACAAGCTTGGCCAGACAAGAATCCAGCAGAGGCATGTCAAGAATAGGCACGACCACCAAACAGATGGCTAGCAGTAGTACACCTAACAGAGACGCTATGGAGTGACTGAAATATGACATTTGGGCAGTGAAGGAAATTATGCAGATGGTAAAAACCTTAACAGAACTGGTGAACTGGCTCACAGAATGATGGATGGAGGCTGAGCAGAGATACCTAGGGGTCTGAGAAATCCACCCAGCCCAGGTAGCACCTGCATTCAAATGCAACTTGGAGGCTGCACCCTGACTCACAACCAGATTGCAAAGGTAACAGCACTCTTGCCAGAAAGGACACTCCCACACTCAAATGTTACTGTAAGATGTGTTTTGGCTGCTCTGTATGTGAACTTACTTTTTGCATGGACATTCCATGAAATCGCTTATTAAAGTGTGGATATTCAGTAACATTTGAGTGTGGGAGTGTCCTTCCCGGCAAGAGTGCTACTGACTTTGTGATCTAGTCTGAGTAATCCATCATGGGGCACCACTGTGAGTCCGCCAGGAAAGCAAGACCCTGAACAAAAGTCCAAATTGACTTTTGGGCAGTGAAAGAAATGATGCAGATGGTGAAAACCTTAACAGAACTGGCTCACAGAATGATGGATGGTGACTGAGCAGATACACCCAGGGGTCTGAACAATCCACCAGGAAAGCAAGCCCCTGAACATGTCAGACAAGGTCAGGAAGTGAGGCACGGCCCCATCTGTTGCAGACAGAGGTCAGAGGGAGTCCAGTCAAAGTACAGAGAACCAGTTCAGAGCCGTGATTCCTAAGATGGAGATGGAGCAGCTGGAGCTTCCTGTGCTTCCCGGGTGCTACCCTGCTGATCCGGAATCAGAGGTGGAGGAATGCCTGGTGCTGGGTTATAGAGGATCAGGTGTGAGTGGTTCAGAGACTGCCGATGAAAAGGTGCTTGACTCTGGTGTAGGAAAAAGGGCACCCTGAGATGCAGATCATGTGATCCATGATAGAGGCATGGCCCCTTCAGTAGAGCAGTTGAACGGTGAGGAAGAAGCCTATGAGATGGCTGAATGGACTGATCTTTTCGGTAAACCAGGGATCCGACACAAAATGGGGATATACATGTTTGCAGGTTATACCAGCATGTGAAAAGTATTGATGATGTACTTATTGGTTCTGGGGTGGTTAACAGAGCCCGTCACCATTATATTGTGAAAAAAGGGGTACTATTCAGGTTACATCCTCACCCTAGGTTAAACAACATATAAGAACAGGTGGCTGTTCCCACCAAATGTTGGATGCAGGTGATATAGCGAGCACACACTGATCACATTGTGCGGCATCCAAGTAAGAGGGAAACCTTAGCAAACCTTCTGCCACATTTTTACTGGCCAGGAGTCCACGGGCAGGCAGCGACGTACTGTAGATCCTGCGGTGCCTGCAAGTTAATGTTGGCTGTAGCCCCCAAAGAGAAGGTGTGGTTACCCCGCAGACAAAAGTCTACTTCCTAGAGACCAGGAGAAACAGAAGGCCCACAAAGGAAGACCACCTGGGGAAAGAGGGGACATTCTAGGAAAATAGGTATTCTTCCTCCAGGGCTGGGAGAGGCATAAAGAAAAGATAAAAATGGGTAACAGTGAAATGGTTTTGCTGCAATGTTAATGGCTAAACTAATACATTGGAAACATTAGAACCGAGAATTCAGAAGGTTAAAGAAAATGTGTGGGTTTAAACTCAACTGTTTGCTGTACTGGCTGTTATGGAAAAAGGTATCCTGCAAATATGTGCAACTGTAAAGGTTATAAGGTAATGTTAGAAAAGAATTAAAAGAAGGTTTTGGAAACCTGTTTTTTTTTTTTTTTTTTTTTTTTTTAACAGGTTTCCTCTTAAACAGGGGGATATGTGACAGGGTTCAAAAAGACCCTGTCCCATTTGTTATACAGAAACAGTTAAAAGCAATATGTTCTGTCCTCTCCTTTTCTGTCGCTTGTCTGTCTGATCGCACAATCAAATTTTCTTGGGAGATCTGGGAACTGATCACGCTGATGGTCTTATGATTCTCTGCCTCCTGCTATGTTTCTGCCTTCACTTACTGTTTCTATCTTTTTCTTCCCCCTTGCTTATCTGTGGTTGTAAAATTATATGTGGATCTTTATGTGAAACTGGATTCTCTGGTATGAAAATATATAGTTTTACCATTGGAATGACTGCAAAAAGCTGTTTGGAACTCAGGGGGTTAACCCTGAGCTGCAGTTTGACGCCCACAAGCTCACTTGCAGAGTTGTCAACAGGAGATCAGTTCTGGGACACAATGTTCTATTGTACTGCAACTGCAAGGAAAGAAACTGAAAGTTTTGGGACATTGTGTGAAAACAGGACCTGTATCTTAACGAGCTCAGGATGCAGAAGTTAATTGCAAGGAAAAGGGAGCAATCTTTTGTTAAAGGGAGAGAGACACACGCATTGAAATTTAGAATAGAGATACCCTCAGATGAAGAACTTTGTTTTGTCTGAACTGCCTGTATAAGAGCTATCCTGCACAATTTTATTTTTTAGTCTATTGTTACCGATAATAAAATGCTGCTTGTGAATTTTATGACTTCTCCTGGTCTTCCTATGCTGCCTGACCTGCGCCTCAATGACGTACAGTACAATACAATAACAGTATAGTACAATAACAGTGCAATATAGTACAGTCCAATAACAATACAATAATAGTGCAATACAATAACAATACAACAGAGCAAAACAGTACAATGCAGTAACAGTACAATACAATAAGAGTGCAATGCACTACAGTCTAATACAGTAGACAGTATTGTACAACATAACACAAATTAATTTTACATCGTCTTCTGTACCACAGCCTCACAAAACACAACATGCAACAGACCTCACTCCATTCCCGCTTGGATTTCGAAATCGTTAGCCACTGTGGTTAAACAGACCCCACATTTTTTAGCCACCACAATAATCCTAGAGCCACATGTGATATTTCTCTCAATTCTGTGCAGTGCCCTCCAATTACTGGCTTTTACCTCCTGCTTTTATTCTGTACTCTTTCATATTTCACTCAGTTAACTCCTACGTCAGTCATGCCTGCCTGCTATTTCTAGCTCTCTTGTCATGCTTCCTTTAACTTTCTTTTTAGTTCCCTGCCTGCCTGGCTGGCTGCCTTAACTAATGTTTTTTATTCAGTCTCTCCCCCATTTTCTTTTGTGACTGAGATCTCCACATGTTTCTGCTCCCTTTCACCACCGTAGCCCATCAGACTCTAGTGCTACAGCCTGCCCCCTCATACCATGCAGTCGCATTCTAATTGGCTGGAGAAGTGTCTGTGTACTGGAGTCAATCAGAAACAGTCTCCTCTGTGCCAGATATCTGAATAAGGCACATTCAGCACTGTCCATGGTCTCCAATCGACAAAGTCTCATGAGAGCACACAGGATCCAACATGGCGCTGGCAGACAATAGTTTTTTGCCTCTCTCTCTCTGCAGTTCCATATGTCGTGGCAAGAGAGGTGGCATAAAACAGCTGCAGCGCTTAATTTTTGCCTCCATGGCACTCAGAGCAGGATCCTTTAGCCACATGGTGTCGCCAGTGGCGATGTGGCAAGCAACAAGTGGGAATGTTATGATGAACTTCTGTATAATGCACTGCATTACTTGTATACTCTTATCCTATGTATTATGTACTGTATTAATTTCCTGTAATGTTTCGTATCCTGTTTTAAATCTACTCGCCATGTTGTTTCTTTGCCATGCACTCTGGTCTCATTTATGATGCACTTATGAATAATGTACTGTATTATTTGTATAATCGTATTCTATGTGTAATGTACTGTAGTAATCTCCTGTAATTTTTTTGTAAACTGTTTGTAAATCTGACGTGGAGCCTTTGCAAAAGAGTTTTTGACTCAAAGGATTGTAATTCCAAGACTTCAATAAATAAATAAATAAATAAATGCAGCCTCAGTCTGCAGCAACAGCATTAATCTTTTTGAAAGCAACAGTCAAACTCGTTGACATTGGCTGAGGCATGTTGCGAGAATGACAGGTAATGGGAGGTGTGTTATGTAGCCGGTTTTACTTGCCCTTTTCCTGAAGGTTATGCAGCTTGATGTCACGGTGGCCTTTCCCTCCCCAAGTGATTAATTCAGCAATTCATAGATCCTTTCCCAAATCCCCAACCCCTCCCCTCCCAAATCAAGGTTCCCCTAGCATGTCACTTCAGGGTTCACCAAGAAGATACAGCAGTGAGATGAAAGCCCGACCAGTACCTCACTCCCACATCAGGTACTGGAACTGAGCTGGCTGCAGCTTACCTTCTGCTGATATGTACCAATATTTAGCCCCCTCCAGTTAGAGAGTTTTCTGTCTGCAGTCGGCACAGACGTGTGGAAAAGAAAGAGTCTTCCTGGACATCCACAAACCTGAATAAGAAAAACACAGTTTCATTGATCTTTCTGTCTCAGGCTTTCAGTGGTTTTATTTGTTTTAATTTTACCATTTTGGCCAGGAAAGACACCCTAAGCCGAAGCTGGTTTCCAAATGCATCCTGGGAGCACAGGAAAGTGAAGTGACTTGCTCATGGTCTCACAGTATATGCAAGTGGTGGCTGTGGGATTCAAACCTGGTTCCCCATGACTGCAGCTCAGTGCTCTTAACTACTATGCTATACTGCCTCCAGTTCACACTACAACTGACGGGAACAGACCCCGTAGCTCAGGCTGCAGTGAGTGAAAGAGCCAGGCTCCCCACTCATGCAAAGAGGACACGACATTTCTGAGCAAGAAAAAAGGTATTTCTACCCTGCATTTGTTTTAATGACTGTGGTGACACATCTCACTTAATTTACATTTCATCATAACAGTTCTTTAAAGAAACTGGGATAACCTGTCCAAATATCTTGATTATTTGCAAATACGTGGAGGTCACTCACCTTTAGGGCCTCTAGTCCAGCCTGCACTGCTATTCCAAACACAGTCTCCTGTTCCTCCTCCTCCTCATCAGCAAAGAAGGATGGGATTTTAACCAACAGACTTGAACAAAAAGGAACAGAACAAGCATTTGTCAATGCCGAACGGTCGCTTGCAGGTGTTTGCAGTGGTGTTTGGCACTTGGACATGGCTTAAAAAAATCAGTGATAAAGTAAAATGAGGGACACAGTTTAACAACTGGTTCTATCCCCTGAAGCAGGCAGCATAAGAGTATTGGTGAAAAATACTTTGCAGAAGAACAAGTCTGTAACTGTGTGACAATATTGTGAGTATACAGTATACCCACTGTTCAGCCACAGAAACACAAATTTTAGGAGGGCAGGAACATTCTGAGGTAAAATCAGGGACATCCCTGAAAATCAGGGAAAGCTGAGAGGTATGGTCAGTCTCTCTCTCTTTCTCTCCCCCTCCCAGTAAACAAGCATTTGTCAAAGCCAAATGTTGGCTTGCTGGCATTGGTAGTGCAGGAGTTAGAGAGATGCATAATAGGACTGTCAGTGAAGTACTGAACTGATGCCAGCCCTGGCCCCACCCTGCAGAGAGTGACAGGCATTGTGGTGTGCCTTTGGGTCGTCTGCCGTAATGCTCACGCCATTTCACCTCACCCTACCCCGCAGACACCGTGAAGTGTCGCGGTGTGCCTTGGGGTCATTGGGCCTTACGCTCACCCCATTCCAGAAGGAAGTATGCTGAAATGGGTGCAGTATAGGAGAATAGGGTGAACTTTGGGGCCGAAGAGTCCAAGGCACACCTCGATGCCTGTCACTGGCTGCAGCGTGGGGGTGGAATGGTGTGAGCATTACAGCTGACAATGCCACCATCCCGAGAGTCCCCACAGTCCAGTATGTTACTCAAACCACCCGCCCCCCCCAAAAAAATAAAATAAAAAACTAGCAGTACGAAAGACCAATAGACTGCGGTTGGTCATCTGATTCAAAACACTTTATTACAACAATAACATGCAGGCAGCAGCACATATGAAACACAAAAACGACACAAGTGGACAGAGACTCTGTGATACACAATAGACAAATTAAGTGACAATCCAAGTAAATAAGTTCAAAATAACACTAGCTCAAATTAAAGACCACATTACCCTAGAGCCTGGCAACCACATCTCAAAAATAAAATGGAGCTGAAATCTAAGCTGGGCTAGCACAGTTTAGTTCTATTAAAAATGAACCACCCAAGTTCAAGGAAGCACATTTCACCCGTGTGGTCATGTGCCCCTCTAATATAGTCTTATTGAACATAACAAAGGCATAGTCTACAGACAGTTTTGTTTTTATCACCCACCATGCAAGTTCTGTGTATCATTTTTGACGTTAAGTAAGGTAAATGACTGTAAAATGTATTTTGAAAATACCAATCAAGTAACAACACTGGATCTTGTTATTACTGGACAATGTTTGTACTTTGCTTTGTTTTTCCCTTAATAAGTGGAGGAAAATTAGTTCATTTGGAATCTCCCATTAAGTTTCCAGAGTTGTCTTTAGCTACCTGTCCCTGGACAATCTTTAAGCCCTGCAGAGTATCAGGGCACTTAATAATGTACAGTTATGATCTTACACACTAATAATAAAGAAAGCACAGTTACGCAAGAACTTAACATAAGAGTAGATCTTCGAGAACAGTTCTTGCAGCAGGTTACACCATAAGGACTGAAGCCGGCAGGAAGCAGGACCCCATGGAAAACTTCTAGCTAACTATACATAGAGGGGGACTGTCCCTGACGTCGACTCCAATGTCAGATACACCATAAAAGGGTCGGCCCCCCAGCATAACTCAGTTCTACCGGCGTAATGATGTGATTCAGAAGGGGAGACCGAGGATCCACTTCCAGAGGAAGACTAATAATTCTGATGCGTCCGAGACACTATGAAGTAGAACCAAACCTCCTGAGGGGAAGGTGGGAGGGAAACTACCTGCTGTAAGAGCTGTTCTCAAAGATCTACTGTTACGGTAAGTTCTTACGTAACTGTACTATCTTACTTCAAGATACAGCTCTTGCAGCAGGTTACACCATAAGGACGGATTCCCAAGCAGTAAAGGTGTAATGCTAACCCTGTCGGGAGGAGGACAGGAGAGATCAAAGGGAGAGGGATCTCTCAGGACAAAAGTCCCTGAAGGACTGCCAGGCCAAAGCCAGCTCTACGCCTGGAGGCGATGTCCAAACTGTAGTGTCTAATGAAAGTGTGCACTGAACTCCAAGTGGCAGCCACACAGATGGCGGATGTCGCTACATTCTTCAAGGCAGTGAAGGAGGTCGCCAACCCCTCGCAGAACAGCCCTTCACCGGTCCCAGTAAGGGCTTGTTGCATTTCTCATGACAGAAAACAATGCAGTTAACAAACTACCCGGGGAGAGTTTGTTTTGATATGAGTGCACCCATCATCCTTTGAGCGAAGGATAAAAACAGTTGGTTGGACTGTCTGTGTGAACGGGTTCTGGCCAAGTAAAACCTCAAAATCCTGTGCAAATCTACAGTGTGCAATAGGGCTTCCCCCCTGTTCGAATGGTTGGGGGAGTATACCAAAAGGTCGATGTCCTGGTTTAAGGTTAAGGCTGAAACCACCTTGGGAAGGAACTTAGGATTGGTCCTTAAGGACACCCTGTCCTTATGGAAAATCAAGTAAGGCTCTTTACACATGAGCCCCTGAAGTTCAGAAATTCTCAGTGCCGGAGTAACGGCAAATAAAAATAATGCTTTCTAGGAAAGAAGGTGAAGCTTGCAATCCGTGGCTGGTTCAATAGGAGGCAGTGTAAGCTGCTCTAAAACCAAAAGAAGGTCCCAAGGAAGAATCGGATCCTTTATCGGTGGTCTTAGATGCAAGACACAAACAGAAAAGCATGGGAAGCCTCTAATTGGACTAGTGAACGCTGACCAACCAGAGTGTGGTATGCCGAAATGGCACAGAGGTGTGCCTTCAGAGAGGAATATGCCAATCCCGACTGGAAAAGGGATAGGAGGTAGTCCAAAACAGACTTCTCAGGGCATCGAAGAGGATCGAGGTCACAGGTCTGAGCCCACAGACACAATATCCGCCATTTCAGAGCATACGTGGTGTGAGTCGAAGGTTTCCTAGCTGCCACTAGGATATCGGCAACCCCATGCCTAAGAATGGCTACGTCTTTAGGAGCCAGGCGTGCAGGTTCAGGTATCTGAGGTTCGGATGGACTAGTGAGCCGGCCTCCTAGGACAGCAAATGAGAGCTGACCAGTAAGGGAGGCTCCTGAGCCAGCTGATGAAGCAACAGAAACCAGATCTGTCTGGGCCAAAAAGGCGCCACCAAGATCATGGACGCCCACTCTGATCGGAGCTTGAGAAGAACCCTCTGGATCAAAGGGAAGGGCCGGAAAGCATAGAGAAACCTGCCCATCCAGGAGAGGGACAATGCGTCTTACCAGAAAACACCAGGCTCTGGATCTAGTGAGCAGAAATTGGGCAGTTTTGAGTTATATGGGGACGCAAATAAGTTGACATCTGGTGTCCCCTTTCATAGGAACAGGTCCTCAGTGACCTCTTGTAGCAATTCCCATTCATGAGCTCTGGTCTTCGACCAGCTCAGAAGGTCTGCGATGGTGTTGTCCACACCGGGAATGTGCACTGCAGTGAGCGTGGTGCCTTGCTGTAGTGCCCATTCCTGCACCTGCTTTGCCTCTCTGCAAAAGGGGTAGGAGTGAGTGCCTCCTTGTTTGCTGATGTAATACATCATGGAGGTGTTGTCCGTTTGGACCAACACATGACCTGGTGGAATCTCTGACTATAAGGCATACAGGACTGCCCTCATCTCCAGGACACTGATATGGAAGTGAGTCTCTAGGGGCGGCCAGGTTACCTGGGTCCTGGTGTCTCACAGATGAGCTTCCCAGCCAGACCCTGATGTGTCGGTGGTGATGGTCAGAGATGGTACTGGCACCACGAAGGGGACTCCCACGAAAAGATGTTCTGGGGCCAGCCACCACTGCAAGTCTTGAATGACCGGTCGTGTGAGTCTGATTGGCTGGTCTAAGTGATCCTGCCTCTGGTCCCATTGAGTTCTCAGCGTCCACTGAGTCACTCATGTGGAGGCAAGCATGGTGGACCGTGGCAATGGCAGCTGCCATATGTCCAAGTAGGCAAAGTATGGTCCAAGCGGAGACCAGATTTTGTGTCGTGATGGTCCTCATCAGAGACCTGATGCATTCTGCCCTGTCCCCAGGCAGGAAGGCTCTCCCTTGACGGGTATCCAGAACCGTGCCAATGAACTGGGCTGGCAGTATAGCCTAGAGGTTAGAGTAACGAGCTGTGAATGAGCTTGGTACATCCTGCAGACCAGACCTTGGTTTGATTCTCACAAACTCCACTTGCATACTGTGAGACTCTGAGCAAGTCACTTACCCATCCGGTGCTCCCAGGTCACCCCTGAAAACAGGCACTTGTCCTAGTGGGCCTTACCCAGTTACCAAAGACTAAAATAAAATATATATATAAAAAAATATGTATAGTCTCTTGTTAGGGAATGAGAGATGACTTCTCTTGGCTGATGGTGATCCCTAGAGACTGAAATAGGGAGCAGGTGTCGTGAATAGCCTTCTCCAATGCCTCTGGGGAGGAGGCCATCAGGAGCTAGTCGTCCAAATAGGGGAAGACATAATGGCCTTGTGTCTTGAGGGCTGCTGCTACGACTGCCATGCACTTGGTAAAGATGCATGGCACTGAGGACAAGCTGAACAGGAGTGCTTGGAACTGGTAATGGCGTCCCAGAAATTTTCTGTGTGACCAGGTGATGGGAAGGTGAAGATACGCATCCTGCATGTCCAGGGATGCTAGCCATGCACCTTGCTTGAGCATGGGAATAAGACCCGGAAAGGTAACCATGCGAAAGCACTTGTACATCATGAAGATGTTTAGGTTGCTGAGGTCTAGGATCAGGCGTAAGTCCCCAGTTTTCTTTGGAACCAGGAAGAAGTGGGAATAGTATCCTTCTTCTCTCTGGCTCCTCAGTATGACCTCGATGGCATTCTAGGCGAGAACTGCCGAGATCTCCTGCTGGATGAGAAAGGCATGCTGTCCCAAGTAACGGGAATGCAGAGGAGGTCTTGATGGTGGGTGGTCAAGGAACTCTACAGAGTGTCCTTGACTGATAAGCTGAAGAACCCACCGGTTGGAGGTGATCCTCTGGCACCCTGACAGGTGGTAAGTGAGTCGACCCCCGACCCTTTCTTCCCTTTGATCCAGAGGTGGGGGAGGGGCAAGGGCTGGGAAGGAGTCATGCTGTGGCAGTACTGGCTCTGGCAGGTTGGGTAGGTTTGGTGCGCCCCTGACCTCCAGAGAATCTCTGCTGGGTTTTTACGGCCGAAGTTGCCCCAGTGTTGCTGCGGGACCGAAAGAGGTCGTTTGCTCTGTCGGCCACAAAACAGTTCTGTGGTCTGCAAAAGGAACCAGGCCTTGATTTATACATGGCCTGAACCGTTCTGACCGCCTTCCCAGCATCTTGGAGTCTGGTGATAACCCTCTCATAGTCTTCACCAAATAACACAGAGCCATTGTAAGGGACATCCAGGATCCCTTTCTGGACGTCTGGAGTAAATCTGGAGACCCTCAACCAGGAGTGTCTCCAGATGCAAACGCCTGCTGAGGCACCTCTTGCTGCTGAGTCTGCCAAGTCATAAGCGGCTTGGAGGACTTGATTCCCAACGTCCAAGCCCGTATAAAGGAGGTTAAGTAGCTCCTCCTTTTTCTTGCCATCAGGAAAGTCCTTTAGCAGGTCTTGCCCCTGGTCCCACAGTGCATTTTGAAATTGCACCATGTGTGTCAAATAAGTGAGGGACCTAAGACAGCACGTGGAAGCATACATGCGGCGGCCCAGAGAATCCAATTGTTTGGATTCCTGGTCCGGTGGCTCGGTGCTGAGGTGTTGGGGTCTTTGAGAGCAGTCGAGCGAGGCTGTAATGACGACCGAGTGTGCCACAGGTTGCTGAGCCAAATAAGGAGCGTCCAGTGGGGCCCTGTAAAGTCTGTCAGCCTTCTTGGGGACCACTGGGGTTGAATGTGGGCACTTCCATGCAGCCTTGGTAGTGTCCAGAAAAGTATCCACCTGGAGTTGAACCACCACAGGGTTGGGGTCTTTCTGCCTCAAGTGGCGTCCCAGGCGTTGCCGTTCAGGGTCTAAATCCTCCGTCTCCCATCCCATGTTCTCTTGAATGTGTCTCATAATGTCAGAGAATGATGGGTCATCAGGTGGTGACCTAGGAAGGTCATGAAGATCTGGGGAAGCGGAGGCAGATCTGGAGGTATACGAAGTATCAGGACATGAGTCGTCGCCCAATGAGGAGTGGGATCTTTGTCGGGGTCTCTTGCGCCCATGATCACGAGGGGACTCTGAAGGAGTCCTGGAATGTGAAGGTCTCTTGGCCTTTGCCCTTCTGTCCTTGGACCTACCCCTGGGTGGGGGTGTAGAGTCCTTAGGTTCAGGTATTACTGCTCTGGGAGATGCCATGGGGGTTGGGGTCCCTCCGGGAGGTTTGATGGGTACCACATATTTTTTGATGGTGTACCACCAAAAGGTGAAAAGATCTTTGACCTCTTGTAAATTAAAGCTGGACGAAGAGCCTGGCATCGGTGCTTGCCCATCGTTAGGGGTGGGCGCCAGTGGCTGAGGCATCATCAGGTCTGGCATTGGGTCCTTTGGTAAACTGACGTCGGGCAGGCCAACGTCCTCTGTGTCTCCCAATGTCTGGTCGTCAGTGACGTGAGCTCTGACATCCTCCTCCGACATCCCCCGCAACCAGTGTCTGGTGGCCGAAATGATGTAGAGTTCCTGGGGCATTTAGCGGACGATGGATCTGGTGTCCGCTTAGCCTCCGACGTCCGTTTAAGGGATGTGAGCTCCAAAGTTTTTCTTGGAGGTGCGTCCGAGGTCTTTGGAGGTTGGGAGACCGAACGGTCGGTGTCCCGGCGTCGGTGCTAGGTCTAATAACCGAGTTGTGCTTGTGGTGGTCGGAAACCTCCAACCTGGCAGCCGACCCTGAGGGATGGCTGTCCTTAGACTTGGTTCTCAGCGGTTGCAGAAAAACAACGCTGGAGCTCCCCGAGGTCCTAACCTTAACCCGGGGGGGGGGGAGAGAGCGGAGACCTAGCCCAGGATGGAGACTGGTCCGACTGGGTGGAGCTGGAGCTGGCCCGGTTGGGGGATATATCCCTAGCCTTGTCCCGGTGCTTATCCTTGTGCTGCCCCAATTTATGTGAAGGTTCCCCTCAAGAGGATGGGTCTTTTTCCATGGCCTTGAGTTTCTCTTCCAAGAGAAAACTCGAGTGCTTTCTGGTGTCAGATCCTGGTTCTACTATTGAACTGCTGGCAGATGGAGCAGGCTTGGATATCGTGGTCCGGGCCTAGGCATCTCACACAGGCCAAATGCCTGTCTTTGAAGGGGATCTGCTTGCCGCAAGCGCACTTAGAGGGGTGTCCTTCTGTAGAAGGAGTCGGGGAAGAAGACATACACTTGTCGGTTCTTGCTGTGAAATAGGTGAAAAATGAAGAAAATTCTTTCAGGCGTCGTTCGTCTGCTAAAGGCATCCATAGAGCCAATGCATGCAAGTCGACGGCGGGAAAAGAACTGAGGAATGCTGGGGGACTGCCCCTTTTATGATGAATCTGACGTCAGGGGTGGGGCTAACGTCAGGGGCGGTCCCCCACTACATATGGCTAGCTAGAAGTTTTCCGTGGGGTCCTGCTGCCTGCCGTCTTCAGTCCTTATGGTGTAACCTGCTGCAAGAGCTGTATCTCGAAGTAAGATCATGGTAATAGGGACAGTTGCAAACACTTTCTAATCAAAGTCCATATTATTTAATAAAAGTACCTACTTACATTTACCAACAACTATACTGGCTATGTGGCTAGAATAAAATTGATAAATGCTATACTGGCTGAAGACAAAAATCCAGTCCAAGAAAGTACCTGATTAAAATTGAGAACTGAACAAAAGATCCATGACAGAAGCTGCCACAGGCTGTGAAATCTCTGCCCGATTCATCTCTTGGCCACCCCGAGTCGTGCTCTCTCTTCTCATTTCCCGACAGCACTGAGCACAGGAAGTCTCCATGCTGAATCGCACCACGGCATCCCCCAACATGACTCTCTCTCTGTGAGCAGACTGAGGCTGGAGTAGTACTGATCCTGACTCCTGCTGGTGGATGACCTGTGCTGCACTCCAACTGGCAAGACCCGAGACTTGTTACCAACACTGGAATGCCAATTCTGCCTGCCGCCGTCTGAAACGCCTGGCTGCTGGGCTCTTCACTCCGGCTCCCCGCTTGCTCTGTCCACTCCTCGTTCACCAGTGTGCCAATTCTTTCTCCGACTCCAATGAATTACAGCTCACTGGTGTTAGGCAGCCCAGACATTTAAAGAGGGCACCTCTGCTGGCCACACCTACTACTGGATGCCACAGCCAATCAGGAGCCACAAGCACGAGGCTGACCTGGTTGAGAACTGCGGGAGTTAAGGTCCGCTTGCCTAGTTCACTGTTAGCAAAGCACTAACCCATTTGCAAATGGCACTGACATCAGTGCGACTATGCAAATAAGCACACTATGCTTGCATATAGGCACACTGGCATATCCAAAGGTTTGTGGAGGCGTTACACAGCTGCACTATGTAATGCCTCCCCAAATATGGTCCTTATGCCACTGCACCCCTACCCAACAGCTCATCCATGTGTCAGACAACATTCCCTGACAGTCTAGAGGTCCCCACACACCTCCGTTCACTAGTCTATTTATGCACCAACAGCTCTTAGCAGTTTAGTGGCCTCCACACACCCTGCTTATCGCCAGCTGTAAAATGTGTGCCCCCCCCCCGTAGCTGATATTGTTATGCTTACTAGCCAAATGCTGGTGACTTTGTGTCAGGACAGTAAGCTGTTCCTTTAACTAGCCCTGCTGGATTGTACTGGAGAAGGTAGCTTTTCAAATAATACACCAACCGGGCCAGTGGAAATCTGACCACTGCCCCATGCTACCAAAATGTCCTTTGTCCTGTCAAATTGTGTGTGTGCGCGCGTGTGTGCGTGCATGCGCGGTGGAGGGTTATTCTGCAGTTTGTGCCATTATGGAGGGTCAGGTCATGCCAACGGGTTGGCTGGCCTCTCTAATAGGTCAGATAACCATTCTAGTGGGTCCATGGGCACTCCAATTTGTTGGGATGGGCAACAGAGAGAGCTGATCAGAAGCCGCAAGATGCACTGTAGGCAGTCCCACCGAGTTCTACCGCAAAACAGCGTCTTGTGGCTTGTGATCAGCTCTCTCTGTAAAAGGATTCACCGGACATAATAGTCTTAATCGCAAGCCTTATTTACTTGAAAAAGAACATTTTTCAGTTACAGTGCTTGGCATTTGTATATGACCTAATCCACACATTACAGTGCTTGGTGTTTATATATGTCAACCTAATCCACAAGTAAGATCACACAGTGTTTTACCGGTTACAGTGTTCTAGTTTTTACTGTCACCCAACTTCTCCATATATTGTTTCTCTAAAAGAATTTCATTTTCAGGAAAAAAAAAATTTCTTTCTTGGCTCTGTTGCCTAAATCCTGGTCTTACTCTGCCTTGGGAGACCTTCCTCTGGTTCTATCTTTTGTTCGCATTCAGGTGCATGTGCCAAGAGAAGGAGACCCTTGTTTTGACATTGCCCAGGATGTTTGAAAAAAAAAAAAAGTTAACCACAAGACCAGAGAAAAACGGAAAAGAAAAAAAAATGTCACAGGAAGGGTCTCCTTCTCTGAGCACACGAAGGTCTTCCCAGCTGGGTAAGACCAGGATTTAGGCAATGGAACCAATAAAAAAACTCTCTTTTTCTGAAAACAAAGCTCTTTCAGAGAAACAGTGTGTGGAGAAGTCGGGTGAGAGTAAAACCTACAGTGCCTGATTGCGGTTAGCAAGACATAGCCCGAACAGAACAGTACGAATAGCTGCAGAACACTGCATGGGTCCAAGGCAAATCCGGACAATTCGGCCACTTTCTGTGCTAAAAAGGATACCTTGGTGCTGCTGTCTGTTTATTGGCTAGCCCAGCGCTCCGTACCACATAGTTAGTCGGCCCCCCTCATGGACTAGTGACTGGGGCACAACTGTTGAAATGCAGTGGCATTTCAACAAGCCCCAACAACCTACTTCCCACTTACAAGTTCCAGCAATACTGGGCCGCACAGAACTCGAAAGTCTTTCGAGTTCGGTGCCAGCAGACTGAGGACTGGAGCACTGCAGCAGTTGGGGAGAAAGAGCGACCCACATGCCCCCCACCCCAAACAAGGATGTCTGCTACTGCCCCTGAATAGTGGTACAGAGCGGGTCAAGGTTTCCATGAGGGACACAAAGTGAGTGAGGGAAGCGAGAGGCATGGGAAATATGGAACTGACATCGGTTTCCCAGACCGCGGTATCAGCGACAGTCACCGGCAACCCACTACCCTGGTCTCCCGGTCACCACCACCGCTGTTTCTTCTGCCTCTGTCTGTGGAGCACACTCTGTTTCTCTGCTGCCCATGTCATCCCTATTAAAAAAAAAAAACTGTAGGTTTTATCTAAACAACCACATCGACCGCACGCCTCACTCCCCCCCCCTCCAGCCCCCAAAACAAATACATCAGCTACTGTCCACACACAGTGGTAGGAGCTGGTGAATGCTCTTCCATGGAGGGACACAGAGCAAGGAAGCGACAGCCATGGAAAACTGTACAGAACTGCGATCGATTAGTCATCGGCAGCCCACCCTGCCCTGGTCTCCCTGTCACCGTCTCAATACAGTATGCTCATTGGCTCGTACTTCTTTTTACTTTTACTAGACTCCCTGGAGTAGAAGTGAAGAGGGAATCTGGCAGGCAGGCTAGCAAGACTACAGAGACAGCACTCCAGGATGGCAGTCAGCAACACTCAGGAAAACGGGAGTGTTAGAGCGTGTCACTGGGAATTTAAAAAACGAAAAACATTCCACAGGCCAGAATCAATTACTGATTGACCTAGCTCCAGTGTAGGTGAGTGCTAAGCCAAGCATGTGTCAATGCTGAATGTTCAGAGAAGCAAGGACCAGGGATCCAGTTGCAGCGGCCAGCAGGAGCCTAAGCCACACCCAGAGCTATCTTAGAAGACTCTGTGTGTGTGTGTGTGGGAATCAGGGGAGCAAGGACCGTCACCGGGGATCCACTTGCGGCAGCCAGAAGGAGAAAGCTGTAGTCATAACCCCAGCCATGCATTAGTGTGAACTGTAATGGGCATGGCCGGAGTTAGGTCTACAGAAAGAAATTAAGCACTCCCATTGGAGTGTTCATTTTTAAGTACAGAACGTGTTCGGGGCGGGGCCAGACGGCGGCTGTGTAATGCGAGGGGGTGGGCGTCACCGGGAGATGTTTAATGCTGTGTAAGGGCACATTTCAAATGAATTACTCACTACTTTGGACTCTGCAGCTCTGGTGGCTTTGATGGGGGAGCTACAGCCCCTGTGTGTGGCAGAGGGCAGCTGCCACCGCTGCCATGTTTATTGAAATGCTTCACTAGGAAAGGCACGTTGGGAGGCGTGTCATCGGTGCCGCTGCATGACGAGTTTGTTTCTGATTGCAGAGGCACTTTCTTTACAAGTTGTGTCCACTTTACATAATGCTGGTGTCAGCGCTGGCATGCTGGCTTATTGGGGAATGAGGGACGCACCTACCAAAGTGTGTCCTGCATTTGCCAAGACAGCTGCTAGCACAAGTCGTTCCTTGCGCAAATGAACACAAAAAGGAGAATGGATTAACTCCTTGAGTCCTAATACACTAACAAGATTATTACCCTGCCGTGGCTGTGTTGGTAACTAGCAGCAGAACTTTTAAAATGATTGTGTCTAATGAATTAAAACTGTTGCTTTTGCTTTTTATTCATGGTTACACCCATTCTGACGCCTTTCCACTTGGTCTCCCTACTGCAGGCCACCTGCTGGGTGCAGCCCGTCAGGGTCTCAATCCTATTCTCCACATCTCCAGCCATCTTCGACGATACTTGCCAGCACCCCAAAGGATCCTATGTTGGTGAGTCCTGGGCCATCATTCAGGCACTAACTGTTCACAGCACAGATCTGGAGAAGTCAAGGCAGTACCATGTCTTGGGAGTTTGGGCGTGGTGGATGCCTTGGGACATAGGGGCCAGGACAGTGCATGCCTTGGGACAGGGGAGCTAGAGCAGTGCCGTGCACCGTGAAGTGCATGCCAGTGTGGTGCGTGCCTTGGGACATAAGGACCAGGACAGTGTATGCCTTGGGACAGGGGAGCTAGAGCAGTGCCGTGCACCGTGAAGTGCATGCCAGCACTGTGCGTGCCTTGGGACATGGGGCCAGGACAGTGCATGCCTTGGGACAGGGGAGCTAGAGCAGTGCCATGCACCGTGAAGTGCATGCCAGCACTGTGCATGCCTTGGGACATGGGACCAGGACAGTGCATGCCTTGGGACAGGGGAGCTAGAGCACTGCCATGCACCGTGAAGTGCATGCCAGTGCTGTGCGTGCCTTGGGACATGGGGCCAGGACGGTGCATGCCTTGGGACAGGGGAGCTAGAGCAGTGCCGTGCACCATGAAGTGCATGCCAGCGCTGTGCGTGCCTTGGGACATGGGGCCAGGACAGTGCATGCCTTGGGACAGGAGAGCTAGAGCAGTGTCGTGCACCGTGAAGTGCATGCCAGCACTGTGCGTGCCTTGAGACATGGGGCCAGGACAGTGCATGCCTTGGGACAGGGGAGCTAGAGCAGTGCCATACACCGTGAAGTGCATACCAGCGCGGTGCGTGCTTGGGACATAGGGGCCAGGACAATGCATGCCTTGGGACAGGGGAGCTAGAGCAGTGCCATGCACCGTGAAGTGCATGCCAGTGCGGTGTGTGCCTTGGGACATGGGGCCAGGACAATGCATGCCTTGGGACAGGGGAGCTACAGCAGTGCCGTGCACCGTGAAGTGCATGCCAGGACCATGTCATGCCCTGCAGTGTGTGAGTAAAGGCTGTGATATGCCATTTCCTCAGACGAGGGAGCCATGGCAGTGTCATGCCCTGCAAGGTATGAGCAAGGGCTATGATATGCCATGCCTTGGGATATGGGGGCCAGGACAGTACTGTGCCTGCAATGTGGGAGCCAGGGCGGTGTCATTCCCTGCAAAGTGGGAGCCGGGGCGGTGTCCTTTCCTGTGAAGTGGGAGCCAGGGCGGTGTCATCCCCTGTGAAGTGGGAGCCAGGGCGGTGTCATCCCCTGTGAAGTGGGAGCCAGGGCGGTGTCATCCCCTGTGAAGTGGGAGCCAGGGCGGTGTCATCCCCTGTGAAGTGGGAGCCAGGGCGGTGTCATCCCCTGTGAAGTGGGAGCCAGGGCGGTGTCATCCCCTGTGAAGTGGGAGCCAGGGCGGTGTCATCCCCTGTGAAGTGGGAGCCAGGGCGGTGTCATCCCCTGTGAAGTGGGAGCCAGGGCGGTGTCATCCCCTGTGAAGTGGGAGCCAGGGCGGTGTCATCCCTGTGAAGTGGGAGCCAGAGGCGGTGTCATCCCCTGTGAAGTGGGAGCCAGGCGGTGTCATCCCCTGTGAAGTGGGAGCCAGGCGGTGTCATCCCTGTGAAGTGGGAGCCAGGGCGGTGTCATTCCCTGTGAAGTGGGAGCCAGGGCGGTGTCATTCCCTGTGAAGTGGGAGCCAGGGTGGTGTCATTCCCTGTGAAGTGGGAGCCAGGGCAGTATCATCCCCTGTGAAGTAGGAGCCAGGGAGGTGTCATTCCCTGCGAAATAGGAGCCAGGGTGGTGTCATTCCCCGTGAAGGCCTAGCCCACTGCCCCCTGCCAAGAGGGAGTGACATGTGGTGGACAGTGTTGGATGGTACCTGGAGAAGCCAGGTGATGGGGCTAAGGAAGCAGGCATGAAGGAGGGTCAAGCCAGAGAATGGTCACCAAAAGAAAGGGAAATTTACCCCTGCTATGGTCCCCCGCAGCGTAGGAATGCTAGCCTAATCACTGACATTGGCTTGTGGGGCGGGGACCTGATGTGTGGGTATTTGTGATGTAATGGCTCCTCACAGACAGCAGAAGGCACTCAAACAACAAGACATCCCCCCCACCAAAGTCTGAATGCACTGCCTCCACTGCACGCACTAGGCTTCTCCAGCTAGAGGTGAGGCAGTCGACTCAACCCCAAATCATCACATGATGCGCCAGCATCTCTGAGCCCAGCTTTGTGTTCCTTTTTAATTGTTTCATTATGCTGTCTCGCACCTGTGCAGAAACATGTTGCGGTAACTTCAGAATAACAGGTTTTGGAGGTGTGGTCCTGTTGTGGCCTGTGGCGCCACTGCTTTTTGGGGCTGGGCTCCGTGGCACGAAGTAGATTGCATGCTGCCTATGACAGCAGTGCAAACGCGTGTCCACCACCTTGAAAGGTTTTAGCCGCTGCAATGAGGGAGCTCCACCTCATTGCAGGGCGTGCCTTTCCTGGTGTAAGTTTCAGTGCGACATGGTGGCGGCTGTGCCGTCCGCCTTGCACACTCCCCAGAAAAGCCGACTTGGGGGGGTGCCCAATCCTCCTGTCGGCATCATCATGCCCCCCTCTCCAGTTCACCTGCTGATGGGGGAACCCAATCCCTGTCGGCATCACCCCCCCACCACCACACTTTTTTTGTTGCTGATGGGGTGCACAATCCCAGTTGGCTCCAGCCCCGAAAAAAAAAACATGCAGGTGACACGCTGGGAGCCCGCTCCAGTGTGTCAAATGTACCTGTAAAAAAAAAAAAAAACCTTCCTGCGATGTTTTTTTTTTTAATCCTGTAAAGTAGAAAATGGTCCCTTGCAGTCTGCAGCCCTCCCACAACCCGCACCCACCCACTGCATACCCCACCTCCCCATACACCCCCTCACCCCATACTTGCCTCCGGAGCCCCGTACAGATCTTTGGTGGACCAGAAACACGTCTGCACTCTTCAAAGCCGACCCTTGAACTGAAGAAATGCCGGTAAGCTGTATAATGGCATAAATAGTTTTTTTTTTTTGTTGTTTTAACTTTGCTGCATATTTGGGCATTTTTGGGAATTTTGCCTGAATTTTCAACACATGGGTTATTGGGACCCCTCCTCATGAATTCAGTTACTGTCATGGCGTTATTCAGTCCCGAAAGGTGATTTTGCGGTCACTGCGCAGAATCACCCTTTGGGACCAATTAACGAACCGACAGTGCCACTGTTGATGAGGTGAGCTCTCAAAAAGCCTATGTTGCAAATCTGATGAAAAAAAAAAAAAAATCAAAAAAATGACTTTTACGAGCATCGTTGCGCAGTTTCCACGCACGCTCGTAACTTCGTGAATCTGTAATATTTTCACTCCAGATTTTCAACATTGGCATTTTTAAACACCTCCTTATGAACCATACAGCTGTCATTTTTCACATCCTGGCCAAAATGTGTTTTCGCACTTCCGGCACAGAATAGCGTGATCACTGTGAGAAATCGGTGTTCGGGACAGAGTAAGAAAATCACAGTGACACTGTTCATGAGCAGAGGTCCTAAAATGCCTATGTTGAAAATCTGGTGATGAAAGTCCATTAAATGACTGTGCTATGATTGTGCGTTGCACAGTTTTCACGCACCCTCACAACTTTGCAAATTTGTAATATTTTCACTCCAGAGTTTCAACATTGCCATTTTTTCACACCTCCTTATGAACAGTACAGCTATCATTTTTTACATCCTGGCCGAACTGTGTTATCGTACTTCCCACGCAGAATAGCATGGTCGCTGTGGGAAATCAGTGTTTGGGACAGATTAAGAAAATCACAGTGACTCTGTTCATGAGCAGAGGTCCTAAAATGCCTATGTTGAAAATTAGGTGACAACTGTCCATAAAATGACTGTTTTACAAATGTGTGTTGTGCAGTTTCCACGCACGATTGTAATTTCGATAATTTGTAATATTTGTACTCCAGATTTTCACCATTGTCATTTTTTCACACCTCCTTATGAACAGTACAGCTTTCATTTCCCACATCCTACCTGAATTGTGTTTTCGTACATCCGGCGCACAGTGGCGCAGTCGCTGTAGAAAAACAATGTGCAGAACTAAGTAAGAAAATCACAGTGACACTGTTCATGAGCAGAGGTCTCAAAATGCCTGTGTTGAAAAGTTGGTGAAAAAATTCCATAAAATGACTATGTTACAAGCTTGCGTTGTGCAGTGTCCATGCACAGTCCTAAGTTCGAGAATTTGTAATGTTTTCCCTCCAGATTTTCAACATTGTCATTTTTGCACACCTTCTTATGAACAGTTCAGCTGTCATTTGTCACATCCTGCCCGAAATGTAGTTTCGCACATCTGGCGCACAATCACACGATTGCTGTGGGAAATCAACGTTCAGGTAGATTAAGATAATCATGGTGCCACTGTTCATGAGCAGAGATCCCAAAATGGCTATGTTAAAAATTTGGTGAAATAATTCCACTAAATGACTGTGTTACCAGCGTGCGATGTGCAGTTTTCCCACATGCTCGTAACTTCGAGAATGTTTAATATTTTCACTCCAGATTCCCACATTGCCATCTCTTCACACCTGCTTATCAATAGCGCAGCTGACATTTACACGTGGTGCAGAATGGCGCGGTCACTGTGGGAAATCAACGTTCAAGACAGATTAACAAAATCAGAGGGGCACTGTTCATGAACAGAGGTCCCAAATGCTTTCATGAGGTGGGGTCACAAAAAGGCCATGTTTTTAAATTTGGAGTGCAAATACCAACACACGCCCAGGAGGTTAGGGTTTCTAACCATTACATCTCACCCTGTACAGACTAACAGGCATGAAGGGTGTGTCTTTGGCTTGTCTGCTGTACTGCTCACGCCACTGGTCCTCCGCCTCCACCCTGCAGCCACTGACAGGCATCAAGGTGTGCCTTGGACTCTTCAGCCCCAAAGTTCAACCCATTCTCCTATGCTGCACCCATCTCAACGTACTTCCTTGTGAAATGGGGTGAGCATAAGGCCAGATGACCCCAAGGCACAACCTGACACTTGTCAGACTCTGCAGGGTAGGGTGAGGTGAAATAGCATGAGCGTTATGGCCAGCGACCCAAATGCACACCCCAATGCCTGTCACTCTCTGCAGGGTGGGGTGGGGTTGATGTTGGTTCTATACTTCACTACTACTTGTATTATGTGTCTCTCTAACTCCTGCGCTACCAATGCTAATACCAGCAAGACAACATTCAGCATTGACAAATGCTTGTTTTTATTTTGCTTTGCTATTTTCCTCTCTATTCCCTCCCTTAGGCTAGCTCTGGGGCATCTTTATAGCTACCCTCCGCTCTCTTCCCTGTTCCAAGGGCCACAGAACACTGACCCCTGAGCCAGCCTTGGCCAATTACTGTACCAGATCCCAGCCTTTCAGTAACCCACAGCTTATCCCTTGTGGCAAGGATCCTGTGGCCCTGGTCACTCCTCAGGGAGACACAGGACTGGGGGGGGGGCTGCGGTGCGAGGAGCCTGTGAGGAGCAGGCTGAGGATGCTGGGCTCTGGAGAACATGGCAGGCAGGGTGACTTCATGTGCACAGAGCTACATGTCGATTGGATTTTCCACCAAATTCCTCCCTTGGGGTACGTCCTGTAAGGGGCGCTCAACAGTGTCCAATAGTGATGTTGGAGGGTAGGGCATAACCTGTAAGGGGCACTCAGCACTTCCCAGTTGGGATGCTGGAGGGTGGAGTACCATCCTTTTCCACTGCTCTTCTGTTGAACTTGCACAAAGACACAGGACTCCTCCACATTTTGCATCAAGGATATGAGTAGCAAGACATAGGTTTCTCTCTCTCTCTTAGGCCAGTTCCTTCTCTTAGATGGCTCCCCACCCTCTGGGTTACCAGCGGGCAGCTGAGCAGCAGAAGAACCTGTCCAACCTTTCTGAAGCAGGAGGCATTTGCATTGGACACACTTGCTACCTTGGTTGGTTGCTTGCAATGGCTCACAACGCACATGTACTGTAAGTTGCCAGCATGGCTTTCTCAGTTTGTTTTAAACTTCCATGACAGGACAACAGCCCAGGCTTGTTTGGAGACGCCTGCACTCTCTCTGGGAAAGGGTTCCCCCGGCACTCTCTCTCCGGGGAAAGGGGTTCCCCCCCGGCACCTCTCTCTCCGGAAAGGGTTCTCCCAGCACTCTCTCTCCGGAAGGGTTCTCCCGGCACTCTCTCTCCGGAAAGGGTTCCCCCGGCCTCTCTCTCCGGAAGGGTTCCCCGGCCTCTCTCTCTCTCGGGAAAGGGTTCCCCCGGCACTCTCTCTCTCCGGAAGGGGTTCCCCCGGCACTCTCTCTCTCCGGGAAGGGGTTCCCCCGGCCTCTCTCTCTCCGGAAGGGGGTTCCCCGCACTCTCTCTCTCTCCGGGAAAGGGGTTCCCCGGCACTCTCTCTCTCTCTCTGGGAAAGGTTCCCCCGGCCTCTCTCGGAAAAGGGGTTCCCCGGCCTCTCTCTCGAGGAAGGGGTTCCCCCGGCACTCTCTCTCTCTCCGGGAAAGGGGTTTCCCCGGCACTCTCTCTCTCTCGGAAAGGGGTTCCCCGGCCTCTCTCTCTCCGGAAAGGGGTTCCCCTCGGCACTCTCTCTCTCTCTCCGGAAGGGGTTCCCCGGCACTCTCTCTCTCCGGGGAAGGGGTTCCCCGGCCTCTCTCCGGGAAAGGGTTCCCCGGCACTCTCTCCGGGAAAGGGTTCCCCCCGGCACTCTCTCCGGGAAAGGGTTCCCCCCGGCACTCTCTCTGTGAAAGGGTCCCCTGGCATTATCTCTGTGAAAGGGTCCCCTGGCACTATCTTTGGGAAAGGGTCCCCTGGCACTATCTTTGGGAAAGGGTCCCCCATGCACTCTCTCTGTGAAAGGGTCCCCATGTACTATCTCTGTGAAAGGGTCCCCCGGCACTATCTTTGGGAAAGGGTCCCCATGCACTATCTTTGGGAAAGGGTCCCCATGCACTATCTTTGGGAAAGGGTCCCCATGCACTATCTCTGTGAAAGGGTCCCCATGTACTATCTCTGTGAAAGGGTCCCCCGGCACCATCTCTGTGAAAGGGTCCCCCGGCACCATCTCTGTGAAAGGGTCCCCGGCACTATCCTTGTGAAAGGATCCCTGTGAAAGGGCCCCCCTGCATGGTTAAGAAAATGGACCACACAGGTCACTCAATGACCCAACAGGTAGTGCATCGTGCTTTCATGCTCGGTAATGAACTCAAGGAAACAGGGTGGGGGAAGAGCACTGCCATGCAGCAGCCCTCCTCGCTCAGGGAGAGAGGGTACAGCACATTGACCATGTGGCGGGCCAAGGAACTTTCCCTCACAAGGCTCACAAGGTGCGCTGTGCTTGCGAGACTGGTGTTGGAGCTGCGTGCTGGGTAAGGGGAGGTGGGAGGGCAGAAAAAGGGAAATTGTGCCAGCAGGAATTTGCCACCTGCCACTGCAGGCCCTGTCCCCATCAACAGGGCTCCCAGACCATTATGGATGCAAGTGTGGGGTGGGCCCTCCCCCTCCTGGCCTGCCACAGTCCATAAGGGAATCTGGGTCCTAGGTAAGTCCCTGGGAAGGTGTGTGACGGGGCTGGGTGGCCTGAGGCAGAAGGGGGCCAGGCACAGGACAGGAGCATAAAAATTGTTACTGACAAAAAAACAAAAAACAAAAAAAAACAGAAAATGGACCAAACCTCTCGATGGCAGCCTTGGAATCCTGGGCGCTGACCAACAGCCCATCTAGTAGAGGCACCTCCAGTTCAGACAGGTCGGTCAGCACAAGCATCTGAGGCTGGGCCAGTGAGCTGCGCAAGTTGTAGAAGTGTACCGTTTTATTGTAGGTCACAAAGCCAACTCTGAGTGACTGCTCGACTCCAGCCTGCCTGAAAATAGAATTCAGTACTATAAAAACACAAAGCACACACGGGGACACACACACACACCCACCCTCCTGACCCCTATAGTGACAGGCATGGCAGCACACATGACCTCACAGACAGATGTGCACCCCTCGGCCATGCACAGCTGTTCACCAGCTGCACTACCATGACTAGCAGATCACCTATGGAGGCTGACAGCATTATTGGAGGGACCTGACATAAACCTGCCCACTCATGAAGTTTCCATCCTCAGCCATACTTTGATCCCCAAACCCCATGTGGTGGTGGGGGCTTTGCCTATATTTTAAGGGCAGTGGTGGGGGGGGGGGGATGTACACACCTGAATCTGCCAAACTAATTTAGTCACACCTTGTCTTCATATCATGCTGAGGAAATAATATTAAAGGCTCTATCAACCTAGTCCTGGGCTCCAGCCCCACCCACACTAAGGGCATATAACTGTCTTAATAGAGATGGTACAGTCCCTGCGTGTCAATGACCGGATGTGTGCATGTTGGCATCATAAAAGCCGAAGGGTTCTAGAAAAAGGGAAACTGGCTTATCCTAAGGCCACACTCTGACACAATGCCCCCTCCATTCAGCCTTGAACCTCGTCTGGTCAGCAGGATCGCCATGTTGTGTCCAGGCAGGCACGCAGCCCCACTGTGGTGAGGTGGGGGTGGGGGGGTAAGCCACAGAGTACCATGGGCCAGGATGGAGTTGTGGTATGGGACACAGGCTGGCACAGTGGAGCTAGGTGTGTGCCCTGGGGTGTTACTAAGAGAGTCGGGCAAAGAGATATAGTATGCATCCCTTTTACAACAGTGTCCTGAGGAGGCTGACCAGCCTGTAGTTCCCAGGGTCCTCTCCAGGCCCACGCTTGTGTGGCGGTACCACATGTGCAGTCCTCTACTCCTTTGGTACCAGCCCCATAGTTGATCTGCCCTCAGACCTGCTAGGTCGACCACAAGCTCCCTCAACACCCCTGTGCGCATGCCATCTGGACCTGGGGACTTGTTTAGCTTCAGAGACATGAGCCCTTTCTTTACCCTGTCCTCAGTCATGCACCCCCCTTCCCCATCCTCCCTTGCAGCACTGGTTCATTCTTTTCCTCAGTAAAGGCAAACCAGATGTACAGTACTTGTTCAATACCTCTGCCTTTGCTCTACTGCCTTTCACCCATTCCTCCCCCCTTTTTAAGTTAACTATTCCTTGCTTCATGTCCCCCTTCTCACTGATATACTGGAAGAAGGTTTCTTCTTCCTTCTTGAACCCTTCTGCAATTTGCAGCTCCTTTCCGGCCTTGGCTTGCCTGACTATTCTACTAATCTCCTTAGCTTTCTTCAAGTAGTGCCCCCATCTTCATCCCTTTGGGACTTCCTTAACTTCCTGTATGCTGCTCTCTTTTCCCTCACTGCCTGGCCCACCTCCCTATCAAACCAATTTGGTCTCCTAGCTTTGGTGTTTATCTCCTTTTGCCTAATGCAGGTGTTTGTGGCAGCTGCTATCCCTTCCTTGACCACTGTCCACTATTAATCTGGCCCCATACCATTCTAAAGGCTAACTAGATGTCCCTTCAGTACTACTCCCATCCTACTATAATCAACCCTCCTGAGGTCCAGCACTTCAGTCTTGGTACTTGATTCCTTACCCAGAAACGCACCGTTCAGTGGTCATGCCACCCACCCCCCCAATAGCTCCTCTACCTTGATGTCCCTGATGTACTCCCAGTTAATGTCGGGTCCAGAACTGCTCCTTTCTGTGTAGGTTCGGTCACCCCCTGAACCAGGAGCCCTTCTGGCTCTTGGCACAGGCAGTGGATGGAACACTGCAATCTACCTTAGGCAAACTGAAGTCCCCCAACACCACCACCTCACCCCTGTCTGCTGCTATCCTGATCATGGTACCCAACTCTCTGTCCTTGTCCTCATCCCGATTTAATGGCCTGTAAAGTATCCATGGCCTCAATTTCCTTTCCATGACTGAAGTTGTACCCACAGCACCTCTACCTTCCCTTCTCCTAATCCCTCCCTGGTGGCAGTGATGCCCTCCCTGACAAATAGTGCTACCGCCCCCACCGTTCCTCTCTCCTTGTCCCTTCTGTAGAGGGTATACCCTGCAATGGAGAGGTCCCAGTCCTGGTTCAGGATAGTCCATGTCTTTATGACCGCCACCAGAACCGCCTTCACCTAGGCCATCATGGCCTGCAGGGCATCCATTTTGTTCCAAAAACATCTAGCGCTGACATACACCACCCTGAGCCATTCCTATCTGACCATGTGTCTCTCCTCTCCTCTTCCTGACTACCTGCCCCATCCCTCTTCTTCCCTTGATCCTCCCCCTTGCATTCTCCTCTGCTCCCCCCATTCTCTCCTTTTCCTGCCCGACCGATGCTTTTTACCTGATTGCCCTCTCCTTCAGAAATCCCCACCCATGCCCCCTTCTGCTTTCCTTACTCCTTCCTCTCCCTGAGCCCTCCGTGTTTTCAACTGGGAGCGGGGCTGGCTGCACCCTCCTCTGGGAAACCGTGGGTGCTGCAACCCTTTCTGGTTCCTCTCTCCCCTTCAGTTTAAATTCAAGCTCCTGCTTATGCTGTATGTTCCTCAACTTAATCCCCAACTATCCTGGATCCCCTCTGACTGAGATACAGCCTATCAGGTGCATGGAGGGTTTTACCCTTCCAGGGTCGCTCCCCATTCCCTACATACCTCAATCCTTCTTCCCTGTACTAGTCCCTCAGCCAGCTATTAAAGTCCTCTATCCTGGCCATAGGCACCGGCAGCACTTCCGAGAAGGCTACCAACCCAGCCTTCCCCGACATGTGTGTACCTCCAGCTTGAGACTGTCCTTACCTCAGATTCCCGCTAGATCATTGGTACCTAGGCGTACCACTATATGTGGCTTCCCCCAATCCCGTGCGAGTGAGGCTGCCATCGGACATATGCGTTCTGCTGTCACACCTGGGAGACGCACCACTCTCCTACTTTGCTGCACCCCTCCCCATTTCTTAGCCCATCTAATCCTCTTCACTTCTGAATCCCCCAGTACTATGCCTCTACTGCTACCCTACCCTTCCCTTCCTCCTTACCTGCTAGAACTACTCTTCCATATGCCCTACTGTCCCCCTTACTGCCAGTCCCCCCTCCTGCGTCACAACCTCTGTCTGCTTATCATACCCCCCTGCCTCCCCTGTTCCAGTTTGACTCTGTCCTCCCTGTCTCTCTACTTCAGCCTTCCCCAGGACTCCACCTCCTACTCTTGTGTTCTTTACCCTGCCCCTTCCCCCTTGCACATTCACTGCAACCTTCCTAAACACCCTCCACAGACCATGTGCCCCTCCTTCACCTGCGTCCTACGCAGTTCACCCCATCTCCTACAGCACTCAATGGCTGGAAACTATTCCTTACAGGTACCACAGCATGGGTGCACCCACCCCCAACCCCTGCTGAACTCTTCCCCTCCCCCCATGGTCCTCCATCTTGCCTCCCAGTGCTTCCTCTTTTGCTGAGCTAGAGGGTCCCGCAGTATCCGACCCCCCCGCCCTCTCACTGCCCCTTATTCCTCCCATTCATCCAGTCCAGCTCTCCTCCCTCTCTCTTCCAGTATCCCCATCCCCTTTCTGAGCACCTGCACTTCAGTCATCAAAAAACTTATCTTCCTGCACATTTGGCAACCCCCCAGTCTCCCACACTGTCCCCAGGAAAACTGCTGCCCTACGCCCCTACAGCACATCCCTCTGCCCCAACATTCTTTTCCTTTACTTCCGCCCCAGCTGCCCTTTGAGTCGACCCCTTGATATGGAGAGCCCTAACTTTATGCCATCCATTTTCTTTTTTGGAGCTTACAACTGCCATCTCCCAACTGGTACATCTGCTTCTCCTACTGACTCCGATTGGCTGCTCTCTGCTGAAACTGAAATTGGTGAACTAGCTGCATTGTCTGTATGTTTAATTCTGTACTTCGTTAATCACAGTCAGACTAGCTGCTTTGCCTAACTGTTACATTACTTTAAGTTTAGCTAATAATCTAGTTCGGTTTAAATTCTAGGCTGTTTTTTTACTTATGTGCCGAACAATTGTAACCATTCAGATTTGTTTAATTGTACAACTTCAGCCTTTTAATCTTTGCACTCTGCTACCTTTTTCTGCCCTTTCTTTTCAAACCCCATCTTTTCTCTCCCTGTTATACTTCTTTTTTACACTCCATCTCGATCTGGCACTGCCCTCTCAGACTTCCCTCAGCAACTTGGAGTCTCCCCATTAAGTACAGTCTTTCTGGCTGTTAATCCGGTGTCTGCACCCTCCCACCTGACTCTGCTTGTTCTAGTCCCCCCACCAGTTTAGTCCTGTTCCTGACTACAGCCCCCCTGCTCTGTCTCTGCTCCCTGTCTATCCCACGCCCACCGATTACTTCCACTGTATACAACTGCGCTCTCCCTTTATCTCCGCTCCAGGTTCGAGGCCCCTGACTGGGCGCTCTCTCCCTCCTCTCCAGTGCAGAGTGGCTTTACTCCAGCAGCTGCCGCCCGCTACTCTCACCTGCCAGCAAGCCAGACACAAAGGTACGCCACTGAGAAGACGAGCTATGCCATTGCCTGAATTTTTCTCCTGCCCACTTACTCCTGCCCTGGACACTCTTTAAATCCATTTTCTGCCAAAATGGTCATGCCTCACTGACCCAACCACCCTTTCTGTTTGGCTGACAGCGGCCTGTTTTTCCTTAAAGGGCTTCCCCTTATTCCTGTCAAGTTTCATGGTAACCTCTCCCTTCCCCTTCACACTCCCACCTACTCCCTCTCCATTTTCTCTCTCTCCACTCCACTCACCTCACAGCTTCCCTCTTTCTCACTACCAGGTTCTTTTCTCGCCTTGTCTATGAGCATCTCAACTCCCGACACTCTCAGTGTCCCAGACAGCACCTTATTACACCCCTAATTCAACTAGAGACATGCTCCATTAATCATGCAGTTTCTCATTAGCACTGTCACTCTTGTGCTATCCTGTGTCCAAACCTCACCCCTTGAGCCTCCTGAAAACTCACCACCCAATAATGTTTACCTTCCCCTGCTAATAAAACCTCATCGGGGGCAGAAACTATTGTAGCAGCCTTGATCCTCATTTGGTGGCACTCCACTGTCCAGGCTACACATTCTAGAACAAAACAATAAAACCCTCTCCCAAATACCCTCTTTCTTAATACCAACTATGTTTATCATGCTGTCAGGGTCCAGCTTCGTAACCTCCACCCAAGCTAAAAGCAGCTACATCAAGTATTACCGCAGGTCACTCTGTTGCTTCTAATCTTAGCTAACAACGTTCACCCCACCCCGGCCCACCCCATGCACGCTACTGTAACAGTAACCTTGGTGCCTTAAAGCTAGCATCCATAAATGTAAGAGGCTTCTTCCCAAACTGCGGGGATCTCCAGGGCGGACTGCGCACAAAGTCGACATACTATCTGTTCCTGAAACCTGGTTAACACTTTCAGTCCCAGACTCAGCTGTATCCCTCAGTGATCACACATCTTCCCGGAACAGATTAGGTAAAAAAAGGGGGGTGGGGGGTGGGTGTGCAATCTACATTAAAGACACACTCCAGGGTCTTGCACTACCGCCAGAGGATTTCGACAAAAATATCCAAGTGCCCCATATTAAACTAATCCTAGGTCACAACAGGAAATCCCTCTCAGTAATCTCCGTGTATCTTCCACCCAAGGAACAGTCAAGATGCTTCAATCTCCTTGTTGCTTACCAGTCTAAACCCCCCCAAAAAACACTGAATTTTTCACCTTTGGGGACTTTAATATAAATTGGTTGGCTCCCGATGCTGCCCAATACAAAGACACCCTTTCCTCTTTCAACATAACCCAGTTAGTCACCTCCCCCATCAGATCCAGTCAGCAGACGGGTTACAGCTCCCTCTTTGACTAGACTCTCACCAACCACCCGAAAAGGATTGCTGAGACCACCATCCAACCCGATGTAATCAGTGACCACTCCCCTGTCCTGTGTCACTGGTCAAACAGATCCCCCAAGCCCCCTTCTAAAACAGTAATAAGCAGGGTCCTGAAGAAAGGACAACTGATGCTCCTTCAAGCTCACCTGCTAAGCACCAACTTGCCACCCATCGATACAGCACAAAGCACTGACCAGACACTTGAATTTTTCATCTCTACCTTTAAACACTGCCTGTGACATCTTCGCCCTGCTAAAAAAATGGAAGATCAAGGGAGCATGCAACCCCTGGATTACCGCTTCCCTTCTCAAACAAATAGCCGCTAGGGATAACCTTTGGCATCGTGCCAGGGCCACTGGCAAGCCATCTGACCTACAGCAATAAAAAACAGCCAGGAACGCCGGTACCAAGGAACTTTGTCTTCCTAAATCACAGTACTACAATCATGCACTCTCCAACTCCTGGGACGACAGCCGGAGGTTCTGGGACAACCTGGGAGCCACCCTCCAAGATCCTAAAAGCACGGCTGATGACTTAAACATAGCCTTCTCTGACCTCAGCAGCATACCCCCCCCCCCCGACGTACCCGTTACACCGTCTGGCAACACCAAGGCCAGTACCACCCGTTCTTTGCCAGTCCCACCTCCATTATACTTTAAGAGAATTACCCCTGCGAAAGTGCAAAAAATACCTAGCCCATGCCCTCAAGAAAGCTAGAGCTAGTAACGACTCCCTGGAGTCAAACTTATAAGTCTAGCCCCGAATGCAGCCCTTCTACCCCTCACTAAACTGTTCAATCTATCCCTTTGCCTTGGGCAGTTCCCCTCATGCTGGAAAGCTGCGGTGGTTACTCCCACCTTTAAAAGTGGGGACAGATCCCAACCCACTATCATCCGTTCTCTATCCTCCTCCTCCTCTCTCTCTCTAAAGTGCTGGAAAGAATAGTCGCTGACCAGCTGACTGAATACCTTGAGAAACACCAAATTCAGTGCCCGCAACAACATGGGTTTAGGAAAACACATGGCACCACCACTGCTCTGCTACATTTCTCCAACTTCATTCATACTGCTCTTGACAGTAGCCATTTAGTGGGAGCAATTTACATCGACCTCACTAAAGCGTTTGATACCAAGAACCACTCCCTGTTACTTGACACACTCACAACCCTAGGTCTCTCTGATGATGTTACTGGGTGGCTCCAAAGCTATCTAGCTGACCGGACTTAGTAAGTAAAAATTGGTGAGTCACTCTCTGACAGCAGCCTTGTTCACTCAGGTGTCCCACAAGGCTCAATACTCGGGCCCCCTACTAATTAGTCTTTTTCTAAACTCTCTCTCCCACGCATGCTCCACTAACCTACTTCTTTAGGTGGATGATGTCATCTTCTCCAGTCACTCTGACCCCCTCCCCTACAAGACTAACTACAGAATGATTTCTCTGCAATTGAGCAGTGGTTTATTGAACACAAACTTCTTCTAAACTACAAAAAAAAAAAGCACGCTCTTCACCAGCACACAAAACAGACACAGACACTACCAGCTCAACATCCTCAACAACAACGTTGTACTTCTGGAACAGGTTCAGCAATTCAGGTACCTAGAAGTAACACTGGACACAGCCATATCATTCTCTGCCCATGCAGACTATGTAGCCAAGGTGGTTAACACTAGGCTGGGGCTCCTTTTCAGGCATAGACACTGTCTCACCCCAATGCTCTCCATCTTGTGATCACTCAGCTCCTTACTCTCCATTATTGACTATGGTCTCATCATCTACGGTGCAGCTACTGGCAGTACCCTTAAAAGAATTCACACTGCCCTCAACAAAAGTGTGCAGATTAGCTTCCGGAACATCTAGACTTTACACATACTTACAGCTTGTACGCTCAGTCTGGCTAGTTTGATCTAAAGGGCCGTGTTATTTACCAGACCTATTGCCTATTTGCAAAGAAAATCTGCCTAGGCCTTACTCCGCCTTCCTTCCAAAAATCTCCTCTCTCATGTCTCTAACCCCCACCACACTCGAGGCATTACTGGTCAGGCCTTCCAGGTCCCTTTCTGCCGTACTTCCCTGGCACAACGCTCCTTCAAGTTCAGGGCTCCCCGCTGGCTAAATGACCCCCCCATCCACATGTGACCTCTCAAATTGTGGCCCCTGCACGTTGAATCCTCTTAATCACCTCTCCACTGTTAACAAATGTTCCTGCACCCACTAGCACGTCCCCTCCTCCCTCCCTCACATCCTCTCAGAAATGCCCACATTGTTACCTACGTTCTCCTCAGATTCCTTCTTCCCCACCCCTCGCCTTACTGCCTCATCCCCTGCCACCCCCACCCTTCACTCTGCTCTTTCTTTTGACAATGCCTCCCTGGCTGTTTGTAATCTGCACCCCTTCCTGTCTGCACTTATACCGAGTTCCTGCTGTTTGTAATCTGCACCCCTTCCTGTCTGCACTTATACCGAGTTCCTGCTGTTTGTAATCTGCACCCCTTCCTGTCTGCACTTATACCGAGTTCCTGCTGTTTGTAATCTGCACCCCTTCCTGTCTGCACTTTTGGAGTTCCTGCTGTTGTAATCTGCACCCCTTCCTGTCTGCACTTATACCGAGTTCCTGCTGTTTGTTATCTGCACCTTCCTGCCTGCACTTATACCGAGTTCCTGCTGTTTGTAATCTGCACCCCTTCCTGCCTGCACTTATACCGAGTTCCTGCTGTTTGTAATCTGCACCCCTTCCTGCCTGCACTTATACCGAGTTCCTGCTGTTTGTAATCTGCACCCCTTCCTGCCTGCACTTATACCGAGTTCCTGCTGTTTGTAATCTGCACCCCTTCCTGCCTGCACTTATACCGAGTTCCTGCTGTTTGTAATCTGCACCCCTTCCTGCCTGCACTTATACCGAGTTCCTGCTGTTTGTAATCTGCACCCCTTCCTGCCTGCACTTATACCGAGTTCCTGCTGTTTGTAATCTGCACCCCTTTCTGCCTGCACTTATACCGAGTTCCTGCTGTTTGTAATCTGCACCCCTTTCTGCCTGCACTTATACCGAGTTCCTGCTGTTTGTAATCTGCACCCCTTTCTGCCTGCACTTATACCAAGTTCCTGCTGTTTGTAATCTGCACCCCTTCCTGTCTGCACTTATACTGAGTTCCTGTACCATGACTCAGCTCACTGTCCCATGTAACCTATTGTTATGATTATCCTATGCATCTTGTTTCATCTCATTTCTATTTTTATGCTGTACTTGTCCTCACAATGTGGAACCTTTGTAAAAGAATCACTGGTTCAAAGGTACTGTAATCCGCAAACTTAATAAATAGAATAAATCCGCTCCTGGTGTCCGATTCCCTCCCTCAGCCCACCTCTGACCCCTCCTCCCTCTCCCCTCTTTCCCCACACAGTATCAGGCAATCATTTCCTAGAACCCCCTTCCCTCCACTCCCTCAGACACTATGACCCCTAAGCATTGTCTGTCCCATGCATGTCCACCTCTGTTGGCCACGCTGCCTTCTCTTACCACTTGCCTAAACTGTGGAATTCTCTCCCCCTATCATCCGTCATGCCCCTTCTCCCTGCTGCCTCAACAGCCTCCTTAAAGCCCACTTCCACTCCACTTGTTCCTGCTCCTAATCAGCCTATTAACAAAGTTATGTCATGGCACTTGTTACGAGGGAAGGCTGAGCTGCCGAACCCCGGCTGTCACCTCAGCTGTTACCTGTGTATCTGCTGTACATATCCTACTGTATTAAATTACTGTGCACCTGCTACCTCCATTTACCTATTCTCTGTAGTGTAGAACTACCTGTACATTTCTACTTGTGTAATTATTATGTATACATTTCTACTTTTGTACTTACTATTGTAAAGAAATGTACCTTCTCCCATGTACCCCCAACACCCCCGGACACATCTGAAACGAGCAGGAGTCTGCTCAGCATGCTTTCCTGGTGAAACATTTAAATAAATAAATAAATAAGAAATACAAAATAAGCGCTTTAGGACAATAATCTCTGTATTCCCTAACATTCTATAAGACAAGAACAACACACTGTAGACACAGAATTAGCATTAGGTCAATTTTCTCCCCACATGCATAGATTTTGTTAATTTAATTCAGAACTTCTGAGCAGCATGATTGAAAGCTTATTCACCACAGGGTTTTTCCAGTGCCCATTCATGGCCCCTCCTCAAAAAAAAAAAAAACCTCCTGCACCCCCAACCTTTAATGGCACATCTGTTCCATTGGTAAGGCCTTCTTACTTGGGTGAGGAGCAAATCAGGTGCTTTAACTCCTCACAGACAAGAAGGACCACTCCACGCCTCACTGCATTCTGGGATACGTCAATCAAGAAAATGAACGCAGGGGTGCCAGAAACCTAAGAAAAAAAAGTTACATAACATTTCAATATGATTTAAGTATTAAGACATGATCAGAGGTTGGGTTACTGTCAGTTAATCTAACCCTAGCAGACATTTGAGGTGCAAGGCCAAGCAGAGTGCCTAATGCCTTAAGGGTTTGATCAACAAAGCTAACCGAACCCCGTACCACTAGACATCCCTCCTACCAGTATATGCTGTTGCGGGCACGCAAAAGGGAGGCGAGCAGAACAGAAATGGGAACATCTCACATGCAGGATGGGTGATGGCTCATCTGGACCCCTTCCCATGCTGCCTGACCCTCAATCGGGCTGGATTTGTCATCTCTGGCCATCAGGCTAAAGGTCAAAAGCTGCCCTTCTCCTGGTGGCAAGGGGGGCCTCCAGCAGGATTAAGCTGGAATCCAAGGACAGATGGAGGATCTGGAGGCACAGGCAACGTAGACCAACAGCACAAGTGAGTCTGGATGGCAGAAAGGGGGGGGGGCAGAAGGAGTATGGTGCTGGGGGCAGCAGGCAATGGAGGCCAACAGCACAGAGTGAGTCTGGATGGCAGGAAGGGGGAGTCAGAAGGTGTAGGGTTGCTGGGGGCTGCAGGCAACGGAGAAAAACAACAAATAAAAGCAAGGGCAATATTTGAAAAAATTCAACCACTATTTCATACATTTTTGATATACATATTTTAAGTATGCAGTGGGAGTGTATTTTCCAAAAAGAGTAATAGAGGTGCAAGTCACAGAGCTTCAACGTCTAAAGAAAGAATAAACATGTTATACTGTATTCACAATTCCATGTTTATTCTCACTGGGGGAGCTGTACTCTTGTCATTTGCTGCTACTGCTTTTGGAATGCCACCACCATAGTGCATCCATGCTCTCGTGTTTTCAGTTTTTTTAATTTACTGTTTCTAACCCCCCTGTCATGGCCCCCAGCCCCACAGGTCCAGCCTAGCCCCACTCTTCACATTCCGACCACTCAACTGGCCCGGATTACAACTCATGGACTTGCACCTCCACCCCTCCCAAGTTGGGGGTCCAGTTGAGCTAAATCCAACCTCCTGCCTGTTCCTGGACATGGAGACTGGAGCTGTCAGGGTTCCGGACCAGAGGGTAGTGGTCAGGTCTGAGCATTTTTTATTTATTTATTTAGTTTTTGTTAACCGGGTAAGTGCACTAGCCAGCAAGTGACTGTTTTCAGGCACGACCCGGGAGGTAAAATTACAGAACATAACGATACAGTAAGGATAACGAAAATACATGATGCACAGAAATACAGGAAGATACATATGGCAGGATACAATGCATGACAAAGGAAATACATTTCAAGGACATTTTCCATTGAGCGCATAAAAAGTGCATTGAAGGACCTAGGAAAGGGAGAGGATAGGTGTGGGGGTGTCAGAAACAAGATGGAAAATGACAAAAGGGGAAGGTGAGGAGGTGAGGAAAGGATAGAGGGGAAGGATAGAGGCAAGAGGCCAAAGCGGGGGGCTAAAGAAATGGCTAAGAATATAAGGACAGAGGCGGTGGCAGGAATAGGGAGGTAGGAGGGAGTAGAGGAGGGATGGCGGGAGAGGGAGGGGAGGGGAGGAGGTTAAAAGAAAGCCCGGCAAATACGACAGCAGTGATACAAGGTTCCAACCTGCGGCCGAGTCGGTGGAGCCGAAAGACTGCAAGCGGAGAAAGGGTGACAGGGGGTTACGGAAAAAGACGGCAACAGTGGCAAAAGGTAGCAGAATGCAGCTGGGCTGGTGGAACCGATAGACGGCAGGGCAAGGGTGATGATGCCGGTAAGAGGAGGAGAGAAGGAAGAGTTACGCAGTAGCGGAAAAGGTAACAACGCCAAGCCGAGCCAGTGGAACCGAGAGACGGCGGGCAGGGAAGAAGAGGTCGTAGGAGGAGGTAAGTTTGTGGCAAGTGGAGGTAATAGGAACAATGCTCAGCTGGGAGGGTGGGACGAGTGAAGGGCAGGGGTGACTCAGGAGGAGGTAAAGGCAAGGCAAGCAAGCAGAGAAAGGAAGGGGAGGCAGAGGGGAGGGGAAGAGAGAGTGCAGGAGATGTGGTCGGGGGAAGAGAGGAGCAGGAGTTGAGTGAAGGAAGGCTGAGAGGTGAGGGAGAAGAGAACATGGATCAAGGGAAGCCAAGTGGTGGCGGAAGTAAACAACAACTTGTAAATGGCAAAAGCTAATATTTGGCATACAGTCAAACAGATTCAAGCAGCAATTATAGTAAACACCACATAAAACAACCATTGGGAAAGGCACAAGTGCTAGCAATAAGGAAGTGGGAAAACAGGTTATGAGCAAGGGATCAGGTAGGATCAAAGCAAACACATTTGTCCAAAGCAGTAAGAAAAGTCCTGAGTTTGCCCTTAAAAGTTGCATGAGTAGGGACATCCCTTAGTTCCTGAGGCAGCAGGTTCCACAGGTGAGGAGCAGCATAATGGAAGGAGCCCATGCCCTTTTGTCCGACAGAGGGGATGGATAATAAGGTCTGATCTGCAGATCTAAGGTTCCGTGTGGGAATAGCTGGTCTAAGGAGTTCTGATAGGATAGCAGGTTTGGATGTCCTTATGATGGTATCTGATAGATTGTACAGGTAGTATTGTCTGGTAGAGGAGGAGAGAGCCAGCCAAGGTCTTGATATAGTTGGCAGTGATGCTGCAGTCGAGGTGCTTTGTTTGCATACCTGCATACATTATTGAAAGTAGTGTCCCACAGGCGCAGTGCAGATTTATTGGCCAAAGACAGAATGGGACAACCATATGTAAGGGTTGGCAACAGTATACCTCTAGCTACTGCCAGTTTAGCAGCAGGGGTAAGGAGGTAGTTGGTTCTGTAAGCAGCCCCTAACTTGCAATTGACTGACTTGCAAGTATCCTAGACTCATACTGCTCAAAGCAGGTTTTTCCCTTTTTCCAGTCAACAGCCCCTGGGACGTCTGCGCACTGGGAGGCTCAGGCAGACACACACTGAACACGACTCATGCAGACCCCGGCTGATGCCCCCCCTCTTGCTGCCACTGCATTACCATCTGTGGTCAACAGGTGGCAGAGAAGAAGCAGCATCAGCCTCTCTCCCCAGAGGGAGATAGCGTCCTCTTGGAGGTTCAACCTTCCACCCTGCAGCCAGCCCCCAACAGCCCAACCTAGGTTTCCACTTTCTCAGGTCACCCAGCCTGCATGACGTGAGCATCTCGCCTGCTGTGCAAGGGTTGGCTTAAGCTTTAACCTAAAACATCAACTGCACAAAGAGCTACTGCTCTTTTTTTTTTTAAATATACTGGACAAAAAACACTTTTCCATCGCAAACACCGAACATGCAGTGGGTTTGTTGTGTAAATACAGTTTTTATCTAAACTTGTTTTTTTTGAACTCATCCTTGTGACTAAGCTTTGCTCCACCATTCTCGGGGCAGAGTGTTTATTAAAAAAAAAAAAAAAAAAATTGTGTTTGGATAAACACCACATTTGCACAACAAACTCACTGCATATCCCCCATTTATCCTTTATTACTAGGGAAAATTACCTGAACACAAACTCTTCATCAGTTCTTGTTTGTCTACATGTAACATAATAACCCTTGGTTTGTGACATTACAAGTTCTTGCTATGGAGATAATTAGATCATCACAGAGGACTCCAAGGTCACGCACAGACAAGCAGCAGGGGAAGACGAAGTCTGAGGGACAGGGATCCTATTTTCAGGTAAATTTCCTTATTAATAAAGAATGTAAATTGGATAAATAAAAAAAAAATCTGTATATCATCAACTGAATTCACTAAATACAGGAGGTCTCCCTGAGGCATCTGTATCGCTTTAAAGCAAGGCAGGAAGTCAAGAACTGCACTGAGCTGTCAAAAGTCAAACAAACTGCTGCCTGAAGAGTTTGGTAAAGTGGGGGTGGGGGTTTCACAAGATCAGAGAGACTGGTTAGATCACTCCTGGCAGATGCCGCTTCCCCACCCACTTATCCACAAGCCACCCAGTTTGGGGAACCCAGACCATTGCGTCCCCTATCTCTCTCTCTCTCCTCCTGATCTAGATTCACCCGCTCAAGGGGAACAGCACAACACTGAAAGCCAGTGCCGTATGGGGTGGAGGCCGACCTGGAAAAGGTCACTTCCAGCACTCTGGGGAGGGAAAGTGAGGCAGGAGAGAGACAGAGAGAGAGGGAGAGGAACAGACTCAGTGCTAGAAGGGACCCCTCCAGTGGTGCAGTTGGTAAGGAAAATAGGAATGAGAGGAAGGTGGTCTGAGAGGTGACCTTAAAAGACCCAAAAAACATTCTTTGGGAAGGGGTCTTTAGAAACTAGAAAACAAAAACCTTGCCCGGATTTTCCTCAATCAGAAACTCGTAGGACCCTCGGGTCAGCTCTGCTCGACTCTGGTGGTCCACTCTTCTACCCATGCGGTCAGTGTGCTTGTAGTACTGCCATGGAACTGCAGGAAATAAGGTTAAAGAAAGGATTAAATAGAGCAGGGCAAACTGTCAACCACATTCTGCCAGATAGCTTCCCCCTGCTTTGTGCTGGTTTCATCTCGGCTCTGGTTCTGCTATATGTGGTTTTACCTGTACGAATTCTAATGGATCAGCTCTTTAGCCAAATGACAAAACTATTAGTCACGCCTTTAATAAAAAGTGCTGACTTTTGTTCTGCAGAACAGCTACTTGAAACACTATAGTGCAGTACAAAGGGGGAGGAGCTGCACTGCTGAGATGATGTCCTTCCAAATCTGAGGTCCCTTTGGCCCATCTCTGGTGGGGGTCCAGGTGGAAGTTAAAGATTCCAAGGCACGTATGGAAGAGTACGGGAATTTCCCTGCTCCCCAATGCCTCATGCTTCTCACTGTTCTACAGGGGATGCATGCACTGTGGCATGTGGCCTGCCATTTAGGGGACTGGGAAGTCCCTGTGCATAGCATAGTGCTTAATTTGCATGTTGCACCCGCCCCTTTTTCCTTCTACACTGCAGTGCTTCATTAGCATGCTTGGCTCCACCCCCTTTCCCTGTGCACAGCACAGTGCTTCATTAGCATGCTGGCCCCGCCCCTTCCTCTGTGCATAGCATAGTGTTTTGATAGCAAGCTGGACTCCACAGCCCCTTTTCTCCATCTATAGCACAGCACTTCATTAGCACGCTGGCCCCACCCCTTCCTCTGTGCATGGCATAGTGTTTTGATAGCAAGCTGGACTCCACAGCCCCTTTTCTCCATCTATAGCACAGCACTTCATTAGCATGCTGGACCCCACCCCTTTCCCCTGTGCATAGCACATTGCTTCATTAACATGCTGTATCCTACCCCTTCCTCTGCGCACAGCACAATGCTTCTATAGCATGCTGGACTCCGCCACCCCTTTTGCTCAGAGTATAGCACAGCACTTCACTAGCACGTTGGACCCCGCCCTTTTTTCCAGTGCACAGCAGAGCGCTGCATTAGCATGTTGAACCTCGACCCTTTTCCCTGTAAATATCAAAGCGCTTCATTAGCATGCTGGACCTGCCCCCCCTTCTGCATAGCACAGTGCTTCATTAGCATGCCAGCCCCACCCCTTTCCCTGTGCCTAGCAGTTCTTCATTTGCATGCCGGACTCTGCTTCTTTCCTGGTGCATAACAGAGCACTTCATTAGAATGCTGGCTCCGCCCCTTGCTATGAGCTTTGTGCTGCATTTCATTAGCATGTTGGCCCTGCCCCTTTTCTTCTGCATAGCAGTGCTTCATTTGCATGTTGGCCCCACCCCTTTCTCTGTATGTAGTATAGTGCTAATCTGCACAAAGGACTCCACTCCAAACTCGATCACTGAGAAATCACAGCGGCCACGCTGGGTCAGCTGTGAGACTGGGAGATGTACTGTTTCAGCATTTTTAATGTTTTTTTAATTTATATTTGCTTTTATGTTTAGTTTATTTATTTTATATTGTTCGTTAATTATCCTCTAAAGGACAGAAGACCTGGAGACCTGATTCGGGTTCCTGCACTGAAGATTCTGGAATCGAGAACTGAGTGCAGAGCTGTATCCCGGTTCTGGGACTAAAATTAAACCAGTTTATTGCCAGCATCTAGTAACATTTCAGAAACTGTGACTTGCCTAGAGTTACGTGGTGCTAGTGCCAAGTCAGGTGCTGCTGGCGAAGGGAAGAACAGGAGCTGATAAAATCCATGGCGGGCAGTGTTGGTGGAGCGGCACTGCTGGTGTGGAACGAGGAGTTCCAAAAAGAATGCTGCGAGCAACCCACTCGGAACGGTGCTTACCAATGAAGGGCAGCCAGCTCTGAGAGTTAGTAGAACAGCGCCTGAAATTGCAGTGGCACACAAGATACAATGACTGAAGGTAATCCAAATTTGCAGGTGCAAAATATGTTTCTTTATTGCCTCAAAATGATCAAGGGTCTCAGCTGAGGAGGAGGAGCTCTGTCAATGTCAGACCTTTGACCATTTCAAGGCAATTAAAAAAAAAAAAAAAAAAAACTAATTTTGCACCTGCAACTTTGGATTACCTTGAGTCATTGGGTCTCATGTGCCATCACAATTTCAGGTGTGGAACGAGGAGCTTGTTGTCCGGAGGATCACTGCACTGGTGGGACGTGGAGAGTGAGCAACCCAGGAAGGAGATGAGTTGAGACCTGCAGTTGGTGGGCACCGCTCCTCAGGAGAGACGAGTGAGTTGAAGGTGGAAGAAAGCTCAGGAAAATCTGGAAGATTGACCAGTGGGGCGCGTGTCTGGACTACTGGTGCAGTCTGGGAGGGCATCCAGAGAAGTGGTCACCAGAGGGTAACTGACTTCCGAAGGAAGTAACCGGCGGGGCGGCTAATGGAGGGCAGCTGCTGCCGCGGGGGAGTCCCTAGACAACTGTGTGGCCTGGGCTGGGTCAGAACTGGGAGAAACTGTGTCAGAAAGAAGACCTGTTGAGGAGGACTTTCGGGAGTGGTGAGCTGCTCCTCCAGACTTCTGTGGAATCGCCATGAGTTTGACCTTTTTTTACCAACGTTCTGGTTCCAAAGTTTCTTGTTTTGGAGCTAAGTGACTGGTGACTTTTTTCAAATGGCTTAAGCAAACACATTTTAATTTACAGTAAAGTGTAAAGAGCAGTGAGGTTCGGGAGGGTGAGAGTCTCCTAGTATCTGAACTGACTGGTCTGTGGAGGTGAGAGCTCCCCAGCACTTTCACACACATCTTGGATCGATGCTGGGTTCTTGGCTTGAATATGGACCACCACTGACACGTTTTCATATATTATACTGGCTGGATTTGGACTGAGCAGTTTGAAAACGTTGTCCCACTGAATTGATGCTGTCCCTTTGTGGATTTAGAAATACTCAATGTAATTTATTTGGGTGGTTGTGTTTTTTGTTTTTGGGGTGTATATGCGAGTATGGAAGGTGCGTGGGTGAGAATTGTGAAATTGTAATTGCTGTTGGTGGGTCAGTAAGGCTCGTTTTTGTAGGGTTTTTGTATTCTAAGTTTGGGGGTGTTAATTTGAGTGGGCTTGGGTAGTTGTGGGTAATTTGAGGGTTTATTTATTTTGTGTGGGTTTTACTTGGGGACAATTTGTTTGGGACAGAGGCCCTTAAGGTGTAGCTACTCCGGGGGGTTACTTCCAGGACCTCCATCCCTTCACACTTCCAGCACTTCTGGCTGAGGTTTATTGGAGGCATAGGGCTTTGGGGATAGCTCGGAGAGGGTCCGGGGGGGGCTGCACTTGAGTGGCTGCCGGGGCATCTGGGATTTGGGTGGTGAGGTCAAGGAGATGCCCTGGGGCAAAATGGGAATTTAAGAGGGGGTTGCCATGCTTAATTCCTATACCCAAGGGTTCCACTATAGAGTGTGGGCAGACGGCTGGTCCGGCTGCCTCACCTCATCCTATTCGGGTCGTGTTATGCAATGCCAGGTTGATGAGGAACAATACTGCCATAATGGTCGACCTGGCTTGCATCACAGAGACCTGGCGGGATGAGAATGCCACTCCCATTTTGGAGGCAGCAGTGCTGGCTGGGTACTCCATGATACACACCCCGAGGGAGGATTGCAGGGGTGGGGGGTTGGCCATGTGTTTTAACCCTTAGGCTGCCAACAGAATAAGAATGTATAGGAATTCTGGACTGACATATCAGTCCATGGCACAGTAAGGGTTAAATCTAGTGTGAACCTCACAGTGCTACCTGTTGGTCCTGTACGGTTCTTTGAGTGTGTGGCCACCCGAGGGGGCGTTGCTGTGGGCTTCAGGGTTCTTCTGCTGTATCATCCCCTGGGAATAGATGGGGAATTTTTACGGGAGATTGAAGAGCTCGTTGCCAGCCTGGTGTTGGAGTCCCCCAGGTGGTTGATTCTGGGGACTTCAATGCTTGGGTCAAGGGCGGGCTCTCGAGATTTGGAAATGATCTCCTCTCCTTAGTAGTATGGAGGCCCTGGGCCTGACACAAAATTTAACAATAGCGACGCACTCAGATGGCCATACATTGGACCCATTTGTTTCTTTGGGTTTAGATGTTATTGACCTCAGGTTAGATCCGGTCATTTGGTTGGATCATGTTACCATAGGGTTCATGTTTAGAGCCCCTCCCAATGGTCCTGCCCCTGTGGAGATGGTCCGGTACCGTCCTTTAAGAGGAGTTTCCTCTTTGGGACCGTCGGCAGTGCTGGACCTATCAAGTGTTAGGGCGGCTTATGCAGTTTGGATAGAGGAGGCAGTGGCAGCCTATAATGGGGCTGTTGCTATGGCCTATGACTAAATTGTACCCATTCATGTCCGGCCCCTGTCTACTTGCCAGAGACCTCCTTGGTATGACAAGGATCTCCGGAGTTTAAAGAGTAGGGGGCGGAGGTTAGAGAGACGCTGGAGGAGATCTGGCCTGATGGAGGACAAATTAGCCCTGAAGTCACATTATGCCGACTATCAGGCGGCAATCTCCTGAAAGAAGGCTGCATATTTGTCTAGGGAGATTGCTGCAGAAGGAACAGACCAGCTCAGCTCTTCCGCAAGGTAGACAGGCTTTTACATCCTGCCTGTGTCCATGTTGGGGGGGGGGGCAGGTTCTAGCATTAGATGCAAGGAGCTGGCTCTGTTCTTTGCCGACAAGGTGTCCTCTATCAGGGCTGAGGCCTCTTCGAGTGTCCCCTGAAAGGGATGCAGGGTCTGGCCTGAGTCGTGTCAGAACACTCCTCCTGTCTGGGATGAGTTTGAGCTGGTTGGGGTGGAGGAGGTGGCGGAGATCATCTCGAAGCTGTGGCCAACACAATGCGATCTGTACCCAGGTCTGACCTGCCTTTTGGTTGGATGTCTGGACCTGTGGTTGCTGAGGTTGTCCAGAGTTCCTTGAGGAGTGGGGTCTCCCCATCAGCCTTGAAAGAGGCCTTCATTAGACCCCTTTTGAAAAAGCCCTCTTTGGACCGGGACTGCACCAGCAACTAAAGGCCAGGCTTGAACCTCACTATTTTAGGGAAGGTTATAGAAAAGTGGTGGCCATTCAGCTTGAGACACATCTTGCCTCTTCTTCCACCTATGAGTCTTTCCAGTCTGGGTTCCGTGCGGGGCACAGTACGGAGACTGCCTTGGTGAGGGTGCTAAATGACCTCCTGATGGTGAGGGACAGGAGAGACCACACCATCTTGGTCCTCCTGTGCCTCTTTGCAGCGTTTGACACTGTGGACCATGAGGTACTACTTGACAGCCTGCGGTTCTGGTGTGGCCTGTCTGGTAATGTCATCAACTGGTTCAGGTCATGCCTGACAGAGAGTGCAAAGGGTGACAATGGGATTAGTCTCATCTAACCCGAAGCCTCTATGCTATGGGATTCTGCAGGGTTCAGTCTTGTCACCCTGGTTGTTCATGGTGTATATGAGGCTGTTGGGGGACATTACCAGGCAGTATGGGCTGGATTTTCACTGCTATGCAGAAGATACCCAGCTGTACTTGTCCTGTGCACCCAATACCTAGGTGGTGGCATTTAACAGCTGTCTCGAGGAAATCCAGTTGTGGATGACTCAAAACTGGCTTAAGCTGAACCCAGACAAGACTGAGGTACTGGTGGTGCATCCGGGGCAGGGTGGGGGTGTGAGGTTACCTGCCGGCTTAGTGCTGGGGGCTGTTCCCCTTGCCCCGTCTAGACAGGTGAAGGATGTGGGCATGATCCTAAATGACGGCCTGACACTTGATGCGCAGGTGTTGGCCGTGGTCAAAAGTGGATTTTACCATTTTAGGAATATCGCCCGAATCTGAGTCCTGGTTCCGCCCGATGACCCGACCACGCTGGTACACGCTTTTGTCACTTCCAAGTTGGACTACTGCAATGCCCTGTATCTAGGGTTATAGGGAGGCAACCTCTGCATGTTGCAGCTGGTGCAGAACGCGGTGGCAAGACTGCTGACGGGGAGAAAAGGTGTGAGTACATTACCCTGTTCCTCTGCGAACTGCACTGGTTGCCAGTCAAGTGGAGGACTGTCTTCATAACAGGGCTCCTAACCTACAAGGCTCTGCACGAAAGTGGACCAGTCTATCGACAAGATAGCCTTGTTCCCTACCAACTGCCTAGGGCACTCTGTTCTGCTGGGGGAGGCCTCCTTGAAATTCCAGGGTTAGGTTGCGGCATTCCAGGGACTGCGCCCACCCTGTGGAACTCCTTGCCTGGCTATTTAAAAGAGGCTCCCTCAGCAGAAGCCTTTAAAAGGAGCCTGAAGACGTATTTGTTCCAGCAAACTTCTGTTGATTAAATTTGCGATTTCAAGTGGCATAGACAGATCAACTGTGCATTCCCAGCCAAAGCCTATACATGTATTTTTGTATGCTTTTAAGTAACTATTGTTTTACATTGTACAGCGCCCAGAGTCCCTGGAATTGGGCGCTTTAGAAATAAAGTATCTCTCTATCTTTCCCTAGCTCACAGAACATTACTTCATTAGTATGCTGGACCCCACCCCTTTCTCAGTGCATCGCACAGCATCTCATTAGCATGTTGGCCCCACCCCTTTCCCTGTGCTTAGTACAGTGCTCATTTGCATAATAGACCCCACCCCTTTCTCAGTGCATAGCACAGCATTTCATTAGCATGTTGGCCCAACCCCCTTCTCTGTGCTTAGTACAGTGCTCATTTGCATAATGGACCCCACCCCTTTCTCAGTGCATCACACAGCATTTCATTAGCATGTTGGCCCCACTCCTTCCCCTGCCCTTAGTACAATGTTCATTTGCATAATGAACCCCACCCCTTTCTCAGCACAGTGCCCACCGGTCATCACAGTGATGCCTTGGTGTATGGCACAAAGCAAACAAGTCTAAAACAGTGATAAACGCTTTGCGCCACTAAATTGTGGCTCTGTATGGGGCCCCTAATTTGCAGCTAGCTTTCAGGGAGCCAGAGGTGGTGGTACCAGCACTTACCATCAGATAATGAGGCACAGAACGGGCAGCGGAATCGCTGACCAACTTCAACAAACTGCGTGAAGGGACAGACATATGCTCTGCAGGAGGTGCATCGCACTGGGCCAATGCCTCCCATGTCCACTAAAGGTATGGGTCTCTGAAATGACACAGTACAATCAATGTGAGATGTGGCCCATGAAACTACATTCAGTAACACAGTATTGTGATGACAGAAGGGACTTTTGGCCCACCTTGTATGCCCCTTCTGAATCCTGGCAGTGATTTTACCCTATCGGAATAGTGAGTGGACACATTTAAACTTGCACATTACCCATCTCATGTTATGTGTGACCCTTAACCCCAATCCTCCTTGGGACTCTGACTAGTTCTGTGTTACCCCCACTGTGTAACCTTCAATGCCATTCTCCCTCAGGTATCCGTCTAGTCCTGTTACCCCTACTCATGCTGTGTAACCCATAGTGCCATTCCCCCTCAGGAATCTGTCTAGTCCTGTGTTACCCCTATTCATGCTGTGTAACCCTCAATACCATTCTCCTTCAGGAATCTGTCTAGTCCTGTGTTACCCTACTCGTGCTGTGTAACCCTCAGTGCCATTCTCCTTTGGGAACCTGTCTACTTCTGTGCTACCCCTACTCATGCTGTGTAACAATTAATGCCATTCTTCCTCAGAAACCTGTCTAGTCCTATGTTACCCCTCTTCATGCTGTGTAACCCTCTATGCCATTCTTCCTCAGGAATCTGTCTAGACCTGTGTGTTATCCCTCATGCTGTGTAACCCTCGGTGCCATTCTTGCTCAGGAATCTATCTGGAGCCTCAGATGTCCCCATTTTCTTTGTTACACACACACACACACACACACACACACACACACACATATATATATATCAAGAACATAAGTAAATACATGAACATCAACAACAGTAAACTGCAGATATGCAGTAAAATAATCAGAGCACAGCTACAACTCTGAGTACCAAGAAGACTAAGTAAAGTGGCTAGGTAGGGAAGTACGGCTACAAGGCATAACATACTGATTCATACTCCTATCCAGATATCAGGTTTAAACAAACTCTAGCCAGAGCCAATAGGGCTGTGAAGAGCTACCAAATGACCAGTTATTTTCTTGTTGGTGCCACATAGTGCTATTTAGTCACAATCATCAATAACTGGCATGCTGCTAATTCAGTCCTCTTGAATTTATTTAAAGTACATGCTGTGTGTGTGTGTGTGTGTGTGTGTGTGTGTGTGTGTGTCCGTCCCCACAGGAATGAGATAGCTAACAGGCTGCAAACTGCACTGTCTGTAATCTGACACTGTAGTTATTCAGTCAGAGTGCATGCTGCTGTGTGTGTGTATATGTGTGTGCGCGCCACTGGGAATGAGATAGCTAACACAGGCTGCAAACCGCACTGCCTGTAGTCTGACTTTCAGAGGTTCAGTAAATTCCAGACAACATATGAGTTAACCCCTAGGTTGCTGAAAGAAATAGAATAACTCTATTAGACTGAGGTGGACAGATGACAGAAACAGCAGTTTAAAAAGGTATTTTTTGTTAACATCCTGAGAAGTTCTGAGGTACAATACAGTAGCACCCCCCCCCTTCAGATGCCTTTAACATAGAGCAGCAAATAGCAAAAATCAGAGGGGGAGTGCACTATTTTACAGCTGTGGAGGAATACTTCCAAATGTCCAAAAAGGGAGTTACACAATCAGCCGTTTTAGAGCTACAGTCTGATCCCAGTAGTACTGTAAGCTCCACCCATAGCCCTAAAAACGGACCACGTAGCTTTATAAATTTCAGTCCGATTAATCAGCATATGGCAGATTTGCTCATTCTGAACTAACAGGTCATACTAGAGTAGGCGTAGCTTGATCTTTTCATTTTGACAGCAGAAATCTCTTAAGGGTGAGTGAAGCAAACAAGATCCAATTAATTTTATGCCTAGAGAAGGACCGTAGTTGAGAAGGGAGACCTAACACAAACACCAGAAGGGAGAAATGGAAATTACATACTTACTGTAATTATTGATCTTCTTGGACAGTCTCCATCACTCATTCACACTAATGGGGATAGTGCCGGATGCGTTAGGACCAAGCGGGAGCCTAAAATTTTCAGAAGGGTCAGTGCCGAGACAGGACCACGCATGCGCGAGACTAGCTTGAGCCTGTGTAGGCTATCTCAACGTCGACCCTCCAACCACCTCAGTACCCTTCTGACTGAGGAGGTGCAGCGTAACTAATGAGAATAACTCATCCTGAGGTTTCTGGGCCCGAGACAGCCCAGATGGCTTTTGCAAGAAAGGTCAAAGAACAATGTCTTCACAGTCTGAACCATAGGACCATGAAGACCAGGAAAGAAAATGAATGAACCCAGGGGATGTGGGTGGGCATGTGAATGAGTGATGGATACTGTCCAAGAAGATCAATAATTACAGTAAGTATGTAATTTCCATATCTTCCTGGACTAAGTCTCCATCACTCATTCACACTAGTGGGAGAGTACCGAGCTAAAACCAACAACCCTGAGTAGGGTGGTAGGAGATAGGGTTCACTCAGAAAGGATGGACAAGGACTGTCCTGCTAATAAAAAGAGCTGTCTCGTTAAGAGCATCTAGAACATAGTGCTTACAAGATAAGCGCTCGAGTTGTAACTCACCACTTTACAAACGACTGCAATGGGCACAAAATGAAAGTCTTCCAGGAAGCCGCAACCACTCTAGGAGAGCGGCAAGAACCTGCCCTCACAATTTGGTCTACGACCAAAATTAATAGTGTCAAAGACATGTACTAATGTAATGTATTGGGACCTCAGGAATTGAGAGTGTCAGAGGTAAAGTCTACGGCTTAGGGTAGACCGGAAAGTGCAGATGGAAACCCCCCATTATCAAGTATGGCTGACGTATGAACAACAGGTACAGGAGCACTTGAACCCCTTAGCTAGTGAGCAAAGGGGGTCCAGGTGGGGTTAGCCCATCAAGGAGAATGGTCTCACAACTCCGTCATGCACTTGAAGAGGATAGCTCATGAGTGACTGGCATGGACCCAGTGTGCAGGAACCGAAGGTGTGAATATATGAGAAGCTACCTCAGAAAAAAGACCTACTTGACCTTCCATCAAGAAGGAGTATATCACCTGTTAAGGTAAAGCAAGCAAGGAAGTAGGAACCTGAGTTCTGACTCGGTGGAGAGTCGCTTCTGCTGCTACAAGGCTCTGCTCAAGAGAAGAAAGCCTGATAAAAAGAAAAGAGAATTAACAGACTGGGCAGTCGTCTACGTCTAGGAAATGTCTCTGAATGAGAGAAATCTCTCAGAGAAAGAGATGACCCATACCGCCGCTGGATCGGACTCACCCTAGGGGGAAGAAGAAGTCAGGTACTCTTTACCATACTCTGGAGACGAGCACCTCAGGGGCTGAGGCAGAACCTGACCAGATCCAAAAAAGGGGTGTTGAGTAATTTCAGCTAGGCCCTGTGCTGTGATAAAAATTTTTTTTTTTTTTGTCCAAGCCTAACAAGGCTTTCAGGCTGCTATTTTGCAAGAATTTGTCTTGATATAATATGATGAAGATGTTCTCCATCTGAGTGCAGAAGGAGCCTGAGCGTCCATACTGAAATCATGACCGGACTAATAATCACAGTTGGAGAGATGTTAACCACCTGTGCCAAAGAAGCTACTGAAGGGGCAATATCACAAGGGTGTTTTATACCCCTATCAAAGGAGCGGAAGAGCCTGAGCGGCCCCCGACCATTAAATTAGAATGTTCCACAGAGTGTAACTGTCTTGACGATTGAAAAAAAGTCTAGACGCAGAAATTTATGGTCCACAGATGCAGTGTGAAATACTATAGTGGACCCCATTACTGAGGTACTACTGAAAAGATTTTCCATCACGGACACTGATGATAGAGAGGACGTGTCCTTCAGTATATAAAATGAGTCGTCCGCTGTATTACTGACCAGAAGGACAGGGAAAGACCCATCTAGATGCACTTCTACCCCAGAAGGACCTCTAAGAGAGTTCTAGGTCAGAGCCACTAGAGACTCTGCCATCAGGAAGGATGTTGAGGAGTTTGGTACCACGTAGGGAGCCGAGAAAGTGCTGAGCAGAATGCGAGATTCCGCTGGCAGAGCAGTACAGCAGAGTTCCATCAGTAGAAAACTGCTGGATGACAAGATCCCACATACATCGCCACTCACTAAGATGTGTGGAAAAAAATAATCCGTAGAATAGGACTTCATTCTGAGGAAAACATCCCACCACATGTTCTGTGGAAAAGAAGTCCAAAAAGGAAAAATGTGTCACTAATTCTGCCATACAGCACCCACTAGCACCCCTGCAGCACCAACATCACTTGTGGCACAGGAGGGCACCAAGCAGTGCCTATACCAACCTGGGCGATACCCAAGGGCACCCGCAGCAGTACCCGTAGACACCCCCCACACCCATGTAGCAATGGCACCCAAGGGCACCCCCTGATACCCATGATACCTATGGCAAGAATGGCACCCAAGGGCACCAGTGGCACCCATGGCCACCCACGTTGCCACCTGAGGTACCCACGGGTGCCCCTGGCACCACCCATGGCACTCGCGGGTGCACGGCACCACCTAGACACAACCATGGCACCACTGGTGGTGCCGACAACCAATGGCAGTAACAACAGCACCCACGGTGCCGCATAGAGTGATGGCGCCAACCCATGGCACCGAAGATGGTGCTAAGGCACGGCGCCGACCAAGGCACCGAGGCTTAGCTCCGAGGCATGGCGCCGACCAAGGCACCGAGCCACAGCGCCGAAGGAAAATGCCAATGGAAATCCTGAGAAAGGGAGAAGGAAAAAGGTGGTGCCTGTGCCGGCCCCTGCATGGAAAAGGGAGAGGGGGTATGCACGAGGGGTCGACACGATGGCAAAGGCACCAAGAGGGCACCTCGCCCATCATGCTCCAATCAACCCGGCTCCAGTCCAATGGCTCCAAGGCCCTGAAATCAGGAACAGAGTGAGGAAAACTGGAAAGTCAAACCCTCTGCTCCACAGGAGCAGGCCAGAGGTGAAACTGCCCACCGGAGCTCCGAGGACAGAGATGGAGCTCGGAGTCAAGAATGTAACCGTTAGGAGTGGGGCCAAGAGGAACCCACCAAAGTGAGTTCAGGCCCATTGCCCCTCCCGAACAATCCCTGTGCAGACGTACTAATGGGCAACCTCAAGCGGCACTGATTTTTCTTCCCCCAATGAGGAAGAAGAGCTCGAGGTTAAGTGGAGCCGGATCCCCAGAACCGCTAGATTTGTGCTTCCGTGGACTGTCCCCCCCCCCCGAGCACAGGACTGTCCACAGTCAGCCCCCCCCATTAATTAAGGGCAGCGGGCTGGACACAGCCCCTCTGCCATAAAAACTTTCAAACGAAGTCCTCCTACCATCACCGCTACCATCTAAAGACGACTCCGTTGATGGCAGGAAAGAATATATTTTTTTTTTCTTCTTTATATAATCTTTTCTTGTTAGTAAAATAAGAAATTACTACTTAAAATATTAAATTAAACACTAAAAGCTGCTGTCGTATAGACAAAAATGTAGACTCTGGCAGATGAGCGACTTCGACATCCAAGCAAGCGCACTAGACGGCGGGAGAAAAGGAACTGAGGTGGTTGGAAGGTTGACATCGAGATACCCTACACAGGTGCAAGCTAGTCTCATGGTGCCACGCATGCGTGGTCCTGTCTCGGCGCTGACCCTTCTAAAAATTTTAGGCTCCCGCTTGGTCCTAGCGCCTCCGGTGCTATCCCCACTAGTGTGAATGAGTGATAGAGACTTAGTCCAGGAAGATCAGTATTTTCAGCCCAGTAACTCTCTCACTGATCTTGTGAACCTGGTTTATGCCCTGTGGCCAGGCTCCTTCCTTTCTTCTGGCTCAGCCGCGGCCTAGTCTGACCAGGACGAAAGTCATTCTGCAACTCTAGCATCAGGTGAGAGAGCCAGGCACTCGAAGTTCCCTCGGGCATGGGCAATGATTAGGCAGCCCTTCGTTCTGTGCCGATCTGCTGGTGTTTCTCCCTTCGACTCCCCCACCGCCTGTCTGTGTGTGCCCACTCACGACCTAGGGGCAGGGGAGTCACGCAGCGCATGGTCATCCACGCCACTAAACACACCTCTACTGAGCTAGCCTTAGGTGTCATGCAGAGAATGGCACTGCAATCCACCCTCCCCCAGGAGGAGTATCCTATCAGATGCACCAAGCCCTCCCTGCTGGCCTCCAATGCTGACGTCCCAGATGCGGAACGCAAACCTGAGTCACCAGCGTACCAGAGCAATCCCTCATTGCTCAGCACCACAGCAAGGTTATTTTTATGTGAATGGCATTGTTACAATACCACTGGTGGTCATGTAACCCCCCCCACAAAGATTTTTCCCATTACCACTAATAACATGATCATTTCAGAGTGGGAAGGTCCCTCACTCCCAGGCACTGTGATGTTCTAGTATGGCTGCAGCAGCACAGAAAGGGTTAATGAAATGTCATCACTGAATCGTGTGTAGTGTGGTGCGGGTAGAGGATCCTCACCTCTGCGGGTGGCAGGGCAGCCAAAGGTTTAACAAGAACAGCCAGCGGAAAGTGCGAGAGGTTTGCCAGCTCTGCCGTGGTGGGTAATGTGTAAGTTGTACACCTGAGGAAGCGAGGACTGCTGTTGCCTGAGAGAGAGAGAGAGAGAGAGACAGAGAGATATCAGGTGAGACTGTTCCACACACACCACTTGCCACTACTACGTTCAGTCCTCACTTCTGCAGATTCTGTACCTTGGTCATTCACGGTAAATACGGTGCTTGCCAGCGGGGGCAGCTGACCACAGGCATCAGTTACAAAGACCTGGCGCTCCCACAAAGCTCTGTCCTCTTCAATGACTTTCACCTGAAAATAAAACAAACAAAAAAAATAACGCACCAAATTCCCCCACAGAAATAATTTCAAATCCATCCTTTTCCACGTCTCACAGAACACCAATTACACAATCCATTTTTTTAACTGTCCACAACAGTTGTCTAAGTGGTGCTGGGCAGATTAGGACCATGCAACATGTTGGTGACCAGGGTCCGAGTCCCAGGCTCAGAACATCAGAAGTGGAGGCTGTACTAGGGGAGAAATGAGCCTCCTGGCGGGTGCTCTCCTTCCCAGGGGAGAAACTTTTTGTCCTGCCATTCAGCTGCCACCGACAGCATATGGCGAGGCTTCATCCAGAGAGAGGGTGTAAGGATGTCCACTGCTCAGAGAAGCACAGAAACTTCACTTCCCAGCATTACCAAAATGGGCTGAAACTGAGATCACATGACTCACCCCTCATCATGTTCTCTAGTATCTGTCCCTCCTCAGTGAGTGAGCATACCAGATTTATTTTGTTTATACTTTCTTTTTCCCATCCTGGGTGGCCCACGTTCTTGCCAGTCCCCCAGCCTCATCCACCCGACCGCGCAGCACCACCTCCTTCTTCCCCCATAGCTTAACCCCCATGGTGGGGCAGCAGGGAACCCCAACACGAGCCATAAAGGATCCAGTTCTGGAGGTGCCTGCTTTATCGGGAGCGTGGTCTGTGGGGGTCGGAAGTCATCCAACATGCCCAGAAGCTGCGTTTCTCCTCCTATTTTACGCTCCCCCCATGGGAGGAGGAGGAGCATATGGTGTCGGCAATGGCTGAGCTGTGTGTGCTTCCGCCCACAGCACACCACCCAACTACTCCACCTCCCTCCCACCCCACTGCTTGCAGGACCCAGGGTGCCAACACCAAAGCCACTGCTAGGTGCCAGACAAACTCCGGCATCCATTTCCCTGCCTCCCTCCCTGGGAGAGGAGAGCTGTCCTCTGGACCCTCGATCCTCTCCCACCTCGGCCGACCCATTTGCACCATGAACACGGGTCGCCAGTGTGGCAGAAGGTAAGGCATTGATGTCTCAACCTTCCACACCACTGGGCCGGCAAGCACACCCAGTTTGAGTACTAATACACATCCAACTTTAGGCTTGCGATCTTGTGCACATACCAAGGACGTACAAATCCTTTCACGGAAAGGTCTTTGCCATAGCAGCCCCAATAACCTGGAATTTGTTACCTGACATAAGAGAAGCCAAAAATCTTAAGATTCTTCAAAAGCTGATCATGTACAAAGCCCACGTGACTGCTATACTCTTCTTTGCCCCCCTTTTTTTCCTTGCTGTCTGCTTTTTCTCTCCCTCAGCCAGTGGCAGTCCTTCTCAGTGCTCTGGGCAGCCCCAACCCCATCACACCCTGGTCCTCTCCCAGGGCCTACCTGTCTCCAGATGTGGTGCCCCGAGGTATCCCCTTTACCATGGTGGTGGTCCTCAGGCTGGACCAGGTCCCTTGGAGAAGCTGCGAGTGGCCCTCCCAGAGTAAGCCAGGGTCAGCAGGGTGCGGGGGTCTGCGGCTGCCCTGCAGATGTCATGGAGCATGGCTGTATGTTTTCCTGCTTTGTTTCTCCTAAGGATGCTGGCCGACAGGTATGCTTACGTAAGGCATGTGTGTATGTCGGCCAGTTGGCTATCCCCAACCCCTACTACAGCACTTCACCTGCACCCCCATGCATGGTCACGCAGTTGGCAGTCACGCAGCAACATTGATCTTCCCTCCTCCTCTGCAGAAGAGTCTCCTGTGGGATACTTATTCCTCCTCCCTGGCCAGCCCTCCGATGATCCAGGCTCATTTCCGAACCCATGTCATTGGCGTCATGAGCGGTAGTGCTACTGATGTGCTGGTAGGTCGGCTTCTTCTTTGCTTTCCTATCACACACACACCCCACAGAGACATGCACAGACAAATGCTGCGCATACACACACACTTCCCTACATGTGTCTGGATCCTTTCTACATCTGTGTATAGTGTTACAGGATTCCAATGTTACCAATTTTTGTAAATATATTTACACCAATGTTGGGAAAAATTCTTGTTCTTCATAAATCTGCAACTGTAAAGTACTGACTCTGCTGTTATATCCGTTCTTCATAACTGCAAAGTACTGTCTCTGCTGCTGTATCCATGCTATGTAACTAAAGTACCGTCTCTGCTGCTGTATCTGTTCTCCATAACTATGTAACCGTAAAATATTGACTGTGCTACTGTATCCATTCTCTGTAACTATGTAACTGTAAAGTACTGACTGTGCTGCTGTATCCATTCTCAGTAACTATGTAACTTGAAAGTATTGTCTCAGCAGCTGTATCCATGCTATGTAACTGTAAAGAGCCCCACTGATCCTCTCCACCATATACATTCCTCCCCGAAATCAGAAGACTGCTTTCCACTCTGTCCTCACCCATCTCCAGACACTCCCCGACAGTTCTGACATCATTGACCTTGGGGACTTTAATATAAACTGGCTGATGCATTAACTCCCACTAGGGATGCTGCAGTCTCTCAAAACCTGTCCCAACTTGTGACCACTGCCACCCTCCTTGACCCAGTGCTCACCAATGCACCCCACAAAACAACCCAGGTCAGGGTACTACCCAATGCCCTGAGTGACCACTCCCCGGTGGGTCTGTCACTGGTCGTATAATATCAAAAAGGCCCCTCCCAAAACTATCCTCCAACACCGCCTCAAACCTGGCAAACTTCGATCCCTCAGACAGTGCCTCCTAGCTAGTGACTGGTCCCCCATCAACACCACATTGAACACTGACTCTGCCCTTGACCATTCTGTTGACACTTTCAACTCTGCTTGCAATCAGTTTGCACCCCTAAGCAAACAAAGAGTTAAAGGGGTTGACACACCTTGGATATCACAAGCCCTGCTGGACCAGATGCGCCAACGTGACAATCTATGGCACACTGCGCTGGATACTGGTAAACCCACCGATAGGCAGCGCTACCAAGAAGCACGCAGTAAATGTACTTGGAGTATTCGTAAGGCAAAGGCTGAGTACTACCGAACCTGCTCACTGCCACATGGGGCTCAGGCCGCAAGTTCTGGGACTCCCTCAAAGAGCTCAGTGGCAAACCTCCACTACACCCCCTTCCCAACTCAGGGCCAATGGGGCTATCACCACAGACCCTGCCCTGATTGCAAATACATTTAATGACTCCTTCTCCGACCTTACTGGTGTTCCCTCTCCCCCCCAAACTTCTTCTCCCCCACCCCCCAACACCACATTGCTCCCTCTCCACCCCCCCATTCCGCTTTAAAGCAATATCTCAGTGTGAAACTGCCCCTCTTTTACTCAAGGCCCTCAGCAAATCATGCTTCAGCAGTGACACACTAGACCTTAAACTGCTCAGACTCACCTTTAACAAAGTTCTCCCCCCTCTCACCACGCTTCTGAACCACTCACTCCCTATCACTGGGCCAGTTTCCCTCTAAATGGAAATCTGCCTTCATCACACCTATCCTTAAAAGTGGTGACCGCACCCTGCCTGGGAACTACCGCCCCATCTCAATCCTGCCTCCCCTCTCAAAAACCTTGGAGAAGATTGTGACCACCCAACTAACGGGCTACCTCTCCAAATACAGCCTCCTGTGTCCTGAATAGCATGGCTTCCGCCATAACCACAGTACCACCATAGCCCTCTTGGAATTTACAAATGCCCTCCACACATCTCTAGACACTGGCCACACTGCTGGTGCTGTTTTTATAGACCTTTCCAGGGCGTCTGATACGGTGCACCACACAATACTCCTGAATTCCCTCACACAGATAGGCCTGTCCCCAGAGACCACTGGATGGTTTGCCAGCTATCTGTCTGAGAGAACCCAGACAGTCAGGATTGCCCATACCCTGTCCTCCCCCCCAACAAGTCAGGTCAGGGGTCCCACACGGCTCTATTCTTGGCCCCCTACTTTTCTCCCTGTTCCTCAACTCCCTGCCCAAGGCTTGCTCTGGGAAACTACTACTGTATGCAGACAATGCCGTCCTCTACAGCTCCCATATTGATCCCACAGCCCTCTGCTCAAAAAAATCATTCATGAAAGCTAAATCCTGGTTCGTTCAACTTAGGCTAGTCTTAAATTACAAAAAAAACAAAATCCATGGTGTTTGCACCCCCCAAAACAAGAACATAGGACAACCCCTGCTCATATTGAACTCCCTAACTGACCCCCTTGAGCAGGTTACCTCGTTCAAATACCTGGGTATCACCCTAGACTCTGGGCTCACCTACCATGACCACATCCAAATACTGAGCACTGCTGTCAATGTGCGTATTGGTCTACTTCACCAGTGCAAGCACTGCCTCCCACCAGAAGCTCTCCACCTAGCTGTCTCTGCATCAGTACTATCACCCATAAACTAAGAAATCATCATCTATGGGGCAGCCGACAACACATACCTAAACAAAATTAGACTGGCCCTTAATAAGGCCTGTAGACTTGCTACTGGCTGCACCAGACTCACACATACCTGCACCCTTTACGCCTCAACCAACTGGCTAAACTTTGACCGGAGGCTCAAATATCAGACCTGCCTCTTTGCCAAAAAAATAAACAACAGGGCTACTCCCACCTGCTCTCTCCCCCCTACTCCAATCACCACTGTCCACCTGCCTTACTCAGCAATCAGCAACAACCCACTTCAGGGAACCTTAATGCAAGACCACTTCGGGTCAAAGAACATTTAGGTACCTGGCCCCTAGCTGGCTTAACTCACTCCCAAACTCCCTCCTCATAGAACCAAGACTTGGTCCGTTCAAGTCCCAACTAAGAGACCTAATCGCTCAGGACTCAGTCTGTGACTGCCCTTGGTTTAGCCCTACCCTCTCCCCCAAAAAGCGACTAAGGACTTAACTCTGGTCCAGCCGCCCCTGGGCATGCCTATATTTTGATAATGGACACCTCAGTCCAGCCTAGGCCTGCAAATAATCACCAGGGCATGGCTAGCGCCACCGCCCTTCAGGGTATGTTTTGTTACCTGCTACCGTCTGCACTATGTACATATGTTTGGCAGCACTCTGTAACTCTGCAACACCAGCTGCTTTACTGTATTATCTGTAACCGTTTTGTAACCATTTCTGTAACTATTGTGTCTAGTTGTTGCTATTGTCCCTGATGTCTCTTATCAATGACGTGGAACCTTTGTAAAGAAGTCTTTGACTTAAAGATGTTATCCGATATCTTCAATGAATGAATGAATAAATAAATAAAAGTACTGTCTCTGCTGCTGTATCTGTTCTCCATAACTATGTAACTGTAAAGTACTGTCTCTGCTGCTATATCCATTCTCTGTAACTACAAAGTACTGACTCTGCTGCTGCATCCATTCTCCGTAACCGTAAAATACAGACTCTGTTGCTGTGTCCATTCTCCGTAACTGTGTAAATGTAAAGTACTGTCTCTGCTGCTGTATTCATTCTCGGTAACTATGCAACTGTAAAGTACTGACTCTGCTGCTGTATCTGTTCTCCATAACTATGTAACTTGAAAGTACTGACTCTGCTGCTATATCCGTTCTCCGTAACTATGTAACTAAAGTGCTGACTCTGCTACTGTATCCATTCTCTGTAACTATATAACTGTGAAGTACCGACTCTGCTGCTGTATCTGTTCTCTGTAACTGTGTAAATGTAAAGTACTGTCTCTGCTGCTGTATCCATTCTCGGTAACTATGCAACTGTAAAGTACTGTCTCTGCTGCTGTGTCCATTCTCCGTAACTATGTAACTGTAAAATACTGTCTCTGCTGTTGTATCTGTGCTATGTAACTGTAAAGTACTGTCTCTGCTGCTCTATCTGTTCTCCGTAACTATGTAACTGTAAAGACTAAGTACTGTCTCTGCTGCTGTGTCTGTTCTCCATAACTATAACTGTAAAGTACTGTCTCTGCTGCTGTATCCATTCTCCATAACTATGTAACTGTACAGTACTGTCTCTGCTGCTGTATCCGTTCTCCATAACTATGTAACTGTAAAGTACTGACTCTGCTGCTGTATCCATTCTCTGTAACTATGTAACTGTAAAGTACTCTCTCTGCTGCTGTATCCATTCTCTGTAACTATGTAACTGTAAAGTACTCTCTCTGCTGCTGTATCCATTCTCCGTAACTATGTAACTGTAAAGTACTGACTCTACTGCTGTGTCCATTCTCGGCAACTATAAAGTACTGACTGCTGCTGTATCCGTTCTCGGTAACTACGCTAACTACAAAGTACTGTATCCATTCTCCGTAACTATGTGACTGTAAAGTACTGAGACTGTTGCTGTATCCGTTCTCGGTAACTATGTAACTGTAAAGTACTGTATCCATTCTCCGTAACTACAGTATGTGACTGTAAAGTACTGAGACTGTTGCTGTATCCGTTCTCCATAACTATGTAACTGTAAAGTACTGTCTCTGCTGCTGTATCCGTGCCATGTAACTATGTAACTGTAAAGTACTGTATCCATTCTCCGTAACTATGTGACTGTAAAGTACTGAGACTGTTGCTGTATCCATTCTCAGTAACTATATGACTAGAAAGTACTGACTCTGCTGCTGTATCTATTCTCCGTAACTGTGTAACGGTAAAGTACTGACTCTACTGCTGTGTCTTTTCTTCGTAACTGTAAAGTACTGACTCTACTGCTGTCTTTTCTTCGTAACTGTGTAACGGTAAAGTACTGACTCTGCTGCTGTATCTATTCTACATAACTGTGTAACTGTAAAGTACTGACTCTGCTTCTGTATCCATGCTGCTGGGCCCTCTTGTGGGGGGAAGGTCTTTCACTTAACTTAGGCTATCCTGGGGCATGAAATGTTAAATAAAATAAAAAAGTTTAACTGCTAGAATGTAATTTTTTTATTTTCAAATTCTTGTCTTGGAAAGGCACACTGAGCCAAAGCTCGATTCCAGGTGCATTCCTGGAGCATAGGAAGGTTAAGTGACATGCTCAAGGGCACAGATTTTGCAAGTGGAGGTTGTGGGATCCAAACCCAGGTTTGAAGGGTCTCCAGGCTCCCAGCTCTAGGCTATACCACTATGTTACCCTACCGCCAATACCATTCTTTCTCAGGAATCTTTCTAAAGCTGCTCTGAAACCCTGAACAGTGCTAGCTTCTGCAACCTGACTATTTAGGTTATCCCACATGTTAACAAGTGTTTGTGTGAAATAATGCTTTTTAATGTTTCTACTCATCCTGCCACCACTGAGTGTGCGCATGCGTGTGCATGTCCTCTGCTTCATCCCTGCATCTTGTGGGTACCAGAGGTCACGACCCCCCCGTCTGGGATCCAAGTCAGTTAACAGGGGCTGCCATCCGAGGGATACCACTGACAATATTAAATGTGCCACATCCCAGGTGGGTTTGAACCCACAGCCAGGGGTACTGCAAAAACCTGAACTTGTCTGCTGTGCAAAGGTGGCATGGCACAGGTGAGAGCATTGAACTGTGAAACAGGAGGGCACAGGTTCAAATACCACCATCCCAAGTGACTCACTGTTTGACAATGAGCAAGTCGCTCGACTTCCATGACCTCCATGTGCTTCAGTCCCTCCCAGCTGTAATATGGACTAGAAACACGACCCCTCTGAAAATGAGATATTGCATCTCAGCTGAGTTGTCCTGGGGAAATAAATTAAGGGGGGGGGCTGCTGACAGCTGAAAGCAGAGACTCACCACACTGGGAACAGTGTCCGGATTGACTCCATATTTTGAACTTGCTGCAGGAAGAGGCTGATTCAGCTCCTGCAGAGAAAATAAACACTGAGCACATGGAAGCAGACTAAAAAACCTACATCAAAGACATGAAATGAGCACTGACAGATGGCATAATGGCCATGTCCACACAGCATGTAGGCAGAACTTGGATCTCAAGGCCAAGATACCAGTGAAGCCTGAAAGAGACTGGATGCAGTTCACTAAGGACACGTGATGCCTTTGGGGTAGAGATCATAGCATCGGTTGCTGCGTGACTGCCCCCTGGTGGCCAGGGAGTTCACACACAGAACAGTCCCCCTTCCTGACCCATCCCCTGAGGTTTAGTGGCATACAGCACAGTCTTGCCCTTCAAAGACCAGACCACAATGCTAGTATGCATCACAAGCTACTCACAGAGGCGCATCCGACACAGCCAACTACTGAACAACTGTGAACCATCTCTCAGCAGGTCTGTACCTTGCAGCTTGTCACTGAACACTGTCCCAGGATAGACAGAAAAGGGGCTTGATAATCAGTGCATCACATGTCCACCGCATGGGACACACAGATTCAAGAGTCCAAGGGTATCAGTACAGAGAAAAAAATAACAAAAAAGAAGAGACTGATGGGGAGAAAATTGGTTGGGGGAGACAAAACCCTACTTTAGCGTTAGATAGCTGGTCCACTCCCTGGGGAGACAAGTAGAGTCTCAGCATGTCCTTAAATGAAGCCAGGTAGTTGCAGCTGCACATGGCATTAAGAAATCACAACTCTGGTGAAGCTGTCAGCAGCGTTGCACTATCAATGATGGGTGTATCTGTGGGCGTAGGTACAACAGCAGATGTGATGGGGGCCAGCAATATAAAGGGAACATATCATGGAAGAAAAAAAGCAGTGCTGAGACGCAGATGTCACCTACCATGTTGCGAGCTGCAGCGTCTGGAGGGGGTAGGCTGGGAGGAGAAAGGTTGTTTATTACTAGATTCAGATTTCTGTCTGCCTCCTGTTTGTGGAAACCTGCTCAGAAAAACACATCAAAATAAACAAACATCTGGGACATAAAAATACACAGAACAAACAACAGGTCACTCACATAAATTCAGAAACACACAAAGCAGATAGGCAACTCACTAAACTTAAGGTAATTTAATTATTTAGCCCTTATGAGCAAATGGAACATCAGAGTTGATAATTCTCAGCGCAGCGAACAACATAGGGGCCAGGGACAAAATCACAGCCTAAGACACTGACGCACCCAGGGACCAGGGTTGAACTCACAGCCTGAGACAGTGACACTCCCAGGAACCAGGTTGAATTCGCAGCCTAAGAAACAGACACTCCCAGGGACCAGGGCCAAATTCACAGTCTGAGACACGGACACTCTGAGGGACCAGGGCAGAATTCACAGCCTGAGACACCAACACTCCCAGGGACCAGGGCAAAATTTACAGCCAGAGACACTGACATTCCCAGGGACATGGGCCAGATTCACAGCCTGAGACACCGACACTCCGAGGGACCTAGACAAAACTCAGAGGCAGAGGCACTGACACTTCCAGGAATCTGGGCCGAACTTAGAGCCCAAGACACCGACACTCTCAGGAACCCAGGCCAAACTCAGAGCTCAAGACACCGACGCTCCCAGGGACCCAAGCTGAACTCAGAGCCCGAGACACTGACACTCCCAGGGACCTGGGCCAAACACAGAGCCAGAGATACTGACACTCCCAGGGGCCCGGGCTGAACTTTGAGCCTGAGACATCGTCAGTCCGAGGGACCCAGGCCAAATTCTCACCTGAGATATCAACACCCCCAGGAACCAGAGCAAAATTCACAACCTGAGACACAGACTCTCCCAGGGACCAGGGCCAAATTCCCAGCCTGAGACACCGACACTTGCAGGAGCAAGGGCCAACTTCACAACCTGGGACACAGAATGTATACCAAGGTCAAACTCACAGCCTCAGGCACCAGAACAATACCAGGGACAAGGGATAAATTCACAACCTCCAACACTGGGACTGCCGACAGCAGGGACCACTGTAAAACTCTGAGCCGCGGACACAAGGCAGACCATACACAAGCGCAAGGCCCAACTCACAGCCTCAGACTTCAAGACTCAGTGTACCAAAGACTACCAACACCTACTTCACTACTGCACAGGTCGAAAATGTTTCCTGTTACACCTGATGGAAAAAGAGACAAAGTGGCACAGTGTGGCTTCTCACATAATAACCCTCTGAGGAAGGATCATCTTAGGAGAATCCTGGGGTGTCTGGCTGAAGAAAACAAAATGGTATACAGCTAAATAAATACATTTCCCTTGTCTGCTGTAGACTTCTCTCAGTTATGCTCAGTTCTCCTGTGCCCCTTGGTCAGGCCTGAAAAAGACCACCACCACCACTGCTCATTTCCCAGTAGCAGCTGGGCTCTCCCCATGACTGATCAGTTGTATTTTTTTCCTGCCTTAGGCCCTGTCACCACTATGCCTCTGTAACATTACAGAGGGCTCAAACCATTACCAAAACGGTTTGCGTTTACATCTGTAACGTTACAGAAGGCGTTTTCGTAACCGTTGTTGAAACCACTTACGAGGTGGTTTGAACAACGGTTGTGCCCCTGTAACGTTACCAGCCATAGTGTGGACGTGTGAGCGTGTAGCTCCAGTATTCCCCCAATGCAGCACAGACTGCATTGTGGGATAGGGTGCAGCTGTAACGTTACAGGGCACCCACAAATGTGGACGGGCTGTAACGGTTCCAAACCGTTATCGAGACTGTTTGCCGGCAGTGCGGACACACTGTAACGGTTCCGGTCTGTAATGGTTTGGAACCGTTACAGACTGTAAGCGGTGTAGTGTGGACAGGGCCATAGTGTTCCCCTTTTTTTAAACCTCTGACACCCCTCTCCCCCAAAGTGGCACTCCGGGGACAGGAGCTGATAGCATCACTCTCTGCAGTACAGCTGAGTATGCATCCCCAAGGAAGTGTCCCTCCAGGCTAGCATCAACTGCAGGCAACTCAAAGGCATAACCTGGGTTCCAGACCAAAGCCCTCCCTCCACAGGGACAGCCAGGCAACTGAAAGTTCAGTTTGTTTGTTGTGGCTTCAAGGCTCCAATATCTTGCAGCTCTGAGTTATGAATATCACGACTCTGCACTGCAGCCCTGGCAGCGCAGAATCTCATCTCTTGTGAAATACCAAACTTGTGCAAGGAAGAAACCCCATTAATCACCCCCGCACATGTCACTCCCGACACCCCCAAATGTCACTTACATCCTGCAGTCTCCCAACACCTCAGAATGTCACTTACACCCTCCTACCCCTCAACAAACACCTCCATATATCACTTATACCCTCCTATCCCCAAACAAATACACCAGCACAGCACCTACACATCCTGCCCCCCTACAAACACCCTCATATTTCATTTATACCCCCACCCCCAACAAACACTGCTGCTTCCCACTTACACTCTCCCACCCCAAACACCTCCACAAGTCACTTAACCTTCCCATCCCATACAAACACCCCCATGACAACTGCACCCTCCTGCCTACACCAAACACCTCCACATGTTACTTACATCCTCCTGCCCCCAAATACCCCATGTCACTTACACCTGCCCACCCTCAACAAACACGTTAGTTACACCCTTCTGCCCCAATAAAAACTCCCGATACTTACACCCTCCCACCCCCAACAAACATGTCCACATGTCATTTACACTGCCCCCACAGCAAACACCTCGAACCCCTTTTTTTCTGTTCCTTACCATTCAGTTGGGCCGAGGTCACTGGATGCGTTGGCAGTTGCGGAAACCTGCATTCTGAGTGATGGAACAATGCCGGAGTCTGTACTGACCACGGTGCAGCAGGAGTAGGTGGCAAGGAAGGGGCAGTGTTGAAACAGGGGAGGGGTGGTAGAGGAAAAAACTGTGAGTGAGAGGGGGAAATCATCCTAGGATGGGAGATTGAAGGAAAAGGATATGGGGATGAGAGCGAGGCAGTGGGAGCACAGAGAGGAGTAGATCCCAAGGAATAGGACTGGGATGTGTCCAAAGTTAGCATCTGACTGGAACAGGGTCCGGTCCTGATAGAAGAGTAGGCACCAGCTGGCTGCCACGATGATGGATGTTCTGGAAGAAGACAGCAATAACACAAATAACTCGACGTCCCAGTCTATGATGTCTCAGCACATCCAGTGAGCCGTGAGTTCAAATACCAGACAAGCTGACTGGAGTAGGAAATGAAACACAATTCCAAATTAAAACCAAACACGATTTTAAGTTAATGGCCCCATTATGAGGCCAGAGGGGAATGGAAGCATTACAGTCTGATACAACAAGGCTGCTGTTGTACTCAAATATAAATTATCACACTGATATGATACAAGGCTATCACACTCATATAAAACATGGCAGTTATCATGCTCTGATATAATACAAGAAACACAGAATTTGTCGGCAGAAAAAGGAACTGCTTGGCCCACCCAGTCTGTTCAGATGTTCCCTGCCTAATCTGCCTCCGCACACCCTAACTGGTCTCCGGCAATCCTCCCTGCCTATTTATTAATATGCCCCATGTCTATCCCACACATGCTTGAAGCCCCCACTCTTTCTGCCTCCACCACTTCTGTTGGCAGTCTTTTCCAGGTGTCTACTACCCTTTCAGTGAAGTAATACTTTCTCACATCCCTCAAACTCTCCCCCAGCTTCATCACATGCCCCTTGGTCCTGGTGCTCTTTCTCCTTTGAAAGAGACTCCCCTTCTGCACCCTGTTCGCCTGTGTAAAGTACCTACAGATCTCTATCATGTTCCTTCTCACTCTTCTCTCTTCGAGGGTGTACATGTTGAAATCCCTCAGTCGCTCCTTATATGGGTCTTCTCGTGCAACCACTGCACTATTTTAGTTGCCCTTCTCTGGACTGCCTCAACCCTGTCTAGTCTACTGTATGCCCTTTCGGAGGTATGGACTCCAAAACTGGACACAGTACTCTAGCTGGAGTCTCACCAGTGAGTGATATAGTGCCAAGACCACCTCCCTCCTCCTGCTGGAGAAACCTCTCCATATTCCCAGCATCCCACTGGCCCTACTCACTGCCATGCCACTCTGATATGATAATCCCAAGGTCTGTTTCCAGATTCGTGACTGTCAGTACCTCCCCCATCCTATACTCAGCTCCTGGGTTCCTACGCCCTAGGTGCAGGATTCCGCACTTTTTGGCACTGAACCCCAAGTGCCACGTTCTTGACTACTCCTTTAAGTTTCCCCAAGACTGGGCAGTGAAAACATGGGCTGGCCTCAGGAAGATGAACCTGGCATTCATGGGTCCTGTGTCTCACCCCAGCAGACACATCAAGTATTAGATTTCCAGACCCGGGGGGGGGTAGGCGTCATTACGTAAAGACAATATCACCAGGGGCAAGCCACGGGGGATGGGGGATGCAGGTAAGGGTTGTTAGGGTGGGAAGTCACTTGAGAGTCCATGGGGAAGGTCTGAGGGAGATTAAGAAAATATTTAAAGGATTCTCCAAAGTGGAGGGAAACATCAGAAAATCTATTATTCTGCCCGAGTTCAGCGGATATTTCATTCATGTGCTCTAGTCATCACCCCTCTTTAACACGGAGGGCATCTGCATGGAATAATTATCTGTGTGTCTCAGAACTCATCTCATCCCACTGCTTATCCCTCGAATTAAGTCAGATAAGGACCGCAAGGCCTATCCAGTCTGCCCATTTTTTCTACCTTATGAATGTGCTATCGACCTTTGCTCTGTCAGTGGCCTATCTATTCATACTCATCTGTATTGCTCCCTTATGCCTATCCCATGCCTTGTTGAAGCCCTGCACTGTATTCTTATCCACCACTTCCTGAGATAGGCCATTCCATGCATCCACCACCCTTTCTGTGAAAAAGAACTTCCTCACATTACCCCTTAATCGGCCTCCCTCTAATATCATGCTGTGTCCTCTTGTCCTGCTATTTTTTTATAGTGAAACATGTTAGACTTTTTCATTTTGTTAATGCCCTTAAGATGTTTGAATGTTTCAATCATATCACCTCTCTCCCTCCTTTGCTCTAGGGTATACATATTGAGCTCAGTTAATCTGTCCTCATATGTTTTCTGATGCAGTCCCTGCACCATTTTGGTTGCCCTTCTCTGGACTGCCTCCATTTTGTTAATGTCCTTGTGCAGGTGCGGTCTCCAGTACTGCACGCAGTACTCCAGATGGGGCCTAAACGTGTCATGTAAAGAGGGATTATTACATCCCTCTTACGACTTGTGATATCCCTACTAATGCACATAGAACATAGACTTTGACGGCAGATAAGGACCGCTTGGCCCACCTAGTCTGCCCATTTCCCCTACCTAGAGGATAAGCTGCAGATCCTATTTAACCAACAGCCTAGTTCTTCCTACCCCCCACAAAAATTGCCTTATGTCTGTCCCATGCATTCTTGAATTCTCCCCCAGTTTTAGACCCCACAACCTCCTCAGGAACGCTGTTCCATGCGTCCACCACCCTCTCTGTGGAAAAAATACTTCCTCACATTGCCCCTGAGCCGACCCCCTCTATCTTCAAATTGTGTCCCCTTGTTCTTGCATATCTCCTTTTCTGAAAGATGCTACCCTCTTGGACTTTGTTGATTCCACTGACGTACTTGAACATTTCTATCATGTCCCCCCTCTCCCTCCTTTCCTCAAGGGTATACACAATAAGCTCCTTTAGCCTCTCCTCATATGGCTTCTCTTGCAGACCCTGCACCATTTTAGTTGCCCGCCTCTGAACTGCCTCCATTCTGTCTATGTCCTTGCGGAGATGGGGTCTCCAAAACTGGATGCAGTACTTCAGATGGGGTCTCACCAACTGTCTGTACAGGGGGATAACAACTTCCTGTTTTCTGCTGGTGATGCCTCTCCCTATACATCCCAATATCCCCCCAGCCCTCCCTACCGCCTTCTCACATTGCTTGCCAACCTTAAGGTCATCTGATATGATTACCCCAGGTCCCTTTCCATTTTTGTTGTTGTTACTACCTCCCCTCCCCCATTGTGTAATCTTCCCTGGTTTTTGTTTCCCAGGTGCATTACTTTGCACTTCTTTGCATTGAATCCAAGCTGCCATACTTCTGACCATTCCTCCAACCTTGCCAAGTCCCTTCTCATCCTTTACATGCCTCCTTGTGTATCAACCCTGTTGCAGATCTTTGCGTCATCTGCCAAGAGGCATACTTTTCCTTCCAGTCCCTCTGCAATGTCACTTATAAAGACATTAAAAAGGACTGGACCCAGTGCTGAATCCTGCGGTACCCCACTAGTAACCCCTCTTTCTTCAGAGTGGACTCCATTTACAATTACCTTCTGTGTCCTGTTGTTCAGCCAATGTTTTACCCAGGTTACCACCTTGGGACCCACTCCAAGGCTGGTTAATTTGACTACTAATCTTTTGTGTGGGACTGTGTCAAATGCCTTGCTAAAGTCTAGGTAGGCCATGTCCACAGCCCCTTCCTGATCTACTACTTTGGTCACCCAGTCAAAGAAATCAATTAGATTTGTCTGACATGACCTTCCCGCTGTGAAACCATGCTGCTTTGGGTCCTGTGCCCCACTGGCCTCTAGGTACTCAACAATTCTTTCCTTCAGAAGTGATTCCATCACTTTCCCTACCACAGAGGTCAAACTAACAGGTCTGTAGTTTCCTGCCTCTGTCTTGCTCCCAGTCCTCAGGTACCACACCATCCTCCCATGGTACACACCAACATCCCTCTAGCCTCCCTTACCTACTGCTTTAGTGGTCTGCTTGGATGATTTCAGGTCATCTGTGATGATGATGCCCAAGTCTCTTTCTTCCCTTGTGACTGCCAGCAACTCCCCTCCCAACCTATAAGTAGCTTCAGGGTTTCTCTTCCCTATGTGCATGATCTTGCACGTCTTTCCATTAAACCCCAGATGCCACTCTTCCAGCCATTTTGCCAGTTTATCCAGATCTCTTCTCATTCTGCCCACCCCATCTGGATCATCTACTCTGGTGCAGATCTTGGTGTCATCTGCAAACAGACAAACCTTACCCTCCAGTCCATCTGTGTGACAAGGTGGAATAGGACCCTGTCTCAGTTGTCATGGAGAAAGTGTTTAAATGCAAGGATCTGTCCTCTTCTGTCTCTTCTCTGTCTGGTTGTGCAACCATATTTTCCCGTGAGACTTCGGACTTGATCAACCCGACAGGTTTGCAGTTTTGTGCCTCTCACTGTCTCTAAGCCCTCCCTTGCTGTCTGTTTTTTTCTCCCTTGCAGATCTATATCTGCTGATGTAAAAATATGTGCAAATTATTGTATGGAAATGTAACTGATATTGGGATCCCTTTGGTTTGGAAAATGTATAGTATTACTGTTGAAATGTATATAATTATAATTTGAGATGACTGTAAAAAGCTAATGGAAAACTCCAGAGGTTGAGTGCAAATGTTTGAGATTTTTGCAAAAGCTGCATAAGGGGCCTCAGCTCAAAGCACACTGTGTTCTAGCAACTCCTGAAACTTACAAGGACAGGATGTTTGCCAAGGATGGGGGTTGAAAAGATTTATAAAAGAGCTAAGCTGCAACTGCAAGTATTATTAGAATAAGGGACACAAAGACTGAAAGAAAACGTTATTTTGCCTTTGTAAATAGTTATACTGAATAAGTTTATTTTATGATACTGCTAACGTAAATAAATACTTTTTGGTGAATTGTACAACTGCTCTTGGTTTTCCTATGCTTCCTGACCTGTGCCTCAATGACAATCTGCAATGTCACTGATGAAGATATTGAAGAGGACTGGCCCCAGGACTGATCCTTGAGGTACCCCACTTGTGACTTGCATCTCTTCTGACTGTATACAGTTTACCACCACTCTCTGTTTTCTGCCCGCCAACCAGTTTGCCACCCAGTTGACCAACCTCTGACCCACCTCGAGCGTACCCAGCTTATTAATCAATCTTCTATGTGGAACAGTATCGAAAGCTTTGCTGAAGTCAAGGTAGGCAACATCAACTGCACCCCCTTGGTCCACCACTCTGGTTACCTAGTCAAAGAAATCTATGACATTAGTTTGACAAGACCTTTCTGTTGTAAACCCATGCTGTCTTGGATCCTGTGGTTTCCAGGTGTTGCACTATTCTTTCTTTAAGGAGTGCCTCCATAATCTTGCCCACTACTGAGGTAAGACTGACTGGTCTGTAGTTCCCTGCCTCCTCCCTGCTGCCACTCTTGCGGAGCGTGATCACATGAGCCATTCTCCAGTCTTCTGGGACCTCTCCTGTGCTCAGAGACTCACTAAACAGTTCTGATAATGGCTCTGCTAGTTCCACCCTTAGCTCCTTTAGTACCCTGGGATGTATGCCATCAGGCCACATTGCCTTGTCCACCCTGAGCTTAGCGAGCTCTTGTAGGACCCTTTCCTTTTGTGAAGGGACTTGTGCAAACCCCCCTCCCCTGTGTCCATGGTGCTCAGCTGTGGGCCCTGCCTGTGCTCTGTTTGTGAGTTCATAGTCGTTGCCACAGAAACAGATTGTAATGTTAGGCGACATCAATGGGAGGAAAAGCAAGAGGATGAGATTATGTCAGGGGCACGAAGATCCTGTTTTATGCAAATATACTCAGTAAATTAATGACATGTAAGCTGAATTGTGCTATATATAGTTATGTGTATATATTTTGAAACTACCAGTAGCCATCCAGAAGTATTATATAAAAGATGGGAAAGTTCACGATAGATGGAAACAGGCCCACTGAGGGGGGCTAACCAGATCATAAAGGTACCTGCCCTTCAAGCATGTGGTTTTATGATCTGGTTAGCCCCTTCAACAGGTTTCTTTGTATACTACACTTAAACATGTATAAACAATATATACATATATGTGTGTATGTAATAGATAAACCACTCTGAGGTGTGCGGTCACGCTCTGATATACGCATGCCTTGGTGGTGTGCATTATTACATGCGAGGCTTGTAGGCCAAATTGCATCAAATCACCATGTACGTGCAGACAGAGTGGTGACCACATACCTCAGAGTGGTTTATCTATCTTTATAAAATGTCAAAATTGTTTTTGGGGGTAAAAATGCAGGTGTGTTGCGCTCTCATATACGCACGGTCATGTGATGTGTTTTATACAATCAGAAGATTGGATTTGGAGCTACAAGATTTATCCATTTTATAAATATATAAATAGATACACACACATATATATATATATATATATATACATACATATATATACATACATACACACACGCGCACGCTATATTGTTTTCCTGACATCTACGTAATGCAGCTGCCTACAACCCAACTATAGAATCTTTCACATGCTGATGACCCACTGATGCAGGTGAGGAACAAGAGCTCCAGAATTGCTTACCGCCCAGCGAGTGCAGCGATGGCATGGAGGATGCTGGGAAGGAGCTGGCTTGCATTTCTGCTAGGTGCTGGTTCCACTGTTGCTGCCCTTCCATTCCACAGTCTGTTGCCGGCAGCCAATATGGAGGGGGTGGAGTGTCTGTGTGTGACATGGCCTTTGTAATATGTGTGTGCATGTCAGTGTGTAACATGGCCTTTGTAATAGATGTGCATGTGTCAGTGTGTGTCTGTGTGTAACAAGGCCTTTTTAATAAATGTGCGTCTGTCAGTGTGTGTCTGTAACATGGCTTTTGCGATGAGGTGTATGTGTGGGTGTGATATGACCCTAAGTGTCAATGTGTGTCAAAAAGTCTTATAACTGCGTCAATGTAGATCTGTAAGTTAGCCTTAGTAACTCCGTGTGTGTCCAACTCCCCACAGATCTGTAATGAACAGAAAATCTAGTTATTATTTCGGTAGTCATTATAAATGGCAAAACTTATACACATGAAAAAGCCAACATATAATAAAGGAGAGTTCTAACTCCAAGATAGCAATTCCCTTTCCTAAGGTTTCCTGTCTAAGCCATGACAATAACAGCCCTACAGTGTGCACTGCACTTTACCTGCATACCTTGTGTGTCTAAGGAAGCCGCTTCCTGCAATCTCAATTTAAAATAAAAACACTATTACTTCACAGTGTCTCCGTGGCGCAGAGCAGTGTGAGCTTGGGAGAGGGGGCAGCTCTGACCATTGGTGACTTGGGTTTGCACCCTGAGCCCAAGACATCAGGAGCGTGGGCTCACAATGCCCACGTATATGCTCTCCTCCTGGTCAGGAGGCATAACAAAGCATCTTTCTGCTAGCAGCTCCTAACGGAGGTGTGGTGGTGGTGCCGTAGGCGCATGGGTGACCACACATCACCAGGCCCCCTCAGACCAGCTGCAGAATGCTCATCACAGTGACAGGGGCAGGGAATAAACATAAAAACCCAGATAAATGTCTCTGCACGCTTCCTCCCATGGCACCTGCAGCAGTGCGCCTGTCACACAGCCCTGGCTCCAGTCACAAGGCACTTTATCCTAGTGGCAGTGGAGGAACTTCCCAGTAAACAACAGATCTGGAGCTCGAGTCAGGGGCACCCTGGGATTTGACAGTGGGAAGCAGAGTATTAAATAAGCTGGAAAAAAATTATTTGCAGTTTTGTGCGATAAAGGGCTATTCAACTGTGAAAATGCATAGCACTTGGCACAAATTGATTAGCAAACTTAAAAATGCTTATTTTTCTACTGCATCTTGACTGGGTAAACTTGAATGGAAATGTCAAAAAATGTTTAGCAGTGTAGTGCTATGCAATTCAGAAAATAGTTAGCAGTACCCTCTGATTTGCGTGACATTTTGCTATACCAGCTATTAAGGCTGTGCGAATACCAATTCCCGAATATTTGGTATTCGGGTGGGCTGAAAGGCAGGGCCGCAGTAATTGGGGGGGAAGTTGTCCGAAGCCCCGAGCTCAGGAGGGACCCACCTGAGGAGCTGGCATTACCCCTGCAATTAGCTGGTTTGGGAAACGGGCCCATTTCAAGTGACTTGCCCGGGGCACCAAAATTCATAGCTGCAGCCCTGCTGAAAGGGGGTATTTAAAAATAAAAGAGCCCCCACAATCAGCATTAAAATAAATATTTTATCCTTGGTGTGTCTAGTGGTCTGAACCCTGGCCGATCACTGGTCCAAAATAAAGAATCCACACACACTCCCGCTGAGACTCTCATTCATACCCCAGTCCCCAAATGTATAAAGAAATAAAACAAGTCCCTCACTTCCCTGGTGTCTAGTGGACCCCCCCACCCCACTTCCCCCACGACCCCGAGCGGGCCACCGGCACAGCCCTCCGCTCACCTCCACAGCTGGCAGCCCGACTGAGCTTTTAATGAATGAGCGCATGCTTGTACAAGCATACCCTCATTCATTGACCGATTCAGCCAGCTCTTACACTAGCTCCACTACCAGAGGGGATGGAGGGGAGTGGGGAGCGGCCCCGTCACCAGCGGGGGTGGTGTTGTGGACCCCAGGTGGTGTCCACAATGCCATACCCCATCCTGTCCCTAGTGGTGACGGACCAGCTCTCCACAATCCCCTCTAGCAGTGGTACACAGTGTGAGAGCTGGCTGAATCTAATGAATGGGCCAGCGTGCTTGTACAAGCACGTGCCCTTCACTAGCTCAATCGGGTTACCGGCCGTGGAGGTGAGGCGGAGGGCTGCCAGCCCTAGCCCTTTCGAGGTTGTGGTTGGGAGGGGGAAACTGGGTGGGGGCACTACTTGACAAGGTGGGGTCCACTAGACACCAGGGAAATTAGGGAATTTTTTTATACATTTGGGACGGGTATGGGTGAGAGTCTCAGCGGGTGTGTGTGTGGATTATTCATTTTGGACTGGTGATCGGCTGGGGGGGTGGGACCACTAGACACCAGGCATTCATATTTATTTTAAACCTCAACAGGAAGGTGGGGAAAGCCTTTTTTCTCGTGTAACAACCCCAAGGCCAAATACCAAATACTGGCCGAATAGTGGACTATTCGGTATTCGGCTCTGAATATTTGGACAGGCCATTATTTGGGGTATTTGGAAAATTATATTTGGCTGTTGCACAGCCCTATCAGCTGGGCAGTGTCTGTATGAGAGTCAGTCCAGATTCCAGTAGGCACAAAAACACTATTACTGTTTGCACCAAGAATAGGCGAGCAGGGATCCTTGTTCAGGGGTGTGGGGGCGCAGGGTATAGTGTCCTTCTACCCCATGCTGTTTCGGCTGTAGGGTGCAGTGTCATTCCAGGCATCCCCTTTTTGGGGTATGGGGGGGTACAGGGTATAATGTCCTTCAACTCACCCCCGGCCCCTTCGTTTGGGGAAGCATATTATAATGCCCTTCCACTCCCGGCAGGCGTGGGGACACACCGCTGCGGTCTCACGTCGGGGGTCCAAGATGACTGCAGACTGCACCCGCCGCCCATCACCACCCTGTTGGGTTCCCGGTGGCTGCGGTGCGCAGCATCCCTCCTTCGGAGGCCTGGCTGACTCCGAGCTGTTGTCACGCCGGTCCGCACCAGGCTGCCGACTCTCGGCTCGCTCCCTGGTGGCTCCGGCCGGTCTCTGTCTCTCCGAGGAGCGCCTCAACCATTCAAATAAAGCAACAAACCGGATCCGGTTCCTTGGCTCCTTCTTCCTGCTGAACCCGGGACGAATTGCAACAGCATCATCGACTCATCTCCCCGGGCTCCGGCATCTCTCAGCTGCGGGGAACAAGCAGCGGTGACATCACTGACCAGGATTCCGCCCCCCCTTTTCTTAAAGCTGCAGTGCCAGCCAGGGGTGCAGGTGCAAGTTGGGGGAGAGGTGTTAGCCAGACCATTTTTTTTTTATTAGAGTGCTCGTTTCTTCTACTTTGCCCCCGTTTAGAGTCTGCCTACGCGTGTTCTGTTTTAAATAATGAAAGGAGAGCTCACCAGGTTTCATAAATATGCTCAGATCGAGCCTGGATTTGAAAGCCCACTTTTTTATCTGTCTATGCTTGTCACGAATGTACTCAGCTGAATTTGAAAGTCCATTTCTTAATTTTATTTATGCTCTCCTTATGCCTCGGTCCCTTCACCTGTGATGGGCGCAGTCCTAGCATCCCTACATTGGTCCCATAGACCTATTCAGCTTCCATAGGAAATCATGTGATCTACAGGAAAATTGCCCTGCAGTTATAGGGAAAAATGACAATTCAATCTGGTAGCACAGCTCATCCCGCACAGGGCCAGGTTTGTTTTCTCATTTCTGGTCACTGCCCCCTGGGTTGTTGGCACACTAGGGGGTTCCAACCTTATACATGCAAAGCAGAAACAAAGCCCGCCCAATGCCCCTCTCCCCACTGTGCTGCCGCTCTGCTTCTTCCTGTGGTCACCCAGGTGGCAGTGTAATAGGGGCCACAGCTACTGTCCCACTTGGAGAAGGACTGTGTCCTCTGGGATGTTCAATCTGCCTTCCACTGGTAGCCCCCAATAGCCTGCACTCATTCCTGGACTCAGGCCGTGGATGAGTGGAGCAGTAGCCACGCCGCTGCATTGACAAATCCCTGCTGTTGTGCTTTAATTAATACACTGATGTAAGAGTGCACGTGCCAAGAAATCCACCACTTACGGATTCATTGGAGATGGGGTGGGGTGGGGCTAGGCATTCTGGGCCCTGGTCATTTGTTTTGGTTACCCCTCCTGTCTAATATCCACCCCTACTGGAGTTATAATATTAACACTGTGCTCTACTTGAATGAACCATAATGCTAAGTGCATAACAAAACTAAGTTCTGCTGTTATTATGCAGTCCCTGAAGTACATTATGGGGTGAGCAAGGGGGCGAGGTAATAAATACAGGCATATCTACAACTGGGGTGGGGTGGGCCTGGTGATGGGAGGCTAATTGGAGAGGACAACCTCGAGAGTCCGAGGAATCCGGATGCGAGTCATGCCCCGGAGTGCGGGATCTCTGTCTGGGACGTTTGAGTGGATGGTCGCTGGGGGATCCGGAGGGAGTCCTGGAGCGGTGTGCTCTCTTTCTGTCCCGTGATCTGCCATTAGGAAGTGAGGTAGGCTCCTTTGGTTCAGGGGTACCCTGTTGTCAGGTTCCTTTGGAGGAACCCCTCGAGGTTTGGTGGGCACCACATCCTTTTTAATGGTGTCCCACCAGAAGTTGAAGAGGTCCTTTACCTCTTGAAGATTTAGGCCGGACGACGGGCCTGGCATCTCAGCCTGCCTGTCGATGGGTTCTGCCGTCGGATCCTGGGGTGTAGCTGGGTCGGGCGTCAGTTCCTGAGGCAGTCAGACATCCTCGACGTCGCCCGGAGGGAGGGTCCCGATGTCCTCTTCATAAGACCCCCCAGCGAGCCGTATCAGCAGTCGGAGGTGGTGGCATCGGGTCTTTCGTCCGTTTTGCGGGTGTCATATCGGATGCCCACTTGGGCTCAGACGTCTGCTTAAGGGACGTCAGCTCCGTGGTCTTCCTTGGAGGGGCTTCCTGCCCTCTCGGAGATTGGGAGACCGACCGTTGGTCGGTGTCCCGGTGTTGGTCTGATGCATCAGCGTCCACCTTAGGGGCCGATTTGGACTTATGCCGGTCCGAGGCTTCGGGTCTGGCTGCCAAGCTGGAGGACCGGCGCTCCTTGGATTTAGTCTTAAGAGGCTGAAGGGAGACTGAGCTAGAGCCTCCCGAAGAACATACCTTCACTGGAGGGGCCTGAGACTGAGCCCGGGAGGGGGATCTCTCAGACCTCGTGGAGCTGGAGCTGGTCCTGGAATCCAAGGCCCGACTCGGGGATCTGTCCCTATCCTGGTGCTTTTTGCGGTGTTTCCCTGACTTATGGTGGGAAGATTTCCCCCCTTGGAGGAAGGATCTTTTTCCATGGCATTCAATTTTTCTTCGAGGAAAAACCCCATGGAGCGCTGTTTGGCAGCGGATCCTGGTCCTGTTGTTAAATTGCTGGCAAATGGTAGAGGCCTTGATGTTGTGTTCCGGGCCTAGACGCTGCATACAAGTCGTGTGCCTGTCCTTAAATGGGATCTGCTTTCCGCAAGCACACTTTGAGGGATGTTCTTCAATAGAAGGAGTCGGAGAAGAAGACATGTGGGTGATTTTCTAACAAAATTAGAAGTTCGAGCATTGTTCGTCTGCTAGAGGCGTCCGTGAGGCCGATGCTGGAGAGTCAGCGGCGGGAAAAGAACTGGGGGATGCCGGGAGATCGCCCCTTTTATATGATGCCGGATGTCAGGGGCAGGGCCGACCCTGCTGGATACTGCCTAAGGGAATTTTCTGTGGGTTCTGGCGCTCACCGGCTTCAGTCCTTATGGTGTAACCTGCTGCAAGAGCCATTTCTCAAAGTAAGATCAAACAATGATCATAAAACAAGTGAGAACAAGGCTAGCCACCGACTAGCACATACACTTACAAGAGGCAAATAAGTGCAGAGTAGAACAGCACGAAGCTACTGTATCAGTTTTGCAAATACATACATGCATAATTAATAACAGACAACAAGCGAGATCAGATACTAACAAAATCAACTAATACATTCATATGCACGGCTCTACCAAGTGCAACTTTGAATCTACTAAAGGGGGAGAGAAAGGCAAGGTAAAGGACCAGACCAGAGGCTGTACTCCTTCAGGATGAAAAGAACCCTGCAAGGTGGTCCAGACCTGGGGAGAGGAGAGAAGAAAGGAATGGGGAAGGGAGAGGAACAGGCCTAGGTTGAAACCCTTCAGGATGTTAAGCACCCTGCAAGGTGGCCTAGAGTGGGGGGGGAGAATGCGGAGGGGGAAAGACAGGGGGCAGAGGCGAGGGACAGACCTGAGACTGTAACCCTTCAGGATGCTAAAAAAATCCTGCAAGGAGGCCCAGAACCAGAAGAAGGGGTGAGAAGGCCCAGAACCGGGAGAAGAAAGGGTGAAGGAGAAGAAACAATAGGGCAGTACAAAGCGAGTGAGGGACGTCAGTGTAGAGACCGAGGCCCCTGACCTCGATTTGCCCCCACCCGATGCCAGGACGGCAGGGGGCCTTGCTGCTGGCTGCCTGGAGTCATGCATAGGCCAGGAAGAGTGGTCCGAACCCCTGTGGGACAAGGAGCTGGATGAAGACTTTGGAGCAGGGACCTGAAACGGAAGCGTCCCTGGGACTTTTCATCAGGCAGAGCAAATGTCTGGGGTGGTCGCCCCAAACTGCTACCTAGGTTTCCGTGGGGTCCCGGCAGCTTAGTCCTCATGATATATTGCCTGCTGCAAGAGCTCTCACCCGAAGTAAGATCTGTGTTTAGCAGTGGTCAAAATTCTTTTGTGGCTAGTTTTGCCTAGGAATCAAAGGTAAACAGGCATCCATGGCTGGCAAGGTCTGTTGGTGATGTGCTGAGGGCTGGAGAGCAGACCCAGTTGTCCCAGTGACTGAGGGCTATCAGGATGGCACCAGAAGCTCCTCATCTTTTAACAAACACTATTTCAACAAGATTGAGCCAGGTAGATTAGATTATGGGGAGAAAAACAGTGGTCAGGGCTGTTCTCCCAAGAGAAATCATGCAGGTGAGATGATGCTATTGCAAGAGAGAACATTTAACTTGAGAGAGAGAGAGTGTTAACCAGCATAAGAGGATGCACTGGTAAACCCCAAGGAAACAGGAATGTGTACATCAGCCTATCAAAACAAGAATACCGCCATTTGTGATGACATTTTTCAATGCTCTAAGGGGTATGAGGCACATAGTACAGTTACGCAAGAACTTACCGTAATGGTAGATCTTCTAGAACAGCTCTTGCAGCAGGTTACACTGTTAGGACTGAAGCCATCAGGCAGCAGGACCCCACAGAAAACTTTTAGCTACCTACATATAGTGGGGGACCGCCCCTGACATCGGCCCCAGCATCACATATATCATAAAAGGGGCAGTCCCCCAGCATCCCTCAGTTCTTCCGCTTGAGACTCCGGCATAGCGATCTGATTCTGATGGGAGACCGAGGATCCACTTCCAAAGGAAGACCAATAGAAATTATTGCAAAATAGCTGACCTCCTGAGGGGAAGGTGGGTGGGAATGTACCTGCTGCAAGAGCTGTTCTCAAAGATTTACTGTTATGGTAAGTTCTTACATAAAGTACAGTTACGTAAGAATTTACCATAACAGTAGATCTTCGCGAGAGGCTCTTGCAGTAGGTATTCACATATAGGACTGACCTGCCAGGCGTCAGGACCCCACAGAAAAATTTCTAGCTAGCAGTCTGTGGTGGGGACCCGCCTCCACGTTAGGTGACCGGCGTCAAGCGACGTCAGTATAAAGGGGCGGACCCCCAAGCCCGCCTTCCAGTTATTTCCCACCAAGGGCCAAAAGAGGCAAGATGAGAGAGAAGAGCATATTTCCCCTCATGGAAATGGAGCCAAAAAAGCTGAGGGGGATGGAGGGTGGGAAGGTATTACCTACTGCAACAGCCCCTCTTGAAGATCTACTGTTATGGTAAGTTCTTATGTATCTGTACTATCTTACTTCCAGAGGACTCTTGCAGTAGGTATTCACATACAGGACTGAGTCCCAAGCAGTCTGGAACAAGGAAAGGCACTCAGGAGGAGGACAGACGTCCATAACATGGAATCTCAGGCTGAAAAGGGTCTCACAAAAGGAGACCTTGTAGCACAGCCAACCCGAAGCTTGCTCTATGGCAGGAGGCAATGTCCAAACTGTAGTGTTTCGTAAAGGTATGGACAGAAGTCCAAGTTTTTTTATTTATTTCATTTTTGTTTACCGGGTAAGTGCGCTAGCCATAGCAATGACTATTTTCAGGCACGACCCGGGAGGGTACAATTACAAAACTGGCAGACACTCATAGCAGTACAAAGTTAGACATAGTTGAAATGTAGAGACCAATACAGACATGTTAGAAATAACACAGTAATAAAGCGGGTATGCGGTAGTGAGGTGAACAGTGTGCACAGTTAATACAAACAGTACATATTGCAAGTACAAAATAGTGGACATAATTCCTAGTAAAATACAGAGCAAAATGAGGATGCAATTACAAAACTGGCAGCCACACATAGCAGTACAGAGTTTGACATAATTGGATTGTAGAGACCAAATACAGACATGGTAGAATAAGACAATAATAAAGCAGAAGTGCAGTAGTGAGGTAAATGGTGTAAACAGTTAATACAAACAGTATATGTTGCAAGGACAAAATATTAGACTTGATTCATAGTTACAATTCAGAGTAAATATAATCATATTGAACAATACTAGAAACAGGGAGACAGTAGGCGAGGTAGAAGGAATTAAAAATGCACACCATACTGTAAGCTGTGAAGTCGGGACATATTGATAGCAAGGCTTAATACACAATGTACTATTTGTGACCATGATATTCTAGTAAGATTTTACAAGGGTGATGGGTGGGGGGGAGTGGAAATCATTGAGGGGACTGTGAAACGGGGTATGAGGGGAAAGTGTTGACACATTTAAGAGCACAAACTGTAGTGTCTGGAGAGGAATGGAGGAAGTATGGGCTAGGGAGGGTCAAAGCAGGTGCATTTGTAGGAAGTGGCAAGATGGTTACGTAATCCTCTCTTAAAAGAGGCATGGGAAGGTGACTGGTGCACAGCAAGTGGCAGGGAGTTCCAATATAAGGAAGCATGGCAGGCGAAAGCTGCAGCGCCTTTGGAGGAATGATGTCTGGGGATAAAGACAGGCGCTAGTTTGGTAGACCTTAAGCTATAGTGGGATGTCAAATTAAGGAAGAGTCCCGCCAGGGGTTTGGGTACTTGTGAGAGGACAATATTGTCAATGACTGAGCCACAAGCATAAAGCCTTAGCTCAGAAGGAGGAAGCCATCCCAGATCTGAGTATAGTATACAGTGGTGTTTTAGTCGGTGCGAGGAGGAAGCGTAGCGGCAGATATTGTTATAAGAGACATCCCATTTTCTGAGGCTGGATTTGGACACAGAGATAAAAATGGCGACACCATAGGTTAATGAAGGTAGGAGAATACCCCGGGCAATGGCTAGTCTAGCTGATGGGGTGGGCATATATCTGGTACAGTAGGCTATCCCAAGTTTGGTGTTGACAAGCTTGCTGGCCTATTGGATGTGTTGCTCGAAGTTCAGAGATGGGTCTAGGGTGACGCCTAGGTATTTGAATGAGTTAACCACCCCGAGGTTAGAACCATTGGACGAGAAGACTTTAAATTTAGATTGGGAGTGGCTGAGTTTGGCTTTTGACCCAAATAGCATAGCCTGGGTTTTAAACTCATTTAGGACCATTTTGTGACTGGTTAGCCATTTTTGGATAAGTTGAAAGTCAAACGAGAGATTTTGGTTTATTACTTCAATGTTTTTACCACTGGAGTATAGAACAATGTCGTCAGCATATAGTAAGGAGTCAGTCCTGAGGAGGTTTGTGGTGATGTTATTGATGAAGATGGAGAAAAGCAAAGGCCCCAGGATGGATCTCTGAGGAACTCCAATGTTTATGGTGGCCTTGTCCAAAAGGGTGGCGTTAAACTTCACAGTTTGAGTCCTATAAGAGAGGTAGCAGCCGAACCACTGAACCACGTTGTCAGAGAAACCAAGAGTTCTAAGCGAGGCTAAAAGGATGTGGTGGTCGACAAGGTCAAATGCCTTGGTCATATCTATGAAAATGGCCCCCGTGAGAAGGCCAGAGTCCATGGCCACAAGGGTATCTGAGGAGAATTTAAGAACAGCGGTAGTTGTGCTATGGCCTTTGCGAAAACCATGCTGGGCTGGGGTAAGATGGTCATATTTCTGGAGAAAGTCTGTTGTTTGGGTGGACACCAGTTTCTCCAGAATTTTACTGAGAACTGTTAGTATGGCGATGGGCCTGTAGTTAGACGGATCCTTGCGATCTCCCTCTTTTGAAAACGGGTAATCCTGGCTGCCTTCCAAATATCCGGTGTATATAGTTCTGGGACAGGGATAGTGTGAAAATTTTGGCTAGGGGAGCAGCAATGTAGGGTGCTGATAGCTTTAGGAGCTTTGGCTCTAGGTTATCCGAGCCTACTGGGGTGTGATCTGAGATTTTATTTAGTAAATTGAGCAACTCATGCCTTGAGATAGCCTTAAAAAAGAATTGTGGGACACTGTTATAAGGCAAGCTAGGTAAGTTCGTCTGGGCGGGGAAAGAGGAGGTGTAGTTGGATAGGTCAGAAAAAATATCATTAAAGAAATTTGCGATGGTACGGGGATTGTCGCAGTGTACACCATTTAGTAACATGTCATTGGGGGTGGATGCCGGATTCAAGCCAAGAAAGAACTTGATATGGGACCAGAACTCTTTTGAGTCGCCATAGGAATTTGTTAGTAGATCCTTACAGTAGGAACTTTTGGCCTTTTTGATGTCCTTTTTGCAGGAGTTTCATAGGCCCCTGTAGGTATTTAAGTCAGAGGATAGCCCTGATTTCTTGTATTTGAGCCAACCCTTGTCTCGCTGTTTTAACTTAAAGAGAAGGTCAAACGTTAGCCAGCGGGTTGGTCTGTTTCTTACCCGACGAGTAACTAGTTTGCAGTGCTTGTCCTGCACCATGAGGAAGCGTGTCATGAATAGTTGGAGGGCGGTTTGAGCATCATTTGATAATAGAATGGGGGACCAATCAGTTGCAGTGATGTCATGAAGAAAGAGTTGTGAGTCGAAGTTTGCATAGTTCCGGAAAGCGATGAGGCGAGGTTTAGATGGAGTGGGTTTGCTTTTACCCCAGATGCAATAGATGGGGGCATGGTCAGTAATGCTATCTGGTAGTATGCCAGAGGTAATAATGTTTTCAGGGTGGTCGATCATAATCCAGTCCAGTAGTGTGCTTGTGTTAGAGTGTGGTGTTGTTCTGGTGGGATCGCATATAAGTTGGTGCAAGTTATGACTTTGCAGCCTGGACAGCAGTGTTGATTGAGTGTTACCCAGCCAATTTAGGTTAAGATCACCTAGTATAAGAACCTCATGTTTACCAGCAAGGTAAGAGATTTGATCCAGTAATTCATCCAGCCCCTTTCGACTGTCTGATGGGGGGTTATAGACACAAGCTATCTGTAGTTTCTTGGAGCCCAGGGTTAGAAGAGTATGGAGTACCTCACAGTGGGCAAGATTGGATGATCTAATGGCAGTGAGGTGTAGATGGTCTTTAAAGTAGACAGCAGTACCACCCCCTCTCTTGGGGGCAGGTCTGTCGAGTCTCAATAGGTTATTGGATGGAAGAGAGCACTGAGAGTCAGGAGTGGAAGGACTTAGGCAGGTTTCAGTCAGACAAATGATGTCAGGCTTGTATTGGGAGGTTCAGGACTCAAGCTCGTTAAAACTGTGTATGAGACTCCTAATATTATGGTGTGCTACACTCAGACCTTTAGTATTACTAATCAAGTCTGGTGTGGCTAGTGTTGACCCTGGATTTAAGTGAACATCCCCAGAGATTAGGATAGCGAGTAGGCCACTGAGGAGGTACCAGAGCTTACGGTGCATAAAAGAGTATGGGTTCAGTGTACACAGGTGACAATTTTTAGAGGCAGAAGTTACTAGGCGGAGCCATAGTTTGTTAAGAATTGCTGGGGTGAGGTCACAGTGAGGGGAATGAGCAGCAGAAGGTTTGAGAAAAGATAGTCATTAGGCTGGTATTTAGGGACTAAAAAAGCAGTACGATGTACAGAGAGCAAGGATAGGTGCAAGGGTGTAGACAGGCATACTCACTGTACACATTTGTGTACAGTTTTGTTGCATGCCTGTTACAAACCATATGCCCTTCTGTTAACATTTTCATTCTAAATCTGTAGTATTTGGGTTAGTGTAGGCCACTGAGGAGTGTCTCTGTTGTTTAGGAGACAGATACATGTATAACCTCTTTAGAGATTAGAGGAATCATCTGACAACAACCTGACTTGTTTGGAAAGGGGTGCCATTTGCAAAGGATGTGTACATTTTTTAATGGGGGGGGGTAATTGTTGGAGATTGCGTACAAAATAGAAATTTCTGGCTACACCCCTGGATAGGTGGATAAGTGGCATTGATGATGTTAGAAGGAAAAGTATTAAACGCTGGTACATTTTGGGTTCCTGAGATGGTAGAAAAGGTCAGGTAGTCTGGAGAAATTCAGGGGACTGTTGTTGAAATAGCAGACCTAGGTTAGCAAAGGGCACTTGTCAAGATGGGCAGGGTGCCTAAAACATGGGCCATGGAAGTTTGAGCGATCACCAGTAAGTAAGCCTAGTCTGGGGCTGGGTAGCAATTGTATAAGGGATTTTAACCAGGGGGATCAGGGATAGGACAAAACTGAAACAGGAGTGAGGGGGTAGCTATAGTACAGTTAAGAGTAGAGAGGATATGAAAAGCAGAAACCAGAAGTGGCAGTGCAGGAAGATCCTAGGTTTTACCTGGGGGAGTGGGTGCTAGTGGGAGTAGATAAGAAAGGGCCAATGGTGATGGTGCAAGGAGGTAGAGCAGACACAGGGCCAATGAGGAGAGCAGAGTGCGATCAGAGGAGGGGTCTAAAGCGTATTTAAAGGTGGCCTGGGAGGGGGCCGGAAAAAATAGACGATGAGATCTGAGGAACCGCCGCGCTGAGAGCCGAAATCTGCAGCTTGGAAGCTAAGCAGAAAAGGCGCTCCAATCAGTGGGCAGTTTTCGTCTGGTGGACCAATTGGCTCCTATCTGCTGGGGTGCAGCACCAATCAGCTGTTAGCAGCCTTGTAGTTGAGAGAGCGCTGTGTACCTGAGTGTCTTGCCGTGTTGGGGGACCAGGAGGGCGGCCGAAGATGCTGCCTAGGCGTCGGGTGGTGGCTGGTGCGGCGGTTGTGAAGCTCCGCCTGGAGGAGTGGAGCACCGCTCAGGTGAGGAGATCCTAGGGGGCAAAGGAGACAGCAGGTTATAAAGGAGTTTGGGACAGAGCTTTTGCTCGCCAGGAGTGGATGGCTCAGTAAAGAAGACAGGCAGAGTAATGGACTGGTTCAAGTGAAACTCTGAAACCACCTTTGGCAGAAATTTCCTATTTGTCCTGAGCTCAACTTTATCGTTGTGAGGGATGATGTAATTCAGCTCAGTGCACAGGGCCTGTAGCTCTGAAATCCTCCTGGCAGACGTAATGGCTACCAGGAAGATGGTCTTCCAAGTTACAAACTTGATGTGGGCCATGGACATAGGCTCGAAAGGTGAATTCATGAGCCCATCTATGCAAAGGTTCAGGCTCCAAGGAGGAACAGTCTAGTCTCCCTGGTTGGAGGCTGGAGGTGCAAGAGGCCTTTGAAAAACTGTTTAAAAATGTCATGGAAAAGAACTGATTTCTTCTTTCCCACCGAAAGGTAGGCTGAAATTGCCACCAGGTGTAGCTTGAGTGAAGATGGTTTCAAGCCTGATGCCTGTAGGTGTACCAGGTAGTCTAGCAGCTGAGGGTCTGAAGCTGATAGGGGTTCGACCTTTTCGCTTCTGCACCAGAGGAAAAACCTTTTCCATTTGGCTGCATAAGTCTTGTTAGTGTTCGTTTTTTTAGCCATCCTCAGTGTCTTAAGGACCTGTTCAGAGTACTATGAGGATGGAAATTCTAACTCCTCAAGAACCAGGCTTTGAGGTGAAGAAACTGTACATCTGGGTACTGCACTCCTGTCTGAGGAAGGGTCAGCACAGAGCGAGTTGGAGGCAAGCGAATTGGCCTGTTGCAGGACATTTATAGAAGAAGAGGGTACCAGGCTTGCCTGGGCCAGTCCGGAGCCATTAGGATCATGGAAGCAGGCTGCTGCCTGAGTTTCAGAAAAAACCTGAATATCAGGGGAAAGGGAGGAAATACGTATAGGAACCTCCCTGACCAGTCCAGGATCAGGGCATCCAGAGGAAGTGTTTCTGGAACTGGGGGCCTGCAACAGTACTGAGGAAGCTGAAAATTAAGAGGAGAGGCAAACAGATCCATGTCTGGTGTGCCCCACTGCCTGAACACTTTGGCTAGTACTTGCTTGTTCAGTGTCCATTCGCTCTGACCTTGACTGATGCGGCTTAGAGCACCCGCCAGAGTATTGAGTTTGCCTGGGAGGGGAACAGCTGAGAGGCTGACTCCCAGGGAGAATGCTAGAGACCAGAGCTTCAGAGCTTCCAAACAGAGTATTCCTGATCTGGTACCACCCTGCTTGTTTATGTAGAACATTGCAGTGGTGCTGTCCATTTGAATTTGAACCACCTGCCCTTCTATGCTGGGAGCGAAAGCATTGAGAGCTAGTAAGACTGTTCTGAGTTACAAAAGATTTATGTGCAACTGTGACTCTTCGGGAGTCCAGTTGACGCTTACTGAGGCACAGTCTAGATGAACTCCCCAGCCCAACAGGGAGGCATCTGTGGTGATCACCTTTGTGGGAAGAGGAGCTTGAAATGGAACCCCTGCCTGCAAATTTGCAGGGTCCTTCCACCACAGCAAATTTTGGAGGAACTGCTCAGACACTGGTATTCACTTTGAAAATGTGTTACTTCTCTGAGACCAGCGAGCTCTGAGGTAGGCTTGCAGGAGTCTCATCCTGTACCTGACCCCTGGGACTACTGCAGTCATAGAGGCCATATGTCCCAGAAGCTTGAGGAAATGTCTGGCTGGTCTTGGCTGTCCCTGGGTGAAAGAATATGCCACTGAAAGGAAACTCTGAATTCTTTCCTGTGGGAGGAAAGCATATCCCTCCCGAGTGTCCAGCTGGGCCCCCATGAAGGTGAGCAGCTGGGTGGGTTCCTGGTGAGACTTCTTGAGATTTACCAGGAAACCTAGAGACTCCAGAGTGCATTCTGTGAGGCAAAGAAATTCCTTGACCTGGCAAGGAGACTTTGCTACTATGAGCCAGTCATCCAGATAGGGGTAGAGAGCAACACCCAGTCTCCTGAGATGTGCTGCTACCACTGCGAGACACTTGGTAAAGACTCTTGGGGCTGAGGAGAGGCCGAAGGGCACGGCAGTGAACTGATAGTGACCCGAAGGAAGTTTGAACCTGAGAAACTTCCTGTGAGATCTCCTTATGGGTATGTGGAAGTAGGCGTCCTTTAAGTCGAGGGAGGCTAGCCAGTCGCCCTGGTGTAAGGACTGTATGACCAGTGACAGTGACCATTTTGAATTTGGGTTTTTTAGATGTTTGTTAAAATATCTGAGATCTAAGATAGGTCGCCACTCCCCAGTTTTTTTTTGTGTCAGAAAATACCTAGAGTAGAGGCCCTTGTCCTTCTCGTGGGTGGGGACCCTCTCCACTGCTCATAAAGCCATAAGGTTTTGTATCTCCATTTCCGACAGCGGTATCTGTGATGGTGACAGAGGTCTTGACACCTGGGTACAGTTGAGGTCTGGCAGCTGCTTGAACTGTAATGACAGACCCTTCTCCACTATCTCCAGCACCCACTTGTCCGACGTGATGAGGGACCAGTGCTGAAGACAGTGAGAGAGTCTGCCTCCAACCAGAAATGGGGAGGTGACCTGGACACTCACATCAGGACTTAGACTGAGAGGCAGATGGCTGGGTAGAGGTGGATCTTCTTTGGCTCCTTCTGCCCCTGCCTCTGAAAGACCCCTTGTACTGGCTAAAGTCAGACTGGGGATAGGGACTGTAAGGCTTGGGAATAAAACTTATGCCCCTACCGCCCCGGGATGGGATCTCTGAGGGGTGGCGGGTTTAGGCTTGGATGAATGGCTCTGCCAGAAGGCCTTGTACCCATCGACCTTTTTCATGTAGTCAGTGGTTCTGTAATCAAACATATTTTGATCACTGGGAAAATCCATGGCCTTGTTCTGAGTGTCTGTGGTCAGATTGGTTGTTCTAAGCCAGGCAAAGCGTCTCAGAGATATGGCATGGGCCATCGCCCTAGAGGCGGCATCATTATTGTCATCTGCCACGTGGAATTGGTACATAGTAGCTTCCAAGGCAGTTTTTGATGTATCCACCAGCTCCTGTACCATAGAATCTGATCCGTTGCGGGCGACAGCCTGGACAGATTTCCAAAGAGCTTTCTTGATATTTGGCTGTGAATGCCTTGTAAGAAGAAAGCCTGAGGAGCAGGGAAGCTGTGGCATACATTTTCTTTGCTATAAAGTCAATTTTCTTGGAATCCTTGTCAGGGGAGAGGGCGACAAGGAGACTCCAACTTTCTCACAAGCTGCCTTCTGCACTATACTCTCTTGGCTAGGGTGTGCTGACAGGAACTTGGTACCATTTTTACACAATTTATATTTTCTCTCAAGCCGCTTATCAACCCCTAGTACTGAAGTGGGGTGTTGAAGCACCTTCATAGTATTTTTTCTAAATGCATTATAGATAGGGACGACCAGGGTCTTTGAGGATGAAAGACCCTTCATCTCCCTATAATCTTCATCTTCATCGACTTCCTGGTTAGACTCCTATGTAGGAAGGTCCAGGGTATCCAGCATATTTTGTATAAATGAAAACCTAGAGGAAGGATCCTCATGGTCACCCGGTGGATCCCCAAGGCGAGGGTCCGGGGACTCCTGGGGCTCAAGGCCCTCAAAATCCATGTCAGGGGCATCATAGAATTGATCATCATCTGCGTCACCCTCACAGTCTACAGAATAGAGAACGGTGGAAGAGTGTTTGCCAGCCACAGTAAATTGAGAACCCATCTTTTGAAAGGTCTGAAACAGTTGCCATGCCTTTTCCATATCTTGCACTGACGGAAGAACCTGCGCAGTTTGTAAGAGCTTTGTTTTTTCTGAATGCTTTAAGCTGCCTGTTGTCTCACTATTGGCTTTCCCAAGAGCAACGGGAGCATATCTGTCTTTACAGAGTTTCTTTTTAGCCACTTCATCAGAGGCTTGATCAAGCTTCCTTTTTTGGTCACTCTTATTATTTTTCAATTTGTGAGGAACTTCATCTTTGGAAGCTTTATTTTTTGACTGGGATCTGGAAGGTTCCTCAGCACCTCTGCTTTTGGTATTAGTATTTTTGAATGGTCCCTTGTCGGAAACCTTTGATTTATCCTCAGCCATAATTATCAAAGGTTTGTCTGCTATGTTCGCCAATTTAAGCAAAGCAAACCAGTTCTGGACCTATGAACTGAGTGCAGGTTTCTGTGAAAATGCCACCGGCAAGTCCTGCCCCAGTTCATAAACTCTATTACCAGTGCCTTTTTTTTGGGGGGGTTGTAAAACTGGGATCTATACCAGTGCCAATCTTAATAGAAAACCAGTAATACTCAACTGCGCACAGGTGGCTGCTGGACCTTTATGGACAGTCCTGACACAGATGATACCAAGGTCCGATAATATAACAATTGATTGCCAATCTAGAGAGAAACTCCCCAGACATTGTTTAAGTTTGAAATCTACTGCAGGTGCCTCTCAGTAAACCCCGTGGGGTCTGAGGTAAAAAACAAGGCAACTGTCCCCAATTTGACGGTTCCCACAAGAAATTAGTCAAAAATGAAGGAAACCGTCGAAAATAAACACCTGCGATAAAATTAGGCTTTAAAGTAAATAGTCGTGGTAAAAATAAAGTCTAAATAGCACCATTGCGCTAAAAATAAAAAATTTGCGAAGTGCTAATGAAAAAGTAAAAGTTGTCACTCAGCACACTAAAGGAAATGATTTCTGAGGAACACTTTACCCAGATAAGCACTAGGAGGCTGTCAACAAGGAAAGTTGGGAGACACCTCAGAGGCAATATGCTCAGTCCAGCGGAGAAAAAATTCTGAAGCAGTCAACAGTTCTCACTCAGTTCACACCCCCTCCTGTCTTTTGATTGGCTGGCCCCACGCTCATTAAAAAATCTCAAAGGCACACCTCCAGGGTAATTGCACCTAGTCAGCTAAGTGCAAAAAAGTTACTGATGCTAAAGGACTCCTGGGATAAGAAGAAGATGTTGCAGGGAGTAAGACGTGTCCTTGACATCCCCCTCGAACAGCACCGAACCACTGAAGGGAGCGTCCTAGATAGCGAATTGCACTTCAGGGACCGATCCTGACACACGGAGCCAGGCATGACGCTGTAAGCCTACTGTGAAAGCCGAGCTCCTTCCAGCTGTGTCCACTGCGTCGTAAGTGGCACAAAGCATACGCTGACTGGCTGAACGAGCAGAATGGACAAGATATGAAAATTACGTACCTACCGTAATTCCTGATCTTTGTGTATCTTCACCATTCATCACCTTTGGGTTTTGGCCGAAGGTCATGACCCTGTGGGAGCTTTTTTTTTTGGGATGGGCGGAGTAGACGCACCAACGGTGCAGCCCTCGAGGCCAACGCACTGCGTGGCACTCGCTGGTTGGCCATTAGATGTTGTCGACCCTGCAATCCCGCCATTTTCTGAGTCGCCGTAGAGTAAGAAAGGCTTGGGAGGGAGGGACAAGGAAGTCCAAGGGACAGACAAAGGAAAAGATATACAAACTAAAAGGAGAAATAAACAACGGAGAGGACAGGAGAGTGAGAAAATCTAAGGGGATTGGGAAGGGGCCCCAATCTCTGGAAGCAGAAAGAAGAGGGAAGGAGGGAGGGAAAAGCTAGAAATAGGGAGGGGGAGGACATAACGTGAACCTTTGACCTGTCTCCAGACTGTATAGAAACTGCAAAAGAGTAGCCAGAAGGCTGATTTGCCAGAATTCAAGGCACAGAATCACTGGCAATAAACTCAGAGATGAGCAGAAGTGGCTATTCTCGAAGAAAAGATAGGATACAGGGTTGTCCTCACCCTGCAACTACATATCTAGAGGTGAGAAAGAACAGGTTATTCACCTGTAAAGTACAGTTATGTAAGAACTTACCATAACAGTAGATCTTTGAGAACAGCTCCTGCAGCAGGTTACACCATTAGGACTGAAGCTGGCAGGCACCAGGACCCCACAGAAAAATTCTAGCTAGCAGTATCAAGCGGGTGACCACCCCCCGATGTCGGCCCCTCCCCATCAGGCATCACATAAAAGGGGGTGGTCCCCCAGCATCCCCAGTTCTCCCGCTGGAGACTCCTGGCCCAAAGGTGACATCTGAAGGGGAGACCGAGGATCCGCTTTCAAAGGGTTTGTAGTAGAATGTCATTAAAGATGCTGTAGCGTAGAAACTAGGTCAGAAAACTCAACCTCCAGAGGGGAAGGTGGGAGGGAAACTACCTGCTGCAAGAGCTGTTCTCGAAGATCTACTGTTACGGTAAGTTCTTACATAAGTGTACTATCTTACTTCGAGAAACAGCTCTTGCAGCAGGTTACACCATTAGGACTGATTCCCAAGCAGTTAGGGAACTACTTCCTTATTGGGAGGAGGATAAGAGAGATGTTGTCAGATTTCAGGACAAAAGTCCCTGAAGGACCGCCAAGCCGAAACCTGCTCTGCGCCTAGAGGCAATATCCAGAATGTAATGCCTGATGAAAATGTGTACAGTGCAGCAGGTTGCTGCCGCACAGATGGCTGACATGGAGACGTTCTTGAGCGCAGCAAAGGAGGTAGTCACCCCCCTCGTAGAATGACCTTTTACCGGTCCTGGTAGTGGTCTGTTGCGCTTCTGGTAACAGAACAAGATACATCTCACTAGCCATCTGGAAAGCGACTACTTAGATATAGGTGCACCTTGCATCCTGTGTGCGAAGGAAACAGAGCTGATCCGACTTGCGATGGGCTCTGGTCCTGGCCAGATAGTATCTGAGGCTCCTATGCACATCCGGAGTGTGTAACAGGGCTTCTCCCCTGTTAGAGTGATTGGGATAATACACCAGAAGGTCAGTGTCCTGGTTGAGTGTGACAGCTGAGACCACTTTGGGAAGGAACTTAGTGTAACCCCCCATCACCCGGGGTTACAAGAATCCCACTTAGATCTAGTGGCAGGCAGGGAAAGACAGCTTGTGAGATGCCAGTTAAATGGGTTTCACACTGTCTCACTCTGTCCTCAGTCTCTGCTGAGCTGGAGGGATGACATCATATAGAATATTTACAGCAGCATAAGCCACTTTGGAATGTTGCAGCAGGGAGTTAGAACATTGGGAGGTTTTGAATTCAGTCAGTAGCAGTCTAGGAGGAGACTCAGTGGAGGGAGGAGGTGCACTGCAGTGTGCAGTTCGTCAGAGCCCTCAGCTCTGATCAGAGCTACCAGTTGTAGTGGGTGTGTGTTCTTGCCCCAGAGAAGGGCACAGAAGAACACTTGTGAAGTGGTTGAGACCGTCTCCCAGTTGCTCCAGGGCCCCATCCCTGAGAGGGATGGGGGAACCAGACCAGCTCTTCAGGGGCAATCCCCTGGCCCAGCTGGAAAAAGAGAAGCTGCCTAAGAAGATTTGTCCTGAGGCACCGAGAAGTATGTTTGTGTTTCCTGTGAGAAGCCTGTGGGCACCTGCAAACCAGGGTGAGTCAGCTCTGCCAGACAGCCTATGTTTCACCAAGACTGTTGTGTTAAGTATCTGCTACTGTGGGTCAGGAAAGGACAGCCAAGTACAGTACTTAAGTTGTGTATGGCTTGAAATGCCTCTAATCAGTGGGGATCTACAGGGATGGACATAGCCACTTAAAGAACATTACAAGTCAGGACACTATTTTCAAGAGACTGTAGATTGTTAAGTGTGATATACATTTCGAGATAGCAATCTACAACCAGAGAGCTTCAAATGGAAAGGTGTTGATCCCAAATGAATGGCTGGGTATAGATTTGGGAGCAAGAGGTGGGAGATGCCCCCACCCCAATCTGGAGTAACCAGATTTACCTCTACGGGTTCAGTTTGGGCACCTTTAGCTTTCTCCCGGGCACTTGGCCAGTGTTCGTAGAAAGTACCCAGACGTGGGATTAGATGGAAGATTTTCCCTTTATGGAGCCAGTATGTGCTCATGGGTGGTAGAGGGAGCCACCAATAAATATCCATGCCATATGGAAAGTAGTCCAAGTGCTGGCCGGATGTGCCACGCCAGGGAAATCCAGAGAAGAATACAAGTTCAGGCTGAGAGCCCAGTGTGTTTCAGAACCTGAGAGCCCAGTGTGTTTCAGAACCTGAGGGTTACATTGTGTAAGAAGATGTGTTCTGGTCTCCATTTGTCTACATTACCAGGGAGTGTAGCCCTGTGGGGGTCCATCTTGCTTTATTATTCTGCTGTTGTTGTGAATAAAAGCCACACTCTAGAATCCCACTCCTGGTTTGGACATTACAGTTATTGTTTCCTGTGTCCAGTTACTTGGATGCCCCTGTGCAGAGGTTTCAAACCTAGCCAAAATGCCAAGCAACATTTTTCTCCCCAAACCCAGGCAGCTCGGTAGTGGGTTACATAATGGAGGCACCGCACAGCACTAATAAAACAAAAAATAACATCAACCCGAGCCCTGGCTGGTTACAAATTGGAGGCCACCGCTGGGATTTGGTTTAGAATTGGGAGAAAATGCAAGAAAGCTTGCTCGGATAGTGGCTAGCATTTTGGCTGTCTAGCAGTAGGTAGCCCAAAAAGTAGAAGCATTGCCAAGTAAATGTGCCGCTGTGTGCTGTTGTCTATGTGCTGCTGTAAGTGTGCCAACTGTTTACTAAGGAGCAGTAAAGCCCAAGTGTGTATGCCCTTGTCCTGCATCAAATTACAATGTTTGCCAGTTTTTTAAGTGCTGTGTGACAGAAAAAAGTATGGAAAACTGTGGGAAACAAAGGGAGATGTGTGCCCTAGACGTTGGAAATGCTTGTGGTATGGACTAAGAGAGTCGCTGAGTAAAATGCCATGAAAAATGGTTGAAATGGTGCTCCCATTGAGGAGCTACAGTTGAAAAAAAAAAAGTGTGGTTTGCAGTTTCAATTTTGCGTGCTTGACGATCGCCGTGGAGAAGCAGAGCACGAGAAGAGAGAGGCTCATTTGCATGGCGTCGAGTGATTGGTGAGACTGCAATCAGTCCCACCCCCAAGCCAGCTCTAGAGTGACTGCACAGTATTCGAGAGGGGGAAAAGAGAGAGGAGTGTGCGTACAGGTTTGCAAGGAGGAGCGTCGCGGTGACTGAAAGTGTTGTAAAATTAGTAAAAGTGGACTTTTCTGTCTAAAATCGGGCTCAATCCGCATTCCGATTCATCTGAGAAGAGAGCGAGGTGTTCGGAGGGACAATTGGCAGGACTGCCAACCCGCTTTATTCCAGAGGCCTCCAAGATCGGCTGTAGGTCACAGTTAACATTGCAAATACAAGCCATTGATTAAGTGAGTACCATCATAAAAAACAGCTCAAACTGTGTGATTTTACCAAAAAGCCCGCAGAATCTGTGTGTAGCAGTGTGATCATTTTGCAAAGAAGGACTGTGTCAAATTTAATCAACTAAAAGCAAGAATTCTGAGCATTAGACTGTGAGCATAATGATAGGTTCAGCAACAGTATAATTTCCAAACCATGTGAGAGACTGTAAGTTGTATGGGAGATGCAACGATAAATACAGGCAATCCTGTGCGATTAAATATTTTGGCTTTATGGGACTTTAAGCTAGAACAGTGAGTTAAAAAGTGAATGAAAAGTCCAGTGAAATCATATAAATGTGCTAGGAGAGCAACCAGTGCAATTTAACAGTTTGAGTGAACTTTATCAGTGGAGTGTGTAAATAGGATGCGCAGTGGTTTGAGTCATAAACAGAACGTTGATACGCAGGAGTGCTGCCGCTGCCGTTACAGGGTGAGGTAGTAATGTAAACACAGCAGAAAGGGAGCCATTTTGTAAAAGTTGTTTTTCCCAAAAGAGTGAGACTTGAAATAACAGTGAGCGTTTGTTTTCTCTGCAGTCATGGCTTCGAGACCAGCCCACTACCCGGATCATTCCCGGGTTATGATAGTAGAAAAAGTTAACAAGTTGAGAGATATTGAGAGATGTTACTACGGGGGATGACTGCCTCCTCATGTGGTGATTCCTGGATATCCAGTATGAGTATGTGTGATGTGCTTAAATGCTGGAAGGGACGTCTTCATGGTACCTCACTGTTCTGGGTGCCCAGAGAAAATATGGCTTGACTAAAGCACCCAAGATTCGTTTGGCTCCCACATGGACAAAGCTTCAAGAATCTGCAGTTAGCAGCACACAGCACCAGGTGGAGCCCGATAGGGAAGGCCCTTCAGAGTGTGGCATAAAGCAAGAGGGTGCAGATTTACAGACAGAACAATGTACTGATGTATCAGAGTCCGGGTCCCAGAGAGACATTGCGGAAGGAGTATTAGTAGACTCTTGGAGAGAGGGGCCTAGCCCAAGTCTCATAAGTGAAGGCGAGAAGAGGAGGCCTTTGAATGGGGAGGTATGGGCCTCCATGGCAGGCGTGGACAGTCTCAGGAGTGAGGGCGACTGCTCCACTCCCTGGGCACAGATTCTTAGTGAGGAAGAAGATGAGGGGGAACCTATGTGGCCTTGTGAAGAAGATACAGATCCACGGCCTCAAACTCTTGCCTCGAAGGAACCGACAGCAGAAGAGAGTAGTGACTCTACAGCTCTGCCCCCACAAGGAAGAGTTAAAGATCCATTCTATGTTGCATTAAGTATGCGTAGCTGGCTGAACCAGGACTGGCCGCCCCCAAGCCAGGCCAGAGGTCTCAAGTTGACCAAGTGCAGTAAAGAGGAAAGACTGGTTTGTAGGAAAGCAAATGAAATCTAAGGAATATCCTTTCCTACCTTTCCTCTGAGAGTCTGGGAGGAGACTGAAAAAAGCAGGAAATCCTGGATAATAGAAGAGGCAATGAAACGTGCATCCTGGTGCCAACAGATATGTCAAAAATAGAGTGTTACAATTGAAATTAAGTCAGTGGAAAGTGGGCAGGACACTGTTTATTGACACTTCGAATTGTGGATGGAGAGGGACATAAAACCTTTCATAGTGTGAATTATGAGCACCCAGACAGGGTAATAATCCCAGCACCTGACCCACTGTAACTATTGGCCACAATGCAAAAACCTCCCTGCGAATGTGCCCATGCCTACCAAGTGGAGAGCAGAGCAGTGGTAGCCAGTGCTGCCATCCAGCCATTGCTGCACCTATGTTGTTCCACCATTCTGGGGTTCCAGGAACCAGGTGCCCCACATTCATCACTCTGGCAGTGTACTGGCTTTCCAGATTCCATCGCCTGGCCCACCAGATGACTTCATATCCAGAGAGGACACTATCCCAGCTGTATCCTGATCCATCGCCTGGGATTCCAGATGACTTCAGACGAGCTATTTTTCCTTTTCCAAGGTTCCATCTCCTAGATGACATCATCCCAGCAGTTTCCAGATGTGCCCTACCTGTCGTTATCCAGAAGATGTCCCAGCTGTATCAGAAAAATGTTCCAGGAGAGAGTCTGCCGGAGAACCAGTGTTGTATCGCTACTCTACAAGGGACTGGTAAGTCCAGACTTTTCTATTCTTATGACATTGCAGTACACACCCTATACTAGCAGACTCCAGATGCTTGAACTGTCTTCAAAGACTCTCCCCTTCAGGATTTCAGCCTGCAAGAACTGTGCTTCACCGGGCTCCAGCCCAGGAGAGACTCTTTAATGGACTTGCCTTTGGGCACTGTGGTCACTAGAAGGGACTTTTAGGGCACTCCATCCCCCCAAATAATGTGTACTGTAAATAATGTCGTTGTTTTCTACTGTTTATAATGTTTTTCTATTTTTCTAAAAAAATATTTTTGGGATGCTTCAGTGTTTTGATGGTAGGGGTTAGACAGACTGTGTATGCAGATTAGGAGCGTGTTTGTCTTTCTGTTTCTTGCAGGTGTTCCTGAAGAAGACAAAAAGAGAAGACAAGAAGAGGAGGAAGGACCCAGCGGAGTTCCTCATAGTACTTTAATGTTGTAGTGTTTAAAGTACAGGATGTTGTCGTTTTCTGAGTGTAACTTTTCCTTCTACAGGTATGGTAGTGGGACAGTGTGGGAGTAATTTATAGAATACAGAGTATAGCATTAGCTCCTTGTGTTTGGTTGTAGGTGTCCAAGGTTGGGGGGAGGTTCCCGTTTGTGTTTTTGGGAGGTATTTGGTTTAGAGGCAGATAGGTTTTCCCTAGAGGGCTGGGGGGGATGGACAAGCTGTGGTCCTGACCTGCAGTAGGGGCCGCAGTACTGATCTATTAGGGCTACGCTCTGGACAATTCTAACAGTAAGATCTTAGAGTAGAGGCTGATGCATCAGCTGAAGGCCTCAGGGCCCTTAGTGTTGTCTGCCTGTGCTGGCACATGGTCGGGGAGAAGGTAGCGCTACCTCCCCTTAGTCAACACATAGGGTGGATAGCCTAGGCCCATTAGTAATGAGCTCGGACAGTCATTTTCCTGGTCAAGGGTGGGTGTAACCCCCCTGTCACCCGGAGTTACAAGAATCCCACTTAGATCTAGTGGCAGGCAGGGAAAGGTAGCTTGTGAAACACCAGTTAAATGGGTTTCACTCTGTCTCAATCTGTCCTCAGTCTCTGCTGAGCTGGAGGGATGACTTCATATAGAATTTTCGCAGCAGCATAAGCCACTTTGGAATGTTGCAGCAGGGAGTTAGTTAGAACGTTGGCAGGTTACATTAGGATTCATTCTTAAGAACTCCCTGTCCTTGTGAAAAACTAAATAAGGATCCTTGCACATCAGTGCATGAAGATCAAAAATTCCTCTGGCAGAAGAAATGGCAACTAAAAACAGCATCTTCCAGGCGAGGAGACGCAGCTCGCAATCCGCGGCTGGTTCAAATGGAGGCAGTGTAAGCTGCTCTACGACAAAGGGACGATCCCAAGGTGGAACTGGGTCTTTGATGGGAAGTCTCAAATGCAGAAGCCACAAAGGCGGCGCAGAAGCCTCTGGTTGAGCCTAGAGACTTGTGACCATCCGGTGAGTAGTGCGCCAGAATGGCACATAGGTGTGTACACAGTAGAGGAGAAAAGTCCTGCCTCGTAAAGGGATAGAGGTAATCTAAAACTGACCTCTCGAACAATCCAATGGGGGTCAATCCATGAGCTTGAGCCCAGATGCAAAAATCACGCCACTTCATGGCATAGGTGGCATAGTGGAGGAAGTTGTAGCTGCCACCAAAACATCTGCAACTTCAAGAGACCCCCTTATCTCTCGACTATGTCCTTAGGAGCCAGGCATGCAGGTTCAGTGACCGCAGATCCAGATGGACCAAGGAGCCTGCCTCCTGGGACAGAAGGTGAGAGCTGAAGGGCACAGGCACTGGAGGTTCCTGAGCCAGCTGATGCAAGACAGGGAACCAAATTTGCCTGGGCCAAAAATGCGCTATCATAATGAGAGACACCCACTCTTGTTGGAGCTTCAATAGAACCCTCTGGATCAAAGGGAAGGGTGGGAAAGCATAGAGGAACCTGCCCGTCCAAGAGAGGAACAACGCATCTTGCCAGAAAACACCAGGCCCTGGATCTAGTGAGCAGAAATTGGATAGATTTGCATTGGATGGGGACGTAAAAAGGTCTAATTCTGATGTTCCCCATCTGCGAAACAGGTCCTCTGTGACTTCCTGAAGCAGTTCCCATTTGTGGACTCTGGCCTGCGACCGGCTCAGACTGTCCGTGATGGTGTTGTCCACTCCGGGAACATGTACTGCAGTGATTTCTGCGCCATGTTGTAGTATCCAATTCCAAACCCTCTGGGCCTCTCTGCAAAGGGGGTAGGAATTAGTGCTTCCTTGTTTGTTGAGATAGTACATCACTGTGGTATTGTCTGTTTGTACCAGGAGAGTACCCGGTGTAATCTCTGACTGAAAGACCTGTAGAGCGTACAGGATGGCTTTCATCTCTAGAATGTTTATGTGAAGGTGAGACTCTAGAGACGACCAGGAGCCTTGAGTTCTGACCCCGTTGAGGTGAGCTCAGGTGTCTGTGGAAAGAGTTACTGAAGGACGAGACGCAGTGAAGGGGACTCCCGTCGATATATGCTCTGGGACGAACCACCAGTGCCAGTCTCGGATGACTGTATTCGTGATCCGGACTGGATGCTGCAGATGATCTTGCTTCTGGTCCCGTAACATCCACTGGGTGACCCGCATATGAAGTCGAGCTAGGGGAACTGTTGCAGTGGCAGCCGCCATATGTCCGAGCAGGCAAAGAACGGTCCTGGCTAGTACTGCTTTCTTTTCCATTATGAGGGATCTGATGCATTCTGCCCTGTCCTGAGGAAGGAATGCCCTCCCTGAGTGGTGTCCAGAATTGCCTATAAACTGCAAGTTCTGAGATGGAACAAGGTGTGACTTTTCCTGGTTGATGGTGATCCGTGATTGGAAGAGAGGAGCGGATAGCGGACATCAGTGCATCCCGTGAGGGTGCCATAAGGAGCCAGTCATCTGAGTGCAGCGAAACACGTAGTGGCCCTGTCTCCTGAGAGCTGCTGCCATGACTGCCATACACTTCGTGAACACCCGAGGTGCCGAAGACAGTCCGAAGGGGAGAGCTCGGAACTGGTAGAGGCATCCCAGAAACTTGAAATGCAGGAACGTTTGATGCGTTCGAGTGATTGGGAGATGTAGATAGGTGTCCTGCATGTCCAGTGGCACCAGCCATTCGCCCTCTTTGAGCATAGGAATAAGACCCGGAAGAGTCACCATGTGAAAGCGCTTGTACAACACAAAGGTGTTGAGGGTCACTGAGATCTAAAATCGAGCGCAAGTCCTGTTTTCTTTGGAACCAGGAAGAAGTGAGAATAAAGTACAATTCCGTAAGAACTTACACGTAACAGTAGATCTTCGAGAACAGCTCTTGCAGCAGGTAACACTAATGGGACTGAAGCGGCAGACGTCAGGACCTGAAGTCTTCTAGCTGCTTTATCTTCAGCGGGGACCGCCCGGCTTATCGGTCCAGCCTCCGGCGTCAGGCATAGTACAAAAGGTGCGGTCCGCCGGATTCCCCAGTTCTCCCGCTGGAGACTTCGGACGATAGAGATGACATCAGAATGGGAGACCGAGATCCATCATCAGAAGGCGAAAGGGCATAAGCCCCTGAAGCCATGCTTCCTCCAAGGGAAGGTGAGGCGGGAGGTACCTGCTGCAAAGCCCTGAGGGTCCATGTTCCTGGGACTTCACCCTGTTCAGGTGTGCACCCACCCCAGCCCTGAGGCGTCTGTGGTGAGGATTACCTCCGGGGGCGGCGCTATAAGCGGGACACCACGCAGAGAGTGTACCGGGTCTAGCCACCACTGCCAGTCTCGAATCACGGCATTCGTGGATTCTGACGGATGCTGCATGTGGTCTTGCCTTTGGTCCCACTGCCTTGAGCATCCACTGGGTCACCCGCATGTGGAGCCTGCCAAAGGGACGGTTGGTATGGCCGAGCCATGTGTCCGGCAAGCGGGCGACCGACCTGGCGGGACGGGCTTCTTCTTTCTCGAAAGATCCTGATGAGGGATCTGATGCGTTCCGCTCTGTCGTCGGGAAAAGGCTTTCCCCGGACGGTGTCCAGAACTGCTCCTATGAACTGCAATTTCTGGGATGGTCGAGGAGTGACTTCGTAGTTGATGAGGATGCCCAAGGACTGAAACAGTTCTGAGTGCTTTGAATGAGACATCAACAGTGCCTCTTTGGAGGCGGCCATGAAAGCCAATACGTCCAGAATGCGGAACACGTACTGGCCCTGTCTCCTTAGAAGCGCTGCCGACTGCCATGCATTTGGTAAAGACCCTGGGGGTCGATGACAGTCGAGCGGAAGAGCTCGGAACTGGAAATAGTGTGAAAGCCAAAGTGCAAGGAACCTCCTGTGTGGCTGGAGCCTAGGGATATGCAGGTATGAGGCCTGCATGTCTAGGGACGCTAAGGCATCCTTCTTTAGCATGGGAATCAGACTAGAGTCACATGTAAATCGCTTTGTAGGTGACAGACATATTGAGGTCGCTGAGGTCCAGGATTGGACGGAGGTCCCTGTTTCTTCGGAACCAGAAAGAAGTGAGAATAGTATCAAACCCTCTCTGGTTCTCTGGGTACTCTACCGCTCACTTTGCCAGGGCGCAAGTATCTCTGCCTGATAAACAGTTTGTGCTGACCCAAGTAACGGAGAGCAGAGGAGGCCTCGGGGTGGCTTGTCTGCGAATTCTATAAAGTGGCCCCTTCGACCAACTGGAAGAACCCACCTGTCAGTAGTTATAGACTGCCATCCTGGCAGGTCATTATGTCGACCCCGACCTTGATGTCCCGTTGATCCTGAGGGGGGGCGGGAAGGAGTCAGGCTGTGGCGGCTGAGGGACCCAGCGGCTGGGCCGGCTTAGCTGGGCGCTGGCTTCGGCCCGCGGGCTGTCTACCCTGGGCTCTGCGGGAACCGGAGCCCCTCTGCTGTGGACCAGTGCGGGACTGTTGTCTCTGCGTCCGTCCATGGAAACGGCTTTGGTTCCTGCGAAAGGAACTAAGCCTCGGTCGGTACATTGCCTGGACCGACCTCACCGCCTTCCCGGCCTCTTGGAGCTTGGTGAGAACCTTCTCAGAGGGCTCACCAAAGAGAACGCCTCCCTCGAAAAGAGCGCCCATGATATTCTTCTGAACGCCTGGGGTAAACCCGGAGACCGCGAACCATGAGTGTCTCTGGAGGCATACGCCTGAAGCCGCCGCCTGGCGAGGTCACCCGGAATCACTGCAGCGACTCGCAGCACCTGGGTTCCCACGTCCAAACCCGTGCGGAGGAGCTGCAACATCTCCTCCTTCTGCTCACCTTCTGGCATTTTTTCTGCCAGATCCAGTCCCCACAAGGCGTTTTGGAACTGCACGTGGGTCAAGTAGTTCAGGGATCTGATGGCGCATGTAGCAGAAGCATACGTGCACCTGCCCATAGTGTCCAGCTGTTTGGACTCCGGGTCCGGTGTCAGGGTGTTCAAATGTTGCGGTCTTTGGGACCGGTCATGAGAGGCTGTTATGACCAGAGAGTCAGCCAGAGGATGTTGCGTCAAGTACTGGTCCTCCTTAGAACCTTGTACAGGCGGTCAGCCATCTTGGCATCGCGGGAGGCAGTGTGGACGCTTCCACGCTGCCTTGGTGGCGTCCACAAAAGTGTCCACCAAGGGTGGTACCACCACAGGCTTAGGATCTTTCTGCCGAAGATACCTGGCGAGGCGTAGTCTCTCGGGGTCTAATTCTTCCGCATCCCAGCCCATGTTCTCTTGGATATGTCGCATGATCTCAGAGAACGATGGGTCATCCGGAGGAGATCTAGGAAGCTCACGTGGGTCCGGAGAGGGGATGTGGATCGGAGAGGGGGATCTGGATCCTGAGAATTCTGATCCCGTGTCCTCCGTCGAAGGTGAAAGGCGGCGTCTTCTGGGTCTCTTGGGGCTGGGTGACCCTGAAGAAGATCTGAGCGGAGGTCTCCTTTTCTGGTCTCCCCTGGAGGATCCGTGAGGCTCCTGGAGGTACTGACCTGCAGCCCCAGATGGTGTGGGGGCGCGAGGGCAGAGCCGCAGGAGGAGTAAGAGGAGGAGGTGCGGGAACCATATCCTTTTTAATGGTATCCCACCAGTAAGTGAAGAGCTGCTTGACCTCAGAAATGCAAAGACCCGACGATGGACTGGACGCCGGTGGTCGGTCGTCGGGTTCTGGCATCTGCTCCTCAGGGGCCTCAGGCTGAGGAGAGGGTCCCCTGGGAGGTGTGACGGGACCGGGTTCGCCCATCTGGTCCTCGGGCTGTCAACTCCTCCTCCGTGATAGTCTCCTGACCGACATCGGCAGGAGGCGTCAGGGTCCTTTCCTCGACATGTACTGGTGTGGACGTCGGCCCCCCTGCCGACGACCGAGGGGGCGTAGGCCTGACCGGCGACAGACGTCTGGCGGTCGTCGGCTCCTGGGACCTGTGGTGAGAGGCCGACGCCGGACGAGCCGCGTCGGATCCAACGGGTCTCTTGAGAGGTAAGCTCCTTGGTCTTCCGGCTGGGAGGAGGAGGCAAGGAGGCAGACCTGACGCCGGGCTCAGAATGGCGGGAACCCGACTTGTGGCGATGATGATGGTCCCCAGACCTAACCAGGGCTTTGGCGAAGATGGGGCCTGGAGGTCTTCGCCTGTGAAGAGGAAGAGGATCCTGAAGATTTCTTCACCGCGGGGAGGCTGAGCAGGCCGGGAGGCTGAACGGTCGGACCAGGAGCGGAGCTACAAAGTCGGAGACCCTGGGCCAGGGACTTGAGAAACCTTCTCCTGTGCTTTCCTGAGTGTTTGCGGCCTTCTCTGCAGATTCTCCCTGGAGGAGTCCATGGCCTTGATCCTCTCTTCAAGCAAAGCACTGTAGAGGCTTCTGGCGCGGATCGGGTCGGCTGTTGAATCCCTGGCAGAGCGTGCAGGACCGGGTGTCATGGTCTGGGCCTAGGCACGGACGCAGGCAGAACTCGGATCCTTAAACGGGATTTGCTTCCCACAGGCGCACTTCGAGGATGGCCTTCAACAGAGGTTGGAGAGGACATCAGACAGCAATCGGGCTGGAAAACGAACTTTTCCTTGAAGGAGGAACTTAACCGCAAGGCCGTCGCTAAGAAACGAAGAGGCTCTAGGACATGCAAGTCGACGCGGGAAAGAACTGGGGAATCTGGCGGGACCGCACCCTTTTGTACTATGCCTGACGTCGGAGGGGACCGACGTCGGGGGCGGTCCCCGCTGAAGATAGCTAGCTAGAAGAATTCCGTGGGGTCCTGACGCCTGCCGGCTTCAGTCCTAATAGTGTTACCTGCTGCAAGAGCTGTTCTCGAAGATCTACTGTTACGGTAAGTTCTTACGTAACTGTACTTTATTCTCACTTCTTCCTGGTTCCAAAGAAAACAGGGGACTTGCGCCCGATTTTAGATCTCAGTGACCTCAACACCTTTGTGTTGTACAAGCGCTTTCACATGGTGACTCTTCCAGTCTCATTCCTATGCTCAAAGAGGGCGCATGGCTGGTGCCACTGGACATGCAGTACACCTATCTACATCTCCCAATCACTCGAACGCATCAAAAGTTCCTGCATTTCAAGTTTCTGGGATGCCTCTACCAGTTCCGAGCTCTCCCCTTCGGACTGTCTTCGGCACCTCGGGTGTTCACGAAGTGTATGGCAGTCATGGCAGCAGCTCTCAGGAGACAGGGCCACTACGTGTTTCCGTACCTAGATGACTGGCTCCTTATGGCACCCTCACGGGACGCACTGATGTCCGCGATCCGTTCCCTCTTCCAATCGTTGGGCATCACCATCAACCAGGAAAAGTCACACCTTGTTCCATCTCAGAACTTGCAGTTTATAGGGGCAATTCTGGACACCACTCAAGGGAGGGCATTCCTTCCTCAGGACAGGGCAGAATGCATCAGATCCCTCATAAGGGACAATGGAAAAGAAAGCAGTACTAGCCAGGACCATTCTTTGCCTGCTCGGACACATGGCGGCTGCCACTGCAACAGTTCCCCTAGCTCGACTTCATATGCGGGTCACCCAGTGGATGTTACGGGACCAGAAGCAAGATCATCTGCAGCATCCAGTCCGGATCACGAATGCAGTCATCCGAGACTGGCACTGGTGGTTCGTCCCAGAGCATATATCGACGGGAGTCCCCTTCACTGCGTCTTGTCCTTCAGTAACTCTTTCCACAGACGCCTGAGCTCACCTCAACGGGGTCAGAACTCAAGGCTCCTGGTCGTCTCTAGAGTCTCACCTTCACATAAACATTCTAGAGATGAAAGCCATCCTGTACGCTCTACAGGCCTTTCAGTCAGAGATTACACCGGGTACTCTCCTGGTACAAACAGACAATACCACAGTGATGTACTATCTCAACAAACAAGGAAGCACTAATTCCTACCCCCTTTGCAGAGAGGCCCAGAGGGTTTGGAATTGGATACTACAACATGGCGCAGAAATCACTGCAGTACATGTTCCCGAAGTGGACAACACCATCACGGACAGTCTAAGCCGGTCGCAGGCCAGAGTCCACAAATGGGAACTGCTTCAGGAAGTCGCAGAGGACCTGTTTCGCAGATGAGGGACACCAGAATTAGACCTTTTTACGTCCCCATCCAATGCAAAACTGTCCAATTACTGCTCACTAGATCCAGGGCCTGGTGTTTTCTGGCAAGACGCGTTGTTCCTCTCTTGGACGGGCAGGTTCCTCTATGCTTTCCCACCCTTCCCTTTGATCCAGAGGGTTCTATTGAAGCTCCAACAAGAGTGGGTGTCTCTCATTATGATAGCGCATTTTTGGCCCAGGCAAATTTGGTTCCCTGTCTTGCATCAGCTGGCTCAGGAACCTCCAGTGCCTGTGCCCTTCAGCTCTCACCTTCTGTCCCAGGAGGCAGGCTCCTTGGTCCATCTGGATCTGCGGTCACCGAACCTGCATGCCTGGCTCCTAAGGACATAGCAGTCGTGAGATAAGGGGTCTCTCAGGAAGTTGCAGATGTTTTGGTGGCAGCCACAAATCCCTCCACTCATGCCACCTATGCCATGAAGTGGCGTAGATTTTGCATCTGGGCTCAAGCTCATGGATTGACCCCCATTGGATTGTTCGGAGAGGTCAGTTTTAGATTACCTCCTATCCCTTTACGAGGCAGGACTTGATTACTCCTCCATCGAGGTACACCTATGTGCCATTTCGGCGTACCACTCACCTGCTGCAAGAGCCGTATCTCGAAGTAAGATTAACCTTTTTCTCTCTGGTTCGGTGGTACATATTCTATGGCCTCCTTGTCCAGGAGAGCCAAGATCTGCTGGATGAGCAGGGTGTGCTGACCCGAATAGCTGGAGAGCAGGGGAGGTCTGGATGGTGGGTGGTCGAGGAACTCGATGCAGTGTCCTCGGCTTACCGACTGTAACACCCAACGGTTGGAGATTATCTTCTGCCATCCCGAAAGGTGATGAGAGATGCGACCCCCGACCTTCTCGACCCTTTGATCCAGAGGAGGGGCGGGGGCTGGGAAGGAGTCATGCTATGGTGGTGTTGGACCCCGTGGGCTTGGTGGCCTTAGGGTGTTTTGGGCCCTGGCCCACGAGGAACCTGGTTTGGCCTTTATGACCAAAGTTGCCCCTGGGTTGCTGGCTGGAACATGGCTGTTGCCGGCTGCGAAAACAGTTCTGGTTCTACGAAAGGAACCAGATTTGGGCCCATACAGTCCGGACTGCCTTCCCGGCGTCCTGTAGCCTGGTGATGACTCTTTTGGATTCCTCACCAAACAGGACAGCTCCATTGTAAGGGACGTCCAGGATGTTCTTCTGGATGTCTGGGGTAAAGCCGGAGACTCTCAGCCAATAGTGTCTCTGGAGACAAATGCCTGTGGCTGCTCTCCTGACTGCAGAGTCCACTGAATTGTAAGCGGCTTGGAGAACCTGGGTCCCCATGTCTGACCCAGTCCGAAGGAGGTTGAGCAATTCATCCTTCTTCTTGCCATCTGGGAAATCCTTCATAAGGTCTTGGCCCTGTTCCCAAAGGGCGTTCTGAAACTGCACCATGTGCGTGAGGTAGTTCAAAGACCTTATAGAGCATGTAGCAGCCACATACATGCGTCTTCCCATAGAATCTAATTGCTTAGATTCCTGGTCCAGAGGCTGGGTACTCAGGTGTTGAGGCCCCTGAGACTGATCATGAGATGCTGTAATGACCAGGGAATCGGCCAGGGGTTGTTGCACCAAATACAGGTCCTCCAACGGAGCCCTGTAGAGGCGGTCAGCCTTTTTTGGACCAGCCGGAGTAGAATGTGGACACTTCCAAGCAGCCTTGGTGACGTCCGTAAAGGTGTCCACCAAAGATGGGACCACCACAGGCTTTGGGTCCTTTTGCCTGAGATAACGGGCAAGACGTCGTCTCTCAGGGTCTAAATCCTCTGTCTCCAACCCCATGTTCTCCTAGATGTGCCTCATGATTTCTGAAAATGAGGGATCATCCAGTGGTGACCTGGGAAGGTCTCGTGTATCTGGCCTGGAGTCATCCCCCAGAGAGGGTCATCTGCCTTTGCTTCTGGGTTTAGGGCTAGGAGACCATGATGGATGTCTCTTTCTCTCTCTGGACCTGCCCCTAGGAGGCGGAGTTGGCTCATTAGGGTTCGGGGGTCTTGAACCTTCAGCGCGTTGAGGAGGAGGTGGAAGTGGAAGAGGCTTGGAGGGAACCACATCGTTTTTAATGGTTTCCCACCAAAAGGTGAACAGGTCTTTTACCTCCTGCAAATTCATGCCCGATGACAGGCCTGGTGTTGGTGCGGGTCTGTCGCCGGGGTCGGGTCCTGAGGAACCACCGGATCCGGCGACGGTTCCCTGTGCAAGCCGGCATCCTCCATGTCACCTGTCTGGTCATCAGGTGGCGCGGTGACCTCTTCTCCTGAAGACCCCTGACGTTCCGTGTCAGCCGGCGTCGGTGGTGCAGTCATCAGTTCTGTAGTCCGTTTGGCAGGTGCCGGGTCGGACGCCTTCTTTGACTCCGACATCCGCTTAAGGGATGTCAACTCCGAGGTCTTCCTTTCCGGGGCCTTGGGAGATTGGGAGATGGACCAGAGGTTGGGAGATGGACCAGAGGTTGATGTCCCGGCGTCAGTCTGACGCTCCACTGGATTTGGAGGAAAACTCAGTTTTATGCCGGTCTGAGGGATGCGGCCGGGCATCCGAGAAGTCTTAAGCGGGTGCAGAGGCTGAAGAACCCCCTGAAGACCTTACCTTAATGGGGGGTGGCTGGGAGTGAGCCCGGGAAGGCGATCGATTGGACAGCATGGAGCTGGCCCTAGACTCTGATGCCCGGCTTGGGGATCTTGACCTACCCGAGTCCCGATGCTTGTCCTGGTGTTTCCCAGATTTGTGGGAGGATTCCCCTTTGGAGGAAGGTCTCTTTTCCATCTTTTTAAGTTTCTCAAGAAGAAACCCCTGAAGGGCCTTTTGGCGGCGGATCTGGGTCCTGCTATTAAATTACTGGCAGACTGAACAGGCCTGAGTATCGTGCTCCAGGCCCAGACACCTCACGCAGGCTGAATGGTGATCGGCAAAAGGGATCTGCTTGCCGCAGGCACACTTGGAGGGGTGTCCTTTGAGAGAAAGAGTAGGAGAAGTAGATATGGAGTAATTGTAGAAAAAATATTTTTAAAGATTTCACACATTGTTCGTCTGTTCAGGCGTCCGAGAGACTGATGCTGGTGAGTTGATGGCAGGAAAAGAACTGGGGATGCTGGGGGACCGCCCCCTTTTATGTGATGCCTGACGTCGTGTAGGGTCCAACGTCAGGGGCGGTCCCCCGCTGGATACTGCTAGCTAGAATTTTTTCATGGGGTCCTGGCGCCTGCTGGCTTCAGTCCTAATGGTGTAACCTGCTGCAAGTGCTGTTTCAAGTAAGATCAGTAGTTCTAGGAGTGGTATATGTTGTTCATCCATACTTATTGGCATGTCCTTTCCTTTAAGAATCACCAGAAGTCTTCAAGCTGGCTCCTCCCACCCACCCAGGTGGTATACACCTCGGCTCCGCCCCGTGACACCAGATCTTAGCCCGCTGGAAACCAGGTGTTGTGCGTCCGCAGCCGGGGAGGTCAGGTGGGTCCGTGTGGATGAACAACATATACCACTCCTAGAAAGATCAGTTACGCAAAGACTTTTGCCGTAACAGTAGATCTTCTAGGAATATCTCTTGCAACAAGTCATTACTTCTGGGAGTTTCCAATAGGTGGCACTCTAGCACGGCAGTCTCTTCTAGCACTCTCCACACCAGGGACCACCCACACGACCTCACTTCCTGGGCTGAGCCTATAAAAGTGGGTGGTCTCTGGTAGTCTCCGTTCCCCGCCGGTTTCAGCTTGGGAAGGCAAGGGTCCGAGGGGAACAGAGATACCAAAGCCTCCCACTCCATTGTTTTCCCTGTTACAGACTGGCAGGGGGCTGGAGGGAGGGAAGCTACTTACTGCAAGAGACATTCCTAGAAAATGTACTATTACAGCAAAAATCTTTGCGTAACTGATCTTTTATTTTTATTTATTTATTAAACTCTAGGATTAGAAGTACCTTTGAGCAGGAACTGCTCGTTTACAAAGGTTTCACGTCAGAGGATGGGGGGGAACATACAACAATGGTAACAATAATAACAAAATAGATTACTTGTACATCAAGTGTTCAGACAAATAAGCTGCAGTAGAACCAACCAAGCTAGCTTCTATCAGAGTTCATGGTAAAAACAGTATACTTGGTAGGAAGAGGTCTGGAAGAAGTCGGCAGATAGGTGCCGCTGTCAGATAAGGATGAAAGGGGCAAGGGGGATAGGCACCAGATGGCCACTGATATGACTGTCTGTACAGAGGGGATGGGTGGGGGGCAAAGGGTGAGAGGGAGGGGGCTGGTACCAAGGATGCAAGGCTGGAATTGCAGGTTACAGTTACAACTAGGGTAGAGGGTGATGACCATGGCTTAGGGGAGGCAGTCACAAAGTGAGGTAGAGGGGAGGAATAGACACAACTGCCTTTTAAAGGGGCTTAGCGTTGCAGCAGCAAGAGTTTCTTTGTTAAGGGTATTGAACCACTGAGGAGCCCTGTGCAGAAAGATCTCTGACCCAGTGAGGTCCGGGACCTGGAAAGTCTGCTTTTGAGAACTGTGTGTTGACTGGGAGCTGCTGCAGGTAGTAAGGAGTCTTGCCACACCTGGTGGCATGAGTCCGAGAAGAGCTTTTTTGGCTATCAGACAGGTCTGGTATTGTATTCTACTAATGAGAGGTAGCCATCCAGCCTTGGCGTATAGGTCACAGGTGTGCGTTAGGCAGTCAGCCCCCGTGAGAAGTCTACAGGTCTTGCTGAGTGTCACAGATATCCTCCTAAGGGCAGTAGGGGAGGCAGAGCCATATATGACTAGACCGTAATTGACAATGGAGGTAGCAGAGCTGTGGATGGGCAGTCTTAGGGTTTCAGGAGTCATACAGTGTTTGTACTTGTGGAGCAGGCCAAGGCGTATGTTGGCAGACTTCGCAACCATCCCAATGTGCTGGGAGTAGGAGAGTGAGCTGTCCAGAGTGATGCCGAGGTATTTAAACTCATGAACCTGATCAAGTGAGGTCCCACATTGATTCTTGATGGTGATGAGTAGTGTTTTATACTTGCTACGTGCATTGCAGAAAGACATGACCTTAGTTTTGCTATAATTCATGACAAGTTTGTATGAGCCAAACCATTTTTCCACCAGCCAGAAATCATGTTGCAGTTGACTCTCAAGTAGATTAAAGTCCCGGTTGCTTGAAAAGAGGACAGCATCGTCTGCGTAGAGTAGTATCCTCTGTTGGCAGATGCCGGGGAGGTTAAGAAAGAGGGAGAAGAGTAGTGGGCCCAGAATTGACCCTTGAGGGACACCCGAGGACTGGTTTTTCAGCTGATGAGACTCCAGAAATGTTAACACTTTGAACTCTCCCCCAAAGATGGCTAGCAAACCAGGGCAGTGCATCATTGGAGAGCCCAAGAGCAGCCCATTGTCTGAGTAGGAAGGGGTGGTTAACTGTATCAAAGGCCTTTGTAAAGTCAATGAATATGGCGCGCCCCCCCCACAGAGTCCTTGATCCAGAGCGTCATTGATGCAGCCGGTGAATTCCAACAGTGCCGTGGTGATACTATGCCATTTATGGAAGCCATGCTGCTCAGGGCACTGAATAGTGTGCTTTTCCAAGAACTCTACTAGCTGGTCACAGACTATACGTTCAAGTGATTTGGATAATGGGGGAGGATGGAGATGGGCCTATAATTGGTGTGCAGTGACTTGTCTCCACATTTATGTACAGGTGTGATGGTAGCCTTTTTCCAGAGTGATGGGAAGAAAAAATTACTCACCTTAGTAATTGCTTTTCTTCTCATGGAGTCTTGCTATATTATAACAATAGCAGTCAGCCACTGCAGCTGAACTGCCCTGGAGAGGAAGGAGTTAACTCCAGAGGATCTGGAGTTCTACAGCGCTAGGGCGCTGTGCCAAAGCTCTATCTGGCCAGTTGCAAATGAAACTGTCAGATCTTTACGAAGCTAACACTAAGCAACAAGTCTGTGTGGAAAGCTCTACACTAGCCAAATGGCTACCTACTAGTAGTAATAACAACAATATAAACAACAATAGAAACACCAATAAAGTACAGTTACGTAAGAACTTACCGTAACAGTAGATCTTCGAGAACAGCTCTTGCAGCAGGTTACACCATTCGGACCGAAGCCGTCAGGCGCCAAGACCTGAGGAAAATTCTAGCTAGCTAACTACAGCGGGGACGCCCGACGTCGGTCCGCCTCCGGCCGTCAGGCGTGGTACAAAAGGGGCGGTCCCGCCAGATTCCCAGTTCTCCGCTCGAGATTCTTGCCGCAGGCTGACATCAAAATGGGAGACCTAGGATCTGCGTCAGAAGACAGAAAGATAACAATTCCTGCTCAGAAAGACTGAGCCATGCTTCCTCCAAGGGGAAGGTGGGTGGAGGAGTTACTGCAAGAGCTGTTCTCGAAGATCTACTGTTACGGTAAGTTCTTACGTAACTGTACTATCTTACTTCGAGACACAGCTCTTGCAGCAGGTTACACCATTAGGACTGATTCCCAAGCAGTAACGCTGTCAGAAAATCCGGGAGGAGGAAAATAAAGGATAAAAACCAGGTCCTGAACCTAGGACAGGAGACCCTGAAGTACAGCCAAACCAAAACCAGCCCTTCGCCGAGAGGCGATGTCCAGGCTATAATGCCTGATAAAGGTATGCACAGAACTCCAAGTGGCTGCAGCGCATATAGCAGAAGTGGAAACATTTTTGAGCGCTGCAAAGGAAGTAGCCACCCCTCTAGTGGAATGACCCCGGACTGTACCGGAGAGGGCTTTTGTTTGATACCATAACAGTGAGAAATACACTGGACAAGCCAGCGAGAAAGGGACTGTTTGGATACTGATTGGCCCATCATTCTCTCAGAGAAGGAAATGAAAAGCTGCTCAGAACTACGAAAGGACTGAGTTCTGTTGAGGTAAAACCTCAGGCTGCGGTGAACATCCAGGGTATGGAGCAGAGCCTCTCCTCTATTAGAGTAGTTCGGAAGTAGACCGGAAGGTCGATATCCTGGTTCAGAGTAGTGAAGAAACCACCTTAGGCAGAATTTAGGGTTCGTCCTCAGGGATACTCTGTCCCGGTGGAAAACTAAATAAGGCTCTTTGCACATGAGAGCGTGAAGTTCAGAAATTCTTCTTGCCGAGGTAACAGCAACTAAAAACAACGTTTTCCACGATAGAAAACGTAGCTCGCAATCCGCGGCAGGTTCAAAGGGCGTGAGCTGTTCAAGGACAAAAAGCAAATCCCATGGAGGCACAGGGTCTCTAATAGAAGGCCCTGGGTGCAACACTCCCTAAGAAATTCCCGGGGCGTCCACTGAGCCACTGTACGATTTCCCACGGGAGTGGTAAGCGAAAATGGCACAGAAGTGCACTTTAATAGAGGGTAGGCTAGAGCCGAATGAAGAGGAGAGCAAATATTCTAATATTACTCCCACAGGACAACCTAAAGGGAAGATGCGCGTACTAGCGACCATACAAAAAGCAGCCATTTCATGGCGTCGTACTATCGTTGACTTTTCTGGCTGCAGAAAGGGACTTCTGCAACCTCTTGCGAGACCCCGTGACGCAAAATGGCTATGTCTCTAGGAGCCAAGCATGCAGGTTCAAGGAACGTAGGTCCGGGTGGACAAGTGAACCCTTCTCCTGAGACAGTAAGTGGGAGCTGAGCGGCAGAGGAGCGGGGGTTCCGAGATAGTTGAATCAACAAAGGAACCAAATCTGTCTGGGCCAAATGGGGCCACTAGGATCATTATTGCGTGCTCCGCGTTTGAGAAGAACTCTCTGGATCAACGGAAAGGAGGAAAGCGTGAGAGGAATCTGTTGGCCCAGGAGAGGGATAACGTCTCGCCAGAAAACACCAGGCCCTGGATCTAGCGAGCAAAAATTGGGCAGTTTGCGTTGGATGGGGAGGCGAACAAGTCTAGATCTGGAGTTCCCCATCGAAGAAACAGATCCTCTGCTACCTCTTGAAGGAGTTCCCATTCGTGGACTCTGGCCTGAGAACGACTCAGGCTGTCTGCAACCGTGTTGTCCACTCCGGGAACGTGCACAGTGATCAGATTCGCGCCGTGTCTGATTACCCAATCCCACACTCTCATGGCTTCCCTGCAAAGGGGGTAAGAGTGTGCGCCTCCTTGTTTGTTGAGGTAATACATCACCGCCGTGTTGTCTGTCTGAAGTAGAAGAGTACACGGTGGGATAACTGACTGAAAGGCCTGCAGGGCATAGAGGACCGCTCTCATTTCCAGCACGTTGATGTGAAGGTGAGCTCCATCTGGGTCCACGTGCCCTGGGACTTTACCCGTCAGGTGTGCCCCTCACCAAGACCGGAAGCGTCTGTGGTGAGGTGACCTCGGGACGGCGCAATGAACAGGGACGCTTGATGAGAGCGACCCTGGGGCTAGCCACCACTGCCAGTCTTGAATCACTGAATTCGTGAGTCTGACGGATGCTGCAAGTGGTCTTGCCTTTGGTCCCATTGCACTTTGAGCATCCACTGAGTAATGCGCATGTGGAGTCTTGCGAAAGGACAGTAGGAATGGCCGCAGCCATGTGTCCGAGCAAGCAAAGGACCGACCTGGCAGGGTACAACCTTGCTTAGTGATAGGTCCCTTATGAGGGATCTGATGCGCTCCGCTCTGTCGGCCGGAAGAAAGGCTCTTCCCCGAACAATGTCCAGAACTGCTCCTATGAACTGCAGTTTCTGCGACAGTACCAGGAGAGACTTCTCGTAATTTATGAGGATGCCCAGGGATCGGAACAGATCCTGGGTGCTCTTGATTGCAAGAAGCAACGTCTCTCTGGAGGCGGCCATGAGAAGCCAGTCGTCCAGGTACGGGAACACGTAGTGGCCCTGTCTCCTCAGAGACGCTGCCACGACTGCCATGCACTTGGTAAAGACCCTCGGTGCGGAAGACAGTCCGAAAGGAAGGGCTCGGAACTGAAGGTGGTGGTCGAGAAACTCGAAGCGCAGGAACCTCCTGTGCGCCTGAGCCATAGGGATGTGCAGGTAGGCATCCTGCATGTCTAGAGACGCTAAAAAGGCGTCCTGTTTGAGCATGGGGATAAGACCCGGAAGGGTCACCATGTGGAATCTCTTGTAAGTGACCGACACATTGAGGTCGCTGAGGTCCAAGATTGGACGGAGGTCCCCTGTTTTCTTGGGAACCAGGAAGAAGTGGGAATAGTATCCTAGTCCTCTCTGGTTCTCTGGGACGTACTCTATCGCTCCCTTTCATAGTAGCGCGAGTACTTCTTGCCAGATCAAGGCTTTGTGCTGACCCTGATACCGGGAGAGCAAAGGAGGCCTCGAGGGTGGCTTTCCTGCGAATTCTATAAAGTGGCCTAGACTGACCAACTGAAGAACCTGTCGGTCGGTAGTGGCCTGCCATCCCGGCAGGAAGTTAGGCATATCGACCCCGACTATAAACTCCCGTTGATCCTGGGGCGGGGGCGGAAAGGAGTCAGACTGTGGCGGCAGATGGACCAGCTGGCTGGGCCTGCCTAGGAGGCAGCTGGCCTCGGCTGGCGGGGTGTTTGCCCTGGGCTCTCTGAAACCAGAGCCCCTCTGAGGTGCAGCGAAGTGGGTCTGTTGCCTCTGCGTCCGCGCGACAGACGGCTTTGGTTCTCTCGAAGTGAACTAAGCTTGGAGGTCGATACATGGCCTGAACCGACCTTACCGCCTTCCCGGCCTCTTGGAGTTTGGTAAGGATCTTTTCTGTAGGATTACCAAACAATACTTCTCCCTCAAAAGGGGCGTCCAAGATGTTCTTTTGGACGTCCGGGGTAAAACCGGAGGCGCAACCAAGAGTGTCTCCGGAGGCAAACGCCAGAAGCTGCTGTCGGGCCGATGAGTCCAGCTGAAGTCATACGCCGCTTCTTAGCACTTGGGTCCCCACGTTTGAACCTCGCATGGAGGAGCTGAAGCATCTCCTCCTTCTGCTCACCTTGGGCATCTTTTCAGCCGCTTCCAGACCCTGTTCCCACAAAGCGTTCTGGAACTGAACCATGTGGGTTAAATAGTCCAGGATCTGATGGCGCGGGTAGCGGAAGCATACGTCGCCATACAATCGTCCAGTTGTTTGGACTCTGGGTCGGTGGCAGGTGCTCAAATGTTGTGGCCTCTGTGACCGGTCATGTGAGGCTGTGATGACCAGAAGAATTCGGCCTGGGGATGCTGCGTCAAGTACTGGTGCATCGCCTAGGAGCCTTGTACAGCGACCAGCTTTCTTGGTCTCGCCGGGAAGCGAGTGTGGGCAGCTTCCCACAGCCTGGTGGCGATCACCGAAAGTGTCAACCAAGTGTGTCACCACAGGCTTGGGGTCCTTTGCCGAAGATATTTGGCGAGTCGCATCTCTTTCGGGTCTAAGTCTTCAGCATCCCATCCCATGTTCTCTTGTATATGTCTCATAATATCAAGGAGCGAGGGATCATCCGGAGGAGATCTAGGCATCTCACGTGGGTCCGGAGAGGGATGGAGAGTGGAGATGGGGATCTAGAGGTGGGTGGTCTGATCCCGTGTCCTCCGTTGAAGAAGCGCGTCGGCGTCTCCTGGATCTCTTGAGGCTGGGTGATCCAGAAAGAATTGACGGAGGTCTCCGTTTATCAGGTCTCCCCTGGGAGAAGTTCTAGGCTCCCGGGGAGGAGGAACCTGACCTACCGACCCAGAAGGCGAAACGAGGAACGGAGTAGGAGGAGGAGGGGGAACCATGTCTTTTTAATGGTATCCCACAGTAGGTGAACAGATCTTTCACCTCCACTAGAGAGAGCCGACTGACAGCCGGGTGCGGTGGGCGGTCGTCGAGGTCAGCGTCGGCTCCACAGGGACTCTGGTAATGGCGAGGATCCCTGGGAGGTACCCTCACAGGACAGGGGTCGCCAGGCGTCTGGTCCTCGAGACTGCTCTAGGTCCTCCTCCGATAGAGGCTCCTGACCGATGTCGGTCCGGGCTTAACAGGGCTTCTTCTTTTCAGGAGGCGGCGTCGGTCCCCACCGGCGTCCGCTGGGATCGTAATGGCGGCGTCGGTCGTCGGGCCGGCGGCGGCTCCAGGAAGAAGAGGCGCGGCTGGCGGCTGTCGAGCCGGCGTCTGAGCTACAGAGCCTTTTAAGGCGTGAGCTCCAGCGTCTTGCGTGGAGGCACCGGCGAAGACCTGGCGTGGGTACCGAGGCGGGAACCCGACTTGCGGTGGTGATGGTGTGCGTTCCCGGACTGCCAAGGCCCTGGAAGGGAGGAAGGCCTGGCGGTTCTCCTGAGATGAAGGTTTCTTGATTGCAGCCGGGGGAGATTTCGAACCGGAGCTACGGGACTCCGAACCCCTAGAAGGGGACCTGGAAGGGGCCTTCTCCCTTCTCTTCTCCGCGTGCTTGTGGACCCTGGAGCTTTCCCCCTTGGAGGACATGGTCTTCCAGTTGTTCCTCCAGAAAAGCGCCTACAAAGCCCTCTGGCCTTGGGATCGAGATGCAGCTATTGAACCATGGCAAGGAAGGACAGGCCAGGTATCGTGGTCTGGGCCTAGGCACCCGGGCGCAGGCAGTGTGGGGATCATGAGCAGGATCTACTTTCCACAAGCGCCCAGAAGGATGGCGAAGTTGGTGATGACACCAAGATCTTGCTTGAAGAGGATTCTGAAGATTTTTCGACAAAAGAACTATTCAGCGTCGCGTCCTAGACTGGTAACTGAAGGGTCAGGTAGCTAAGTCGTGACGGCAGAAAGAACCCTGAGGAATCTGGCGGGACCGCCCCCTTTGTACCACGCCTGGCGACCGGAGGCGGGACCGATGTCGGCGGTCCCGCTGTAGTTAGCTGGCTGGGAATTTTCCGTGGGGTCCTGGCGCCTGGCGGCGGTCGAATAGGTGTAACCTGCTGCAAAGCTGTGTCTCGTAAGATCCATAATAACAATGAATAATGGTATTATTACCATTAGTTTTCCTTGACAAGCACACATTAGGACCCCCTTCCCCAAAGACTCAAGTCCAGGAAGGGGCCAATATATTACCTAAAGCGAACAACCTAGTTCCTAACCCTAAAGAAGAGGGTAAAGGAAAAAACTACAATGGCATGACACAGTGCTTGCACTAATTTGCCACCTACCCAAGTAGAAGTTCTGAGAGGGGTAGGAGGAGGTGGTTATAATATAGCAAGACTCCATGAGAAGAAAAGCAATTACTAAGGTGAGTAATTTTTTCTTCAAACACCATGAAGTCTTGCTATATTATAACAATAACAGATACACAGCAGTACCTCCATGGAGGAGGTCAGGACCTACTTAGGAAATAGGCTCTGAAGCACAGCTGTGCGAACCGAGCATCTCTCCTGGACTGGACATCCAGGGAATAATGCTTGGTAAAAGTGTGAACTGTCTTCCAGGTAGCAGCTGACAAATTTCCAGAATAGGAATGTCTCTGAGCAAGCCGCTAGAGGCGAGCTATACCCTGGTGGAGTGGGCCCTCAGTCCTGAGGGGGTTCTCTACCTAGTTTTTGGTAACAAAATTGGATACAAGAGACAATCCACCTTGCAATTGTCCTCTTAGTGGCAGGTTTCCCTTGCCAACCTCGCCATAGGTAAGGAAGAGTTGGAGGATTGAGACCTGTGACCCTAGTGCGTTCAAAATAGTAGCTTAAGAGCTCTTTTTGGCGTCCAAGCTGTGCAGTCTCCTCTCACCTGAGGAAAAATGCTCAGTGAAAATACTGGGAGAGAGATGGATTGGTTCAGGTGGAAATCTGAAACCACCTTAGGCAAAACTTTCTATTAGTCCCTGAGGACTACCTTATCTCTGTGGAAAGAATAAATCTTCTTCCACTGACAGGGCCTGTAATTCACTTATCGTCTGGCAGAAGTGATAGCCACTAGGAAAACAGTTTTCCAAGTTAGATACTTGAGCTCTGCTGAGGACAGAGGCTCAAAGGGAGGTTGCATTAACTGAGCAATGCAAGCATTCAGGTCCCAGGCAGGAGCTGGTTCCCGAAAAGGGGGGTTAGTATGAAGTAACCCTTTGGGAAACACAGGGTGAGAAGAAAGGGAGGCAGGCTTCCCTGCTGACACAAAAGCAGAGACAGCTGCCAGATGAACCTTCAAGGTAGCTGGCCTAAGGCCTAGGGAATTTAAATGGACCAAATAGTCCAATAAAATGGGAAGATCAGCAGTTCTGGAATAATCTGCCTCTCAGAGCACCAGATGGAAAACCTCTTCCACTTAGAATTGTAAGTGGCCCTAGTGGAAGGCTTCCTTGAAGCCTTTAAAATATCCAGAACACCTTGAGAAAGGTGTAAATCAGCAAATTCTAACTCCTCAAGAGCCAGGCCTTGAGATGGAGGGATTTGAGGTCCGGATACCACACTCTCCCCTGTGCACAGGCCAGCAAGTCGTGGACTCTGGGCAGGGTGGACTGTCAAGGACAGAAGCAGAGGGTACCAGGGCTGTCTGGCCCAATCTGGGGCAATCAGAATCACTTTGCAGGGTTGAGATCCGATTTTCACTAGTACCTTGAAAAGAAGAGGAAAGGCATACAGGAACTTCCCTTTCCAGTCCAACAGAAAGGCGTCCAGGGGGACTGAGCCCAGCACTGGAGGCCTGCAACAAAATAGAGGAAGTTGGTGGTTGTCTGGGGCTGTGAAAAGATCTATCTGAGGGGTGCCCCATTTGGCAAAGACAGACCCCAGCACCTGTGGATTCAGAGCCCATTCGTGATGGCCCTGAGAAATTCTGCTGAGGGCATCCGCGCAGGATGTTGTCCTTCCCTGGGAGGTGAACTGCTATCAGGAGGTGTTCAGGAAGTAGAGCCAGAGACCACAACTTCATTGCTTTGGTGCACAAGGCTGATGACCAGTGCCCCTTGTTTGTTGATGTACCACATTGTGGGTGGTGTTGTCTGTCCTGACTTGAACCACTTTGTTCTGGACAGAAACTGAAAATACCTGAAGAGCTAAAAGACAGCTCTGAGTTCCAAAGATTGATGTGGAGCAGAGAGATTCCTGGAGACACCACACTCCCTGAGTGGACAGGTTGCCCAAGTGAGCTCCCCACCCTAACAGGGAGGCCTCCGTGGTAAGGGTGAGGGAGTGGGAAATGGGAATGAAGGGAACCCCTTGTTTTAGATTGCTTCAGTCCTGCCACCAGTGGAGGGCCAGGATCAGAGTTTGAGTCACTGGGACCAATTTGGAAAGGAGGTCCTTCCTTTGAGACCAATAGGCCCTCAAATGGAACTGAATGTCCCTCATCTGGAATCTTGCTCCTTGCACTACAGCTGTGGGAAGCAGCCATGTACCCCAGGAGTTGCAGAAAATGCCTTGCTGGTCGAGAGACTCGAAGGGTAAGGAGGATGCCAGGGCAATGAGTCTGTCTACCCTTTCCGAGGAAGAAATGCCCTGGCTAACTTTGTGTTCAATTCTGCACCTATGAAAGTTAGGACCTGAACTGGTTCCAGAACTGACTGGTAATTTAGCAGGAATCCCAGGAAGTGAGAAGCTGCTGGGTGACTTGCAGGTGGGATTTCACCTGATCTGGAGACTGACCCACAATGAGCCAGTCGTCCAGGTAGGAAACACAGCAACCTTGCCTTCTTAAGTGAGCCACTACCACAGCTAGACATTTTGTGAATACCCTTGGCGCAGAGGTAAGGCGAAGGCATTGCCCTGAACTGAGTAGTGGCCGAGGGCAGTTCGAACCTGAGGTACATTGGGTGAGAAGGCCTGATCAGAACATGAAAATAGGCATCCTTGAGGTCCAGGGAAGCTAGCCAGTCCCTGGCCTTAGAGAAGGCAATATCATTGCCAGAGTCAACATTTGAACTTTGGTTTCAAAAGATGCTTGTTCAGGTACCTTAAATCTAGAATGGGATCGCCATTCTCCTGTCTTTTGGGGTAAGAAAGTATCTTGAATATAGCCCTTGCCCTGATGGCAAGGAGGGACCCTTTCCACTGCTTTGCAGTCAGAAGAAGAAACCTCTGCTTCCAAAGCAAGGGCTTCTGAAGGATTTGCAGGTGGAAAATGTCTGGCTCTCATCTTTGAAACTGTTTGAAGCAGAGAACCAGACCCTGGCTTATTACCTCCAGCACCCATCTGTCCGAGTTAAGGACAGCCAGTTCTGGCTGAAATAAGCCAACCTGCCCCACTGGCACAGGAGATCGGCCCTGGGCACCCCATCAGGGTGCCTGCGCTTGGCAGCAGCCTTAGGCTGAGGGAAGGGGGACAGTTTACTTGTGCCTCGTCTAACCCTGCCTCTGAAGAAACCCCTCTGCGCAAAAGCAGAGGAGGCTTGAAATTGGTAAAAAGGCCTGTGGAAAGGCCTGCCCCTACCTCTGGGAGCGGCATGCCTCTCCTTAGCCCGGGCACTTTTGTAGGTAGTTCTGTATTCATCCATCTTTTTCATATAGTTTTCTGTTTGTTCCCCAAACAGAGAATTTCCCACTACAGGAAAATCCATAGCCTTTGACTGAGTATCCTGGGACAGATTAGTGCATCTGAGCCATGCCAACCTCTGGAAAGCTACAGAAGTGGCCATGACCCTAGAGGAGACATCATTAACATCAACAGCAGTATGAAATTGAACTTTAGAGGCTTCAATGCCATCAGCAGCCACTGTTCCAACTCACTAGTAGCTGGCCATGGGCCTGCTTGGCTAACTACAATATTATTGTCCCATCTAGATTTCTGATATCTAGCTACATAAGCCATATAATTTGCCTGCCTGAGTCCCAAAGAAGCTGCCATATACTGTTTTTCACCATGGCATCAATCTTCCTGGAATCCTTATCAGGAGGATGTGAGGCCAGGGGAATATTAGCCTTGTCACAGGCTGCAGCTTGTACCACACCCACATGACTACACTGTTCAGTGAGGAGGTCTGTATCAGAGCCTGACAAAGTATACCTTCTGTCCATTTTTTTATCTATAGGAGGGACAGAATGAGGATTTTTTAAAATCTTTGTTGTTTGCTTCCTAAATGACTTATGCAAAGGAATAGACAACCTCCTAGACTCTGGTATATCCATCATTTCTACATAATCAGGCTCCTCTTGCTCATCCACAGCCTCCTCTAAAGGAAGCTGGAGGGTTTCTGCAACCTTTTTATAAAACATAAAATGAGAAGGGGACTCAGACAGAATAGGAGGAGATTCTAAAGATCTGTCTGGAGAAATGTCGGTTCAATGAGCACGTCAGACCCTCCCAGCCACACATATATTGATCAGATTCTCCTCCCCTCCTGTGGTTCTAAAATCCTCAACATCATACTCCTGAACCACTGGAACTGAACGAACCAACCTTTACCAACTGTTGGTGGTTAGGCAGGTCCCTGAGACAGTGACTGGACAATCTGAATGGCTTTAGCTATCTCTGCAGCAGTTGGAGAGACAATTTTGGACTCCAAACCTACTGATTTCTGTGTCTTTTTAACTGGGACTGGTTCATCTGAACCAGCCTTTCTTTTGCCCGAGGAAGTCTCACCCTGGTCAGAGGACTTTTTGGCCTCTCGTTCCCTGAGCCGGCCCAATCTCTTTTCCAGGGTGGCTGCAGGGAAATTTTTACACACCTGGCAGTCTGACAGGAGGTGGTCAGCCCCCAGACAACAGACACAAGTGGTGTGTGGGTCAGCCTTGGCAAAGGCTTCCCCACAGACATCACAGTGTTGAAACCAGTGGGCCGGTTTTCTTTTGGGTTTCTCAGACATAATGCCAGCCTATCCAAAAACTTGCCTTTTGATGGCAGTGCTCAGGCAAGACACCCTTATCGGTTCCTAACACGTGTCATGGGTATTTGAAAAACCTATTTAAAACCAGGTTTTTAGAACCGATAAGAACAGGAACCGCCTCTAAAGCCCAACCAAACACTTCAAGCGTTAAAATCAGCAAACCGATCGGTTCAAAACCGAACCGATAATTGAATTTCACACAGACTTTAAATTTGTACTTACGGTTTACCAGATAGAGCTTTTAACGAAATGCGGTAAAATAAATACTTTTGCGGTTCAAATGAACCGAAAAATACTCGCGAACCGAGCTGAAGGAGCTGATCTCCGGAGCGACTGTTCAGTGGAGCGGAGTAAAGAATCTGACAGTTTCATTTGAAACTGGCCAGATAGAGCTTTGGCACAGCGCCCTCGCGCTGTAGAACTCCAGATCCTCTGGAGTTAACTCCTTCCTCTCCGGGGCAGTTCAGCTGCAGTGGCTGACTGCTATTGTTATAATATAGCAAGACTTCATGGTGTTTGAATTGGCGATACCTTAGGGAGAGGTTGAAGATCATTGTCAGGGGTTCAAGGATTTCATCTAGGACTTGTGAAAGCAGCTTCAAGTCAAGTGAGTCACCACTATAACCAGTTTTGCTGATCACCTTGCAAATATAGGTTCTGGCTAAGTGCATTGGGATCCTCTTGAAGAACAACTGTGGAGCTGAGCGAGCATGGGATGCTGTGGCAGAGGTGGGGTTGGTGGTGGGAGCGTTGAAGAAATCAGGTGGGAGGACACTGCTAAGGTTGGAGAAAGCACTGATGAATGTATTGGAGATGGTAACTAGGTCCAACGTTGGAGTGCCATTGATGTTGAGCATGGTGGGTGGAGTCTTGGGAGTCTTTTCCAGAGAGGTCCTTAAGGCTGTTCCAGAATTTTTTGCCATCCCCCATGAGTTGGAAAGCGCTTCTCTAAAGTATTTGCTTTTAGCCATTTGTATAGCATGGGTGCAGCTATTCCTTGCATTTTTGAATGTCTGCTTGGGCCGCTGTGGCTCGAGCACAGTGCCAAAAGTGGCCCCTTGACTTGAGCTGCGTGATAAACTCAGTGGTAATCCAAAGGGTTAGATCTACCTTTAGCTTTTTTTTTTTTTAATTGATGCATGGATATCACAAGCCTTAGTGAATCGGCTGATAAACAGTTCTAGTGCTTTGTTTACGTCCTTGAGTGAGTCCATGTTTGACCAGTCTATTCTGTTTAGATGGAATTTTAGTAGTTGTAGGTGACCCTTCTTGAGTACGCTGGTGTGTATTATTTTAGGGGGACTTGATGTAGTTATTTGACCAAGTGCAGTTAATGGGCGAATGGTCACTTAAGGAGTCGGGGAGAACAGACACCTTAGATATTCTTTCAGGGTGGTTGGACAATATCCAGTCAATAAGAGTGTAGGCCCCTGTCCTGTAGTTACACCTGGTAGGAGAGGGGACTAGCTGTGTGGATTGTTGTGCTGTAACTGCATCCTTGTAGGTGCAGGCCAGTTGATGTTAAAGTCTCCCAGGATGATGGACTCTGAGTTATGGCGTAGACCCTTGAGACATTCCATGACATTATTGAAGCCATTAATCTTTGGAGGGGGGATGTAAACTGAGACTATAGTGAGTTTTTTGTTGTAGGCCATGAGGAGAACTTTGATAGCGATTACATGATATGGTGATCCCGGTCTAGGAAGAGGGATGGCGTGTCCCACAAAGGTGTCACTCAGGTAGATGGCACAGCCACCACCCTGCTTAGAGCTCCTGTCCTGCCAGAAAATCGTGTATCCAGGAATAGCAACTGCATTGTCAGGGATCTTTGGATTTAGCTATGTTTCAGCAACAGAGAGGATGTCAGGATTGAATTGTCGAATCCAAGTTTGGAGGGTATCTAGTTTACTGAGGAGGCTGCATATATTGATGGACACCAAGGTAAGAGACCCTGACTTCCGGTTCCGATGGTAGGCAGTCGGTCCAGTTGGACCTGGGTTAGGGTGAATGCTTCCAGAGAGGAGCAGTAACAGTAGAAATCGTAGAAGGGAAGTTTGAAGCATTTTGAGAGTTTGCTTGTTGGAAATCCGTCTGCGTGCCTGGGTGTTGCGGCAATGGTAAGAGCCTGGCTCATTACAGAGAGCTGCTAGTGCATTTATACACCCCAGGGGACTGTACCCTTAGTGCTTCAGTGTAACGCTAGTGTGCCATATCGTGGAGCTGAATGGCACAGAGTTATTAATCTGAATCCCAGTGGTTATTCTCAGTGAGAAGTGCAGCGCTGGTGTTGGTATGAGCTGGCCTCATGAATGAAGAGTAGCAGTGCAGCATAGTTATCACTAAAAATAGCAATGTAGGGTGCAGGTTAAAAGCAGCCATAGTGAGGAGAATGGGGGAGCCACAGTTTGTCCGACAGAGGGCACCGATTGGTAAGAAGTAGAGAAAATCAGATCACTGGGGGAGACAGCAGAGACCAGTAGGACAGGTGAGTTAGAGATTGCTGCTCCTGAATAGGTGAAGCAGCCCAGGTGGGCAGGGCATCAGTGTATTTAAAGGAGGCCTGGGAGGGGGACAAAAAAAAAAAAAACAGGTCAGAAAGGAGATAGCTATGTCTCTAGGAGCCAGGCATGCAGGTTCAGAGAGCGAAGGTCCGGATGGACCAAAGAACCTGCCTCCTGGGACAATAAGTGAGAGCTGATTGGCAGAGGCACTGGAGGTTCCTGGGACAGCTGGTGTAGCACAGGGAACCAAATCTGTCTGGGCCAAAAAGGCACGATAAATATCATCATTGCCTGCTCTCTGGAGTTTCAAAAGGACCCTCTGGATCAACGGGAAGCGAGAAAATGCGTAGAGGAATCTGCCCATCCAGGAGAGAGACAACGCGTCTCGCCAGAAAACACCAAGCCCTAGATCTAGCGCGCAGAACTTGGGCAGTTTTGCGTTGGATGGGGAAGCGAAAAGGTCTAACTCTGGTGTGCCCCATCTGTGAAACAGATCCTCTACTATCTCCTGGAATAGTTCCCAGTCGTGGACTCCGGCCTGAGAGTGACTCAGGCTGTCTGCAATGATGTTGTCCAATTCTGGGACATGAACAGCAAAGATGTTTGCACAGTGTTGTAAAACCCAATCCCACACCCTCATGGCCTCCCTGCAAGGCGGGTAGGAATAGGTGCCTCTTTGCAACAGGAGAGTACCCAGTGGGATCTCCGACTGGAAGGCCTGCGGGGCATAAAGAACGGCTCTCATTTCCAGGATATTTATGTGGAGATGAGTCTCTTGGGCTGTCCACAGGCCCAGAGACCGGACACCGTTGAGGTGTGCTCCCCATCAGAGCCCCGTGGCATCTGTGGAGAGCATCCCAATCCGAGACATACTTTTCCTTCCAGTCCCTCTGCAATGTCACTTATAAAGACATTGAAGAGGACCCCTACCAACAGGTTCTTCGAATCTAGCCACCATTGCCAAACCCGGATCACACCCTTCGGGATCCGAATTGGGAGCTGCAGATGGTCTTGCTTTTGATCCCATTGGACCCGTAACATCCACTGGGCCACCCACATGTGGAGACGGGCTAGCGGACTGTTGCAATGGCCGCAGCCATGTGACCGAGCAGGCAAAGGACCAGTCTGGCTGGGACGGTCTTCCTTGCCAAGATGTCCCCGATGTGTTCCACTCGGTCCTGGGGTAGAAAAGCTTTCCCCTGGACGGTGTCCAGAACTGCAGAATCTGTGGTGGAACCAGACGTGACTTCTCTTGATTGATAATGATGCCCAATGTCTCGAACAGAGACTGAGTACAATGAGTGGCGGACATCAGGGCTTCCCGAGAGGGTGCCATGAGAAGCCAGTTGTCCAGGTAGGGGAACACGTAGTGGCCTTGTCTCCTCAGTCGCCGCTACGACTGCCATGCACTTCATGAATACCCGAGGTGCCGATGACAGTCCGAAAGGGAGAGCTCGGAACTGATAATGGTGATCCTGAAGCTTGAAGCACAAAAACTTCCTGTGCGCTTGAGCAATGGGTACATGCAGGTAAGCATCCTGTATGTCCAAGGACGCTAGAAAGGCACCCTGCTTGAGCATGGGTATCAGACCTGGGAGGGTTACCATGCAGAAGCGTTTGAATAGGACCGAAGCGTTGAGGTCGCCGAGATCCAGTATCGGACGGAGGTCCCCTGTCTTCTTGGGAACCAGAAAGAAGTGAGAATAATAACCTGCACCTCTCTGGTTCCGCGGTACGTGCTCTATAGCTCCCGAGAAGCTCAAGCACCTCCTGCTGTATGAGCAGGACATGCTGACCCAAATAACGGGAAAGCAGGGGAGGTCGTGATGGTGGGTGGTCGAGAAATTTATGAAGTGGCCTTTCTTGACCAACTGGAGAACCCACCGGTCGGCGGTAATGGACTGCCACCCTGAAAAGTGGCAAGCGCTGCAACCCCCGACCTTTTGTGCCGAGGACGGTCAGGAGTGAGGGTGACTGACAACCGGTGGGGCAGACCCTGACCCAACAGAGTCTCCTTGGTCAGCGCCCCCAATTTCGGTTGTGGAGGCGGAAGTTCCACCACAATCGGTGGGGCAGCTGGCTTCGGCCGAACAACCAGCCCAGGCTTGGGCACCTCGACTACCGCGAGGGATTGATTTGACCTTTCGGGTGACAGCCACTTAATGGCGGGGAGGCGACGGCTTATTCCCGGACAAAAGGAGCTGCTGCCACATTAAGTCCTCGTAGCGTCGACGTAATTTGCGCCGAAGCCTCTCCTCTTACGAGGAGGAATACGAGGACGAGCGGCGCCACCACTTACCTCAGTACTGAGACCGCTGATGTCGGCGGGATCGGCTGGACCGAGACGAGGTCCAAGACAGAGATCCTCGGTGTTTCCAAGGATGGGTCTGGAGGGAGCGGGGGACACCCGCTCCTCCCTCAGCATGGGAACCTTGACCAGGGACTCCGGCACAGGCAAGTCCTGTTTCCACCGGGGGAACCAGTGATGAAGGGTTGTCGGTTTCACCAGTCAACAGCCTGTCCGACGGGTCGAGAAATCTCGACCGTGTCGATGGGTGTCTCAGCCAACTAACCTGACGGGGACACCGTGAAGCCAGCAGCCTTAGCCACAACCTCGACCGATAGTGTCGACTGTCCGGGGAAGGGGACCTCTCCCACGAGCGTAGACGGTGGGACTTACCCTTTGAGTCCTTCTCTTTCGACCGAGAAGAGTGTCCCGATGGCCCCTCTCCCTTCGTGGAAAGGGATTGGCAAAGCTCTTTAAAAGAAGCTGTGTAGGAGGATCCCAGAGAGAGCGGGATAAATGCCACGACAGATGAGGATGCGGCCTGGGCCGCCTCCTCCTCAAGAGCGATCATCTGCTCAAGTTGCTCAGCCGAGCCAGCTGCCGCAGACACTGCCCAACGGGCCTCCTTGGACTTCATCGGCACATAACTTCTCGGGGTGCCCAAGTTGTAACCGGGCAGCGCGGTCCTCAAGGACGTTGGCCGAGAAAGACCTACACAATTCGCAAGCCTGTGGGTTGTGATCAAGACCTAGGCAGTAGATGCACGTGGAGTGCGGATTCATCCTGGACATCTTCTGCCCGTAAGGGCACCGCCGAAAACCGGGACTCAATTTGTCCATCGCAGCCACGAGGGAAAAATATGACCTAAGTCTTGAGAATTTTAAAACTATTTTCGGGCGAACCGAAGAGTTAGGATCCAGTCTATACACAGAGCGTTAAGGAAGGAACCTGAGCTTTCAAGCGGTAAGGAAGATCTGGCGTCATGGGGCGGAGCCAAGAGTTTTACCACCCGGGTGGGTGGAGCCAGCTTGAAGACCTTCCGGCAAGATTTAAAGCGCCAAGGAATCTGCCACAAAAGTGTGGATGAACAACATATCCATGTCCCTAGAATACTTCCTTACATTACCTCTGAGCCACCCCCCTCTATCTACAAATTGTGCCCCCTTGTTCTTGCACACCTTTTTTTGAAAGATGCTACCCTCTTGGAATTTATTGATTCCTTGAGGTACTTGAAAGTTTCTATCATATTCTCTCCCCGAGGCTATACATATTAAGCTCCTTTAGTTTCTCTCTGTCTTCTGGTGCAGACCCAGCTCCATTTTAGTTGCCCTCCTCTGGACAGCTTCCATCTTTATGCTCTTGCGGAGATTGGGTCTCCAGAACCGCACCCAGTACTCCAGATGGGGTACTACCAGCTGTCTGTACAGAGGAATAACAACCTCCTGTTTTCTACTGGTGATGCCTCTCCCTATGCATCCCAGTACCCCCCCCCCTTTTACTGCCCTCACATGGCTTGTCCACCTTTGTCATCTGATAAGACTACCCCCAGGTCCCTTTCCATTTTTGTTAGTATCTCACACCCCCCCTTGTGTACTCTTCCCCTGGGTTTTTGTTCCCCAGGTGCATTACCTTGCACTGCTTAGCACTGAATCTAAGCTGCCATACATTTGACCATTTCTCTAACCTTGCCAAATCTTCTCATCCTTTCCACCCCACCTTGTGCATCAACTCTGTTGCAGATCTTTGTGCCATCTGCAAAGACACATACTTTTCCTTCCAGTCCCTCTGCAATGTTGCTTATAAAGACATTGAAGAGGACCGGTCCTAATACCGAACCCTGCGGTACCCCACTAGTAACCTCCCTTTCTTCAGAGTGGACTCCATTTATTATTATCCTCTGTCTTATTCTCCAGCCAATTCTTTACCCAGGCTATCATCTTGGGACCCACTCCCAGGCTGGCTAACTTGTATATTAATCTTGTGTGTGGGACGGAGTCAAATGCCTTGCTAAAGTCTACGTAGGCCACGTCCACAGCCCCTCCCTGATCTACTACTTTGGTCACCCAGTCAAAGAAATCTATTCGATTCATCTGGCATGACCTTCCTGCTGTGAATCCATGCTGCCTTGCGTCCTGTGCCCCTCTGGCCTCTAGATACTCGACAATTCTTTCCTTCAGAAATGATTCCATCATTTTCCCTATCACTGAGGTTAAACAGGTCTATAGTTTCCTGCTTCTGCCCTGCTCCCACTTTTATAAAGGGGAATCACATCTGCCCTCCTCCAGTCCTCAGGTACCACCCCATCCTCCCATGATTTGTTAAAGAGGGTAGTCAGTGGTGTCACTAGTTCTACCCTGAGTTCTGAGAATTCTAGGATGAATCCTATTGCTTTGTCCACCTTCAGTTTTAAGAGTTTTTTCAGAACCCTTTGTTCTGTAATTGGGCTGCTATCAACTTCTGTATCCATATTGTTTGTTTTAGGTACAGTTGTGGCCAAAAATATTGGCAACCTTGCACTTTTTTCAAATAACTCAATTTTCTCTAAACATAAGTTGAAATTAACAGTATTTGGTCTCCACAATTCTCCATTTCTGTTAATATTACAGAACCTTTGTTTTTGATTTAGAATGTAATATATCCTTTTAAATCAGAAAATGAAAAGAAATGGCATTAACACCCTAGACTTAATATTTGTTAGCACAGCCTTTGGTCAAAATAACTGCAATCAACCACTTCCTATAGCCATGGATGAGCTTCCTGCACCTCTTTACTGGCAGTTTGGCCCACTCTTGTGCAAACTGCTCCAGCTCTCCCAGATTTGAAGGGTGCCTTCTCCCAACTGCAGTTTTCAGATCTCTCCACAGGTTTTCAATGGGATTTAGATCTGGCTACTTCAGAACTGTGCAGCGTCTCCTGAACCATTCCTGGGTGCTTTTTGAAGTGTGTTTGGGGTCATTGTCCTGCTGGAAGACCCATGACCTTTGACGGAGACCAAGCTTTCTGACACTGGGTTCAACATTACACTCCAAAATGGCCTGGTAATCTCCAGATTTCATCATGCCATGCACACGTTCAAGGCACCCAGTGCCAGAGCCAGCACAGCAACCCCAAAACATCACTGAACCTGCTCCATGTTTGACTGCAGGGAAGGTGTTCTTTTCTTTGAAGGCTTCATTTTATTTTCTGTAAACAGATGAGCTTTAACAAAAAGCTCTAATTTGGTCTCATCTGTCCACAGGACATTCTCCCAGAAGGATTTTGGCTTGTTCAGGTGTGTTTCGGCAAACTCCAGTCAGGCTTTATGCATCTCTCTCAGCAGTGGGGTCCTCCTACCATATAACCCCCTTTCATTGAGTTGGCGAAGGATGGCGAGAGTTGAAACTGTCGTACCTTGTGTCCAAAGGTCGGCTTGAATCTGTTTGGCAGTTGATCAAGGTGCTTTCTCCACCATTTGAACAATCCTGCGCTGCAATCTTCGATCAAGTTCTCTCTTGTGGCCACATCCAGGGAGGGTTGGCTACAGTGCCATGGGCCTTAAACTTCCCGATAACATTACATACTGTGGAAACAGGAACATCAAGGTCTCTGGAGATTGATTTGTAGCCTTGAGATGGTCCATGCTTGACTACAATCTTCTGTCTGACCTCAGACAATTCTCTGGCTTTCTTTTCTCCATGTTCATTGCAGTACACACAGTGACAAAACAGGAGACCGAGTCCTTTTCTCTATTCAAACTGGTTGGATGAGTGATTTTTATATTGCAGACACCTGCAACTCACCACAGGCGAGTTCAATTCCAAAGTGAAGGAGAATCACCTGCTTGAAATCTAATTATTTCTAACTACTTCTAAAAGGTGCCAATAATTTTGCCCGGGCCATTTAAGGATTTCTGTGTGGAGTAAGTTAAGACTTAGTAAATTTTACTGCTTTTTGCATTTATTCCACTGCAAACCAAAGAAATACACATGTGGATACCAAAATATTTTTTAATTTCAACAATTTTCTGGAAAGAATGGTGCATTAGAAAAAACTGCAAGGTGCCAGTATTTTTGGCCACAACTGTACCCCCCCTCTTCATTTGTAAATACTGAGCAAAAATATTTTAGTATCTCTGCCTTTTCATCGTTACCCTCTGCCAACCCCCTCCCCTTTATTAAGCCTCACTATCCCTCCCTTAGTCTTCCTTCGCTCCCTGATGTACCTAAAAAAGGTTTTATCCCCCTTAACTGAGTGGACTCTTTTCCTCAGTTGGGGCCCTTTGCTGTTCTGACTGCCTTCCCAGCTTCCTTTTGTTTTAACTGATGTAATTCTCTGTCCTCCTCCTTCTGCGATTCCTTGTACTTTCGGAATGCTTTCTTTTTCTCTTGAACCTTCACTGCTACCTCCTTTGAGAACCATAGTGGTTTCTCATTGTTTTGCGTCACACAAAGGCTCATTACCTCTGTGATGGCAGTTTTTATTATTCCCCTTTGTTTTTCCACCCCTCTTTCCTGCCCATTTGCTAGTGAATTCCTTAGGCACTCACCCATTTTGGCAAAGTCAGCCCTCCTGAAGTCCAGTACTTTTGCCTTTGTCTGGCTTGACTATTGCTGTGTTTATTGTGAACCATACTGTTAGATGGTCGCTAGTTCCCAGATGGCTACCCACTTCTACATCTGTGATCCTCTCTCCATCTCCATTTGAGAGAACCAGGTCTAAGATTGCTCCCTCTCGAGTGGGTTCCAATACTAGTTGTCAAAGGCATGCCCCCTGTAGGGCATCTAGAATAACCCCACTATTCAAAGTGGCTGCTGCAACTGCACTCCAGTTAACATCTGGCATATTCAGATCACCCATCAGCAGTATCTCCCCTTTATCTGCCATTCTAAGTATACTTTCTATCATTTCCTTGTCCATTTCCTCCCCCTGAGAGGGCTCTGTATACAACCCCTGTGCGCATTGTGGTGCCATTGCCTACCTCCAAATTGACCCACAGTGCTTCTCCTCCCGGTTTACCCTTTTGTTCTGTTCTGTTGCTTTGATTCCTTCCCTTATGTGAAGAGCTACTCCTCTTTTATCCTCCTTGTCCCTCCTATAGATAGTGTATCCTGGTATGTTTACGTCCCAGTCATGGTTCTGTGTGTACCATGTTTCTGTGACTGCCATGATATAGAGATGTTCCTCCTCCATCAAGGCCACTAATTCAGGAAGCTTGTTACCCAGACTACGGGCACTGGTACTCATTGCTCTCCATTGTTTGATGGCTTTACCTTCTGTAGCAGCATCCCCCACTGACCTTTCTACCTCGGTCTTTTTTTCATTTAGTACCTGTTTTGTAGGGGGAGGTTGGGATTTTCCTGCTGCTTATCAGTGCCTCCCCCTTGACTAGTTTAAAAGCTTGCCAAGTAAGCTCTTCCATTCCTCGATTACAAGTTTAAGCTTCCATGCTCCAAGGGTTTTTCAGATGCAAGCTTGCAGGTGTTTTTATAGATGTGTGTAGGATGCTAGTGAATAAAGTTTGAAACAATGGAATATGGTAAAAAGTTGATATAACCTGTAAATGTCCCATTTGGGTTTGCACCCTACCAGGGTTGCTCTCTGACAAGGCAAATGTCTATCAAGCCAAGTTGTTTAATGCATGGAGAATTAGAACCCTTGTAAGCTGCAATGCCTTTGCATTAATATCCTGGATACTAAGACTGTCAACTGGGTCCTTCGCCTACTGGTTGTATGCCAGCTACGTTGGTAACTATTTTGAGCCGCTAGATTTCTTACCATCCAAGATGTTGGGCACACAGAGCTTAGAATCTTGATGTAATGTATTATGTAAAGAAATGCTAGTATGCTCATGTACTGTGGTTCAATTTTTGTAACTTCTAAAACAACTACTAAATAAGTTAAATAAATGGCTACGGCCATTTTCTCCAAAGCTTGTTCTTGTCTGTCCAAGTGAATGAAGGAATGTGCCCTACAAGACAAAAATACATTATGCCCTAGGCCCTCTCCCAATAATAAAAAAATGAGTCTAATGGGACTGTAGAATCTTTATTTCTTTCTCAGTCTTTACTCCAATTCAGTGGAAGACTAACAGTGTATGTATTGCTGTATCACACACTTCAGTTTAACAAAGCCTGGTTTAATCACTTCAAAGAGGAACAAAGTGTTTGGCTCCAGGCTGACATTAGGAGTTGCACAACACAATTAGGGTGACAAGAGTCAATGAAAGCACGAGACTGCAGGATGTGCACCTCCAGTAACAAGGTCCTGCTATCTCCAGTTGGCAAACACCATTTCAACAGATCTCAGATTCCAGGACTAAAAGCACCAGTAGGAATCCTAGTATACTGCACGGGAATACTGTATGCAACCCCTTCTGGCTAGATGCAGTGTTCCTGTATGCCACCCCTCCTGGTTGGCTGCCAGTGCGATTTCCTGTTTATTCTCCTCCTGCTCTAGGTACATATGTGGATTGTTCTGGCTCCAGGGTTAAGAACGTTTCAGCCAGAGGTGCTCATAGATATACATAGTTCTGAGTAGTAAAAACAAAATTAAACTTTGTGTAATGCGAAACTCAAGTCAGCCCAAATGAAGGCAGTCATTCTCTGCTTTGGTTTTTAAAGTTAATGTCAAGTCCACCAGCGCCATTTAATTAGTTTTTTTTTTTTTTTTAAATTAAAACTATGCCCTAACTGCCAAACCTTTCAAAGAAAGTATTAATTTCATAATGAATTCTGAACTTTATGGTACAAAAAGAAAACTATATTACAAAAACTCAAGAGTACAAAGCTGAAACAAAGACCACTGTTGCACACTGATTAAAAACATCCGATGGCAACTGAACAGCAAGGCGTCAGGATGTTGAAGTCAGACAATTAGCACTGAATCACTGTTTACAAAGAACACACTGATTTCAACTGTCTCCCTGCGAATGGTCACAAGGTCGCAGTGGCCTACACTATGCAGTGATGAATAGCAGCAATGGGCCGAAGGGAAGCGACCTTTCCAATGAATGCCACCTCAGAAACTGCAGCAGCACTGTCCTCACACATGCAGAATGGCATATTTAAAGAGGGCCATAATGGCAGCACTGATGAGCCCACAAATGGGCACAGTGACAAACCAGGCCAGGAAGATGTTCCGGAACAGACGCCAGTCAACAGCTTTTCTTGATCGCAGCCAGCCAACAGACACAACAGATCCAACCTACAAAATAAAAGCTTTGTTAGAATTTTGCAGTGTTTAATTCTTCACCAAGGGACAAACACAAAAGGGACTTGGGGGGCGCAGTGGCAACAGAAAGACTCGACCAGGTTTCTCTGAATTTCCTTCTACAACACTAAATTCACTTACTCATGGCACAGACAAACATGAAACAATGTGGCTGGAAATATGCAATCCATCTCCCCCTGTACACTTTCTCAGTGTCAACCCAGATTCTGGACCCCCAAGCTCCTGCCACCAACTGCTCATGACATCAGGCAGGGCCCCTATTAGGGGAACACATACAAAGCAGGAGCCTGAAGTCTGGTATGGTCTAGGAAGACTAGTCCCCTCAAGACCTGGTCTGGGACCAGTTTCTTGTTAAGTGTTTTCTGGATCAATAAGTGACGTGTTGAACCGCAGATTTGCCAAGCACCAGCCAGCACACTCTAGTGGTTAAGACAGAAAGTTCCAATCCAGGAGGTCTGGGTTTCAGTCCTGATTTCCTTACAATTTTATTTGAACCTTAAATTTCACAGAACAAGCAGAAAACCGAAAGTACAACAAAGAAACTGGTATCAGATCAGGACTGGGAGAACATCTTCCTGTAGCCCCTCTGGTAGTAAGACCCCCCGAACAGTGTAGGAGCTATGTAAACAGTTCTACCCCAACCCTTATACTCAACTCTTATGCTGCCAGATGTAGAACATATAGGTTTCTAGCACATGTATACAAGCTGGCAACACAGCAAGGGTTAACTGCTGCACCTCTGACAAGCCTTCTTTCCCACGTAACGAGTTCATCTACCTCACCAAAAGGTCAATAATATTAGTAATATTTTTCTTTTGCATGAAGTAGCATTCAACTTTATGCAATGTTGCTTATATAAAGGATAAAAATAAAAACAGGTCAGAAATGAACCAGGGTCTCCACTCATCCCATTATCCTTAATCCTAGACCAACCACTCCAATTCTCTTTCAAAACAGTTTGTAGCTAGTCTGGTAACAAAGGTCATGCTACTGCTTGCTGCGTTAGCAATCCACCATAGCGCTGTGGGGCAGTGCAGCAGCCTGGTTGAGAGTCAGGCAGTAGCACGGAGATTACTGCTGACAGACATATCCACACTTCTGTCAGTGACACCAGCATCCCTGGGGAGAAACAGTGATTGGAGTAAAACAGTCCATCCCAAAGTGTGTCCCTTACATGCGGCCCATGAAGCCAGACTGTCATGCTGGCACTCCTCCCCAGGTTCTTGCTTGACTAACACAGCTAGCCACCCACTACACTGTGGTCCTGGAGAAGGTTGGTGATAGTGTGCGGCTCGCACAATCAGGCAGCTTCGAGGCAAGCTTAAAAAACGTTTTCACTGGCACAAGACTGGGAAGCAGAATTTTCAGATGATCAGAAACAGCAGTCTTTTGGAATGTCTGTCTATGCAAGCACCCCCCCTTCATAAGTCAAGACATAGTAAAAAAACATGTACCAAATAGAAACTTTTTGCTTTAACAAGGGAGAAAAAAGTATCTCAGATGAACTCACTTACTTTACAATGTGTTGTGCTGATGGGAAGACCAACATTTGATGCCATCACCACAGTTAGTGCAGATGCAAGTTCAATACTGAAGCCACTAGGAGAACAAATAGAAAACCAGTGTTACATGCCATGACGTACAAGGGCATAAAAGCTGCATCAGTTAGCTTCTACCAGGGTCAATGTAGGTTTATAGCCAAGGAGTGCAGGAAAGGAGGGTAAACAGCACAGTCAAGTGAAGTTCTTGTTACGTAGCTTTGCCATCAACCAATTCTCTTTAGATACCAGACACATGCCAATACTGTCTGCACCAGGGCCATTTACTGATTGACATGTAAACTATAATATGGACTTCTAGGCAGACCTCTTCTGTAAAGTACAGTTACGCAAGAACTTACTGTAACAGATCTTAGATAACAGCTCTTGCAGCAGGTTATACCATTAGGACTGAAGCTGGCAGGACCCCATGGAAATTTTCTAGCTAGCAGTATCCAGCGGGGACTGCCCTTGACGTTGGCCCCCCGACATCAGGAATTGTATAAAAGGGGGCAGTCCCCCGGAATCCCCAGTTCTCCCGCCGGAGACTCCCGGCCGTTCTATGACATCAGAAGTGGAGGCTGAGGATCCGCCATCAAAAGGTATTCCGAATGCTGTTGGAAACACCTAATCCTAGAAAAGAGATATTGGAACTCTACCTCCAGAGGGGATGGTGGGAGGGAAACTACCTGCTGCAAGAGCTGTTCGAAGATCTACTGTTACGGTAAGTTCTTACGTAACTGTACTATCATTTCGAGAAACAGCTCTTGCAGCAGGTTACACCGTTAGGACAGATTCCCAAGCAATAGTGGAAATCCATTGCAGATGGGAGGAGGCTAAGTAGCGATCACAAGTTGAACCGAAGCCTAGGATAGAAGTCCCTGAAGGACTGCTAGACCAAAACCAGCTCTTCGCTGTGAAGCCACATCCAGGCTATAATGCCTGATAAAGGTGTGCACGGTGCTCCAAGTAGCTGCTGCGCAGATGGCTGAAGTGGACACGTTCTTCATAGCCGCAAAGGAGGTAGCCACCCCCCTTGTGGAATGACCCTTGACCTCTCCCGGTAAGGGTTTGTTACGTTTCTGCTAACAAAAAACGATGCAATGGATGAGCCACTTGGACAGTGATTGTTTAGACACTGGAGCCCCCATCATCTTGTGGGCGAAGGAGAGGAAAAGCTGATCAGATTTACATTGGTGCCTGGTTCTGGTCAGGTAGCATCTTAGACACCTATGCATATCTATAGTGTGCAACAGGGCCTCTCCTCTATTAGAGTATTTAGGAAAATACACTGGTAAGTTGATGTCCTGACTGAGGGTGAGAGCCGAGACCACCTTAGGTAGAAACTTTGAATTTGTCCTTAGGGACACCCCGTCCTGGTGAAAAACCAAATAAGGTTCTTTGCACATTAGTGCATGAAATTCAGAAATCCTTCTTGCCGAAGTAACGGCAACTAAAAACAATGTCTTCCAGGTTAGGAGACTTAGCTTGCAATCCGCGGCTGGTTCAAAGGGTGGCAGCGTGAGCTGCTCCAGGACAAAATGTAAATCCCATGGAGGAACAGGATCCTTAATCGGAGGTCTAATGTGGAGAACACCTCTCAGGAAGGTTTGTGCGGTGTCCAACTGAGTTATGGGACATTGGCCTACAGGTGCATGATAGGCTGAGATGGCACAAAGGTACTTTTATAGAGAAGTAGGCCAAGCCTGCCTGGAAGAGAGACGGAAGGTAGTCCAGGACTGACCTTTCCCGACAATCCACAGGGGAGAAACCTCATGCTTGAGCCCAGAGGCAAAATCTGCGCCATTTCATGGCATATGTGGCCGGTTTTCTAGCAGCCGCTAGAACATCTGCTACGTCTTGCGAGACCCCGTACCGCATGATGGCTATGTCTCTAGGAGCCACGCGTGCAGGTTCAGAGAGCGAAGGTCCGGATAGACCAAAGAACCTGCTTCCTGGGACAGCTGGTGCAGCAGAGGGAACCAAATCTGTCTGGGCCAAAAAGGCGCGATGAATATCAGCGTCGCCTGCTCACTGCAGAGTTTCAATAGGACCCTCTGGATCAACAGGAAGGGGGAAATGCGTAGAGGAATCTGCTTGTCCAGGAGAGGGACAACGCAAGGCCCTGGATCTAGTGAGTAGAAAATGGGCAGCTTTGCGTTGGATGGGGACGCGAAATGGTCTCACTCTGGTGTGCCCCATTTTGTGAAACAGATCCTCTACCTCCTGGAGTAGTTCCCATTCGTGGATTCTGGCCTGAGAGCAGCTCAGGCTGTCTGCAATTACGTTGTCCACTCCTGGGACATGAACAGCAATGCGGTTTGCGCCGTGTAGAACCCAAAGCCACACCCTCATGGCCTCCCTGCAAAGCAGGAAGAAATGGGTGTCTCCTTGCTTGTTGAGGTAATACATCACTGTGGTATTGTCAGTTTGTAGCAGCAGAGTACCTGGTGGGATCTCCCACTGGAAGGCCTGCAGGGCATAAAGAACTGCTCTCATTTCCAAAATATTTATGTGGAGAGGAGTTTCTTGGGGCGTCCACGAGCCCCGACTCCGTCGAGGTGTGCTCCCCAACCGAACCCCGAGGGAGTCTGTGGAGGGCGCCACAATCAGAGATGGCACATTAAAGGGGACTCCCGCCGACAGATTCCTTGAATCTAGCCACCATTGCCAATCCCATATGATGGCATTTGTGATCCGAATTGGAAGCTGCAAATTGTCATTTTTGATCCCATTGTACCTGTAACATCCACTAGGTCACCCACATGTGGAGACAGGCTAGCGGGACTGCTGCAATGGCCACAGCCATGTGTCTGAGCAGGCAAAGGACCAGTCTGGCTGGGACAGTCTTTGCCAAGATGTCCCTGATGAGGGATCAGACATGTTCCGCTCGGTCCTGGGGCGGAAAAGCTCTCCCCTGGACAGTGCCCAGAACTGCGCCTATGAACTGCAGAGTCTGTGACGGAACCAGGCGTGACTTCTCCCGATTGATAATGATGCCCAATATCTCAAACAGGGACTGAGTATAGTGAATTGCGGACATCAGGGCCTCCCGAGAGGGTGCCATGAGGAGCCAGTCCAGGTAGGGGAACATGTAGTGGCCTTTTCTCCTCAGAGCCACCGCTATGACTGCCATGCACTTCATAAACACCTGAGGTGCCGATGACAGTCCAAAGGGAGGGCTCGGAACTGATAACGACAACCTAGAAATTGGAAGTGCAAGAACTTCCTGTGCGCTCGAGCAATGGGTATGTGCAGGTAGGCATCCTGCTTGAGCATGGCTATCAGACCAGGAAGGGTCACCATGTGGAAGAGTTTGTAGAGGACCGAAGCTTTGAGATCGCCGAGGTCCAGTATCGGACAAAGGTCCCCTGTCTTTATGGGAACCAGAAAGTAGTGGGAATAGTAACCTGCGACTGGTTCCTCTGTACATGCTCTATAGCTTCCTTTTCTGGACGCGCGAGCACTTCCTGCTGTATGAGCAGTGCGTGCTGACCCAAACAACGAGAAAGCAGGGCATGTCTTGATGGTGGATGGTCAAGGAATTCTATAAAGTGACCTCTCGACCATCTGAAGTACCCACCAGTTGGCGGTAATAGACTGCCACCCTGAAAAGTGGCGAGCGATGCGACTCCTGACCTTTTCTTCCCGTTGATACAGAGGAGGGGCGGGGGCCGGGAAGGAGTTATGCTGTGCCAGCGTTGGTTCCCGCAGGCTGGGCCGGTCTGGTATACTGCTGACCTCTGCCTGGGGAAGATTTAGGTTGGGCCTTGCGGTGGAAGGTGCCCCTTTGCTGCTGGCCGGATCACGGCTGCTGTCGTTGCCGGCCGTGAAAACTGTTCTGGTTCCTACGAAAGGAACCAAATTTGGATCTATACATTGTCTGTACAGATCTTACTGCCTTCCCGGCGTCCTGAAGCTTGGTGACCTTTTCAGAGGGTTCACTGAACAGGACTTCCCCATTGTATGGGATGTCGAGACACTCTTCTGTACGTCCGGGTTAAAAACCGGAGACACGGAGCTAGGAGTGTCTCCTGAGAAACGCCTGAAGCTGAGTCCCTGGCGGACAAGTCCGCAGAATCATATGCGGCTCGTAATACTTTGGTCCCCACATCTGACCCTCTGCGGAGGAGGTTCAAGAGCTCCACCTTCTGCTCGCCATCCGGTAGTTTTTCAACTAGGTCCTGACCCTGTTCCCACAGGACATTCTGAAACAGAACCATACGAGACAGATAGTTCAGGGACTTGGAGCATATAGCAGCCGCATACATGCGCCTCCCCAGGGCATCCAACTGCTTGGATTCCTGGTCTGGTGGCTGTATGCTCAGATGCTGTGGTCATTGGGACCTCTCTCATGAGAGGCCATAATGACCAGGTAATCAGCCAGAGGTTGTTGCTCCAAGTACTGGTCCTCTGTCGGGGCCCTGTACAGACAGGCAGCTTTCTTCGGCACCGCGGGGGTGAAGTGTGGACGCTTCCACGCAGCCTTGGTGACGTCCGCGAAGGTATCCAGCAAGGGCGGCATTACCACAGGCTTAGGGTCCTTCTGCCGAATACGAGCCGAATCACATCCCATGTTCTCCTGGATGGGCCTCATGATCTCTGAAAAGGAAGGATCATCTAGAGGTGACCTGGGTAGGTCTTGTGGGTCAGGTGATGGGATGCCGACTGAAGAAGACCTGGCGGCATCAGAAGTGTCAGGTCTAGAATCCTCCCCTGGTGGAGTGGACAGTCGACGTCTGGGTAGCTTGGGACTGGGAGACCCTGAGGGAGATCTTGAGGGGGTTCTTCTCCATTCTTTAGATCTTCCCCTAGGTGGTGGAGTGTGCTCCTTGGGGGTCAGTGGTCTTCCTGCTGGCCCCTGTGGTGGAGGAGGGGGAGTAGGAGGTGAAGGTTTGACTGGGATCACCTCCTTTGTGTCCCACAAAAAGGTAAAAAGATCTTGAATGTTCATACCGGACGACGGGTCCGAAGGAGTATCGGGAATTGGTGTAGGCTCCTGCGGAAGCCCGGCGTAGTCCGGTCCTCCTCTGTAGAGTCCCAACGACCAGTGTCCACCGGTGACGGAGAGGCAGTCTTAGGCTCTGGCGAACGTGTCGCCGACGTCGGGTGCTTAACTGTCTGATCAGATGGGAATTTGCCCGGAGGTCGGAAGCTCGCTTCGGGTCCCTCGTCTGTTTCAAGGACGTCAGGTCCTTAGTCTAAGAGGGGGATCCGGACCCCTGGGTGGCTGGGAGACCGATCTGGTGTCGGGGTCCCGGCGTTTCTCTGAAGATTCAGAAGACTTGGACTGGTGACGGTCTGAAGACTTCGATGAGGCCCAGGAAGGTGTTGAGGAAGCCGAGGGCCTGGAGATCTTGATTGGGTGCAGAGAAGCCGAAGTGCTGCCTGCAGACTTGACCTTTACTGGAGGGGGCTGAGAGCGAGCCCTGGAGGGAGAGCGGTCTGAGTGAGTGTCCCGAGGCTCGATGACGGGATCTACATCTGGCCTTCTCCCGATGCCTGTCCCGGTGTTTATGGGACTTGGAGGAAGATTCACCTCTGGCAGCAGAGTCTTTATCCATATTTCTTAACTTCTCTTCTAAGAGAAACCCCTGATGTGCCTTCTGGCAGCAGATCCTGGTGTGACTATTGAACCCGACAAAAGGAGCAGTCTGTGTCGTGCTCGGGCCCAAGCACCGCAGGCAGGACGAATGAGGATCCTTGAAAGGGATCAGTTTGCCGCAGGCACACTTGGAAGGATGTCCTTCTGAAGGAGTTGAAGATGCCGACATTTAGTGGTAAACTTAAAGTTCGAGATGTCGTACGCTAGAGTGGGACCATGAGGCTGATGCTGGCAAGTAGACGGCAGGAAAAGAACTGGGGATTCTGGGGGACCACCCCCTTTTATACGATGCTCGACGTCTGGGGCGGTCTCCACTGGATACTGCTAGCTAGAAAATTTCCGTGGGGTCCTGGCGCCTGCCGGCATCAGTCCTAATGGTGTAACCTGCTGCAAGAGCGCCTTTTCGAAGCAAGATCTATAAATCCCAGAACCCCCTACAGCAGACAAGCAGTAGGAAATTCAATAGTCTGAAGGGCATCTCTGATCAGATGTTTTCCAGTTCTGCCCCCACTCCCCCAAAGTACACTCTTCTGTGACTGTACTTAACCCTGGGAGGACAGTGGGACCAGCAAACTGTTTGACTTTAATGGTTTTCTAGTTATGTGTTTACATTTCCCTGCTGCTGGTCTACTAAATATTGCAGAAAACACTTTTCACAGAGTTTTTAAAATCTAGCCAACTATCCCAAGCTCCCCTCACAAATCATGTTTGACAGTCTTGTCATGGTAAGCAATATGATAGCAAGCAAAAGTGCTGAGAGGTTTCACTGGGGAGAGGCAAATGATTGTTTACACAGACTTTTTATATATGAATACCAAGGTGTGCTGTAATTTTCTAGTAAACTAATAGCTGTACCACTGTAGTTATGAAAATACATGCTGAAAGTACTGTGTGCAGTTTGAGTCCACCCAACCATATAAAGGAGAGCCACAAGGATGATCCAGGGCAGTGGGGGAAGCTTATCAGCAAAGGCTGGCTTAACATGTATACACTTGAGATCAGGAGAGTAAAGAGATGGGGTGGAGATACAATTGAGACAAAAGTTTGTGAAGAATCTGTATGGATTTGTAAGAACTTGTTCACGAGGACACAGAAATTAGATGACTGATGGAGAGTGGTAAAGGGGGAGATTCCAGGAGTAATTAAGTTAATTAAGTAATTAAGTAGATGAATGGAACAGAGACTGCCCAAAGGGATGGTTAAAGCCAAGCCTGTGATGGTTTAAAATTCAGGTGAGGGATTTGTGGGAACAGTGGGACTCACAGGCAGAAGAGGGAAGGGATACAACAGCCAGGAGACTGGGCAGACAACAATAGCACACATTACCCATGCAAATGAGCAGATTGGGCATGCAAGGCACTACTGGCATGCCCATTACAGCCCCCCATTCGCATGACCTGCGGATGGCTTGGTGTGCCCCTCCCCCCCAATATGCTGTAAACCTTTTCTGTGGTGTAGTGGTCCCTCCCTGATCACAGACCCCATGTGCAAAAATAATTTTCCATAGTGTAGTAGTCCCTCCCCGGTCCCCATCTCAATATGGAAAACCCCAGTCCCTGGTAGTCTAGGGTCCCTCCCCCACTCCATCCAGTGTGACACCCCCCTTCCTAATCAGTGATCAGCAACAATTACAGCCCTTGCACTACAGCAACTAGCCATTGACAGTTCTCATGGAATGTGTACTGAATACAGTACAGCTCACTGACTGACCAATCACAGCCAGTGAGCTGTACTGTATTTAGTACACACTCCAGACGAGGGCTCAGTCGGCTGCCAGCCACGGTGGTGAGGAAGGCAGTGCTGGTCGCCAATCAACGACAGATGGGGTCGGAAAGGGACCCTAGACTACCAGGGACTGGGTTTTCCCTATTTGGGGCTGGCAATTGGGGACTGGGGATAGCACCACTATACTATTGAAAATTATTGCATATAGGGTCGGCGATTGGAGAGGGACCACTACACAATGGCAATGTTTTACACCAAATGGGGATGGGGGCTGGAGAAAAAGTGATGGTGGTGGGGGTTCAGTACGTCTGCCAATTGCAAATGGATCTGGCGAGGAACACAAACTTTGTGACTAATACTGCAGGGATATGCAAGTCCCTTCCCCTTCATTTGCATTGCAGCCCCTCCCCCTCACACCTTTGCCCAGGTGCAAACACAGCTTGCATGGGCAAACTATGCTTTGTGAACATCAACTCCAGGCAAAACCCAGTCTGCCCTGGGCACACTGGGTTTGCGCCTGGGCAAAGTTTTGTCAATCTGGCCCCTGAGCTCTAAATTCAGTCTGGAGTTAGGCCAGGCATGCAGCTAGGCAGACTAGACGGACCTGGATTTTTTTTCGTTTTGCATATAATCCATGTGTTTCAATGTAAGCCTCCAGAGGTGGTCATTGTTGATGAAACATGGTTCAAAAGCAGATGGAACAGGCACATGAAACAGTGTACAAGGTGAAAAACTGGGTGACCAACAGGGGCACAGTCCCAAAATTAGACCTGAACAGACTGGATGGGCTGCTAGACCTTTAGTGTTATCACTAGACTATTTTGTGTCTACTGTAATCCACTCCCCTCTTCATGCCTCTCCCTACTACACTAAACTTCGAATTGGAAGGAGTTACCTTCATATGAAAGGCCAGACATTTAGATTGAGAGCATTAAGAAAGTCTGACACTATTTGGTGTGACGCACGTCAAATCTTTCTCCACTTACCTGGAGGGTGTGATGGGGGTAAGATCTTTTCCCATTGTCTGAATAACACGCCTTCCCCAGACCCACAAGCCAATGCAGATACCAACACCACCATATAGGAGCAACCAGATGGGCGTGGCCTCTTTTGGAGATACATTCTTGTATTCATATACAAGATACAGTGCTACCAACGGACCAATCGCATTGCTAGAAGACAAAAATAAGAGCAACTGAGCATGGAACAGTCTAAGCTAGACTTACAACCCAACCATGTGGTCCTGTTCTACGCCCTTTGCACTCCAGTCTTTTTTCCCCACTGGAACAATTTCCCTCACAGCTCCTGCTAATTAGAATTCTGCTAGTTCTCAGGTTATTTTAATGACTTTTCGAAGTTCTCCAGTTTTGGCTCTGCTATACTCACTATTGATTTCTTGCTGTCATCAGTTCACTATGGAAGAGAAGTACCCAGGGTTCCAGGGCTGCATGTTGTGCAGGCACCCAATGGCTGACCAATGGACATAATGCCTGCATTTACTGTTTAAGCTAGCAAAATGGCACACTGCCCCTGGTGCCAAGTGATACAGTCTGACATTTAAGAGCATCGGCAATGGGTACTCCAGGGCAAGCCTGCCAAAAGTGCATGTGCCAGCTATGGCTGTGGGGTGGACAGTGCAGTTACAGGCCCAAAAGGTGGCCCTTGTTAGAGGGATGGTTTTCATTAATATCAAAATCCTTAACGTAAAATGTAAAAATACCTTTTTTATAAAGCACGCCAAAGTGCTCTCCTGGGTTAGACGTCATAAACTGTACAAATGACGAAGCAGGACATCAGAAGGGAAAACATTGGCTGGCCACTTTGGGGCAAACAAAAAGAGATTCCTTGCCTCCCAAAGGGGGCATAAAAACAGGTTACTCACCTGTAACAGTAGTTCTAGGAGTGGTATATGTTGTTCATCCACACTCTTTGGCATGTCCCTTTCCCCTTTAAATCTTGCTGGAAGTCTTCAAGCTGGCTCCTCCCACCCACCCGGGTGGTATATACCTCGGCTCCGCCCCATGATGCCAGATGTCAGCTCGCTGGAAGCAAGGTGATGCGCCTAAAGCCGGAGAGGTCGGGTGTGTGTGTGGATGAACATATACCACTCCTAGAACTACTGTTACAGGTGAGTAACCAGTTTTTCTAGGAACATGGATATGTTGTTCATCCACACTCTTTGGCAGACTCCTAGCAGTTCTTCGGGAGAGGGAGGCAAGGCGCACACCCCATACTTAGTAAACAGAGATTGGAGAACAGAGGCTCCAAAACCAGCATCCTGATGTGACTCAAGGTCAATGTGGTAGTGGGTAATGAAGGTGTTTGCCGACTTCCAGGTAGCAGCCAGACAGATTTCCTGGATAGGGATGTCCCTGGAAGCAGCCAGCGATGCAGCAGTACGGCAGGTAGAATGAGCTCTTATCCCATTGGGAGGCTCCTTGCCTGCCAACTCATAGCAGACCTATGCATGATGTAATCCATTGTGCAATTGTCCATTTGGCTGCAGGTCTGCCAGAAGCAGATTCAGCGTATGTGACAAACAGCTGGTGAACCTCTCCCTGAATTTCTGCAGTCTTCTCCTTGTAGTAGGAGACAGCACATCTAAGGTCCAGGGTCTGGAGCCTGTACTCGGCATCCGAGGTGTAGTTAGGGTAATATACAGGCAGAGTCAACACCTGGTTAAGGTGAAACTCAGACACCACCTTCGGAAGAAATTTTGGGTGGGGGCACAGAACAACTCTGTCCCTGTGAAAGACCCGATCAGGGGAGTCCACCGAAAGCACCTGGAGCTCCTCTGTCCTTCTGGCTGATGTGATAGCCACCAGGAAGGCAGTCTTCCACAAGTGTGAGAGCTCACACTTGTGCATGGGTTTGAATGGCTTGCCCATGAGCTTTGCCAAAACCAGCAGAAGATCCCACGGAGGTGGAGGTTCACGCACTGGAGGAGATATGTGATCCAGGCCTTTGAAAAAGTGCCCAACCACCATCTCCTGTGCCAATGTTGACTGACAGGCCCGTGCCTGGTAAGCAGAGATGGCCGCCAGGTGCACCCTAAGGGTCGATGACCAAAGACCCCCTTTGAAGAGAGACCAAAGGTAGTCTAAAAATGTGAGCCACAGAGCAGGATAAGGGGTCCAGACTCTTACTGACACCAAATGGAAAACAGTTTCCATTTGAAGGCAGAACATTTCCTGGTAGATTCCTTACGAGCTGCCTCCACCACGGTATAGACATCCTCGGAAAGACCCAGAGCCTGGAACTCTAGCCGCTCAGTACCAGGCTGTGAGGTGCAGGGAATGAAGGTCCGGGTGGAATACCTTCCCCTGGTTCAAGGATATCAGGTCCGGGCGTGTACAAAGTCGCTCCGGGGCCCTGCAGCTCAGGCTATCTGGATACCGGAACTGGCAGGGCCAATCTGGAGCTACCAGGATCACCTTCGCCTTGTCCCTCCTTACCTTGAGTAACACCTTGTGGATCAAGGGATGTGGAGGGAAGGCGTAGAGGAGGCCTGGGGTCCATGGCCTCGAGAAGGCACCCCCCCTACAGCGAACCCTGCCGAGGGGCAGGCATGGTACAACCTCAGCTTGGTGGTCTCCTTGGAGGCAAACAGGTGCACCAACGGCTTGCCCCAACAGGAAAACAGACTAAGCTACCTCTGGATGGAGAGACAACTCATGAGATGTCTGTCCTATGCGGCTGAGAGCATCCACCAGTTAGTTCGAGACTCCTGCCACATGGATGGCAAGGAGATCTGCCTCCAACTGGCGGACGAGGGTCCAGATGCGGAGCACCTCCTTGCACAGCAGACAGGAATGTGTGCCGCCCAGTTTGTTGAGTTAGTACATGGTCGTGGTATTGTCTGTCTGGACTTGAACCACTTGACCCCGGAGCCGGGGAGCGAAAACAGAGTGCCAGTCTGACTGCTCTGAGCTCCAGCAGGCTGATGTGGCATCGGGACTCCTCAGGGTTCCAGAACCCATGAGCTCTGTTGTCCCCCATGTGGGCTCCCCAGCCTATGAGAGACGCATCGGTTGTGAGAACAACCATCTGCTCGGGGCGGACAAATGGGATCCCTTCCTGCAGATGACCTGAGACGGTGCACCACTGGAGTGTGTCCCACATCTTCTGGGTGACAGTGACCAGCTGGTCGAACTTACCCCAATGCTGAATCCACTGAGCGGCCAGCTCCCACTGGAGGGGGCACATGTGCAACCTGGCCCAATGGACCACTGCGGTGCATGCTGCCATGTAACCCAGAAGGCGCAGGAAGTCCCAGGCAAGGTGCAAGTGCCCAACCAAAAATGATTGGGCAAAGGAGGAAAGAACCTCTGCCATGTCTGCCGGAAGCCGGGCTCTGGCTTGACGAGAGTCTAGCTCTGCCCTGATAAAGCCCATCACCTGAGAGGGCACGAGTTCCAACTTGGCCTTGTTGATCAGGAGGCCTAATTGGGAATAGGTTTGAAGGGCCAGGTCCCTGGACCTCTCCACCTCCTGCAGGGAGGAACCAATTGTCGAGGTAGGGGTATATGTGAACCCCTTGACGCCGCAAGTGGGCTGCCACCACTGCAATGCATTTGGTGAAGACCCGAGGGGCTGATGACAGGCCGAACGGCATGGTTCTGAACTTCTACAGGGTCCTTAGACCCTGAAGCGGAGGAACCGCTGGTGAGACGGACAGATTGGGACGTGAAAGAACGTGTCCTGTAGATCCAGTGAACAGAACCACGTTTCGCTCCAGAGATGGTATGATCTGGTTCAGAGTTACCCTCCGGAAGGTGTGAGACCAGAGATATTGATTCAGGTCGTGGAGATCTAGGATGGGGCGCCAACCCCCCCCCCCCCATCCGCTTGGGCACCAGTAAGTACCTGGACACGAAGCCTGGGTCTGTAAGAGGATCCGGCACTGGAGCTACCGCCTCCTTGAGGAGGAGCTGAGCAATGTCATCCCGAAGGGCCGACTGAGTGCCAACTGAGATCCTTTCCTCCCGTGGGGCACAGGCTCGGCAAGGAGGGTACTGCTTGAACTCTAGAGGCAGTCCACGACCGACCACTTCCAGGACCCACCTGTCCGAAGTCATATTGGACTAGGCGGAAAGGAAGTGACTGAGCCGGTCTTCCACGGGAGGACCCAGAACTGGCGTGACTGGAGTAGGGGTGGCCACCCCCGACCCATCACTGAGGAGGAGGAGGCTCCTGAACTGGCACCTTGGCCTCCTTCACGGGGCTGTTGGGAACCCTGCTTGGTCCTACAGCGCCAAGCTTGAGCCTGCTGTTGCTGCTGACCTCTCTGGAAGGGGGGCTGTCTAACCGCAGGAGAAGAATGCCGAAGAGGCTTCTTGCACATCTGCTGGTTCTTGCCCGAAGAACCCTTTGCAGAAGTGGCATCCAAGGTGGCACTGGACTGCTTTATGTGCTGGAGGTGACCTGCCACTCCTGGACCCAAGAGGTCGGTGCCAAGGAAGGGCATGTCAGCTAACTTGTGCAGAGTATCCGCCAGGAAAGAGGATAATCTCAGCCAGGCCCTGCAACTGCTAGTGAACGGGCACAGGAATCTCCAATGTCCAAAGCCGTCTGGAGCTGCTGTTGCTTTTACAACAGCACGTCTCGCCCAGAGACTTGCTTAACAATGGTCTGCATGTCCGCTGGAAGATTAGGGAGGACTTCATCTAGTGACCCCAAGATGGCGTGAGAGAAGTGTGCCATGATCACTGCCGAGCTGGCCCGACGAAGGCCCATGGATGAGGCTGCATATACCTTCCGGGCAGAATGGTCCATACTTTTGGACTCCTTGTCTGGAGGGTGGTCGGTATCCGCTGAGCTACCTGTGCATCTAAACACTGAGGCAGTCACAAGGCTCTCGGCCAAGGGATGCTCAGTGAAGCCCGCCAAGGACCCCATGGGTACAGTGTACTTGTGAGCCATGCGGGCAGACTGAGCCGGGCAAGAGGCAGGACACTGCCATAGCTCAAGGGCCAGGCCAACAATTGCTTCGGCCACTGGGAAGGCCTCCGTCAGGTTATCCCCCCTCTTAAGGATATCAGAGAATATTCCACCTTCTTTTGAATAGGCTCCAAGGGCATACTGGTGGACTCCGAAATAAGTTGAAGGATGTCCCAGAAAGAGGAAGGACCTTCCTCAAGGCCCGTCACTGACAACTCATCAGGGTGCAAGTGAAGACCAGTGGTATCAGAGTCCAAGGAAGTTGGGATACAGGGGTCTCCCGCCTATGTCCCCTTCAATATGCTGAGGGCAAATCGGGGACAACAGTAATGGACAGACGGGGCAGGCCCGTATCTGTCAGATCCTCCTTAGAGGGGCCCCTCCCTAAGGCTGCTTAGGCGGTGGTGCCACCAAAATTGGTGGGGAAGACTGGAACAGGCCGAACAGGAATGCATGCCAGTCCTACTAGAGGGAGAACCGGAGTCTTTGGTTCCAGAGGAGTCTGTCTGCCTAAAAGGCTGGGGCCAAGTAATGGCCGGTGTAGCTGGCTTTTGACCAGTCAGAATTAGCCGTTGCCACATGAGGTACTCAGTGTCGACGGAGCGGTCGAAGTCTCTCCTCGTCAGAGGAGGATGAGGATGAGGATCAGTGGCGGCACCTCTTCCGGGAGTGTTTGTGACCCTTTCTTGGTTTTTCGACCGACGGGGTCCTAGTCCTCGATCGAGACCGACTGTCTGCTGTGTCGATTGGGAGAGGCCAGATTCAGTGAACACAGGTTCTGGCTCCTGTCCCTCGATCGGGATACCCGAAGGACAGGTCTCCTTGTCGGGAAAAGAAAGGACAGGCATCCTCTCCAAGGAGCAGTCGACCGGTGTCGGTGACAACGGCTCGATTGAGTTGAGAGAAATCTTTGCCGGTTCTGCTGCATCCTCGGCCTCTGTGCCTTGGCCTGACTGAAGGTTCAAGAAGCCGGTGGCCGAGGAAGCGATCGACCGAGGTAGAGACTGCCAGGTCCTGAAAATTGGACCACTCTCGGTCCCAGGAACATCTTCGGGCAGAAGATTTAGAGCCCGAAGGCGCCTCACCCTTGGTAGGGAGAGACTGGCACAGCTCCCAAAAGGACCCAGTGAAAGTGGAGCCCAGGTTAAGCAGCACGAAAAAAAATGGCCGAAGCTTGAGTAGCTTCCTCTTTGAAAGCTGCCATCTGTTCGAGCTGATCGGCAGATCCCGTGGCCGTGGAAGCCGCCCACCTGGCCTTCGATTTCACTGGTGGACTGCAAAGCTCCGGTCTCCCTAGCTTTAGACGCGCCTTGCTGTTGTCCAGGACGTTGGGATGGAAGGCCAGACAAATGGTGCAAGAGGTGGTGTCATGCACGACATCCAAGCAATAAACGCACGACAGGTGGGGATCGGTGCGCAACATTTTCTGTCCGCAAGGACACTGGCGAAACCCGGGGACGACTTTTCCTCCATGTCTGATGCACTCGATCGGAATCGTGAACTCTTAAGAGTTTCAAAGAAGGCAAATGCAGTGAAAACTGATTAGAATCCAGGGCCTACGGTACTGTAGAAGTAGCACGAGGGAACCAGAATCTTCCAGCAGAAAGGAAAATCTGGCGCCATGGGGCAGAGCCGAGGTATACACCACCCAGGTGGGTGGGAGGAGCCAGCTTGAAGACTTCCGGCAAGATTTAAAGGGGAAATGGACATGCTAAAGAGTGTGGATGAACATATCCATGTTCCTAGGGCCTTTTTTTCGGTCGGTTGTTACAGAGATAAGAAACCAGGCTTCAGAAGTATGTATCCAGGAGTTACCCTGGTTGAAATAAGGGACCCACACATCGGGAAATTACTCCGGTACAAATTTTTAAACTACCGACTATACCGAGCTGGAAATACTAAATGCTCACTAAAAATATAAAAAAAAGTTAAGGGAACTGTCCGTTTCCCCTCGGTTAAAGAACCGGGGTGAAAAGCGACTACTTAACTCTTTACAAACTAAAATCTAAACAATTTACTACCTGAAAACCAAGGACAGTGATAAAACCAAGAAAATAAACTTTCAAGAGATGAAGGAGAGCTCTCCGGAGAAGTCTTACTGAGGCAAGTGGAGTAAAGAATCTTGACGGTTAGAGATGGTTTACCAGGAACAGTGGTTTGAAAACTGAGCTCAAGCCTAGCATTCCATCATTTGCATAGGTTCTTTTAATCACTTCAGCTCCGGGGCAGTCCCATGGTGGGACAATAATGCATTAGTCGGAATACAGTAAGATTCCCTGGGGTAGGCAGGGAGGTACTGAGAATGTCAAGGGGCCCCATGGGGGGAGGGGCATCCAACTGACAACATGGACGACTGCATGCTGGTCTGTGTCCTGGGCCCCAAAGAGCTAAATAGGGTTGTACTGGACATCCTAGGTGATCATTCCCAGCAACCCTTCCCAGGTTTGCAGGGCCCAAAGTGGGCTGACCCACCTCTAGCCCCCCACAGGCAGAACCAAGGTGCCTCCTTCATGGTGGCAGTGCCCCCACTGACATGTCTTAATTATCCTAGGAAATCTGAGACAGAGGTTTTGGGGGGGGGCAGCAGTAGTGTAGGGCGAGTCCAGTAGGCACCAGAGTTGTACTTTTTGGACTTACCAAAGGAGTAAGTTATAGGGCAGTAGGAAGAAAGTAAAATAGACCGTTATCTATTTAACAGGTTAGCAGCTGTGCTCAAACAGTGAAATTTGAAGGTGCACCTTCCAAGTCAGCTAGCAGAGGCTGGCTGGCCATTAGTTAGGAAAGAGGAAGGAATGCTGGCTGTGCATGCGCGGCCGTTTGCTTATGTGTGCCACTGCACAGCAGCTTCCCTGGAATTGGGACAAAAAAGGGAAAAATGGCTGCCAGCTGGCCAGATGACATCTTGCCCACCCCCAACATCCACTGTCTGCCTCTCCTCCCGATTTCAGGGGGTTAGATGCCCTGGCACAGAAGGCAGGGTCTTATCTTGACGGGCCTGACGGCAGTGTGCCACAGGAGGTTAGATTCCAGAGAAGCCAATGCCAAGAAGGTGCCTCTGAGAGGAAGGTGGCGCAGGTCCTGGCTGGAGATAGGTGGGGTAGGGCAGGCAGCACAGCTTCCACCTGTGATGTCAGTTTAGCTTCGGCAACAAGGCTCTTTCATTTATCTATTTCTATACTTTATATGGCACTAACCTGACATCATTACCACCATGAGCAAATGATCCAAAGCAAGCTGTAAGGATCTGTAGGAACTGAAAGAGAAGAGAGACCTCTGGTTTGTCCTGCTCTCGCCATTCCTCCAGGGAACTGTCACTTCCGTTCCTGTCACCCATATTCATCTCTATTTTTCCCCCATCCAGCGCCATCTCTGGAGCAGGACTGGAGTCTGCGACAGCATTGCAGTAACTGGTGTAGCTGTCCATACGAATCCTTTTCTTAGAGTCAGTTCCATGACATGCATGTTTCTCCGCCTCCTCAATCTTGGGCTCTCCTTCTTTGGGTTTGAAAGTATCAAGTGGCATACCGCAGATTGCCATGGTGTAGGAGGTGTAGCTGTTATTGCGCCTCAGCGGTTTGTCACTTGAATCCCCCATGCAGTCTCCTACTCTTGCCAGGTGTAGTTTATGCAGCAGGTCTTTGTAGAGGCCCGAATCCTTGTGCACTGTGTGGTAATGACTGTAGCCATTGGAGACAACTTGGGTATCTGCAATATGGCTGAACTTAACATGGTTTCCACTGGGCAGTGGTACTGTCCCTGCAATCAGAACAGTTATTTAGTACACAATTTCACAGCAGAGTTTTTACTCAGCTACTGCAAATACTGGTTAAACGTCAAAATGCCATGCAAATACAAAGAAAAAACACTCAAGTACTTACTGTAACAATACATATCTGAAAATCTCTTCCATTAGGTCACACCTTTGGAAGTGAACCCATGTCAGTACTAGGGGTGCACAGAAACTTCCTAGCCAGGGGCCTCCCATGACGACATCCTCAATGTGTTAGTCTACAAACATGTGGACAGGCCAATCTATCCTTGGTTCCCCAATGGAGAGTAGACAGAACAGTACAGTTATGCGAGAACTTAACCTTAACAGTAGATCTTCAGAGGCTCTTGCAGTAGGTCTTCACAAACAGGACTAAGCCGTCAAGCGTCAGAACCCCACGGAAAAATCTCTAGCTAGCAGTCTCTGGCAGGGAACCGCCCCCACGTCAGCAGATGTCAGTATAAGGGGCTGTCCCCCACACCTGCCCCACAGTTCTTTCCCGGCAAGAGCCAAAGGTCTGACAGGATAAAAGAGGATATGCCCCCACAGACTAAAGGAAGAAACTGAGGGGGACAGATGGAGGGAAGGAAAGACCTACACAAGAGCCTCTCTCAAATATCTACTGCTACGCTAAGTTCTTATGTAACTGTACCATCTTACTTCAAGAGGGCTCTTGCAGTAGGTATTCACAAATAGGAATGAGTCCCAAGCAGTCTGGAACAATAAGAAACAGAGTGTAGGAATCATCATCCACAAATGACTAATCTAATCATGGACCACGAGAGGAGACCCTATAGAACAGCCAACCCAAAGCCTGCTCTGCGGTGAGAGAGTGTTCAAACTTATGTTTCATAAAAGTGTGGATTGAAGTCCAAGTTGCGGCTGCACAAATTTCTGCTGCTGATATTCCTGAAACAAGCAGCAGAGGCGGTGACCCCTCTGGTGGAGTGGGCCTCTCTGACTTGACCCAGTGGGGTTTTGAGATACTAATAACAGAAAGGGATACAATTCGCTAACCACTTTTTTTTTTTTTTTATTTAAACAGCAGTTTGGAAAACCTTTGAGCCATAGGCTCATTTACAAAGGTACCTTGTCACTTAGAGAGGCACTGTTTAGAAACAGGATTGCCTTCTCTTTTGTGAGCGAAACAAAGCTGATAGTGTAGCATCTCAGAATCCTGTGTACATCCAGTGTATGCACAAGGTATTCTCCATGGTTGGAGTGCTCCGTGAAGAAGGCCGGAGTTCGATGGACTGATTCAGGGGTAGATTCAGCCACCACTTTTGGAAGAAACTTGGGATTGGTACACATGGCCAACCTCTGTGAAAAATCAAGTATGGCACATTAGAGCTTGCAGCTCGGAAATCCAAGCACAGGTAAAGGCCACCAGAAAAAGAGTCTTCCAAGAGAAACCAACTCTGCCTCAGCTGCCGGTTCGAAAGGAGGCAGTGCGAGCTTCTCCAGGATAAGTTCAGGTCCCAAGGGGGAGCAGATTGCGCACTGGGGGTCTTAAATGGAGAACCCCTCTCAAGAAAGTCTTTGAGACTTCTAGTTTGGCAAAAGTCCCGTCTCCAAAGGGGATGTGGAAGACTGAAATAGCTGCCATATGGACCTTCACAGAACAGCAGCGAGGCCCAAGTCATACAGATGACTCAGGTAGTCTAAAACCATTAGCTGGGCAGGAGAAAGGTTCCAAATCCCTGGGGCCAGCCCAGATAGTGAAGTGCTTCCACTTTATGGCACAGGTGGATATGGTGGAAGGCTTTCTGGCCTCCACCAGAATATCCGCTACCAAGGGGGAAACGCCAAAGCATGCATTGGCTATGTCTAAATGAGCCATGCATGAAGGTAAAGAGACTTGAGGCTTGGATGGACCAGGGTCCCCTAATCCAGAGTCAGCAAATGCTGCAGAGGTAGAGGAAGAGGTTCCTTGGAAAACTGTTGCAGAAGAGAATTAAGCTTGCCTTGGCCAGAAGGGAGCTATGAGAATCATCCACGCCCCTTCCATTCGAAGTTTGTTGAGCTCACTCTGAATCAGAGGAATGGGAGGGAAAGTGTAAACTAATTTGTCCTTCAAACACAGACAACGCGTCCTGATAAACTGTCTTGCCCTGGAGCGAGAGACTGGAAGCTTGGCATTGTCGGGGAGGCGAAGAGGTCTACCCAAGGAGTTCCCCACTGCTGAAAGATGTTTACCACGACTTGATAAGAGTTCCCACTCATGAGACCTGGCTGACTAGTGAGAGCGTCAGAGTGTTTTCCACTCCCGGAAAATGGACAGCTGTCAGATGCAGGTTGTACTGAGATGCCCAGTACCAGACTCATTGCTTCCCGGCAGAGGGGGATAGGAAAGAGTTCCTCCTCCCTGTTTGTTGAGGTAGCAGACTATGCACATGTCTGACTGAATGAGTAGATGACCACAAATGAGAGCCTGGAGGGCATAAAGTGCTGCCCTCAGTTCGAGAACATTTATGTGAAGTTTGTGTTCGAACTAAGACCAGCTTCCAAGAGTCCTGTGGGACCCCAGATGGGCACCCCAGCATGCCACTGACACATCTGTCGTCAGTCTGGGGGGTACTAAATGGGATCCCTTGACTGAGGTGATCCTGAACCGTCCACCACTGCAAGTCCCAGATCGGGTCCAACACTAGGACCTCACAGTCCAGGTAGTCTCGAGATTAGTCCCACTGGGAGATTCTCATGTGAAGCCACACTAGAGGGACAGTGGGAATGGCAGTCGCCATTAGGCCGAGAAGGCGAAGAACCTTCCTGGTGCAGACCCTTCTGAGGCCTTACAAGAGACGAGCTTGACTGACTGTCTCTGCTCTGTCCAGGGGCAAAAAGGCTTTGCCTAGGGTTGTATCCAACACTGCCCCTATGAACTGCAACTGTTGACAAGGGATCAGATGGGACTTGGCATGGTTGATTGTGATATCCAGGTCGGAGAAAACCTGTAGGGTGAGAAAAAGGGAGCGAGAGACTTCCTTCCAGGACGGGGCTGCTAGAAGCCAGTCGTCCAGGTAGGGGAAGACTTGAACCCCCTGGGTGCTCAGGAAGGCAGCCACCACCACCAGGCATTTGGTAAATACTCTAGCGGAAGAGATACCAAATGGGAGGGCCCTGAACTGGTAGTGACTCCTAAAAAAACACAAAACAAAAAAAAAAAAAAAAAACACAGGTACTTGCGGTGGGAGTGTCATATAGGGATATGGAGGTAGGCATCCTGCATATCCAGAGCGCACATCCATAGACCTGGCCAAAGAGTAGGAAGTAGATTAGATAACGAAAGCATTCAGAACAGTTTGTACTCCACAAACTGAGGGGGTGGAAGTCCAAGATGGGTCTCGGATCCTCAGTTTTTGATGGCACTAGGAAAAAATGGGAACAATAACCGGTCCCCTGAAGAGGAGGGGAACCGGTTCTATTGTCTCCTTCGAAAGAGTGAATTTCCTCCAGTAGCAACTGCAGGCACAGAGGGGAGTAAAAGGATTTTTGGAGAGGGGTGGGATGTGTCTGCAAGGAGATTTTTGGATGAATTAGATTTAGCGTCCTGCTGAAATCAGCTGAAGCACCCAAGCATCTTCTTCCGTGAGGTACTTCTGCAAACAGACTGCTGGAAAGAACTGGAGGGCAGGTGTGGGAGACCTCCCCTTTATACCGACGTCTGTCACCTGACATGGGGGCGGTCCCCCCCAGAGACTGCTAGCTAGAGATTTTTCTGGGGAGTCCTCGACACCTGGTGGCTCAGTCCTATTTGTGAAAACCTACTGCAAGAGCCCCTCATAACATCTCCATTTCAGGCGATCAAACCACCGCCAAGTATATTAGACAAGGAAGTGTGCTAGACACAGCATCCATGGATTAGGATAATAGAAATGTGCCGCCACCCCTACCAGCTAAGAGAACTGGGAAGGAGCGAGGCATGGCTTAATGGAAAACATTCTCTTGAAGATCCACTGTTATACAAGTACATAACTGTTTAGAAGAATCTCCTCCATGAGGCCACACCTTTGGAATGAGTCCCAAGCAGTCTCAAAAGTTAGCTGGGAGGCTGGCACAGTCCAATTCAAGACAGCCAACCTTGTAGTGCAGCAAGGCCCAATTCTGCTAGTTTACAACACTGTCCAGACAAATGCTCAGTGAAGGTGCAGACAATGCTCCACGTGGCAGCAGCACAAGTGTCTACAGCAGAAACCTTTCTGAAACAAGCAACAGAAAGTACAGTTACGCAAGAACATAGCATAACAGTATATCTTCCAGGGGATTTCTTGCAGCATGCTATTACCATTAGGACTATGCCACTAGGACCCACTGGAAAACTTAGCTAGCAGTACCCAGCAGGGGCTGCCCCCATCAGCCATGATACAAGAGGGCAGTCCCCAGCTCCACCTCCGTTCACCTGCAGAAGATCCATAAACAGGTTCTGACAGCCAGAAGCACACCGAAGATGTTGAAAACACTCACCAGGGGGAAGGAGGGCAGGAATGCAAGGGACTGCTGCAAGAGCTCCTCAAAGCTCTACTGTTATGGTATGTTCTTGTGCAACTATACTATTATCTTAGAGTTGCAGCAAGCCATTACCATTAGGACAGAGTCCCAAGCAGTCCCATGAAAAGGAACAGATAGCAACCCTGGGAGGCGGCTGTTAAAAAAAGTCCCTGGAGGAGCACTAGGCCGAACCCAGCCCAGCACCTGGAAGCAATATCCAGACTAATGCCTAATGAAAGTGTGCACTGAACGCCAAGTAGCTGCTGAGCAGATGTCTCCAACTAAGACATTCCTCAAAGAGGCAAAGGAGGTAGCCACTCCCCTGGTAGAATGACCTCCAACAGTACCCGGAAGGGGTTTGTTGTACTTATTGCAACAGTAAACTATACAATGTACTAACCACCTAGAAATAGTCCGTTTTGACACCGGTTAACCTAGGTTAGGAGGCGCAAAGGCAACAAGAAGCTGCTCTGACCTGCTGTGGGGAGCAGTGCGATTGAGATAATACCTCAGCACCCTGTGGACATCCAAAGTGTGCAGGAGCGCTTCTCGGTTATAATGGTCAGAGTAATAAACTGGAAGGTTGACATCTTGATTCAGAGCCTATTTTGAAACCACTTGGAAAAAACTGAGAATTTGTTCTTAGGGAAACCTATTCCTATGAAAAACCAAATAAGGCTCCTTACGCATCAGGGCCTGAAGCTTGGAAACTCTTCCAAGCGAAGTGACCTCAACTAAGAAAGATACCTTCCAGGAAAGGAAACAACTCGTAAACTGCAGCAGGTTCAAAAGGGGGCAAGGTAACCTTCTCTAGCACAAAAGGAGATCCCAGGTGGGTACTGGATCTCTGATGGGAGGCTTCATGTGCAGAATGCCCATCAAAAAAGTACGGGACACATCCAGCTGGGCCAGAGTTTTCCTTCCACCAGCATAGGGTAGGTTGAAACTGCCAACAAATGCACTTTGATGGAGGAGTAGCTCAAGCCTTGACTCAATAAGGAGAGGAGACGCAGCAAAACTGATTTCACTGAACAGGTAAGTGGGTCTATGACGGGAAGAAGCACAAAAGCAAAAACGCTTCCACTTCATAGCACAAGTGGACCTAGTAGAGGGCTTTCTTGCAGAGACGAGAACGTCCACCAACTCCTGAGAGACCCCATACCTGGCTTTGACTAGGTCTGCAAGAGCCATATGTAAAGGTGCAGGGACGAGAGATCTGGATGGACCAACATGCCCCGATTTTGTGACAACGGGTGCAAGCTCCAAGGCAGCCGAATCAGAGGTTCCACTGCTAGCTGCTGAAGTAGTGGGAACCAAATCTGCCGAGGCCACAGCCAGGCAACGAGAATCATGCGTGCCCACTCAGCCTGGAGCTTCAAGAGAAAGTACAGTTACTTAACATACCATAACAGTAGATCTTAGAGAACAGCTCTTGCAGCAGGTTACACCATAAGGACTGAAGGCGGCAGGCACCAGGACCCCATGGAAAAATTCTAGCTAGTAATATCCAGCAGGAGACGGCCCCCAACATCATACAAAAGGGGAGGTCCCCCAGCATCCATCAGTTCTCCCACCAGAGACTCCCGGCATAAAGGTGAATTCTGAAGGGGAGACTGAGGATCTGCTTCCAAAGGAAGGCCCATCAAAACAATCTGATTGCATCAGAGATGCCAAGTATGAAGACCAAACCTCCTGAGGGGAATGTGGTAGGGAAACTACCTGCTGCAAGAGCGGTTCTCTAAGATCTACTGTTACGGTAAGTTCTTATGTAACTGTACTATCTTACTTCGAGAAACAGCTCTTGCAGCAGGTTACACCACGAGGACGGATTCCCAAGCAGCAAGGGAACAAAATACCCTGTTTGGGAGGAGGATATGAAAATTACGTACCTACCGTAATTCTTGATCTTCTTGGACGAGTCTCCACCACTCATTCACACTAGTGGGATTAGCGCCGGAGGCACTAGGACCCATCGGGAGCAAACTTTTGTTGGAGGGTCGGCCAGACGCGCCACAGAGCAGCGGCTCGAGCGCAATGACTTATCTCGACACGACCCTCCAACCGCCCAGTACCTTTACCAAGGAGGTGCAGCGAACTAACGTAAAGAGTAATCCAACCTAAACGGACATAAGATAGTCCGTATGACCCGTGTAAGAAGGGTCAGCAAAGTCGCCCTCACGGCCCAAAGATCTGAGGAGTGAAGACCAACACAGCGGTGAGCTGGGGGATGGAGGGTGGGCGTGTGAATGAGTGGTGGAGACTGGTCAAGAAGATCCAAAATTACGGTGAGTACGTAATTTCATATCTTCCTGGACATAAGTCTCACCACTCATTCACACTAGTGGGAGAGTACCAAGCTGATAATCCCCAAAAGGGCGGCAGGAGAGCCAGAGCTCACGCGGGTCAAGATAGAAGCCCATTAAGGATAGTTCTGCCGAATGCGAATGTCGCCTGGCATGAACATCCAGTGCATAATGTAGATGTATGCACTGAGCTCCAGGTAAGCGGCGGCGTTGCAGATATCTGCAATTGGAACATTGCGAATCTCCGCTAAAGATGCGCGACCTTCGCCCTAGTAGAGTGAGCGCACACTCTACCCTCCAATTTAACTGAGCCATGGAGTAGCAATGTCGAAGGCATGCCACTAACCATGATGAGATGCATCTGATAGCGACAGGTTGACCCAGCGGGTGTCGCTGAAAGAAACAAACAGTTGCAGAGTCTTGCGAAAATTCTTGGTTCTATCTAAATAGAACCGCAAGGCTCTCTTAACATCCAAGGAATGAAGAGATCGTTCCCCTTCATTTTGGAAATTAGCGAAGTAAGAGGGAAGTACAAGAGGTTGGTTTAGATGGAATTCTGACAACCTTGGGAAGAAATTTAGGATGAATACGGAGAACTACCTTGTCTTTATGGAATACAGTATACGGAGGGTCCGTAACCAAGGCATGAATCTCCGAGACCCTGCGGGCTGAGGTAATGGCCACCAGGAAGGCAGTCTTCCAGGTAAGAAATTTTAGCTCACAGGTAGCTAGGGGCTCGAAAGGCTTCCGAGTGAGCATGTCCAGCACCAGGTTAATGTCCCAGGCTGCAACTGGACGCTTAACAGGGGTCTGGTATGAAGAATCCCTAAGAAATCTCTTCACCATAGGAAGCTGAGCCAGAGTCAAGGAAGAAACCGGCTCATGGAGCAGCTGAGATGGCACTAAGGTGAACTTTAACTGTGAGTACTGGAGACCAGAGTTTGATAGGTCCAAAGATACTCCAGAACTTTGTCAGGAGGACAGGAAGGAGTTCAAGAGGACTTTGCACACCAGAGAGAAAAGAGTTTCCATTTAGAAGCATACGTTTTTCGGGTGGCTGGCTTCCGCGCAGCCAGAAGGATGTCCAAGACTCTACGAGAGACGTTGAACCGATTCACTTCTACCTCTTCAGGAGCCAAGCATGAAGGTGAAGTGATTGCAGGTTGGGATGGACCAACGAACCCTGAGTCAAAAGATTGATTTGCAAGGGAAGTGGTCTCGGAGAGGCTGCCAACATACTGTTGAGCAGAGGAAGCCATAGTTGCCGAGGCCAGGAGGGAGCAATGAGAATCATTTTGGTCCCCTGAGACTCGAGCAGGGAGAACTCTCTGGATTAGAGGAGGCGGTGGAAGAGGTGAAAGCGTTTTGTCCACGCAGCCTGAGCAACATCCTGACAGAAAATGCAGGCCCTGGATTTCTGGAGCAGAAGAGAGGCAGTTTTGCGTTGAGTGGGGATGCAAAAGGTCCAGGTCTGGAGTCCCCGACTCTTCGAATAGTGACCGAGCTACGGCTGGATCGAGAGACCACTCGTGAGGGTCTGCCTCCGTTCTGCTGAGGTGGTCTGCTAGATCCTTTTGTATACCTGGCAGATAGACCGCCTGAATCAGAGACTTGTGCTCCAAGCACCACTCCCACACCCTCATTGCTTCCCTGCAAAGGGGGTAAGAATGAGCACCGCCTTGCTTGTTGATGTAATACATCACAGCTTTGTTGTCCGTTTGAAGGAGAATGTTCTTGTGACAAAGGATATCCTTTAGAGCTCGGATCGCGTAGAGGACCGCTCTCATCTCCAGGACATTTATGTGGAGATGAGTTTCGAACTGAGTCCATACACCTTGAGTGTGAAGGGAGCGACAGTGAGCTCCCCATCCCATTAGCGATGCGTCTGTGGTGATGGAGATCTGATGATCCAGGGGAGCAAAGGGGAACCCTTCCAGGAGATTGCTCTCGAGCCCACCAGGTGAGAGACCTTCGAAGGGGCTCCGTCACCTTGATGGGATAAGACTGGGGGTGAGAGGTCTGAGACCACTGAGTGGAGAGCATCCATTGGGTGGTTCTCATGTGCAACCGGGCCAGGGGTACAGTGAACACTGAGGATGCCATGAGACCCAACATACGTTGCATCGAGAGAGCTGTAACCGATTGGTTCTCCCCGATGTAACGGGCCATCGAAGGATGTCGAGTCTTCTGTCCTCTGGAAGGAAAGCCTTGCGGAAGAGGTGTCTAGGGCGTCCCTATGAAAGGAGCCTCTGGGAGGGCTGCAGTTGTGATTTTTCAAATTCAGCAGAATTCCCATGGACTGAAGACGAGAAGTCGCTTGCACGGCTTCCAAAGTCCCTTGGCTGGAACAGCTTGCTAGAAACCAATCAGTCCAGGTAGGGAAACACTCTGAGTCCTATCTTCCTGAGATGCGCCAGAGAACTGCACACCACTTTGTAAAACTTGCGGCGCCGAGGATAGCCCAAAAGGCAGGACTCTGAACTGATAATGCCGACCCAGAGCTACAAACCTGAGGAACTTAGGTGGGTGGGTGGATGAGGATATGCTGGTAAGCGTCCTGCATATCCAGGAGGCCAGCCAGTCGTGCTGATGCAGCAGGGGTAACAGGGTACCTAGGAAATCATTTTGAATTTCTCCTGGGGAGAAATTTGTTTAACTTTCTGAGGTCTAGAATGGGCGCATTCCCCAGATTTCTTTGGAACCAGAGTAATGGGAGTAGAACACAGTAGCCCATGAATGATCCAGGGGCACTAGTTCTATTGCCCTGTTGCTTAGAAGGCCCTGGATCTCAGCGGTGAGGAGGTCTGACTGAGAGGCCGACAACCTGGGTTGTCATCTGGGAGGACAATTTGGGGGGTTCCAAAAATTGAGAGAATAACCCTCATGAATTATCCGAGGACCCATTTCTCGAAGTTATGGACTTCCACTGGTTGTAGAAGTACAGGCGACCTCCCACGGAGAGAAAGTTCCACCTCGGGCAATGTGGATGGAACTTGGGCCAAGCAATTCATAAGGTGGCGCTGGGGGCTTTGAGGCCTCAGCTCTCTTGAGAGTTGGGCAGGTTGGCTTTTATGGAAGCTTCCCTGCCTCTGCCTCGAAAGGACTGGCGGCTATGAAACAGCGTCTGTTCATGCCCCCGAGAGAGCAGGGCGGAGGTCTGAGCCAACTTAATGGCGACCTAGTCTTCAGTGGCCTCTAAGGCTTGTTCCACCCGAGGCCGAAAGAAAGAGCCATCAAAGGGCAGGCGCCATTACCTGCTGCTGAGCAGCATTAGGTAACCAAGTACACAGCCAGGAATGGCGCGGTACAAATACCTCTGCGGCTGCTGGGCGAGAAGCAGTGTCGAAAGTCCATAGCGGCTTTGACCTGTTGGTTATTGGACCAACTACCTCTAGTAACGGTGAGAAGAAGCTCTGACTTGGAGTCAGAATCCAGAAGAGCTTCAACCATTCTTTCAAAGAGTGCCACAGGATATACTCATACTGAGAAAAATAGCCTTGATAACTGGCAATACGCATACTTAGAGTGGAGGCAGCAAAGACTCTTACCTAATGTATCAATCTTACGAGACTCTGTTAATAGGTCGAGCTGTAGTAGTTTGAGGAAGAACGACCTTATCATTCTCTGCCAGGACTACAATAGGATCCGCAAAGGCTTGGGATGCCAAAATGGGACGATCCTTGGGAGCTGAATACTTATTATCAATGGATTTAGCCACTGAGGGAATAAGAGCAGGATTATTCCATACCATTTGAGACAGCGTCTCGAAGGAAGGCTGGATCGGAGGAGTCAAATCCGTAGGGATCTCCGAGGCATGAAGGTATTGGAGTCTTAATATCTTCCCAGGATCGATGTCTGTAGTCTGGAGAGAAAGAGTGGATCTCAGGTTCTTCAGAGACTTAAAGGACAGGTCCTCGACCACAGGCTCTGTAGCAAAGAAAGATCCTGTTTCCTCCACTTCATCACCCAACCGAAGGTCTGGGTCAGGCTCAACATCTCCTGATGGTCCAGGAAGGACTGTTTGGACAGGAAAGGAGTGAAAATTAGGAGGAGGAGGAAATAGAGTAACAAGGAGAGTCCCCGAGGGCCCCCGGCGCCGAGAAGGCAAAACGGGTTGGAACGGCACCATGAAGGGCGGTGCGAAGAGCGCAGTGGCGCCACCCGACCAAATGGCACCGCCAGACCCAGCGGCACCGAAAGCAGGCGCAGACAAGCCGACAGACCCGCGGGCGCCGGAAACGCCCCAGGAACCTGGAAAGCTAGAGAGGAAAAAACAGGAGATAAGGACATCGGTGTGGCCCCTCGCGCCGCAGCCATGGGGAGAACACCTGTGCCGGAGTCACCGCACCGAAGAAGGCGCCAGGCGACTAGGAAGGTCCAACCGCCTCTACCTGACGCCGGAGGAGCCCGGGGCCCGTGGCAAATGAGCCAGGCAAGAGAACCAACCTCCGAGCCCATCGCTCCATAGAGCGGCCCACTGATGAAACTGCTCATCTGGGCCCTACCTATAGGCGGGAGGGGCCCCGATGGCGGCGGCGATTACCGGCGGTTGGCGACTCGAAGAAGAGCGGCAACTAGCAGCGATAACCGACCGTCAACGCAGAACATACCAGAGGGCGACCTCGAGTGATGCCTTCTCTTTTTGACCTGTGCCAAGAAGAGCGAGGTTAACTGCGCCGAGAATATGTGTTTATTTTTATGCCGACGGGGACCGCCCATCCCCCCGGGCATCGGACTGACCGTTGTCGGAACCCCGCTGAGGAGAAGGAGGCTGACCGGACCCAGCCCGGCTGACTGAACAGCTTTCATACGAAGTCTCCCTACCGTCACCTGACCTGCTCATGGTCGACTCCGTCCAGTAGGCCGAGACTTCAAGTAAGTTAAATTTAAAATATTAGAAAAATTTAACGAAAATAGAATAAATTAAGCGATATTATCTACTATCGTGATAATGTTACAAAAAAAAAAAAAAACTGAACACTATGCGCTAGTTTGAAGTTTGACTCCCGACAGGCGAGCGACGTCGTCACTGAAGCGCACTCGACGGCAGGAAAAAAGGAACCGAGGCGGTTGGAGGGTCGTCGTCGAGATAGTCATTGCCGCTCGAGCCGCTGTTAGCGGCGCCGTCTCTCGCGCCGACCCTCCAGCAAAAAGTTTGCTCCCGATGGGTCCTAGTGCCTCCGGCGCTAATCCCACTAGTGTGAATGAGTAGTGGAGACTTATGTCCAGGAAGATAGGAGGGATCCTAAAGTGAACCATATTTAGGACAAAAGTTCTTGAAGGACTGCAAGGCCGAAACCAGCTCTACGTCTAGAAGCAATGTCCAAACTATAATGCCTGATAAAGGTATGTACAGTGTTCAAAGTACTGTAGTGACCACGGAAATGAATGATGGAGACGTTTTTAAGCGCCGCAAAAGAGGTAACCACCCCCTCTTGTGGAATGTCCTTTCACTGATCCTGGTAAAGGCTTGTTGGCTCTTTTGGTAAGAGAATGTGATGCACTAACTAGCCACTTGTAGATAGTTTGATTTCATACAGGTGCCCCTTGCATCCTGTGAGCAAATGATAGGAAAAGCTTATCTGACCGGCGATGGGATTTGGTTCTGGTTAGAGTACACCAGAGGATCCTATGCACATCTAATGTGTGCAAGAGAGCTTCACCTGGGTTAGAGTGGTTGGGATGGTATACCAGGAGGTTAATATCCTGGTTGAGAGTTAAAATAGAGACCACCCTGGGAAGAAACTTAGGATGTTTCTAAGGACACTCTGGTCTTTGTGAAAAACCAGGAAAGGTTCTTTACACATGAGCACATGAAGCTCAGAAACTCTTCTGGCGGGAAGTAACCACAACTAAAAATAGCGTCTTCCAAGACAGAAGATGCAGCTCACAGTCCACAGCTGGTTCAAACAGGGGCAGCGTGAGCTGCTCTAGGATGAGAAGACCCCAAGGGAGAATCTGATCCTTGTTAGGAGGTCTCAAATGGAGGATGCCATGCAGGAAAGTGCAGGAGGTTTCTAGCTGCGCTAGTGATCTCTGACCTACCAGGGAATGGTAGGCCGAAATGGCACAGGTGTGTACCTTTATGAAGAAATAGGCTAGTCCCGATCCATACAGAGATAGGAGGTAGTCCAGCACTAACTTCTCGGGGCAGTCAAGTGGGGCTAAGCCACAGCCTGAGCCCAAAGACAAAACCTGTGCCATTTCATGGCATAGGCGGCATGAGTGGAGGGTTTTCTACTACTAAAACAGCCGCCACCTCCTGCAAAACCATAGCAGCAGATCTTCAAGAGAGGCTCTTGCAGTAGGTATTCACATATAGGACTGACCCGCCAGGCGTGAAAAACTTCTAGCTAACAGTCTCTGGCGGGGACCACCCCCACGTCAGGTGACCGGTGTCATACAACGTCAATATAAAGGGGCGGTCTCCCACGTCTGCCTTCCAGTTCTTTCCCGCCAAAGGCCAAGAGAGGCAATGAGAGATGAGTGCATTTCCCCCATGGAAATGGAGCCAAAAAAGCTAAGGGGGACAGAGAGCGGGAAGGCAATACCTACTGCAAGAGCCTCTCTAAGATATGTTATGGTAAGTTCTTATGTAACTGTACTATCTTACTTTAAGAGGGCTCTTGCAGTAGGTATTCACATACGAGACCTGCTCCTGTGAGGCAACCAATGTCTGCTTACTGACAGAACACTGGCGCTGACCGTCCTTAGAAATGTAGACTTTGACGGCAGATAAGGACCGCTTGGCCCCCTAGTCTGCCCATTTCCCCTACCTACAGGATAAGCCACTGATCCTAGTTAGCCAGCCTATTTCTTCCTACCCCCCACAAGAACTGCCTTATGTCTGTCCCATGCACTCTTGAATTCTCCTAGTTTTAGACCCCACAACCTCCTCAGGAAGGCTGTTCCATGCATCCACTACCCTCAGATGCATACATCATACGCTGCACATCAAGTGTTTGCCAACCTCAGAACCAAAAATCAGGGTTTTAACCAATTCATTATTGGGACAACCTGGGCAGCAAGCTTTAGCAGACTTCCACAGACTTCTGATATTTAATCATATGGACCTGGTAATTTGCAATTCTCAGGCCTAGTGAGGCAGTGGAGTTATCTGCACTTGCCCATCACATCCAGCCTCCTGGCCTTTCTGTCAGGAGGTACAGTACTCATGTGTTTAGGTGCCATGGGCAGGGTGGGGACAAATGCAGGACAGTACTATGCAGCAAGTGTAGCATCTTTCAATGCAGGGTAAATTTGAAGAATAATGGATGGAGTACATGGTACCTCTGAAAATGCCATTAGATTTTACTTTGTGGAGTTGTCCACAGCAAAGCCCATGGCAGTTTATATTTGCTGCAACATAAGATTAACTTGGAGGATCCTCTGGAAGAGATCTTGGAATATATCCCACAGAATCCTCACTACAGGAAGACAGTAGAACTAGAACATGTACATACTGTTCTCACTCATAAGCCTCCTCCATAATGAGGCCGATTATGTTCCACCTCATCACCCTACCTGCTGACAAAAGGAACAGGGGACCCTGCTAGCAATGCCGGCGGCAGTTGGAAAAGGTTTATTTGTAGTGTACTGGCAGATGGCATCGAAGAGGGCCGACAGCCAGTAACATCCATTGACAGACAAACCTGGTAAAACTGATTGTTGCAGAGAATTACACCAGCACTGCTTGACTAAAACAGCCTGGGGGCCAGGGAGCATGACAACTGAAGCAGAGAGGCCAGGTCCCATCAACAAGCATGATGTAGGAATGGCAGTGGCCTGAGCCAAGCTCCGACCTTGGTGTCAGACAGTTGGGGAGAGGCCTAGCGTCACTGCCGCCCGAGTGTTCAATGACCGGCGAGTACCTGATTTTATCCCTTAACCGTAATAAGTATATTGAGATAATTACTATAAACATCCTGTTTCCATTTCAAACTTTTCAAAAAGTTGCTTTAGAAATTTGTATTGCAAATACATCTTTAAAGAACATGAGTTTGCTGGTCTTTAGATTCATCTTGCGTACTTCAAAATGTGTACTACTTTTGAACAGTTTCCCACACGATACAATATTAATTTTAACGCAAAGTTCTGCATGCTTGGAAGTAGTGATGTAAAGTATAAAAAGTTATTTGATGTAATTTGTAATCTGGAAACATTTGTGGACCAGTGAATCGAATGTATTTGTACTTCTGGTGTTTTTCACGCAACTATATATCAACTGTATTTTGATCCCCTTTATACCAAGACATGTGTGTCCTTGTTTTAATCAAAAATGCACGCATGTTCCAATGTTCATACCTTTTTTTTTTTTTTTTTAAACACACATTTTGAATGGTTTTTGCAAAAGTCTGCTACCCATTTGCAACCCCTAAACAGTGCTGGATCACTTATGTCCTCATTTTATATGAAAGCACACAGAAAATCTACCTATAGGCCAATTTGCCCCCCTAAAATTTTGAACAATTCTTATACTATTGACCTTTCCCACTAGACTACAAGTTTTCATGTGGTACTAGTGCAGACATGGGTATAGTTTCAAAGGTATAGCCTAATGCAAGAAATATCCTGAAATATTATCCTGGGCTAGAAATAATCAGACTGCTTGCTACATTTCCACCAGAAATGAGGCTGGCAGGTTACATTTCCTGGGTCACTCAAAAAGTGTTTTGTCTCACTATTGAGCCAAACCCACAGCAAGTCAGCAAAACGGTGCCCAACAAATTTTTAACCAAAATATTATTAAATAAAATCAGTTTTAAGTGCAGTTTATGTGACTCAAGTACATTTATTCCACGTCTTGTTTAACTCATTCGTATATTGTTTCACTGATTTAAATACATTTTCCTTACCCATTATGCTTTTCTCTGTTTTCCCCAGCTAAAGACAAGGGCCCCCACACTCATCTCCAACAAGGCCCAAGCACTCCTGGAGCAAGTGCACTCCTTTAAATATCTGGGGGTCACCCTAGAAGATACCATGTCCTTTGCTCAACATGTAGACTGTGGTCAAGGCTGTAAATGCAAAACTTGGGTTGCTTTACAGGCACAGAAAATACCCAATGTCAGCTGCACTCTGCCTTGTCATTACCAGCTCCATCCCATCAACCACTCTGACCCGGTAGTCTATGGGGCAGCCACTGACTTAAAGAGGGTGCCTACTGTACTAAAGGCCATCAGACTCACCCTGAACATCGATCTCCTCATCCACATCTGCTCCCTTTATGAGAAGCAGAACTGGTTGTTGCTAGGGGGCAGGATTAAATTCCAAACCTGCCTTCTTGGAAAGCTGTACTGGGCAAGCCCCCCCACGTTTCTTCCATCATCTCCAAATCTGATTCAGGTTACGGCACTAGAGGCTTGAAGCTGGGGCACTCATGGTACCGTTCTGGCGTACTACACTTGGTCAGCGTGCTTTCTATCGAGCTGCTCTCTGGCTAAATGAGATCCTGGAGCTCACCAACATTACAGATAGCATCTCCCTTTTCAAGTCTGACCTCAAGCACTACTTCACTGCCTGCAATACATGTGCCTGTTCCCCGAACACCTAGCACAAGCACCCCCCCCCCAACCTACTGCATGGATCAGCATGATCCACGCTCATTAGCATGGGCTCCCTCCTCAGGCCTAACAATCTCAGAAACAGTCTGGCACCCATGCACCTTGCCACCCCCATCACCCCTGTTTCCTACTCCCCCCTCCCCCGGGTACTACGAGACAATGTCTGCTTTAGGCCACATGCCACCTCCCCATGTCCCTACACCCCCATCCTGGCCCATCTCCCACTACAATGGTATCTGGAGGAGTTGGGCGTCCCTTCTCAGCTCGCTCCTTTGCACCCCTCATACCAATGCCGCCTACCTTCTGCTCTTTCAATCACTGGGTCATTGCTAAATGTGTTCACTATTTATTATAATGATCTTGCATTGTGCTTTGTTAATTGATGAATTCCACTTTTGTGCCCACTGTTTTATCTATGTGTATCACTGTGTTCTAAAATGTGGAACCTTTGTAAAACAGCCTTGGCCTCAAGGTCTTTCCAAACATCAAAAAAATATTTCTGGCTTTTCTGGTCTCAACCTTCTACAAAGCCCTTTCCCTCTGCCTCTTATAGATTACACATCTGTATTTTGGTCCAGCATGCTGCTGATGCCAGACTTGGAAGGCTCCCCCCCTTAATTTCAGTAGCCTCTTCAGCCCAAGATCCACGTTCCCACTTCACATCACTGACCAGTGCTGCCCTTCCCCCAATTCAGCGCATGATGTGTGAAGTCACCCATTTGCAGGCTCTCTTCCTTGCCCTTCCCACCCACCTCAGTAAAAGACACACAAATCCCTATCTCAATGACTCTCCACCCCCCCGCCGCGCATATCACCACTCCTGGTAGCCCCCCCAACTTTAATGGTGGCGATGCGTTGTCTTTAGACTTTAACAGCCCCCCAGCATGGCAACAGATTGCAGTTATACGTAAATGCTGACTGCAAATACATTTGCAGGACTAGACATGCCTTTCCATGGAAATGTGGAAGAGCTATTTCAAGTCCAGAGATTGGTCCATTCTTTAAGGGGCATTGCGTCCCCCCCCCCATGTTCTACAACAGGAGTGCAACTTCTCATGCAATGTCAATGAAACACAAATAGCATTCAATCTTGAAAAGTATGTATCATCTACATCAGAGGATATACAAATATTACCCAGAATTACAAATGTAGCTGTAGCAAATTAAACATACCATTTAGTTCATTGTTGAGGTTGGTTTCCTTCAGCTCTCCACTAGACCCCCTTTCTTCATCGGTATCCTCAGCATCTCCAAGACTGAATGAAACGATCCTTTCCTCAGCAGCTGGCTTTGAGGGCATTACAGACACACTTTCAGAGACTGGAATCTTGCTCTCAGCGCAGATTCCGTTGATTAGTGGAATCTTTGCATGTTCAGCGCCAGGTTTTACTATTCTACAGTGCACATCCTCAGTGTTTTTCTCCATCAGGGGACTTTTAGAGGGACTACATTTGATCTCTCCTGTTGGTTGAAACAGTAAACATTTTGGCATGTTTGCAGCTTCTTTTGCTCTGAACTACTTGACAGAATGGCAGCGGAGGTAACTTATGCTGGCCTTCCCCGACTGCAGTGGATTAGTGTGGCACTTCAGTACTGCAGTATATGCCTCTTGGGGAGGGCTACAGGTGAATGTTACACCAGGAGCTCAGCTATTCATGCGAGCTGTGCTGCACAAGAAATGGGTGCAGCAGAAATCCATTTTATTTCGGACACCAGACAAAAAACAACTGACAGTACAGTAGAAATCAGTTACTGAATACACATTCACCACTCATCCTAGCCGAGCAAGGCCCCCCATGGTGCCCCTCCACCTGCCCTACTGACATAAGTCCAGCCTACCACACCCCTGTTCGGGTCATGGTTCTGTTCCAGCTGAATTTTTACATTTATTTTGCAACTTACATTGTACCCTGGGATTGACTGGATATTTGCCATGTGTGCCAATGACCTTCCTCCCTTACAGCCCTATTTCTTATACAAACTAGCCTTGGCTCAGTACGCCTTCTCCCATCACCAAATTTTAAATCCAAACATTCAAACAAATGCTTCTTCAAGTTCTTTGAAGACAAAAAAAAACAACAAGGTGTAGCATGATCCCATTAAGCCAATCTGAATTTTCATACAGTAAGTGCCCAACATAGAAACAGACTGATGGCAGAAAAGGACTGCTTGGCCCACCTGTCTGCCCATTCCCCTACTTATGGGATAAGCTGCAGATCTTGGTTAACCAACAGCCTATTTCTTCCTACCCCCATAAGACCCGCCTTGTGTTTGTCCCATGCATTCTTGAATTCTCCCAGTTTTAGACCCCACAACCTCCCCAGGAAGGCAGTTTTATCGTCCATCGTCCTCTGAAAAAAATATTTCCTCTCTCCATTTACCCCGAGCTGTCACCCCATCTTCAAATTGTGTCCCTTGCTCTCGCACATCTCTTTCTGAAAGATGCTACCCTCTTGGACATTGTTGATTCCACTGAGTTACATAAGTTTCCATCATGTCCCCCTCTCCTCAAGAGTACATATATTAAGCTCCTTTAGTCTCTCCTCGTATGGCTTCTCTTGCAGACCCTGCACCATTTTAGTTGCCCTCCTCTGGACTGCCTCCATCCTGTCTATGTCCTTGCCGAGATGGGGTCTCCAGAACTGGACCTGATACTCCAGATAAAGGTCTGAACATCTGTACAGAGGATAACAACTGCGCGGCGGTGACTTCCCGAGACGTGCGGCTGTTTCCTCAGCTGCCACTACTGACCCAAGCCTCAACTTCCTGGCCACCCTCCTGGTCCTGTGCTGCAGATCCCCAATCCAGGTACTACCGCCAAAGCATTACTCAGCCATCTCTAGTGGGAGACCTCCAATTGGTGCAGCTTTCTGAAGGCTAAATCCTATTGGACTGCTCTCACTCTAGGCTGCAGCCAATTGGAGCGCTTTCCTCCATTAGCTCAACACTGAACTCTAGTGGATTTTTCAACTAAGCCTACTCTAGTTTGTAATTTAACACTGTTAAGATTTATTGATTGTACCAGCCTGCACTGTGTTGGTTAACAAAATAAAAACTAGGACCGTCTGCAAGCAAAAGTTTTAAGCCAATTACTGGATTTTCTACTTTTCAACCCTCCTGTTTGTTCCAAGTTTCCTCTCCCCTCGCCTATTTTTTGTACACTGGACTTTAAGTGGATTTTACAACTAAGCCTACTGTAGTTTTTTTTCTCCCCCTCCCCCCCAGCCTCCTTTAAGTACTCCAATGCTCCACCTTCTCGTCGATCCAACTGGTCCCTGTCCGTACTCTCCTCTCATCCTTGCCCAAGGTGAAATAAGTGTTCCACGCACTGTTCTCACCTCCTACTATAGGCAGCTCTTTCAAGTGGTGCCTTTAATTTTCTTACTTCAAGCCTCACCTACCTTAATACCCCTTTTTCTACTAAATCTCCACTTGTTCCTCCAGCTTAGTAACAGCACTGTCTCCCACATTACCTAAAGCACTGTCTGCTCCACCTGCTTGTTGACTGCTCCTCTACTCCACTGGCATCTCCTTTTACACTCGTTTTCAAACCAGTCCTCTGCCCTACAATACTGAAGGTACGCATGATACTTCTCGTATCCTCAATCGCTCTGCTACCCTTATCCCTGCCTACAGCTCCTAGTGCCACCTCGGCAACCCCAATTTTCTTGCCCAACTTCCATTTCTCCAACATTCTCCAGCTACCCACTCTCCGATTTGACCTCTCCCCCCCCTGCTATTAAATAGGACCTGGATCCACATGGTCACCTATTCCCTAAAACACAGTCCCCTTCAGATCTGCACTATATGTCCTTTCATGCGACAAACTGTGGTATCTCCTCCTATTGGCTTTACTACTCAGGAGATGTTCATTCAAATCCTGGTCCAGCTAACACTACCCAGTCCTCTTACCAATGCTAAAGGACCAGCTGTAGGTCACATCAGGAGCCTTATACACAACCTCTCAACTGGAATCCTGGACCTCCCTCTACAAACCTGATATCTGCCTTACTAAAACTTGGCTCAAACCTTCAACTCGACTCGCACTGCTGCCATCCCTCATACAATCTTTTGAGGTTTGATAGACCTGTCCCAAAAGAGGGGGTGGTACAGCCATCTGTTTTAAAGATCACCTCAACCTCTGCCATTTGCTCATCTCCCACTGCGAAGCTATGCATGTCCTTCTCACTCAGCACCAAAACACTGTTCCTACAATGTCTCCTCCAATGGTTTAATAGGACCTGTGAGCTACTTGAACAGACCTCTGTCACGAGGTTCTTGTACTTGATGACTTAAATTGGCTAGGTAACTCTCAACCCTCCCTACTCACAAAGCTGCAAAGTTTCAGCTTGCACCAATTGATGTCCCCACTAGAACTGCTCAGCACTATAATAGACTGGATTATGACCAACCACCCTGAAAATATAATCTCCTCAGGTATTCTTGCCGATACCATCGCTGACCACTCCCCCACTTTTTGTATATGGGGAAAGGGTAGGCTAGCTCCGTCGAAGCCACGTTTCATTCATTTCAGAAACTATGCTCACCTCGTAGTCCTTCCTACTGGAAGTCTGCACTATAGACTGGTACACCCTCCTTAAATCTAGAAATGCTCAGACTGCTCCAATTCTCTTCCTGAACAACTATAAGATTCAGAATAAACACTGCCCTCTTGTTACCCATCAAGTAAAAACACAGGCCTACCCGCTGGCTAAAATCTGACCTACTCTCCAAGCTACATCAAAGGGACAAAAGTTGGATACAATATAAAACCTCTAGGCTATCAGCCCACCTAAACACCTACAGAGCCCTACGTAACTCCTGCAAGAAGGATATCAAAAAGGCCAAAAGTGCCCACTGTAAGGATCTACTAACAAATTCATATGGGGATTCAAAAAATTCTGGTCACATTAAGCTCTTCCTGGGTTCTAATCCTGCCCCTACTCTCAATGATATGTACTTAAATGGCATCCACCAACAATCCCAGAACCATCGCCAACTTTTTCAATACCCAATTCTCAGACCTTTCAAACTATACCTCCCTTTTCCCTGCCCAACCAATTTCGGCCACCCAATCTGTCGTCTCTGGGCCTACTTTCCATTTCAAGTCTGTCTCAACACGTGAAGTACTCAAGCTATTAAACAGCATATCCGATCTCACTGTGGTTGATCTGACAACCTAGGTCTTAAGTTCCTGAAGCTTACTGCTCCTTTTATGGCGGCACCTCTAGCCAAGATTTCTACACTCCTTGCGCCATAGTCACGTTCCTGACATCTGGAAGATGGCAAGGGTTACTCCAGTTTTCAAAAAGGGTGACCTCAAAGATCCAAACTATGTGCCCATAGCGATTCTGTCTGTTCTTAGCAGAACACTTGAGAAACTCGTAGCCACTCAAGCCACTGACTTTCTCCAGCAACAGGACCTTCTACCAACTGCACAACATTGTTTCTGCAAGGGTCATAGTACCACTACTGCATTAATAAAGTTCACGTCCCATACTCTAGTGGCCATGGACTCTGGTTCTCTTACAAGGGCAGTTTTTATTGACATGACCAAAGCATTTGACCTGGTTGACCACTCCATCCTTGCAACTACCCTCAGATCTCTAGGCTTTTCGCCTAATGTAGTTATCTGGTTTGGCAGCTACCTGTCTAATAGAACCAAGTATAACTCCATCCTATCGGATATAGCCACAATCAACATAGGTGTGCTGCAAGGTCTATCTTGGGTCCCCTACTTTTCTCCTTATTTATACACAATATCACCTCCAACCTCCGGCAAACATCCTCCCTGTTATACACAGATATTTTCCTGTATGCCAGTTCAAAAAATATAACTGACATCAACCTACACTTCTCCCAGGATTTCCAACAAATTCAACTGTAGCTGTCAGACCATAAACTTGTTTTAAATGCATCACAAACCCAAGCCATGCTATTTGGCTCAAATGCTAAACTTGAACACTCTCTACCTAACTTCAGAGTCTCCACTGCAAATGGTTCATCTGGGAATGTGGTCAACTTGTTTAAATACCTGGGTATCACCCTCGATCCGGCTCTCACTTTTGATCTTCACATTCAGCTTACCTGCAAATCAGTTAACGTGAAGCTTGGCATCGCATACCACTCCAGCTATGTGCTTACCCCCTCTGCTAGGCTTGCCATAGCACATGGCATTCTTCAGTCACTCACCTACGGGGTTGCAACTTATGCCTCTGCAAGTAAAGCCAGCTTTCGGAAATGGGATGTTACCTATAACATCTGTCAATATGCCTCCTCTCCCCCCAACTTAAACACCACTGCCTCCTGTACTCCAAACCTGGATGGCTGTCTCCCATTTCGACTAGATCCTATGCTTATGGCGCGATCGATATCATCCGAACAAAAATACCTAAACCCCCGACGGGTCTATTTCTAAACCAAGCTTCCAACTATGGCCTGAGCTCTGTAGTCAATGCCCCTATCCTTATCCCCAAACATCACTCTTCTCAAAAAACTGCTACACAAACACCTAGTCGATTCTTGTAATTGCTCCCGTTTCAAACCTCCCTAGACTGTCTCTCCCTCATACTTGCTCTCCCTTGCCACTGTATTCTTTGACTGTTTACGTTATTTACTTGCGATTATAATTTATTCCTACCCATAACTATTGTTTATTATGTAATGTACTGCCATGTTTACTTGCTTCTCTTGTATTGTTCATACCCTCCCGGGTCGTGCCTGAAAATAGTCATTGCCATGGCTAGTGCACCTTACCCGGTTAAAAACAAAAAAAATAAAACATTTTTGTTGTGGTTACTATCTCCCCCATTGTGTACTCTTCCCCTTGGTGTTTGTTTCCCAGGTGCATTATTTTGCACTTCTTTGCATTGAATCCAAGCAGCCATACTTCTGGCCATTCCTCCAACCTTGCCAAGTCCCTTCTCATCCTTTCCACGCTTCCTTGTGCATCAACACTGTTGCAGATCTTTGTGTCATCTGCAAGGAGACATACTTTTCCTTCCAGTCCTTCCGCAATGTCACTTAGACATTAAAAAAGGACTGGACCCGGTACTGAACCTTGCGGTACCCCACTAGTAACCCCCTTTCTTCAGAATGGACTCAGTTTACTACTACCACCTTCTGTGTCCTGTTGTCCAGCCAATGTTTTACCCAGGCTACCACCCTGGGACCCACTCCCAGACCGGCTAATTTGTTTACTAATCTTGTGTGGAATTGTGTCAAATGCCTTGCTAAAATCTAGGTAGGCCTTGTCCACAGCCCCTCCCTGGTCTACTGTGGTCACGGTTTCTTAGGTGATCGCAAGCTGCTATACTTTCCTAGTACCATCTTAGAATATATTGTGTAGTCCCAGGCTCATTACTGCACCCCCAAAAAGAACGGTTGTGAAACTTACTGCAACAGTAGGTCTTAGAGGTTCCTCAGTAGATCACATATAGGACTGTGGCGGGCACTACGGCAGATGTTTCTAGTAATACCTGACAGGGACTGCCCACCTATGTCATGTGACCGATCGCCAGCGTGACTTTATATAGTGGGCGGTCCCTTACACCTGTTTCCTCAAGTTCTCCAGCTGAGCCAGGAAGAGGCATGACAGCAGAAGCGAACAGGATTTGGAGTCCCTGTGGAAACAGAAAATGAGGGGAAGGAGGAAGAGAAAAATATGACCTACTGAAGGAACCTCTCGAAGATCTACCGTTACGTAATTTCCTACGTAACTGTACTATCTTACTTAGAGAAGGTTCCTTGAGTAGGTGATCACATATAGAAACAGTCCCAAGCAGTCCCTCCAAGGAGAGACAGAGAAACCAGGGAGGAGGAAAACTCAAACGCAAAAAACAGATCCAGAATGGACCCAGTCTAGGACAGAAGGCCCTGCAGGACGGCTAGGCCAAAGCCAGCCCTCCACCTAGAAGCCATGTCCAAACTGTAATGCTTGGTAAAGGTATGGACAGAACTCCAAGTAGCGGCTGCACAAACGTTCCGTAGGAAGGCCGCGGAGGCAGCCATGCCCCTAGTAGAATGACCTCTGATAGAACCCGGCAGACGCTTTTCAGACTGTATAACAGGTTACTCACCTGTAACAGGAGTTCTAGGAATGGTATATGTTGTTCATCCACACTGTCTGGCAGGTTCCTTGCCACTTTAAATCTTGCGGGAAGGTCTTCAAGCTGGCTCCTCCCACCCACTCGGGTGGTAAAACTCTCGGCTCCGCCCCATGATGACAGATCTAGCCCGCTGGAAGCCAGGTTGTGCGTCGAAGCCGGGTGTGTCGTGTGGATGAACAACATATACCATTCCTAGAACTCCTGTTACAGGTGAGTAACCTGTATTTCTAGGGACATGTTCATCCACACTATCTGGCAGACTCCTTGCAGTTCTCCGGGAGGAGGGAGGCAAGGCGCACACCCCCTACTTATGGAATAATGACTGGAGAACAGAGGCCCCAAAACCAGCATCCTGGCATGACTCAAGGTCGATGTGGTAGTGGGTAATGAAGGTGTGTGCTGACTTTCAGGTAGCAGCCCTGCAGATTTCCTGGATAGGGACGTCCATGGAAGCAGCCACCGATGCAGCGGTTTGGCGGGTAGAAGGAGCTGTTATCCCTCTGGGAGGCTCCATGCCTGCCAACCTATAGCAGAGATCTATGCAAGAGGTGACCCACCTGCCTATCGTCCACTTGGCTGCAGGTCTGCCAGGTACGGCTTCAGCATAGGTGACAAACAGCTGGCGAACCTCTCCCGGAAATTCAGCCATCCGCTCCTTGTAGTAAGCGAGCGCTCTTCTAGGGTCCAAAGTATGGAGCCTATATTTGGCCTCTGAGGTGTGACTGGGGTAGAACACCGGCAGAGTCAACACCTGATTAAGGTGAAACTCCGACACCACCTTTGGAAGGAATTTCGGGTGAGGGTGCAGGACAACCTTGTCCCTATGGAAGACCAGATAAGAAGACTATGGAAAGTGCCTGGAGCTCTCCCACCCTTCTGGCTGATGTGAGGGATTCAAACCCAGGTCTGGTCTGCTGAATATCACCATATCTGCAACTCAGAGCCTTAGACCACTGCACTATACTGCCTAATAGAGAATCTTCTATTTGAAGATGTAGCATTTTCTGGTCGACTCCTTATGGGACACCTCAATGCTGAGGACCTTGTAGGAAAGACCCAAGGCCTGGAACTCTAGCCGCTCAGGAACCAGGCCGTCAGGTGCAGGGATTGAAGGTCCGGATGGAATACCTTGCCCTGATTGAGATCAGGTCCGGGTGGGCTGGAAGCCGCCTCGAGAGCCTGGAACTGAGGCTGAGGAGATCTGGATACCAGAACTGGCGGAGCCAGTTGTAGTACCAGAATCACCTGCACCTTGTCCCCGCCTTGAGAAGCACCTTATGGATCAAGGAAAATGGGGAAAGGCGTAGAAGAGGCCCAGGGTCCATGGCCTCGAGAAGGCATCCCCCTGCAGCGAGCCCTGCTGAGGGGGGCGGGCATGAAACAGTCTCAGCTTCACATTCTCCCTGAAGGCAAACAGGTCCACCTAAGGTGTGCCCCAGTGAGAGAACAGATCTTGTACTACCTCCAGCAGGAGAGACCACTCGTGGGACACAGCCCTATCTGGCTTAGGGAATCTGCCAGGGTGTTGAAGGCTCCTGCCACATGGATGGCAAGGAGATCCACCTCCAAGCTGCGCATGAGTGACCAAATGCGGAGAGCTTCCCTGCACAGAGGCATGGAGCGCGTCCCACCCTGGCGGTTTAGGCAGTACATGGTCATGGTATTGTCTGTCTGGACCTGAACCACTTGACCCCATAGAAACTGAGCGAAGGTGGTGAGGGCTAGACAAACCGCTCAAAGCTCCAGCAGGTTGATGCGGCATCGGGACTCCCGACGGGACCAGAGGCAGTGTGCTCTGAGCTCCCCCAGATGGGCACCCCAACCCATCAAAGAGGCATCAGTCGAGAGAGACAGTCGGCTCGGGGTGGACAAATGGGATGCCCTCCTGCAGATGTGCTGGAACGGTCCACCACTGGAGAGCGTTCTATACCCCCTGGGTCATTGCCACTAGCTGATCCAGCTGATCGAAGTGTTGTGACCATTGGCTGGCCAGCCGCCATTGAAGGGGACGCATGTACCAACGGGCCCAACTGACCATGCTGGTGCAGGCCGCCATGAGGCCCAGGAAGTCCCAGGCAGGGCGCAATTGCCCAACCTGAAATGATTGGGAAAAGGAGAAAAGAACCTCGGTCCTGTCCGCTGGGAGCCATGTTCTGGCTCGTAGAGAGTCGAGCTCTGCCCCGATGAATAGTATCACATGCTTTGGCACGAGTTCCGATTTGGCCTCGCTGATGAGGAGGCCAACCTGAGAGCAAACCTGAAGGGCCAGATCTCTGGACTGCTCCACCTCCGTTCTGGAGGGGGCTGCAATCAGCCAGTCGTCCAGGTAGGGGTACACCCAGACCCTTCGGTGCCGCAGGAATGCTGTCACCACTGCCATGCATTTGGTGAAGACCCTGGGAGCTAGGGAAAGGCCGAAGAGGAATCCTCTGCCCTGAAGCGAGGAATCTCTGGTGGGACAGACAGATTGGGACGTGAAAGAACGCGTCCTGGAGGTCCAGAGAACAGAACCACACGCCTCATTCCAAGGATGGGATTATCTGAGCCAGGGTGACCATCCCGAAGGTCCGAGACCTTAGGAACCTGTTCAGGTTGTGCAGGTCGAGAATGGGGCGCCAGCCCCCCCCGGTCCGTTTTGGGACCAGGAAATACCTGGATACAAACCCCGGGTCTGGAGGAGGATCCGCCGCCTTCCTGATCACCTCTTTTTCAAAGAGCTCGGTGAGCCGACAGAGGCTGCAGACCCTATAGCTCTCTCGAGGGGCGATTGCTTGGAAGGGCGGGCCTGCTCAAACTCCATGGGCAGGCTCCTTTCCTACCACCTCCAACACCCAATGGTCCGTGGTGATAATGGACCAGGCGGAAAGGAAGTGGCGGAGCCGTCCCCCCACGGGGGGGAACCCAGGGGGGAGTGACGAGGCTGGGGGCGACACCCCTCAACCCGTCACTGGGCAGGCTTAGAGAAGGGACGAGCCGAGGGACCTCCTGGGCCTTTTCCTCCCTGCTTCCTATTAGAGGAAGCTGCAGGCGTGGGTTGGGGTGCCAAGCGTGAGCCTGCTGGCCCTGGTGCTGTTGGGCTGGATGTGCTGCAGGCGCAGAAGGTCGAAAGGACTTGTGTTGCTGTTGTCGACGGCCCTTGTCCTTCTGGGCGGAGGTGACCAAGTCCAGAGTGGCACTGGACTTTTCGATCCGCTGGAGGTGACCTTCCACTCCAGGGCCAAAGGGGACATCCGCCAGTTTATGCTGGGTATCCGCTGTGAAGGTGGATATCTTCAGCCATGCTCTACGGCACATGGCCACTGTGGCCGCAACCGATCTGGCAGAGGAATCTCTGATGTCCAGAGCCGTTTGGAGCTGCTGTTTTGCCACCGCCCTTCCCTGGTCCTGTACCTGTCCGACCGTGGTCTGCAGGTCAGCCGGGAGATGAGGGATCACCTCATCCAGGGAGCCCATGAGGGCGTGGGAGAAGTGTGCCATCAGCACGGCCGAGCTGGCCAGGCGGAGGCCATGGGAGGATGCAGCGTACACCTTGCGCCCGGCACAGTCCAGCTTTTTGGACTCCTTGTCTGGGAGCTTATCCACATCCCTAGTGTTCCCGGAATGCTGGAAAACGCTATCGGTGACCAACCCCTCTGCAAATTCCCTCGGTCCAGTATCTCCGTGAGGGGATACTTGGCCCACTTGGATACAGGCTCGAGCTGCATCCTGGTGGACTCTGAGATAAGCCGAAGCAGACCCATGAACGACGAAGGGCGCTCATCCATTGACTGTCCCCCGGAAGACTCCAGATCAAGGGGCCTGGAAAACAGTGAGGAGTCGTCATCAGACTCCAAGGAGTCTGCGAAGAGCTGCCTGGGGCCTAAGCCACCCTCCACCTGCTAAGGACAGTTGGGAGTGAGGGTGACCGACAACCAGTGGGGCAGACCCTGACCCGACAGTCCTTGGTCGGCGCCCCCCGATTCCGGTTGTGGAGGCGGAGGTTCCACCACAATCGGCAGGGCAGCTGGTTTTGGCCTAACTGACCCAGGCTTGGGGCACCAACCACCGCGTAGGTGTTTCAGCTCGGTGACAGCCACTTAATGGCCGGGGAAGGTGGACGGCTCGGCTTGTTCCCGGACAAAAGGAGCTGCTGTCACATTAAGTCCTCAGAAGGCCGACGTCAATTTGCCGAACCATCTTCTGAGGAAGAGAGGACGACGAGCGGCGCCTGGGTGTCATTGGTGTTGGCTGGACCGAGACGGGTCCAAGACAGAGACCTCGGTGTTTCCAAGGGTGGGTCTGGGAGGGAACAGGGGACACCCGCCTTCCCTAGGCTCGAGCCTCTGACCGGGACTCCAGCACAAGAGGCGAGGCAAGTCCTCGGTTTCCACCGGGGGAACCAGTGAAGAAGGGTTGTCTGCTTCAGTCGACAGCCCATCCGACGGGTCGAGAAAAATCTCGACCGCGTCAACGGGTGTCTCGGCCGGCTGACCTGACGGGGACACCGTGAAGCCAGCAGCCTTAGCTGCAACCTCGACCGAAGTAGAGTGTTGACTGTCCGGGGAAGGGAACCTCTCCCGCTCCCACGAACATAGGCAGTGGGACTTACCCTTCAAGTCCTTTTTTGACCGAGAAGAGTGTCCCGATGGCCCCTCTCCCTTCGTGGAAAGAGACTGGCAAAGCTCCTTAAAAGAAGCTGTGTAGGAAGATCCCAGAGAGAGCGGGATAAATGCCACGACCGAGGAAGATGAGGATGCTTCTGCCCATAGGGGCGATCATCTGCTCCAGAAGTTGCTCAGCCGAGCCAGCTGCACGTAGCAGACCTCCTTGGACTTCACGATTGGGTGGCGCTTCGGGGCACCCAAGCTGTAATTGGGCAGCGCGGTCTTCAAGGACACTGGCCGAAAACAATCTACATAACTCAGGCCTGCGGGTCGTGATCAAGGCCGAGGCAGTAGATGCACATGGAGTGCAGGGCCGTCCTGGACATCTTCTGCCTGCAAGGGCACTGCCGAAATCCAGGAGTCGATTTGTCCATCGCAGCCACGAGAGAGTAATTTGACCGAAGTCTTGAGAATTTTAGAACTATTTTCAGGCGAACCGAAGAATTAGGATCCAGTCAGACCCCATCTGGAGTACTACGTGCAGTTTTGGAGACTGCATCTACGCAAGGACATTGACAGGATGGAAGCAGTCCAGAGGAGGGCAACTAAAATGGTGCAGGGTCTACATCAGAAACCATATGAAAAGAGACAGAGCTTAAAAGGTATACCCTTGATGAAAGGAGAGACGGGGGGGACATGATAGAAACTTTTAAGTACCTCAAGGGAATCAACAAAGTCCAGGAGGGTAGCATCTTTCAGAAAAAGATGTGCAAGGACAAGGGGGCACAATTTAAAGTTAGAAGGGGGACGGCTCAGGGGTAATGTGAGGAAATTCTTTTTCACGGAGTGGTGGACGCATGGAACCGCCTTCCTGGAGAGGTTGTGGGGTCTAAAACAGTGGAGGAATTCAAACATGCATGGGACAGACATAAGGCAATTATAGTGGGGGGTTGCAGGAAATAGGCTGTTGGTTAACTAGAATCTGCAGTTTATCCAGTAGGTACGGAAATGGGCAGACTGGGTGGGCCAAGTGGTCCTTATCTGCTGTCAAAGTCTGTTTCTATACACAGAGCGTTAAGGAAAGAACCTGAGCTTCCAAGCGGTAAGGAAGATCTAGCGTCATGGGGCGGAGCTGAGAGTTTCACCACCCGGGTGGGTGGGAGGAGCCAGCTTGATGACCGTCTGGCATTATTTAAAGCGGCAAGGAACCTGCCAGACAGTGTGGATGAACATATCCGTGTCCCTAGAACATAGAATTTGACGGCAGACAAGGACTGCTTGGCCCACCTAGTCTGCCCATTTCACTACCCAATGCTTAGACTGCAGATCCTAGTCTGAGTCCACTATGTCCTCAGGAAGGCTGTTCCATGTATCCACAACCCTCTGAAAAAATACTTCCTCACATTACTTTTGAGCCGTCCCACCTCTATCTTCAAATTGTGCCCCCTTGTTCTTGCACATCTCTTTCTGAAAGATGATACCATCTTGGATTCTGTTGATTCCCATGATGTACTTGAAAGTTTCTATCATCTACCCCCTCTCTCACCTCAGCTTTAATCTCAGAGGTCTTCTGGTGCAGACCCTGCACCATTTTAGTTACCCCTGCCTTCCAAGACAGCTCGAAAGGAGAAGTGTGAGCTTTTCCAGGACAAAGGTCAAGTCCCAAGGCAGAGTTAGGCTGCGGATGTGGGGTGGGGGTTGAGGTGCAGAATCCCTTTCAGAAAGGTTTGAGACCTCCAACTGAGCCACGGGTTTACCATCCACTAGCTTGTGGTATGCCGAGATATGGACCTTCAAAGAAGAGTAGGACAGACCAGTCTGATAAGTTAAGGAGATATTCCATGACCTGTGGAGCCGAGCAAGAGAAAGGGTTTCAACCCTTAGCGGTTGCCCAAATGGAGAACTGCTTCCACTTCATGGCATAAGTGGAACAGGTAGAGGATTTTCTAGCCTCAATGAGGACTTGAGCAACCCTAGAGGAAACCCTGAAGCGAGAGATCACTATGTCTGCAGGAGCCATGCATGAAGATGCAGAGTCCTGAGCCCCGGGTGCAACAGTCGACCTTGATCCAGAGTCAGGAGGGCGTGAGTCACTAGAAGTGGAACTGGCAGTTCCCTGGAAAGCTGCAGCAGCGGGAACCAGATTTGTCTCGGCCGGAGAGGAGCGATGAGAATCATCCTTGTCTTCTCTGCTTGAAACTTAAGAACCCTTTGCAGAATGGGAAACTGAGGGAATGCGTACACAAAGGGGACCCGCTCGATTGCCTCTTTGAGCAAGAGCAAGTTTACCTCCTCATGAACTAGAAGGACCTGGTCCAGACAATAGAAGGACTTCTGGGGCAGAGTTTCCAGAGGAATTTCCGGAAATTCTATGGTGTGTCCAACAGACACTAGTTGCAGGACCCATTTGTCGGAGGTGACCGCTCTCCACTCCTGCGCATGGGGGCGAACCTCCCCCCACCTCCTCCCCATCGCGAGACTGAGGAGGCAGTGGGTCGGGGGAGTCAAGTTGCAGGACGTTCAGGGGGAGGGCCTCTTGCATGTTTGATTTTTGGAGGCAGATAGGGTGGCTGGACCTGTGGCCTTATGCTTCCCTTGGCGACGCACCTGAGCGTTCTGCCTCTGGGTCCCTTTCCGAAAGGGCTGCTGCTGTTGGGAGCCCGATTGGTACATAGACCTCACAGACCGAAGGGCAAGGCCCTTGTCCTGTAGGTCTGATATCCTTTGGTGTCCCCACCAAAAAGCACCAAGCCCCTGAAAGTAGCGTCCTGAATCGCTGACTGAACTTCGTTGGCAAGTCCAGAAAGGTGAAGCCAGGAATGCAGTCTAAGGGCCATGGCCGTTGCAGAGGTGCGAGCCACAGAGTCAGAATCATAGGTGGCGCGCAAGGCATGCCTACGAGAAACTCTGGAGAGGCGAAGATCTTTGGAAGTTCCTCTTTCAAAGGAGACGGGTCCATGGACTGGACTTGTGCTTAAAAGCCCGTCCACGGTAGCCTTCTGGCGGGAGACCATGTGGGCCACGTAACTGACGAATAAATCTTCCCGAACTGGTTCATCTGCCTCGACTGTCAGGAGAAGAGGTGCTCATGTGCTTTGGAGCCGAGGAGCAATCATGAGCCGCAGAAATGACCAGAGTCGGCCTTGGAATGAACCTTCAAGAACGGGGCATCCTTTGGCGCCTGGTAAATCCTGTCCGCATGCTTGGGGTCAGTCAGGAAGGTATGAGGCATTTGCCAGATGATAGTGGTGAGGTCTTGGTGAGGTGCCATCCAGGGAGGAATGGGGACCAGAGAGATTCCAGGTCGAGATGTTCCGCCAGTCTGTCTCATGGGGTCCTGTTCCTCAGACTCCCAGGTCGAGTAGTCCTTCATGGACGCAACAAATCTGAAAAGGCAGGGTCCTCGGGAGACTTGGTGCCTTTAGTGTCCTCTGGAACCTCCTCAGAAGAATCGTCCACCCCCTCTAAACCATCATCGTCCGCCTCCTCGACAGGACGATGTCTGGTATCCAGGAGGGAAACGTACTACAGGGTCTTCCCTGAGATATGGACGGTGGCAATGGAAGAACTGCTCGGGGAAGGAGACCTGGGCGATTGCAGTTGTGGGAGCCTAGTCTCTAGGTCCGAGACCAACTCTGACCGAGCCCCCTGCCACCAAGACTGGATTAGTCTTGAAATCCAGGGTGACAGGGGTGGTGGGGGGTGGAATAGGCAGAGGCTGAGGAGGAGCGGGAACCGGTGGAGGATAGCCCTGGAATCCCTGAAGATGTAAATAGGGATTGGATCCAGGGTAGACCTGCCCAAAATTAGTCCGGAGCGGGGCCCCTGGGTAGTAGCCCCCAGAATATCACTGCAGGTAATGCGGGACAGTTTGGGGTCTGGTATACATTCCAGTTGTCCGATCTGGTGCTGGGGGTATCCACGTCGGACCTGCCGTTGTGTAGATAGGTAAAGGGTCCAGTGTTGGGACAGCCCACGTCAGGACCGGCACCACCTAATCTGGCGCCGGAAGGGTGTCTGGTCTGGATGAAGGGGTCCTGGCAGCAGGACCTGATCCGGTGTCAGGGCCAGAGGCAGAGGTGCCGGGATCCCGACAGAAGGTGGAGGGGCCTCTATAGTAAGCCCAGGCCAAAGAGGAGCCGCCTCCTCCGTGACCCTGAGAGGGGACCACGGAGTAGACCCTGAAGCGTCGACAGAGTAGAGGGGTTCTCAGTTGTCTTCGCCAGAGGTACCCGCCAGGGAAGGAGGAGGAAGAGGGGCTTTCTCCCTCTGGTCCCGCCGGATGTCAGGCCCTGATGGGGGAAACTGTACCCGTGCGAGTACCCACTGCCTGGGTAGTAGTCTTACCACAGGCTGACTTAGAGGCAGTGCGGTCGCCAGAGGAGCAGACAGAAGACTGACCTGCCGAAGATTTACCAGACTTGCCATCCTTGCTGGGCAGCAGCTGGGCCTTGCTCATCAAGGGCCTGGTGTCATCCGCAGAGCGCTCCCTAGATTTCTCCTTATGTTTTTTTTGGAAGGAGCAGCCTTTTCAGACAGACTAAGCTGATCCATTTTCTCCTCGAGAGAAGCCAGGTGGGCTTTTAGTAGATGGGACTCCAAAGCCTGCTGTCTCCTCTTTTTTGTGGCCTGGTTGAAGGTCTGACACTCGGGGCAGGAGGAGACTGGATGGTCCGGGCCTAGACGGAGGACATTTGAGGTGATAGTCTTTGTGCGGGATCTACGTGCCACAGGATGAGCACTTCTTTGAACACATCAATAAGAAACACAAAATTAGTAAGAGAAAATCCGACGCAAGACACTCGATCGCTATATGAAGTGTGCTATGCGACTGACGAGGCGACAGCAGGAAAGAACTGAAGGATAGGCATGGGGTCCGCCCACTATATACAGTCATTCTGGCATCAGTCACGTGCCACCAGGTGGGTGGTCCCCCGTCAGGTATTGCTAGAAAAGTCTGCCATGCAGCCTACCAGGTGGCGCCAGTCCTATATGTGATGACCTACTGAAGGAACCCTCTAGAAGCCACATCATTAATGTAAATACTGGTACAACATGGGTCACTCCAAGTAGCAGGCATGTATACAGTAAGACTTACTGAACATTACTGCCACAGGACAGTTCCCTCAGAATTTTTGGGCCATGTTTACTTTTACCATCTTCAGTTGTTTCACCCTATAGTTTACACATCCATGGATCATAAGACAAATGTTCTGTTAGATTATTACTGTGGTAGTGACCAAGTCTCATGCAACATGTACTGCTCAGATCCAGAAACTAAAGCAAAGAATAGTTACATACGTTCAATTTTTCTCTTCATTCTAGGGCAGACGAAAAACCAGACGATGAAGGCACAGATACACGCACTGCCCAATGCAATCAGGATGGTGCCCCACAAAGGAATCTTGTCAAGTCCAATCACTAGGAAAGAAAACAGGAACCTTAGTTTTCAGGGCAACTTGTGCCCACCAACATGCACAGCTCCTCTTCCTCGGGGTTTAAGAGACTGCAAATCAGCAAAGAACATAACATGAAGCTCCAAAAGCCACTTGGGTTCAATCCACAGTCACTGTCCTACGTTACCAACACTTGCTACTGCTAGATGTACATACATTTCCATTAAGAATACTGTTAGCTCAGAAGCACAGCTACATCGTTTACTTCAGGGCCTTGGAAAATCAGTTTAAGAATTGGTGGGGCAGGTCTAGCTCTACCACATGCCACTGGATTTTTAAAACTGGTGTTAGATAAAATGTGTGCTGCCTGCCATGAAAAAATGAAAGCCACAACTAGCATGTTGAGGATTTCTTTCCCCCCCAGCTTTCACTTTCAGAGGCAGTATTGCACTGCTACACCTCCAGAAAGGTAAAGTTGGACTACATGTTCTCACTGAATTACTGTTAGGGAAGCTGGCTCTGTGGCACCAAGAGGTGGGGCATCAGCTTGCACAGATGACTGACAAGGTTGGGAGGCTAGCAAGAAGGGTAGAGTGCTGTATCTAGTGCTGGTGGTGAGATAGAGGCATCTGTGTGCACACTCCAGCCTGAGCCAGCAAGCCACAGGGCTGCTCCCACAGCCAGTACATCAATTGGCTCCCTAATGCATCCTCAGTCCCCATAAAGCAACAATCAGCACCCCCCCCCCAAAATACAATGGCAGGACCTGAAGGCGATGCTCTAGACCTTGATGAACACCTAAGGAGCCAGGGCAGCAACAAGGCTAAGTCCAGCAGATAGCAACATACTTAGAGTGCCCTAAAGGAGGCGGGGTGCCAGACAGTAAGAAACATCCCCCACAGTTTTAATCAATAAAGACCTGTTAACCTTGTAAAGAAAAATTACATTTTCATTAGTGATTTTCTTATACCCTTGATCTCCAAGCCAGTTCAGTCATTATATTCTTTATTACTACAGGTGGCTTTATATGACAACTGGCTTGAAGCCACCCGACCTGAATTCTTAGTCTGCTTGTAACATCAGAATTTCCAAGGCAAGAGATTGTGATGTCAAGGTTAGAGCAACGAACTACGAATGAGCTTAGTACAGTACAGCCAGCAGACAGAGACCTGGTTTAGTCAACAACCTCGCCTTCATACAGTGACATTCTGAGCAAATCACAACCACCCCAGTGCTCCCTGTCACCCCTGAATACAGGCACTTCTCTGGTTACCAAAGAAATAAAACAAAAATGGTCTGTCACAGCGTGTCACTCTCAGCAGATATGACCAAGTGTAATAATCAAGTCAGGGTTAGAAAATGGGACTGTCTGGTGCAGCAAGTACCTCCCTGAACTCCCTTGGATGCACCCAGTCTGGTCCCACTTTCAGATTAGCGAGTCTTCAGAACACTCCTCTGAAAATGGACCAAGTGTCCACCTCCATTCCTCCAATGTTCCTCTTACTTTTTGTGGCTCTTCTTCCTCTGAACACTGAACCAAAGTATTTAAGAAGGTCTGCTGTTTTATGGTCTCCCCAAATACATGCTTTTTAGCTTTATAATCCCACCCTGGCATTCCTTCTTGCCAGCATTCGATGGCCCTACCAATTGACTGCACATGCCTCTACCACACCCGTGTCCCTGGCAGGAGAATCCAGACCCCTTTGGGACTTGCTGCCTGGGGAGGTGGGATGATAGTGTGCTTGGTGACAGAAGAGACCACCAGATGGGGCTGAGAGGCAACCAGGCTGAAGGCTGTGACTGGAGAAAAGAGCAAAATAGACAGTATACAGAACAGAAAAAAGGGGGATAAGGACGCTACATATTCCAATTCAATATAATAAAGTGTCTCAGTAAATAGCTGCCTAAAATATACATTTTTTAAACTACTTTCTGCAATACAAAGATCACTATTTTTATTATAATCATTAACAAATAAATTACTAGCATGTTAAAAAATCAAAAATACTAAGACTTTCTGTAAGTGTATGGAATCCCCTTTCACATATAGCAAAGCCAGTTGCAAGACACTAGGCAGCCTCTTACGAATCCAATCCGCTTCCTTCTATAACGTGGAGGAGTCCACACAACCTACTGGTGTGCTATACAAAGGTACACAACAGCAGCCAGACATTTTCTAAACTGTCAGGAAGCTGGGATGGAAGAGGAGAGGTGTTACAAATTTAAAGTTTATTTTCATAGGGATGGAGCAGGGGCCAAAAGAACTGCAATCCATTTTTTTTTTTTTTTTTTTATGCTTTTAACTACATTGCTTAAGCCTTGGTCTGGTGAGCCTTTAAAAGGTGTGGAACAAACAGGAAGTGGGAGAGGACCTGTGGAAATTTAGCATTTGAGCAGTTCTCTTTTCGTGTAGTATTAAGCTAATGGAATAACTCTGCATATACACTAGTGTGCAGCCTTCTGTAACTGGCCAAGGCCTACAGCCTTCTGGAAGATGGCAGTCCTGCAAGGTAAAAAGGGTAAAACTGCATTTAACATCATCCCAGGACAGACTTAATTGTTCCAATTTGTAACCACACTAATTTTTAACTACTTACAAGGCACGCCTGTGAACATGATAGAGAAGAGATTGATTGCTACAGTACAGGCATAGAAGACTGGCAGTGCTCACAGGCCATTTGGAACAGGGTCTTCCTACAAAACCAAGAATGTTCAGTCAAGGATTGGCAAACCAACAAACTGGAGTCAGAAAACAGAAACCAAACAATAAGGTAGATTATTAAGTCAAAAACTGATGTTACATGAATATCCATAGTCACATTAACTTGGGAAAAGCTGGTTCTGTGCTACTGACCAGTCAAAAATCACTGATAACCAGAGTGCATCCTGAACACAGGATGTCCTTGTCAGACAGTGGTTCATGATGAGTGACCACGTGTTGCCACTATGTCCAGACCAGCTGGGATGGACTGGCTTGCCAGTATGGGAGAGCTCGGAATGACTTCTCACACATTTCCCTGTGCCACCAGACCCTCCACAGCAACATTCACCCAAACCCTGGCTCCAGAGCACCAAGGTGCCCCCACCCACCCACCTGACAGACCTAGAGACCTGCCTGCAGCACAAAAGGCTGTTCACAGCTCAGCACTCTGTTACTGAAGCTACAGAATCCCTAAATCCATGCTTAAATGTCTGTCCAAAATTGGTGGAAGATCAATAAACACAGCCAGGCCATTCAAACAGGTGGTTAGGTAGTTTAAGCTGTACGTAAGTAGCCTAAAGCAAAACTAAGAATGTACATAATCTTTTACTATGTAGATATGGAATTTCTTTTAGTGTCATAACATTTTCAGTCATCATCCAACTGAAGTACAGCAGTCAGGAAGAAAAAATTACTCACTGCAGTAATCTTTCTTCCATGGGGTCCTTTAGCATCAGTAACATTTTGCACTTAGCTGGCTAGGTGCAACTGCCCCCGTGTGCCTTTAAGAGATTTTTTAATGAGCATAGGGCTAGCCAATCAAAAGACAGAAAGGGGTGTGAACTGAGTGAAGGCTGTTAACTGCTTCAGAATTTTAAGGAAAAACGAGGGCAAATGCCCCAAAAAAGAATTAACAGGATTCAAAAAACATGCAAATGTCCAAAAGTGGAAATAGAAACAGCAACACGAAGTAAAAACTCATCAATAACAAACGCCAAATTTGGTACAAGGTGATGTAAGAGACCTTCTCCGACACGTGAAACGGGGAGGAAGGGTGGGAGCCTACTGATGCTAAAGGACCCCACGGAAGAAAGATTACTGCGGTGAGTAATTTTTGCTTCTTACCCCAGGAGTCCTTTAGCATCCGTAACTTTCTGCAGACTATCAAGCAGTACCAAGTGGGAGGCAGGCAGAGAACCTACTTAGGAAAGAGGATCTGAAGAACTGCCCTACCAAATTTGGCATCAGATGTGGTCTGCACATCCAAACTGTACTGTTTCACAAAGGTGTGCACAGATTTCCAGGCAGCTGCTTTGCAGACATCCAGTAGGGGAAATGTCCCTTGCTGCTGCAAGCGAGGCTGCAGTGCCCCTGAGCCCCACTGGAGGTTGTTGACCAGCTTTCTCATACTAGAATCTAATACAAGAGACTAACCAACAAGAAATGCTTCTCTTGGCAGTTGGTCTTCCTCTGCCTACATCCCTGTAGGTGAGGAACGACTGCGTGGAAGAGCCTCTGGACTGTCTAGTATGCTCTAGGTAGTGAAAGACTGCTCTTGACATCCAAGCTGTGGAGCTTTTGCTCACCAGGAGTAGACAGCTCACTAAAGAAGACAGGCAGAGTAATGGATTGGTTCAAGTGAAACTGAAACCACCTTTGGCAGATATTTCCTATTTGTTCTGAGCTCAACTTTATCATTGTGGGGGATGATGCAATTCGGTTCAGTGCACAGGGCCTGTAGCTCTGAACTCCTCCTGGCAGACGTAATGGCTACTAGGAAGATGGTCTTCCAAGTTACAAACTTGATGTAGGCCGTGGACATAGGCTCGAAAGGTGGATTCATGAGCCCATCTATGCAAAGGTTCAGGCTCCAAGGAGGAACAGGCTCCCTGGTTGGAGGCTGGAGGTGCAAGAGGCCTTTGAAAAACTGTTTAAAAATGTAATGACAGACCCTTCACTATCTCCAGCACCCACTTGAACGATGTGATGAGGGACCAGTGCTGAAGATATAGGGAGAGTCTGCCTCCAACAGGAACCGGGGAGGCGACCTGGACACTCACATCAGGACTTAAACTGAGAGGCACATGGCTGGGTAGAGGTGGATCTTTGGCCCCTTCTGCACCCGCCTCTGAAAGACCCCCTGTACTGGCTAAATTCAGACTGGCGATAGGGACTAAGGCCTGGGAAAAACCTTCTGCCCCTACCGCCCCTGGGACGGGATCTCTGAGGGGTGGCGGGGTTAGGCTTGGATGAATGGCTCTGCCAGGAGGCCTTGTGCTCATAGACCTTTTTCATGTAGTCAGCGGTTCTGTAATCAAACATTTTGATCACAGCGAAAATCCACGGCCTTGTTCTGAGGGTCTGTGGTCAGACTGGCCGTTCTAAGCCAGGTGAAGCGTCTCAGATATGACATGGGCCATCACCCTAGAGGCTGCATCATTACTGTCATCTGCCATGTGGAATTGGTACATAGTAGCTTCCAAGGCAGTTTGACTTATCCACCAGCTCCTCTACCATAGAATCTGATCCGTTGCGGGCGAAAGCCTGGACAGATTTCCAAAGGGCTTTCGATATTTGGCTGTGAATGCTATGCAAGAAGTATGCCCGAGAAGCATGGAAGCTGTGGCATACAGTTTCTTTGTTATAAAGTCAATTTTTGGAATGCTTGTCGGGAGGGTGACAAGGAGACACCAGCTTTCTCAAGCTGCCTGCTGCACTATACTCATGTGGCTAGGGTGTGCTGACAGGAACTCTACCATTTTTAAACAATTTATATTTTCTCTCAAGCCGCTTATCAACCCTTAGTACTGAAGTGGGGTGTTTAAGCACCTTCATGGTATTTTTTCTAAACGCATTATAGATAAGGACGACCGGGGTCTTTGAGGATGAAAGACCCTTCATCTTCCTATAATCTCAGCCTTCGACATCCTAGATGGGCTCCTGTGAAGGGAGGTCCAGGGTATCCAGCATATTTTGTATAAATGAAAACAGAGGAAGGATCCTTGTGGTCGACCCAGGGGATCCCCAAGGTGAGGGTCCGGAGACTCCTGGGGCTCAAGGCCCTCAAAATCCATGACAGGGGCATCACAGAATTGATCTGCATCACCCTCACAGTCTACAGAAGAGAGAACTGTGGAAGAGTGCTTGCCAGCCCCAGTAAAGAGAGAACCTATCTTTTGAAGGGTCTGAAACAGTTGCCATGTCTTTTCCATATCTTGCACTGACAGAAGAACTTGTGCAGTTTGTAAGTGCCTTTTTTCTGAATGCTTTAAGCTGCCTGTTGTCTCACTATTGGCTTTCCCAGGAGCAACGGGAGCATATCTGTCTTGACAGAGTTTCTTTTTAGCCACTTCAGAGGCTTGATCAAGCTTCCTTTTTTCGTCACTCTTATTTTTCAATTTGTGAGGAACTTCATCTTTGGAAGCTTTATTTTTTTTTGACTGGGATCTGGAGGGTTCCTCAGCACCTCTGCTTTTGGTATTAATATTTTTGAATGGCCCCTCGTCGGAAACCTTCGATTTATCCTCAGCCATAATTATCAAAGGTTTGTCTGCTATGTTCACCAATTTAAAAAGCAAACCAGTTCTGGACCCAAGAACTGAGTGCAGGTTTCTGTGAAAATGCTACCGGCCAGTCCTGCCCCAGTTAATAAACTGTCTATTACCAGTGCCTTTTTTTGGTTGTAAAACTGGGATCTATCACTGCCAATCTTAATAGAAAACCAGTAATACTCAACTGTGCACAGGTGACTGCTGGACCCTTACGGACAGTCCTGCAGATGATACCAAGGTCCAGTAATACAACAAAAAAGGTGTCCTCGTAATTGCCAATCTAAAGAGACAACCCCCAGGCACTGTTTAAGTTTGAAATCTACTGCAGGTGCCGTCTGAGGTAACACAAGGCAACTGTCCTCAATTTGACAGTTCCCACAAGAAATTAGTCAAAAATGAAGGAAACTGCCAAAAATAAACACCCACGATCAAATGAAGCTTTAAAGTAAATAGTCGCGGTAAAAAATAAAGGCTAAATAGCGCCGTTGCGCTAAAAATAAAATTTGCAAAGCACTAATGAAAAAATAAAAGTGGTCACTCAGCACACTAAAGAAAAAGATTTATGAGGAACACTTTACCCAGATAAGCACTAGGAGGCTGTCAACAAGGAAAGTTGGGAAGACACCTCAGAGGCAATATGCTCAGTCCAGCGGAGAAAAAAAATTCTGAAGCAGTCAACAGCTCTCACTCAGTTCACACCTCCTCCGGTCTTGATTGGCTGGCCCCATGCTCATTAAAAAAGTCTCTTAAAGGCACACCTCCAGGGCAACTGCACCTAGCCAGCTAAGTGCAAAAGTTACTTATGCTAAAGGACTCTTGGGGTAAGAAGCGGAGTTTCATCTCCCAGTTTTTATTTTTCTAATTTTCTCCATTGTGCCCCTCAGAACTAGCTCACTTCCCTGCAGCACTCATTGCCCCCCCCCCCAACACACACTGTTGCAAAAGACTGCCTAAGATGTCTGCAAAGTTTCCTGTAGAAGTATATTTAATGAATTACAACAGTCACTAAATCTCACACTGTAAATGATTTTTCAAAGCAAAATGTCTCACCTTACGGAGTATAAACATTCGAACAAACAAGAAAAGGAGAGCAGACATGATACCAGACAGCAGAGGCGAGATGAACCACGACAACACTGGAAATGAAAAATAGAACAGTTACAAAACACAGCAATTCATATACAGCCATGGCCTAGATCTAGACTACCAACAAAACACTGAACACTGAAGAACTATTTCTATGCAATTAGTATGCTAAAACATGGACCCAACTTCAGATTGGCAGAAAAACAGACAGGGTAGTCTTGTAGTCTACATAAAGCAAAACAAAAAATGTGTCCTATCTGGTTATCTCTTCCATTTCAAGGACTACACAGTTCTGGGAAGACTTCATTAGTCTGTGCGGCACTGATTATATCTGCAAAATATAGTATGGCAAAAGAAAGAGGAACTGGAGAACGGTCTATACTAAAGAAAGAAAGGGTATCCAAGACAGTTAAAGATGGATAGTAGGGGAAAGGTGGGATACCAACTACCTATGGAATAAAGTCCATGTATCCAGTGTCAGTAGCTCAGTAGGTAGCACACTCCTGAGGACGGGAGATCAGAGGGCTGTGGGTTCAGTTCCCACATCTGGCACTTGGGTTAATATCCCAGTACTGACACTGTAGTGCAGCATGAGGGGTGCTGCACTTCTGAGGTGCCGTCTTTCGGATGAGACATTAAAAACCGAGGTCCCATCTGCCTAGATTGGTGGTAGTTCAGGTGGATGTTAAAGATCCCATGGCACTTATCGAAAAAGATTAGGGGAATTTCCATGGTGTCCTGGCCAAATTTCCCTCATTCACTAAAAATACCACCAACAGCTTAATCTGGTTCAAGGTCAGTTGGCATTCATCTGTATCCCCCTCCCCGGGTCGTGCCTGAATAGGCAGGATAAGTCTAGTGCACTTACCCGGTCAACAAAAACTAAAACTTAGGACCAGTTTAGGCCAATGAGTACCAAATGATGGCAGTCTTCATATTCTGGAGCTCAATATGTATACCCTTGAGCAAAGGAGGGAGAGAGGTGATATGATCGAGACATTTAAACACCTTAAGGGCATAAACAAGGTGAAAGAGTCTAACATGTTTAAATATAAGAAAAATAGCAGGACAAGAGGACACAGCATGAGATTAGAGGGAGGCCGATTAAGGGGGAATGTGAGGAAATTCTTTTCACAGAAAGGTTGGTAGATGCATGGAATGGCTTACCACAAGAAGTGGTGGCTATGAATACAGTGCAGGGCTTCAAACAGGCATGGGATAGGCATAAGGGAGCAATACAAATGACTATGAATAGATAGGTCACTGACAGAGCAAAGGCCGATGGCACATTTATAAGGTAGAAAAATAAATGGGCAGACTGGATGGGCCGTGCGGTCCTTATCTGCCGTCAACTTCTATGTTTCTATGTTTCTATATCATTCTCTCTAGAGCAGGGTTTCTCAAATGGTGAGGCCAGCCCCACAGGGGAGGCTCAAGAAAGTCTGAAACCCCATTGTATTTAAATTCTGAGTTTTAAATATTTTATATGAAGGGATAGGGTAAACAAAGATAACAGTAGGTAAATTTATGCAATTAATTATCAATGACCAGGAAAGGCACCCTGGAGCCATGGTTCATTTCAGGTGTACCCAAGGAAGGGAAGGGAATGAATACAATTCAAAAGGTAACTGCAAAACAGTCAAGCAATACAAAATGAACAGTAGTGCAAATAGCAACAAAGAAATGATGAGCGGTAACAACTGACCAATTAAGACTGGTAGCAGAACAGACCAAATTACAAGGGTTAAGCAGAAGGGTACTGTACTAGCAGCAAGGAGAGCAAAAAGATCCTGAAAAGTTTCTTAAGAGCAGGGTAAAGTGGGAGGAGGCAGAGGTGGGTAGAAGGGTTATTCCAGATAGAGGGGAAACAGAACAGTCTGACCCACGAACATACTGCAGCAAGGGGTAAGGCTGGCCAGGGTGGGGGTGTTACAATAAGCTGGAAAAAAAAAAAAAAGCTCCAAGGAGTTTTCACTTTATTCATAATGCACTGTGCAAAGTATGCCATTTTTCTATGGGGAGGCCCAAGATTATTGCACTACATGGGTGAGGCTCAGGATGACAATGTCAGAATGAATGCCCTCTGGTATAAAGCTCCAATGAGACTGCCCTCCAGCTTGTGCGACACGGCAGTCTCTCCATGTGCTACAGTCTGGTAATGGCCTTCCAGCCTACTAGGAAGAAAGAATTTTTACATAAGGAACTGCCTTCCGGTGAGATTGCTGTCAGTATCTGAGAGGGGGTGATTTCCACGCACAATCAAATATTTCTTCTGTATGTTAAGAATTGCAGTGGGACCAACAAACTGAAGATCTCAGTGCTTTTAAACTAACATGCACTGCAGGCTATTGAATCTCACACTGCTGCAATCCTGCTCTGTCAGCTACAGGAGATTCTGGGATTTGTAGTTACAGAAAGTGTCAGTAGAATCAGGCTTATACAACCATCTACAGTGCAGTAAACATTAAAGAATCATTTTTCACATAAAGTGCAAACTGGGAGCACCCCCAAACTATTCTCTTTCAACGTCACCTTCCAGTTTTGTAAGATCCTATCAAAGCATTACAGCATAATCACTCAAAACTGCATTATCAAAAAATCCTGTTATTGTACTAAATTGATAATCTAGTACAATAATCCTTTTTTAGAACACAATTCTGCAGTAGCCCCTCCCTCCACATACTCTCCTCTGAGGCCGGGAGATCAGAGGGCTGTGGGTTCAGTTCCCACATCTGGCACTTGTGTTAATATCCCAGTACTGACACTAAGTGCAGCATGAGAGGGGTGCTGCACTTCTGAGGTGCTGTCTTTCGGATGAGACGTTAAACCGAGGTCCCATCTGCCTGGACTGGTGGCAGTTCAGGTGGATATTAAAGACCCCATGGCACTTATTGAAAAGAGTTGGGGAATTTCCCCGGTGTCCTGGCCAAATTTCCCTCATTCACCAAACAAATACCAGCAACAGTTTAATCTGGTTCAAGGTCAGTTGGCATTCGTCTGTATCCCCCTCCCCCAGGTCATGCCTGAAAATAAGCAGGATGTGTCTAGTGCACTTACCTGGTCAACAAAAGCTAAACAAATAAATACTTAAATTACCCCCAAACTTACCAATTTTCAGCAGCTCCATCCACCTAACTCCTTCCTGTCCTTTTGCCACCAGGGAGAAGCCAATGGTTGCTCCCACAATGCAGTGGGTACCAGATATAGGCAACTTCAAAAACGAAGCAAATAACTGCCAAACAGCAGAACCTGAAAAGAGAAAGAACTTTTAGAAACATAGAAGTTGACGACAGATAAGGACCGCAAGGCCCATCCAGTCTGCCCATTTCTTTTTCTACCTTATAGATGTGCCATCGGCCTTTGCTCTGTCAGTAGCCTATCTATTCATAGTCATTTGTATTGCTCCCTTATGCCTATCCCATGCCTGTTTGAAGCCCTGCACTGTATTCATAGCCACCACTTTTGGTAAGCCATCCATGCATCCACCACCCTTTCTGTGAAAAGAATTTCCTCACATTCCCCTTAATCGGCCTCCTCTAATCTCATGCTGTGTCCTCTTGTCCTGCTATTTTTCTTATATTTAAACATGTTAGACTCTTTCACCTTGTTTATGCCTCTTAAGGTGTTTAAATGCCTCGATCATATCACCTCTCTCCTCCTTTGCTCAAGGGTATACATATTGAGCTCGTTAATCTGTCCTCATATGTCTTCTGATGCAGTCCCTGCACCATTTTGATTGCCCTTCTCTGGACTGCCTCAATTTGGATTAATGTCCTTGTGAAGGTGTGGCCTCCAATGCACACATGTACTCCAGATGGGAGGGCCTAACCAGTGTCTTGTACAGAGGGATTAATACCTCCTCTACGACTTGTGATACCCCTACTAATACACCCTAACACCCCCTAGCCTTACCTACTGCTTTCGGGAGGTCTGCTTGGATGATTTTAGGTTATCAGTGATGATGATGCCCAAGTCTCTTTCTTCCTTTGTGACTGCTAGCAACTCCTCCCAGCCTATAGGTGGCTTCAGGGTTTCTCTTCCTATGTGCATGATTTGCACTTCTTTGCATTAAATCCCAGTTGCCACTCTTCTGACCATTCTGCTAGTTTATCCAGATCTCTTCTCATTCTGCCCACCCCATCTGGATCATCTACTCTGTTGCAGATCTTGGTGTCATCTGCAACCAGACAAGCTTACCCTCTAGTCCATCTGCAGGGTCACTAATAGAAGATGTTGAGAGAGGACTGGCCCCAGGACTGATCCCGAGGTACCCCACTTGTGACCTGCATCTCTTCCGACTGTATACCATTTACCACCACTCTGTTTCTGCCCGTCAACCAGTTTGCCACCCAGTTGACCAACTTCCGACCCACGAGCCTACCCAGCTTATTTATCAATCTTCTATGTGGAACAGTGTCAAAAGCTTTGCTAAAGTCAAGGTAGGCGCATCAACTGCTCCCCTTGGTCCACCACTCTGGTTACCCAGTCAAAGAAATCTATGAGATTAGTTTGACAAGACCTTCCTTTTGTAAATCCATGCTGTCTTGGATCCTAGCCCTATGGATTCCAGGTGTTGCACTATCCTTTCCTTAAGGAGTGCCTCCATAATCTTGCCCACTACTGAGGTAAGACTGACCGGTCTGTAGTTCCCGCCTCCTCCCTGCTACCACTTGTGGGCGGGATCACATGAGCCCTTCTCCAGTCTTCTGGGACCTCTCCTGTGCTCAGAGACTCACTAAACAATTCTGCTAATGGCTCTGCTAGTTCCTCCTTTAGCTCCTTAAGTACCCTGGGATGTATGCCATCAGGTCCCATTGCCTTATCCACCCTGAGCTTAGCAAGCTCTTGTAGGACCCTTTCTTTTGTGAAGGGAGTAGTGCTCACCTCCTTCCCCCCTGTGTCCATGAGCTGTGGGCCCTGCCCTGCCTTCTCTTCAGTAAATACTGAGCAAAAGTATCTATTTAGGATAGAGGCCTTTAAATTCTCCATCAGCACAGTTACCCTTTGTGAGAGCTCATGTGGTCCCTGCCATTCAGCATACCCATCTTGACCTCCAAATATCCCATTCCAAGACCGCCATACAACAGTCTGGTACCTCCCAAGTTCTTCCCTGAGGTAGGGCCCTGCCACCCGAGCAACTTTTTGCTAACTTATGTCTCCTTATGTAGCCTGAAATGGCTGGGCAGACAGCATTCAGCTGAAGGATTAAAGGCACCAGAAGGACAGACCACAGTGGCCAGCCAAAGCATCACCTGTTCATCAGGTGCCCAATCCAATTTTTCATTTGCTCCCTCAGTATTCCACATGTGAATGCATGCTCCAGTACTCTTCTTCCAGACATGATCAGCAGCATCCCCCCAGTCAACGAAGTGGCAGCAATGAACCGAGCCGCACAGCCCTCCCCCTAGCAGGAAGAGAATGTCTTAGGACATTCCATTCTCAGTGCACCAACCCTCCTGATGACCCAAGCTCAGCCATGAACCTGGATAACCAGCACGGCAAGCAGCAGTACCACTGATGGCTGCACTAGCCTTTTTTTTTGCCAACTTGCTTACCAAGTCTGCAACACAAACTGATGTTGAAGCTGGGGCACTGCATATCAAGTGTCAAAGTCTGACAACAGTCCTCTTTGGATGCCACATGATTCTACACAAATGCTCCCTGGTAGCCTATATGACTACCCCATGTAATACAACAATTTACGGAAGAAACAGTCCTTTAAGAGAAAAAGCCCAAAAGCTACTCATGTATACTATAAACCACAGTGGTCACGATATCAACAGTGGGCCTTCAGACAGCGTGATACATCGTTAAATCACTTACATCCCTAGTTCCTGTTCAGCATCTCCTACACTGGACACTAATTACAATTCATTTATTAAGACAGTCAAACTAAGGAGTTCGTTGACCAAGATCCTCATTCAACTCCTATTCTATAGCTGCAATGTTGGGAGATAGTGAAACAAGCTATAATGCGTGGGAGCCCTTAGTATTAACTGAAATCAAGCAGATTACAACCTTAATGTATGTTAGAACATTGTTATATACGTGAATCCATTTTTTTTTGCAAAAGTTATACCATCGATGCGACATCACTATGTTAACCCATCGATGGTACGTCACATCAATGGTGTAACAGGGATCGCTCTGTGCATGCGCACAACTTGAACAGATGGCAAACTTGAAACTGCCGCGGCAGCAAGAGCATAAACTAGAGCACAGTGGCACTGACTGAACAGTAAGGGCCTGCTTCATTTTTGTAATTGTTATGGGTACCATACACAATATAATGTATGGTACATCAGCAACCAGTTAAACTATCTCGCGGATGCCATGGTGACTTAAACCTCTTGAGCTTCTCTCTCAAGGTTTAAACAGTCGCTGTGGCAACCGCGAGATGCTCATACGTTAACCTGTTATTAGCTCAATGTGCTCTTTCTGACAAAACGTTTGCATAAACTGGTCAGCTAAAAACCACTGAACTTACCAAACATGGCACTGACAGAGCCAGCCATCAGCAACTGTTGGGTGGAGTTGTACATCTCAACATCAATAATTCCCTTCCGGATGGTCTCACTCACTTTAGCACCCAGCAGTACTGCACCCAATGTTTCAAAGATGGACGCCAAGATGCATGCCTGACGCAGGGTCACCACACCTGATCCCACTGCTGTCCCAAACGAGTTGGCCACATCGTTGGCACCCACAGAAAATGCTAGGACAAAAGCAATGATGAAACCCAGCACAACCATCCAGAGATATTCTCCAACTGGGCTGGCAGCTGTTGCTAGCTCCATGAATGCTGTTGACTTAATTGGGCTGGTAGCTGCATCAGTTACTGCACTGGTTACTTGCAGTATAAATGATGTTGTCAATTCCATTTTCACAATCTTATGTGGCACTTTTAAATTAAAAAAATAAAGTAACTTTGCAATTATATACAAAAAATGAGGTATGAAAATACTTTTCAATAAATAAGTGTATCACAAATTAAATATGATGTAAACTTTTAACGAATATGTACGTATATTACTGTTTGTTATCCACTATGTATAGTGGTCAGAAAGTTTTTGTGGCTCAGTACAGCCAATATGATTACACGGAATCCCATTGTGCAGAAAATGAGTGAACCCAGTTCTTCATCCTGCAACAGAAGATAAAAAAAAGTCAGAGACCCCTTTTACACCTGTCATCTAACTCCAATAAATGTAGCCCCCAGTTAATTTTACACCCGAGATGTTTACATGGTTAGCAATATACTAATCATATTCCAGTACTAAAGTCATAATAAACAGAAACAGACTTTTGATGGCAGATTAAGGACCACTTGGCCCATTTCCCTACCTACTGGATAAGCCACAGATTCTAGTTAACCAACAGTCTACTTCTTCCTACCCCCCACCAGAATTGCCTTACGTCTGTCCCATGCATTCTTGAATTCCACCATTTTTGACCCCACAACCTCCTCAGGAAGGCCATTCCACAAGTCCACCACCCTCTCCGTGGAAAAAAAAAAATCCTTTTGTTTCCCCCAAGCCAACATCTCATCTTCAGATTGTGTCCCCTTTATCTTGCACATCTTTTTCTCAATGATGCTACCCTCTTGGACTTTGCCGATTCCCCTGAGGTACTTGAAAGTTTCTATCATGCCCCCCTCCCTCCTTTCGAGGGTGTAAATATTAAGCTTTTTTAGTCTCTTCATATGGCTTCTGGTGCAGACCCTGCACCATTTTAGTTGCCCTCTTCTGAACTGCCTCCATCCTGTCCATGTCCTTGCCAAGATGGGGTCTCCCAAACTACATGCAGCACTCTAGATGGGTCTCACCAACTGTCTGTACAGAGGGATAGCAACTTCCCGTTTTCTACTGGTGATGCATCCCAGTATCCCCCAGCCCCCCTTACTGCCTTCTCTCATTGCTTGCCTACTTTAAGGTCATCCGACACGATTACCCCCAGGTCCCTTTCCATTTTTGTTATTGTTAGTACCTAAAGGTGCCACACATTTGACCATTCCTCCAACCTTGCCAAATCCTGTCTCATGCTTTCCACCATCCCTTCAGTTTTAGGAGTTATTTCAGGACTCTGAATGGACTGGTATCGACCCCCTATCCAGGGTGCTTTTATTTGGTTTAGGTACCTCCCCCTCTTGTGAATCTGGGCATAAGTATTAGTTCAATATTCCCCTTTCATGGTCACCCCTCTGCCCATGCCCCTTCCTTATTAAGCCTCACTATCCCTGCCTTGGTCTTTGCTCCCTAATGTACCTATAAAAAGGTTTTATCCCCATACTTAACTGAGTTGACCATCTTTTCCTCGGTTTGGGCCTTTGCTATCCTGGCTGCCTTCCCTGCTTGCTTCTGCTTCAACTGTTACAGTTCTGTCCTGCTCTTTCTGTTTCCTTATACTTCCTGAATGCTCTCTTTTCCTCTCTAACCTTCCCCACCATCTCTTTCAAGAACCAGTGTTTTTCCCCTAGTTTTGTTTGCTTCACACAAAGGCTTGTTGCCTCTTATGGCAGTTTTGATTTTACCCCATTGTTCTTCCATCCCTCCTTCTTGCCCATTTGCTAGTTCTTTTCTGAGGAACACTCATTTTGACAAAGTCAACCCCACTGAAGTCCAATACCCTTGCTTTTGTATGGCTTGACTATGGCTGTGTTTATGGTCAACCACACTGCTTGGTGGTAGTTTGTTCCCAGATGGCTACCCACTTCTAAATCTGAGATCCCCTCTGTCCCCGTTTGAGAGCATCAGGTCTAAGACTACTCCCTCCTGAGTGGGTTCCAACATTAGCTGTGCCCCCTGTAGGGCACTGAGAAGGACCTTGCTCTTAGACGTGGCTGCAGCAAAGGTGCCCCAGCTAACATCTGACATATTCAGGTCCCCAACCAACAATCTCCTCTTTTACTGCCATTCTAAGCATGCCTTCTATAATTTCCTTGTCAATTTCCAACTGTCATTCACTGTAACCTGGTGTCTGCTATTTGAGCACTAGCCCTTGCTTAGCCCCATCACCCCCCCCAGGTCTACCACAATATACCCCCATCCCCTCTTAAGACCTCCACCGTAGCCCTCTTTCTTTAGTTCTTCCGCCACGCCTCCCTCTGCTCCCACCCTCTCGCCTAGTCTCCCCCTTCGCTCCTACCCCTCTCTCCAGCTTTGTGCCACCAGCACACCTAGTCCTTATGTCCACGCTTTTGGCAGTCTGTATATACTTGTTAGGCTTTTTTGGTTTTTACATATTGTTTCATGTATGTACACTATGTTGCCACCTTGACTATGTATACATTCATGTATACTATGCTGCTACTGTGCTCCGGTTACATTTCTCAGGACCTCCTTGTGAATGAGCTTGCTCAATGGAGGTATTCCTGCAATAAACCTGAACTTTATTTCCTCCCAAGACATGGGTCTGTATACAACACCCACCCCCTCCCACCTGTGCGGATTGTGATCCCATTTCCTGTCTCCCAAGTGACCCATGGTGCCTCCTCTCCTTTTACTCTTGCTTTGATCCCTTCCCTTACATAGAGAGCTGCTATTCCTCCTTTACCCTCCACGTCCCTCCTGTAGATTGTGTACCCTACAGAAGGAAGGAAGTGGCAGAAGGAAGCTCTAAACTCAGTAGCATCTAGCTAGGATTCAATCAAGGGAATAGCATCACAAAATAAATGCTGGAAATGCAAAAGTAATTAAGCCAAAAAACTGCCAAGCTATAAAGATTTACCCAATCACCAAACAATGGTAGGGGTACCAGATTTGGGGATGCCAAAAAGAGAGACACTTAGTCCTTCCCTCAATGAGCTCTTGTAACAAACCCCCAATAAAAAGGTTTAAAAGTATCCACCTCCTTCACAGCTCATTTACTAGGCGGTCCTGGGTAGGAAAAAGTAAACTAATAATACAACAGGATAGAGAAGATACAGGAAGACTATTTGGCAGCTGGAAGAGAGGGCATGTCCTCATAAGAGAACATCTGGTAACCCCAAACAATGGAGCAATTCTCAGGCGACAGGGCATGATACATACAGTCTGCTTTGTACCATTCTCTCCACCCCTTTCAAAACGTTATACTTTCCCATTTCTTTCTGCAGAATTTTGTAGAGCTAGGTCATCTTTACTGCTTCTTTCTGGAAGACCAGCTCTGACTGCACTTTTACAATTGGGGGGCGGCGGCAACGGCTCAACATGAAATGCTGCAAAAACATTTTAAGGAAGCCCTTCCACAGGAGACCACATTCCAGTTGTGAAAATTTTCTCCTTTCGTTTTTGCATAGTGGGCTTAAAACCAAAATTGTGCAACAACCCCTAGTTCACTGCTGGAAATGGCCAAAATTAATTGAATACCCTACAGGGAGTTTGACATTTCCACAGTTTGTCACTACAGGTTATTCACGTTGACTTTTGGCGATTAAATGCTACACAGGAGCAGTCCTCGACTCCTTCCCCACTTTACTCCTCGGGTTCAAGTTTACCTCTGAAACTATACCCCCCCCCCCCAAACTACTGCGTGGGGGTACTTGCCCGAAACCAACCGTTACATCCAACTGGTAGAACACTACCTATATCAAGAGACTCTGCCAGATCGGACTCGTGCTAGCCAAAGGTTGCTAAACATTCAGCAAGAGTGCATGGCAAAGAAACATTTCTGCATCAGGCAAAACTTCAGCCGTTCAAAATTCGAATCATCGCATCGGTTTGGCGCCCATTTCGAACAGCCAATGCAGAAGTGGAAAGGAGGGCAAAAAGGAAGCTGCGCCTTCCCGCCCCAACCGGCCCCGTTCAATTTCAAGCCTCCCGCCGCTGCGTGTCATCGCCGCCCCGCCCGCCGCTGCCAGACGTCGGGTGACATCATTCCATCCGGCTGGCAGACAACCAGAGCAGACACCTGTCCCATTTAAAAAAAAAACCTGAAACCTAGCATTCCCGATTTGACAGCTATATTGGTTGCTCAAATACCGCAGCCCTACCGCAAAGGGCCGCCTGCCCCATCCCGTCTCAATGTCTCCCTACGTACACCAGTACCGCAGACACACGCGCACACTAAAGCGAAACCCAAGGGCGCTCGCTAAAGGTGGATCACGACCGAATCCTCCCGCGAGAAGGACAACTGCCCACCTCTCTCCGATCGACCTTTCCATCACCACTGATCACAGCGGACCAACAAAGGGCCCCGCAGATTGTGGGCAAAAACACTCTCCACTATCGCCCGCCGGTCCTGCATGGCGGGTGGGAGTCGCACCTCACACAATGCACTTGGCGTGCGGCCACAGCCGGTCTCCCTTCTCTCCCCGGCAGCACGTGCCTGCGGGAAAACCACCCTTGGGGCTCCGACTCGGATGACAACGTTGGGTCGTTCGCCAGAAGTTAGCCGAACCAGAACGCCCGGAATGGAGAGGAGCCACCGCCAACGTTCCCCGCGCGCCACAGCCTCAGGAGCATAACGGTGACCTGCTGCACTGACAGTATTACCCGCGCGCCTTCAGACATCCCAAACAATTCGTTCAACAGATTAAAAAAAACAAACAAAAAAAAACACACAAGAAACCCACACTCACCAAGTCAGCCGGCAACGGCGTTCAGAAATGACTCCCCAGAAATCTCACTAGCGAAGCAACCGGATCCGGCGGGTGAACCCTTATCCCTCGCGCGCCCAACAATCGAAGGAAGAATGAACGAGAACAAACGCCACGACCGGCCGCAGCGAGGAGTGAAACTTCGAACCGCTGAATCTGAAGTGTTACAAACGCGGACGGACACAATCGGTGAAATCCCGTTACGGCTCCTGTCAGATAATAAACCTACGTTCTTCTGTCGCCATTATTCTACCGGCTCCGGCTGTGTGACCTCACCTATATAGAGGATGAGGGGGCGTGGTGTGTGCGTCACGGGACGTGATCTCTCTCTTGGGCGATGTACTTACCAACATTTGCCTGTCCGTTCTTATAGTGAATTTAAATCAGCAAGTCACGTGATGTATTCTTAAAACATTCGGGGGCACGTTTAAAATTAATGTTTTATATCGCAGTAGGGCACGCACCGCGCTCGTGACCTCACTTGTGAGGGGCATGAATATGCACTGGGCCGACCGTGCCAAATAGCGCCTTCCTTCAGAAAGGTGTGCCTCGGGGTACGGTCTAAACGCAGCAGCACAGGCAAGGACACCGGAAAAAGAGCAAGCCAGGCTTCGCTTTTTTTGGCCCTACGGGACTTACTGCCCCTTTCAGGGTCGGACTGAGGTACAGGGAGCCCACCTGAAAAATCTACAGGGTTAACTCATGAAGGGAAATCTCAGCGGGGATGTGAGGAAGAATTTTTTTTTTTCATTTATTTATTGAACATGCCAGAATTGCAAACCTTTGAGTTAGAGACTCCTTTGCAAAAGCTCCACGGCAAAAATACAAGCTAACGGTTTGTAGGGGACATTGTGGCTGGCCTTCAAGGGGGTGTGAGTCTGCAGATGATATTAAAATTTGCAATAGGGTAGACACTCAGGAAGGGGTAGAAAAAATAGATTTGGGGAGGCTTGAGGCACGGTCAAAGAGGTGGCAACTTTCATTCAACACAGAACAGTGCAAGGTCATGCATCTTGGCTACAGGAACTGGAGGGCAGGGTATTGCTTGGGGGGGGGCAGAGATCTGGAGGTCACGGAACAAGAAAGGGGCCTGGGCATCACTGTATCGGGGGGGACATGAAGATGGAAAGGCAGTGCGGGAGAGCAGTGGCTAGGAGTGGTGGAATGCTGGGATGTTTGGAAGGGGGATCACCAGTAGAAATAGGGAGGTCATAGTACCCTTGTACACCCATGTGGTTAGACCGCATTTGGACTACAGAGTCCAGTTCTGGAAGCCATACCTCAAAAAGGATGTGGGGAGGCTGGAGCGAGTTCAGAGGAGAGCGACAAAGATGGTAAAAGGGTTGAGCCACCTCTCCTGTGAAAAAAGGTTGAGGGATCTGAACATGTACTCCCTGGAACGGGTTGGGGGGGGGCATGATCGAGACCTTCAAGTACCTTAAGGGTATAAACAGGGTGCTGGTGGAAAGCATCTTCCAGATGAAGGAAAATCAGAGGACGAGGTGGCTTGGCCTACAGGTGGAGGGGGTGGCAGTTCAGGATGACATTAGGAAGTACTATTTCACAGAGAGAGTGGTGGATAAGTGGAACAGACTCCCGGAGGCAGTTGTTGGAGAAGAAACAGTGGAGGGATTCAAATGGGCATGGGACAAACACGGGTGTGTTGAGAGTGGGGGGGGAGGTCCAGGCAGATAGCTAGACAAATGAGCAGACTTGGTGGGCCTTGTCAGTCCTTTTCTGCCGTCACACTTCCATGAATCTATGAAAACTGTACAATACAAAGACCCCTCCTAGCTGGGTAATTACCGCCCTATCTCTCTACTTCCCATCCTAGCTAAACTACAAGAGCACCTTGTTCTCTCCCAACTTGTGTCCTTTCTCGACTCCTCCTCTTTCTTCACACCCTACCAGTCTGGATGTAGGAAGTCACACTCCACCATCTCCTCACTTCTAAGGCTCACCAACACCATCCTCACTGGTAAGAATCACGGGCACATTACCTCGGGTATTTTTGTTGACCTTGCCAAGGCCTTTGATACTGTCTCCCACGGCCTTCTACTATCCAAACTCTCCCATGCTGGACTTTCAGGAGCAGCTACCAGCTGGTTCCACTCCTACCTGGCAGGCATGTCATAAGCTGTAAGAATAGGCTCTTGCACTTCTATCCCTCTCCCTGTCACTGCTGGGGTCCCCCAAGGCTCAGTCCTCAGCCCAATACTGTTCTCTGTTTTTCTAAATGACCTGCCCTTCGTATGCCCACACACGTCCATTCCCACGTACACTGATGACACTGTATGCATCAGGTCCCTCCACCTCTGAAGCTGCCTCTAGACTCCAGGAGGACTTCAGTGCTGTTCAGCTTTGCTTTCGCTTGAACCAGTTTTTTTTTTAATCCTAAGAAAACTGTCTCCCTAACTTTCGACACAAGGCAAAGACTCTCCCAACTCCCTGCCACGCCCACTTTCCACACCATTGATGAGTCCCCCTTGGAGGATTGCACCTCATTCAGATACCTCGGGGTCTGGCTTGACCAGCACCTCAACTTTTCTGTTCATATCGACTCAATCCACAAGAAACCATCCAGAGCTGTGTGCCCTTTATCTCAACAGGGCCTGCATCCCTTTGTCCACCCGCAAAGCAATCGTACAGAAAATGATCCTCCCAATTCTCGACTACGGGGACGTAGTCTGCAGCGCGGCCCCTAAGTCGACCTTAGCCAGACTAGATCCCCTCTTCCATTGCTCCTGCTGTTTTGCCCTGGACTGCCCTCCCACGACACATCACTGCGACCTTTACAAGTCACTAGACCTGCCTTCACTACAGGATTGGAGACAGGCACACTGTGCCAGGGCTACAGCGAACCTCTGGGCACAGTCCCTTCCCTCCTACCCCAAGTCCACCCTCTCAGCTCAGCCCCCCCCCCACGTACTCACTCAGGAACACAGACTCCCAGCTTCTTTATGTCCCACATATGTCCACATCTAAAGGCCAAGGTGCCTTCAACTACGGCATGCCTAAATTATGGAACTCCTTGCCGGCAGATATTGAGCATATAGACAACACTCAGCATCTCAACTATCTTCTCAAGGCGCATTTCTCCTCCACCTGTACATGCACCTAGCTCCTCCGAGCAGCTTAGTGCCCCCTCTTCTAAAATTCTATTCCGCACTACGTGTAGTACCCCGGCTCAATACCAAGCGTACTCCGATCCCTGCCCGCAGCAGACTATTTGATACAAGGTCCTCTGCAGCTGCTGGTTGCTAGCATTCACTGACCTCTGCCCCAGCAGAGTGCTTGATAAGAGGTCCTCTGGGGCCGATCACATCTAGCTGCTCACATCCATTTGTAACCATGGTGCTCTCAGTGTATGCCTCTTGTATGTATTCAGTGTGCATGAGATAGGCAATGCATTGTAAATTTCTTGTACGTGTTTGTTGTACTAATCTCCGGCTCGTTACCTGGATCTCCTATTTACATTGTAACCATTTGCGATATTGGCTCTGTAGCCTTGTACTGTTTGCCATGTTTATTGTACTGTATATATTCCTACTTCCCCCTCCCCCGGGATGCATATGGAATCGAGCGTTTCACCACTCAGTATGCCCTCCTGGTAAAACTCTTAAATAAATAAATACATTTAAAAGAACAAGTGGATATATGAGGTACAGAGCTGGGTACAAGACATACAGAGAGTAGACAACTATACCCTGAGTCACAAGTAGATAAGCAACAAACCGTATGTAACCCCTAGGTGGCACTATCCCAAGGGATACTACCCCTGCCTGCATAACTAGGTGCAAGTTGAGGGGCCTGAGCTCTGTGAACGGGTGCCTCCACCCGGAGGGTTAGTTTAAGGGTAGCATAACTGCTCTGGGTACAGCCCTCTGGGACACTGATACCCCCCTCTAACCCTTCTAGTGGCCTATACTGGTCAGCAAATAGACAATCACAATTAACACCAGAATGCAATGTTAGACCCACACTTGGCACACTTACCACCAGGGCTGGATCAGCTGCACTGGCCATGGAGACCCCCTGTAAAATAAGACCTGCAATGGAAAAAGGCAATAGCAACACAGTATCCCCACCATAAACTAACACAAATGCAGAAAGATCTGGATCTGATTTATTCAGGGGACGTAAACAAGGGAGGGGCAGTAATCTAGTGTTTGATTTTAGATCTGATTTAGTCAGGTTAAACATGCATGCCCTAAGAGTCCCTCTGGCACAGTCACACACACTCTGGGTACCCAGTTGTCATGCAGGCTAGCCTGAAGCATTGCCCGGTGTAGGCCAGCGTTGCAGCTGTTGTTGGGGCCCTTAGGAAGGAAAAACACAACATACACTTTAACACACAATTTGTATTCTGGAGCCGGGTGGCTCAGTTTGTAATGAACAACTAAAACAATTAAATCAGGTGACACACTTTAATTTGAGCTTTGTTGCAGGGAGCTACCCTGATGTTTACTCACACTTCCCAGACTAGGATGCAAGATTGACAAGATGAAGACCTCAAGATATGCTGGTTCACCAGGGGAAGCAGGGCCCACACAACGCACCATGGTGGTCGATCCTGTTCAATGGTGTTGAGCAGGGAGCCGAATCCCCGAGCGAGTCTTTTGTCAAATGAATCTCTGCTGCGTGAGTGGCAATCTAGGCCAAGATGGTGAGGTCCAGACCAGGTGAACAGTTTGGATGTCAGTCTGGTTAGTTGCTGGATGCAGCTTCCAGCTAGCGTGACACATTCAACGAGGTGGGGAACCAAATCACGACCCACTCTACACACTCAGCACAATTATAGTAAGAATTGTTAAATACCACAGTTCGGATGACAGTCTGGTTGCAATTGAACAGTATCTCTGCGCACACCTTATGCTCTGCGGTTACTTCAAGTCCTGACAGGCCGATCGCTCCAGGAGTAAGTCTTCAGTCCACACCAGGTGAAATTCACTCTGTCACAATTCAGGATTCCAGTCACAATAACAGCAATTTCGAATAAAGTCCGATTTTAGATTTCAGACTTCTTCACTCGAGAAGATGGTAGCAGGCAGGCCAGACACAGCCTTCCCGCCGATTCCCCCACACTACTACACAGGAGCAGCTGCTCGAAGTACTCGAGCTATTCGCTCTCAACTCCAACTCCACACTGACTCTGCTGCAGGCTTTCACAAGGATCCAAAAAGTTCAGTTGGTTGATCCATCTGTCTGTCACAGCAAGGGCTCCCCTTCCAGGTCCATTTAGGCACCAAACAGTTAAAACTACAATTCCTACAGAAATTCACTCCCACAAGACCCCTGGGGACAGTCTCCATTTCAGGGTCCCCAAAGGTACCGATTGCTCCAAACTGGCAGTCCAGAACCAAAATGGTGGTGCTTAACAGAAAGTCCATGCTGCAAAGGAAGGCAGATTAGACAAACTACGAGATCATTATTATTTAAGCAGACAATCAGCAAACAATCACAGTTCCTACTGAAGCTCCGTCTGCGCAATTAGCGATGGCAGAATGAAGTGACTGTACTGCAGCCCGAGGCGGGACTCGAGCCTGAAACTACTTGGCCCCCACCCAGATTCATTATAACCTACGAAATAGATGCCTTTTAAAGAGACAGGCACGGAGGCTAACAGGGCACTCGCATGCAGGCACTTTTAACCTGTTTAACACAGAACACCAGCCTGGCAGTGGGCATTAGGCAAGCCCAGGAAGACATTTTAGGAACCCCTATTTGTAGGGGGGTTACATGTATGTTAAATTAGGATAGTATAATAAGTAACTTAGAGCATGAATATATTTGAGAACACTCAGGAGCAGGTACAAGCCTATCATTTTAGAGATGAAGGGGGACCACTCAGGAGGCGGATACAGACACAGCATTTTAGAGATGGGGAAGAAGGTATGGAGGAGGGTGGGGGTGCCGTCAGAAAATACTTTGTCCATGAAAGCTAGTAGGGGAAAAAGTAGGGGATGTAAGGAGAGCAGGGGGAGGGGAGGAAGTTTATAAGCAATTGCAGACACAGGAGGAGAGGAGTAGCTCTCTAGGTATGGATTTGAAGGGGCCTAGTTTCAGTTCTGAGAAGATATCTACAGGTAGGTCATTCATCCAGAGGGGGGCCCTATAGTAGAATGCACGTTGCCAAGGACGTCCTGCAGTAAGGAACTAGGTGCGGGTCTTTTGTAGAGCTTCTGGTGGATCTAGCTTGAGGGGCACGATGGATTAGATCACAGAGCCCCATATGGAAGAGACCAGCTGAGATTTTCTTGGCTAAAAGGCAGGTTTGGTATTTTAGTCAAGCCTCAAAGTTTAGCCAGTTTGTTAGCTTGTAGATGTCACAAGTGTGGGTCCACCTATCACACCCAGAGACTAGCCGGCAGGCTTTGTTCATCATTACCTTGATACGACTGAGAGCAGTGTTATCAGCTGCACCATAGAAAGTGATCCCATAATCAACCAGGGAAAGGACTGAGGATGACACGGCCAAGCGGAGGGCTGCAGGAGGCATACAGTGTTTGTGCAGCAGGCCAATTCTTGAGTTAATGGACTTAGATAGACTATGGATATGATCGTGGTAGGTAAGATGGGAGTCCAGGGTGATACTCAGATATTTAAAGGCTTTTACCAGCTCTAGTGGGGCGAGTTTGTAGTTAGAACGCGAAGAGGAAAGTCTTTTTGTTTGCTCTTCACATAGAGGGTAGTGGGAAGAGCAGTTTGCTAGGAGAAGAGGTGGCATTGAAAACTGTGCAGGGCTTCAAGAGGGGTTAGGACAAATATATGGGACTGAAAAACGTGAAACATGACCAAGAGGAATGGGGGGGGTGGTGTAGTGCCAAATGAACAGCAGTAGTAGGCTGGCAGTTGTGGGATACAGAGCAGGCTGCTTGAAAATCTGTTTCTGTGTCATCTAGCCATACACCTCTGTACTCACGTAGCCTGTGCACCAGGTTTGGATACAATTTTATTTATTTTGATGACCGGTTAGGTGCACTGCTGTGACAGTGCCTTTTTCAGGCAATACGATCATATACACATACTAAAATGCCAGCAGAATAGGCCTGTCTTTCGAGTCTGCTCGATTTTCAGCACCCGAACTGAGGGGCGATTCTGGTGTCCCCCCCCCTTGGGTTATACTGTCCCCAGTCTCAGATGTTCCACCTGCATGGGACCTGGTCAGATTTACCTTCCCCCTGTACCTGTCCCTTCCCCTCTTAAACACGTCCACAGCCTCTGCCAGCTCCCTGGGCAGTGAATTCCATGGCTCCACCACCCTTTCAGTGAAATAACACCTCCTCCTCCTCTTCCCTCTGAGCCTGCCCCCTTCCAGCTTACACCCGTTACCTCTCGTTGCCCCCTCCTCCTTCCTTTGGAGCACCCTGACTGGGCCCCCTTATTGATCCCTTTTCTGTACTTGAAGACCTCTATCATGTGCCCCCTGTCCCTCCTCTCCTCCAGGGTGTACATGTCGAACTCCTTGACCTCTCCTCATAGGTCCTCTCCCCCAGGCCCCAGATAATTCTAGTTGCCCTTCTTTGGACCCTCTCTAGGAGTGTAACGTCCCTCTTTAAATGTGGTCTCCAAAACTGAACACAATACTCAAGGTGTGGTCTAACCAAGCAGTTGTACAGGGGAAGGATCACTTCCGCCTTTCTGGAAGTAAGCCCCCTGGCGATGCATCCCAGCATCCTATTTGCCCTTGCCGCTGCCCTCTTACAGGTCTCTAAGTTGTTCATTTTGACATCTATGACTACCCCCAGGTCCCTCTCACCCTCCATGACTTGAATCATGTCTCCTCCCAGGGTATACCCCTGGCCTGGATTTCTGACTCCAAGGTGCAGAACCTTGCACTTCCCTACATTGAATTTTAGTTTCCATTTTCCTTACCACCTTTCCAGAGCCTCCAGATCCTCCTGCACGGCCACCCTCCCCTCCTCCTCCTCATCTACCACTGCGCCCAACTTTGAGTCATCTGCAAAGAGACTCATTTCACTCCTGATCCCCTTCTTGTCTGAGATATAGGCGTTGAACAGGAGTGGCCCCAGCACTGACCCCGGGGCACCCCACTAGTAACCCACCTTGGGGATGAGGCTAGCCCCCCAACCACCACCCTCTGAGTACACTCAGAGAGCCAATTTCCTATCCATCTTAACAACTGTCTCCCTACCCCCATTTCCTTTAGTTTAGCTGGCAGACCATTGTAGGGTACTGAATCAAATGCCTTGCTGAAGTCCAGAAAGAGGACGTCCACCGGTCTACCTTGGTCCAGGGCCCTCATCACCCAGTCATAGAACTCCACAAGGTTAATCTAACATAATCTGCCTGGGACAGAGCCATGCTGCCTATAGTCCAAACATCCAGTTTACTCCAGTAACCCCCCATGTCTTTCCTTGACGATACCCTCCATCACCTTTCCGACCACCGACGTCAGGCTAACAGGCCTGTAATTTCCAGCCTTACCGAACTTATGCCTTTCCCTTGCGCAAGATCTGGTATCCTCCTGTATTCCCTCCCTAACGATCTCTCACCTGCTATCAGCATCCGTATCCGGCCTTATACTGACCAAACAATCCTTTTTTTTTTGTATTATATTTTTATTGGGTTTTCCAAGTACAGTACATACAGATCGTATACACCTAACGAACATACACATGATGTACAGAGTTGATTCATTCCAAATTACTACAACTTGAAGTACATTGTATGTAGTTAAGTTTACTCTATAGTACTGCTTAAAAATAATTAAAAAATCGGTACTCTAAAACCTAAGTTAAGTAATTGATACAGCACCTTTCTGAAAAATAAATTAAGAACCAAAGTGCAATAAAACAGAATAAAACAAAATATGCCTTGTTCTGAGTGTTCATTGAATAAAAACAGCTTATCCTTCAGACTGTTTTACACTGAAATGAGGAAGCCTAACAGAGCAAGGAGAGAGTCATAATTATGGCATCCCTGTACCTCATATTCCAAGCTCCTAGAGCTCTCTGAGTATATTCTAAGCTATCCATCCCTCTCATAGAATTGCTGCCTCTCCCATTGAAAGTGTCCCTAAGAAAGTCTCCCATGTCTTCAGAAATCTCTCTTCCTCTCCCTTGAGGACGTACATCAGTCTGTCCACCGTCACTGCCCTTAATGCAAGGTTTTTCTATTGCTCCACTGTGGGGACAGTACTGGTTATCCAGCGATTTTGTATACCCTGTCAGGCTACCACTGGTAAGACCCTAATTCTTCTATAATGGAGGCCCCAGTCTTCCCCCTTCTGAGTCACTACCCCTAGTAGGAGTGAACACAGGGAAAATTCTATGGGTTGATCTTCCGTTTTAGTTATCTCAGCTGCGATCCCTTCCAGTACCTCTGTATCCCCGGGCAGTGCCAGTAATAGTGCATTAGTGTGCCCCTGACTCCACCGCATTTCGTGCACGTGGGAGGGATCCCAGGGTGAACCTTACTGACCATACTGGTTGGGTAATACAGTCTGTGTAGAAACTTCAATTGCATTTCTTTCGATGTATTACAAATTAGTAAGCCCATGTGGGATCTTAGTAGTAGTTCCCAATTGGAATCTGTAATTACAATCCCAAGATCTTGTTTCCACCACATGTTGATTTTCTGGGTCTCGCCCGGAAAGTAGGCCCTATCCAACTTTGCTGCCCTTCCTATTAATACTTTCTCACAATTCGTTGCCCCCGGTATCTCCTTTTCCACCTGAGCTATGCATAAGGGGTGTTCTCCTCCCCTATTTAAGCTCTTCCAGTAGTTTCGTACTTGGAGATATCTATAATAATGTGTTGCTGGGAGGCCCAGGCCCCTCTGGATATCCTGAAAAGTGTACATTCTGTCCCTGGTGAGTAAGGCCCTCGCACATCGAATCCCTCTCTCCTGTCAGGTTATAAATCCCTCGTCTTCACATCCCGGTAAGAACTCTGGGTTGCCTGCTACTGGTGCCAGGATGGTACTTTCCCCTCCACCTCCCCTTCGTTCCTTAATACTTCTCCAAGCCTCCAGAGTACTAACAACCATGGGATTGGGATGTCGCAAGCGTTTATGTGCCTTCAATCCTGCAATTCCTAAATATGCTGACAGGTGACCACTGCAACCTTCCTCCTCTAGATCTAGCCATTGGGCAGCTTCCCCCTATGGATCCGGTTGTGTACATATCTACATTGGGTTGCTAAATAATACCCTTTGATATCAGGGAAGTTCAGACCCCCCCCATTTCATTGGTGGCTTTTAACTTTCTGAGGCTAATTCTCGTTTTTTTCCCCTGCCAAATAAAATGTCCAAACTCCTTTTCTAATCTTTTAATATCACTATTCTTTAAGCCCATTGGCATCATCTGTAAGACATATAGCACTCTAGGGAGCACTTTCATCTTCAGGATATTTATTCTACCCATCCAAGATAGGGGGGAAGAGCCATCTCTGCAGGTCCTTCAGGATCGTGTCTAGTAGGAGCGTGTAATTTGGGTCATACATTCCTTTTCTATCCTGACCCACTTTCACTCCTAAATATGATATTGCTTTTTGGATCTTTCTGAGTCCCCATGTGTTCTGTGAAACGATCTTTAAGGATCCTTCCCATCTCCCTGAAGTCTGCAGCCCTAAAGTCGGTTACTACCGTCCTTGTTCGGCTTCACCCCCCAGGTCCAGGAAGAATCAGACTGTGGCATGATTACTCCCCGCCAATGGGTCCCTCACCTTCAGGCCACTAATCTGATCGCTGTCCGCCAGGACCACGTCCAGTGTCCGGGCCTCCCTAGTTGGCTCACCCACCTGCTGGGTCAGGAACACATCCTGGAAAACATCCAGCAGCCTCTGCTCCCTGGCCACTGGCGGTGTCATAGTCCCCCAGTCTGTTCCTGGCATGTTGAGGTCACCCATTACCACTACCCTTCCCTTTTCCAAACTATAGTGTCCCCCGAGATTTGCCACCAAACTTTCTTCCAGAGCCTCCGCCAGTGCAGGTAGTCTGTATACCACTCCGTCCTTTACTCTCTTACCGCCCTGTGTCAGCAGGGTGACCCAAATAGCCTCCACATTCCCCTCTGCCTCCTCTACCCCTCCAATACCAATGCCATTTCTGACTAACAGTGCTACGCCCCCCCCTTCCCTCCCCTATCTTTTCTGAACGTAGTGTAACCTCCAGATTTAGGTCCCACTCAGGCCCTTGGGTGGCCCAGGTCTCAGTGAGTGCTGCCACATCCACCCCCCCCCACCGAGCATTGCCTGGAGCTCAGGCATCTTGTTTCCTAAGCTCCTGGCATTCATCAGGACCACTCTCCACCCCTTTTCCCTCCTCTCCTTCCCCCCTTGAGCGCCAATTTTTCAGCTCCTGCACCCTACCTGGTGATCTATTTCGGTATCTCCCTAGCCCCCTAGAGGAGTGGAGACCTTGTCCCTCTTTTATCATACCTGCTGGCACTGCCCCTTTTTTGATCCCTCCCCCCTTCAAAGTTTAAACCCCACCTTTCACTGATGAGCCCAGCTAGCTTGAGCTTTAGGATTTCCTTTCCCTCCAAATTTAGGTGGAGCCTGTCCCTAGTGTACAGCCCCTTGTCCTCCCAGGTCTCCACCAGGCCGTACCCCATTTCCTCGCACCACTGCCTAAGCCACTGATTTATCTCCCTAATCTTCCTCTTGTTTTCCCCACGAGCCCTTGGCACCAGCAGGATTTCCAGAAAGGAGATCTTACAGCCTATGGAAAGGCTTAACCTGGCCAACTCCCGGAACCTTGCCTGACTTTCTAATTCAGTATTACCATTTATGTAATTTGTCCCCAAGTGCACTAGAATGTCTGGGGTCCCCCGGCATTCCCTTGCCAGTGAATACAACTCACGCTTGGCCTTGTGCACATCAGGCCTGGGTGGCATTTGCTTCTGATCAGACAGGTTTTTCTCTCCTCCTCCTGCCCCTCCCACTGGATGCCTCTGATCATGGAGTCCCCCAATAGCAGTACTCTAGCCTCCCCCTTGCCTGCATGTCCCCCACCCCGGGTTACCCCTCCTTACATGCCTCCTCTCATCCCTTCGTCCGGTCTCTCCCCCCAGTCGGCTCCTCACACTTCCCACAATCTGGGTGTCAAAGGTATCCCCTTCCCTATTGTCCCTGGTCACTCGTGTCCAGGCTCTCTTCATCCCCCCCCACCCCAGTATCCTTCTCTGTGTCTCTGTCCCCACTCCTGACGAATCCATCCGCGCTATCCATTTGCCTAATTTGCTTCCTGCTCGCTATCATCCCATTTACGTCCTTCGCCTTCCTGTCTGTCATGCCCTTCTGTTCAGTACCCTCAGCCTCCTCCTTGTTCACCTGATTCTCCTTTTTCTTCTCCCCCTTTTCTCCCCCCCCACTCCTCTTCCCCCATCCAGTCTGGATCTCCCCCATTGTTTCCCATTTTCAATCCCTGCCTCTTGCCCCTTCACTCTTCCTATCCGTCCCTGCCTCAGCTTCATCAGCAACATCATCATCATCATTGTCATCAACATCCTCCTCATCCCCGCTCCCTCTTCTACCAACGGGCGTAGAGGGTTAAAATGATTTGTGAGCCTTAGCCCATACCCCCAATGCCCCCCCGTCCATACCGCCCCTCTTGGTTCCTTCTGGACACCCCCAGTCTCTTGCCTGCTGCTGTGAAAATGTCCGCCTTTTGGGCCTCATCTGCCAGGGTCCCCTAGAACTCCCTGTGTACCCCCTTCACTACTCCCCTAGTGTGAGAACCCCCCTTCACACCTCCACCAGCGTGGGAGGCCCCAGCACCTGATGCTTCCACGTAGGCGACCACTTGCCTCCTACCTCTCCAATCCTCACCCTGCCCCCCAGCTGTCTTTGGATCCCCTCTACCTTCTCCTTAAGCTGTGCCAACTGGTAGCACACTGGGTAGCCCCCAAACTTCCATGCCCAGGCAGGTATCATGGCCGCACCACACTCTGTGCACCCAACCACCTTCCCAACGATACCGGCTCTAGTGCTGTGAGGTCCCTTCTCCATCATCATAGCAGTCTTTTCTAGACCAAGTCACAAAATCCCACCCGGTTTCCCCGTGATCAGAGCTGTAAGTGACTCCACAGTTTCTCGAGCTACCAATACCTATACCTAGATGATCCCCCCATACAGCACATAAGTTAGCATTTAAATAATCCTGTAGATGGCTGTTCAGATTTCCTGCACCCAGGCGATCCCCCACACAGTATAATGCTTAGCTATTTAACAGACCCTTAGAGCTAACAAGGTGGCAGTTTCACAAAAATCCTGAGTTTTGACCCAGGCCACAACCCCCTACTAGGCCAGTCTAGTGCAGCTTTCAAGGTATCAGTCCAAAACTCCACTTGGATTTACTCCAGGCCGTAGATCCCCACTTGGCCAGTCCACTCCTACTCCTGACTCCTCTCCAGTGGCTATTTAATAGAGGTGGGGGCTGGAGTCGGGGAGTGGGACAAAAAAACGCTCCTCCGTGTGTCAGGTCCAGAGCACAGTGGCTAGGCTTCTTCTTATGTAGCCCTGCCAGTAGCTCGAATCTGGCACCCTGTGTTCTGATTGGTCCTGATTTCTTCAGCTTCTCCTCGCAGCTTGTTTCCTCCCAGCAGCCCTGGCCCACCGCCGAATAGCAGCCACCGGGAAATCTCCAGTGGCTCCAACGAAACAATTGCTGCCTATGCAGCTGCTCCTTATGCCACCTCCGTTGAGCTCCCCTTTACGGCCGATGCCGCCTCTGTTGCTCTCCTCACTCCTCTGCCACTGATGTGTCCCCCGGGACCCAGCTCCCCAGCAACAGCAAAAACAGCTCCTCCGGCTACAAAGAAGCCAGCAAGAGAAGGCCATTTTGTCTATCAAGTCTGCTCATATTGCAGGGTCCACAGCTTGAGTTACTGTCCCTGCCTTCCCTCCCTCCCCACTCCTTCCATCCTCCCTATCCAGGATCCTTACCTTACCCCTATGCCTATCGCAGCCTCTCTTGAAGCTGCCCACTATCTTCAATGAGATCACCTCTTCCAGCAGTGCATTCTAAGTGCCTACCACCCTCTCTGTGAAGAAGTGCTTCCTGACCTCCCTCCTAAACCTCCTATCTTCCAACATAAGACTGTACCCCCTTGTGTTATGGATGCCACTCAGCTTAAAGAGACTCTCCTTATCAACCTTATTTATCCCTTTCAAGTACTTGAAGGTCCCAGTCATGTCTCAGCTCTTTCTCTTGTCTTCCTGGGAGTACATGTTCAGTGCCCTCAACCTCTCTTCATATGTCTTACCCTGCTGACCCGCTATCATCTTTGTAGCCCTCCTCTGGACCTTCTCCAGCAGGTTAATGTCCTTTTTGAGGTGTGTGCACCAGTACTGAACTCCATAATCTAGATGCGGCCTTACCAGTGACCTGTACAAGAGTAGTATTACCTCCTCTCTCCTACTACTAATCCCTCTAGCTATGCATCCTGGCATCTTGCTTGTCTTTGCTGCTGCTTTCTTGCACTGCGTGGAGTGCTTCAGGTCACTAGTGATCATCACTCCCAGGTCTTTCTCCTCCTCTGATGCAGATACTCGGACTCCACCCAGGTAGTACTCTGTCCTGGGATTCTTGGCTCCAGTTTGCATAACTTTGTATTTCTTGACATTGAAGCTAAGCTGCCAGATCCTGGACCACCTCCCCAGTTTTTCCAGATATTCCTGTAGGTCCCGTATCCCTTCAGATGTCTCCACTCTTCCGCAGAGTTTGGTGTCACTTTCAAATAGGCACATTTTGCCCTTAATGCCATCCCCAATGTCACTGATGAAGACACTGAACAACACTGGCTCCAGCACCGAGCCCACTGGTTACCTCTCTGGTGCCGGATAACTCTCCCCCCACAACCACCCTCTGGGTTCTGTCCTTTAGCCAGTTTTCCACCCATCTGGCCATCTTTTCCCCAACCCCAGGATCCACCAACTTCCACAGTACCAGTAGGTCTCCAATGAAACAATGTTTTTGTCTACTCATATTTCATACGGTATGCAAATATTGACCAGAGGTGAGAGCAATATTGGGAAAATGTTGAATTCAGGATGTGCTGTTGCCTGACGATAGCTATATTGCCCTAAGCTGAGGGCAATATGACAGCTGGAAGGCAATCATTTCTCCTGTGGAGTCTTTATTTTCCCACCAATGTACATCCCGACTCAATTCCAGTCAATATCTGTTTATTAAACCTTACCCATGTGATTAGGAATAGAAACATAGAAATTGTCGGCAGATAAGGACCGCTAGGCCCATCCAGTCTGCCCGTAGGCCCTATACATGTATATGTCTACTCACCCTAAGTGGTCAATGGCTTTTCATCACTCCCTTCCCAGCCAAGGTTCCCCTGTGCTTATCCCAGACATGTTTAAACCCCTCCACTGTGCTTGCCCCTACCACCTCTTGTGACAGACTGTTCCAAGCATTCCCCACCCTCTCTGTGTAGAAGAACTTCCTCACATTACCTCTTAATCTACCCCCCTCCAATTTCATATTGTGCCCCCTCATTCTGGTATTTTTTCTACACTGGAAAAGATTCCCCACCTGCACCTTGTTTATACCCTTGAGGTACTTAAAAGTTTCTATCATGTCACCCCTTTCTCTCCTCTCCTCCAGTGAGTGCATATTGAGGTCTCCTCATATGTTTTGTGGTGCAAACTATGTACCATCTTTGTTGCCCTTCTCTGGACAGCCTTCACCTTGTTTATGTCCTTACGTATGTGTGGTCTCCAGTACTGCACGCAGTACTCCAGGTGAGTCCTTACCAGTAACCCCTTCTGGAGTATTCACCCTGTTGCAGATCTTGGTGTCATCTACAAATAGGCAGGTCTTTCCTTCTAGCCCCTCTGCAATATCACTAATGAAGACATTGAACAGGACTGGTCCCAGTACTGATCCTTGTGGCACTCCGCTGGTCACTCCTCTCTCCCCGGATTGGATTCCATTTACCACCACCCTCTGCCTTCTGTCCATCAGCCAGTTCTAACCCAATGTATCACCTTATGCCCCATGCCCAGACTACTTACCTTGTTAACCAGTCTTCTGTGTGGAACGGTATCGAAAACTTTGCTGAAATCCAGGTAGGCGACGTCTACGGCCCCTCCCTGATTCACTTCCCTACTCACCCAATCAAAAAAATCTATCAGATTCATTTGAAAAAACCTTCCTGATGTGAAGCTGTGCTGCCTCAGATCCTGGGTACCAATGGATTCCAGGTGTATCACTGTCCTTTCTTTCAGCAGTGTCTACATGATCTTTCCCACCACTGAGGTGAGGCTGATGGGCCTGTAGTTCCCCACTTTCACCCTACTGCCATTTTGTGCAGCGGGACTACATGCACCCTCCTCCAGTCCTCTGGAACCACGCCTGTGTTAAGTGACTCTGTGAACAGGGTGGCCAGAGGTGCTGCTAGTTCCCTCTGCAGCTCCCTTAATATCCTCGGGTGTATGTCATCTGGCCCCATGGCTTTATCCACCTTCAGCGTTGTGAGTTCCTCTAGAACTCTCTCCACTGTGAATGGACTAGAACAGGAAATAGCTGAAAAAACTATTGCGTGGTTCTATTGAACTAGTATACTACAGACAGTAAACTAGGGGCTCTGACCACACTGGTCAAAATCAGGTCTGTTGCTTACAGGGCCAGAGTGACACTACTGAGAAAGAAAGTGGCAGCTGTATTTCCCAGAACCTGTAGCACTGACCACAGAGCAGCTAGCTCTCAAATAAAGACAGCGCACCCTATAGGTGCAAAACCTTTATTCAAAAAGTGCAGAAACTACAGTGCTTAGTTACATCCATCACCCAGAATGCAGAAACAGCGGTGGCAGAACTAGGGTGTTCAACAAAATAACAACCCACACCAGCACCTACTAGGTGTTACCATACCGGCAGCACTGACCAGTGGCCAGACAGCATATGTGTACGTGTACGTGTACGTGACATACACGCACTAATCAGTTGACGTTTTGCAAACACCTTTCTCAGAGCTGTCTTATTTTAGAACTAGCTGCTCTATGGTCAGTGCTACAGGTTTTGGGAGACATAGTTGCCACTTTTTTCTCTTCTGAACTATTACCAGGTACTTTGTTTTGAACCAGGGACTAGTTCAAAAACAGCACATGTCATGCGTCTGGGTGAGATACAATCAGAGACCAAGGAACTGATATTCAGAACTTAACCCAGGCGCTAAGGGGTGTTTGGCTGCACTAACTGGGTTTGCGCCCGATTTGTGGCTGGGGTCTATATTCAGACACCCCCACAGCATGGGCAAAACCTGTTGGCACCCGAGCATGAAGATACAGCTGCGTCCATGCAAATGAGAGAGTCCTCCTCTGCATACAGGTGCAGCGGGATATTGAGAGGTTTGCACAGGCAGTAAATGCCATCCGACCAGGCAGAAGTTACCACCTTTGAAAACCGCGATTTAACGAGGCACAAGGCCCTGGTGGTGGGCAAAGGGACTGCAGCCACCTGCCCTGACCCCTTGAAGCAAAAACTGCCTGGTGTCCAGTGGCACCCCCCCGCCCTCTGATCACTGGCCGCAATAGCATTCCCTGTTGTCTAGTGGCACCCCCCCACCCTCCAATTGTTTGGCGCTGTATAATAATAGAATTCTTTGGTGTCTAGTGGAACCTCCTCCACTCTCTGATCACTCTCCGCTGTATAACAAAAGCATTCCCTGGTGTGTAGTGACATCCTCTGCCCTGTAATACTTTGCCACTGTATAATAATAGAATTCCCTGGTGTCTAGTGGCACCCCCACCTTCCAATTTTTTGCCACTGTATAATAATAGAATTCCCTGGTGTCTAGTGGTACCCCCCACCCTCCAACGTTTTGCCACTGTATAACAAAAGCATTCCCTGGTGTGTAGTGGTACCCCCCACCCTCTGATTGCTCGCTGCTGTATAGCAACAGAAATTTTTGGTGTCCAATGGCACCCTCTACCTGCCGATCATCTGACACCTTATGTAGTATGAGGTCCCTGATGCCCAGTGGAACCCCCACCCTCTGCTTGCCAGATACTGCAGTCCCAGGGCTTCTCTGGTGTCCAGTGGAACTCCCTTCCCCTCCTCTGAGCACCCTTCCCAGAAGACCACCAGTATTCCCTGGCATTCAGCAGCCCCCACCTGCACCGGGCATGTCACCCTTCCACCCCCTCCTTACCATAGTTGCCAGTGTCTTGGGCAACTGATACAAGCCAATATGGCAACCAGCACAGCCCTCCTCTCACCACCTCGGCTGGCTGCTGTATGCAATGACAGGGAGCGTGTGTACTGTCTACAGTATAGGGAGCGTGCTTCTTATACTGTAGACCCTACCTGCACCTACACTCCCTCTCATTACATATGGCTGTCAGCTGAGGTGGTGAGAGGTGCTGGTTGCCGTTTTGGCTCCCTGCAGCACTGGTGACTAAGGCAAGGGAGGTGACAAGATGGCGTGCCTGGTGCGGGGGGGGGGTGCCGGACACCAGGGAATACCGTCTCTCTTCTGGAATAGGTACTCGGCAGAGATTTCCACCGGACACCAGGGACCTCATCCTATGTAAGGTGGCGAGCCATTGGTGGGTGGGGGGTGCCACTGGACGCCAGGGAATTCTGTTGCTATACAACAGCAAGCGATCAGAGGGTGGGGTGATACCACTAGACACCACAGAATTCTGTTATTATACAGTGGCAAGAGATCAAAGAGTGGGGGCTGACACTAGATAGGAGGGAATGTATTCCTAATACAGGGTGAGTGATCAGAGGGTGGGGGGTGCCACTAGACACCAGGGAATGCTTTTATAATACAGTAGTGAGCAATTGGGAGTTGGGGTTGCACTAGACACCAGAGAATTCTGTTATTATACAGCGGTGAGCAATCAGAGGCAGGGTGGGACAAATCAGGTGGCCAATGGCTACTTAAAAAATTGGTTTGGCTACTAGATTTTGAAAGTTATTAGCCAACTTGGCTATCTGCCTACAGAGTGGTTTTTGAGCCCTTAAAAAGGATGTCCACTACAAATATTGGTTTGGCTAGCAGATTTTGAAAGTCAGTGGCCAATCTGACCACCAGCTCACAAACTGATTTGTCCCACCTTGATCAGAGGTTGGGGGTCCCACTATGCACCAGGATATGTGACAAGACCCTATCAGGATGGGCATTACTGGGCTGCTGTGCACCATGCAGATGGGACCATGATGGGGGTGACCCCTTAGCGCCTTGCATGCCTAGTGTACTTATTTGCCTGGTATTGACTGAATACCATGCCATGGGGCTCTTGGCACTATCAGGTCTGGGGGCACTGTTCTATGCCCGTCCCTATGGACTGCATACAGCCACGGTCCCTGTCGAGGCAGTGCTACTACACAGCACACTGCGCTGACAGGCCCTTCTATTCAGTTGGATAGCGCTGGTGCACTATCTGACTGAATATGGCATTCTCGGGGTTGTGGACTTGGGCAAGTGCAGCTCAAACCTTTGTGCTTCGCTTTCACCCATCTTCCCATATCGGACCCCAGATTATTTTTTTAAGGTTTAATAAAAACTATTTTCTTAATAAAAACCATAAAAAGCTTTCTTTAAACATGTTCAAGTAGACTCCGTATTATAAGTGTAATATGACCCTTCAAGGATGTGTAACTGTAGTCAATATTTCCTCTTTCCTGTTGTGTGTTTAAAGGCACAAGTCAAGTCGCACACTCCTGCTGTCCGATTATTGACCCAGAATTACACACCCTGTCATGTCTTATTGCATACATAAATGTACAGGTGGTACCAACTCACATTTGAACTAATGTGCCAAACACATGCAAAAACAGATATGATAGCAGACAAGATTTCATGACTGAGATTTACTACAAAATCTCGTCTGCCATTTCATATGTCTCAGCGTCTTTACTCACTCTGAGGTTTCATGTCCTACATAGAAACATAGACGCTGATGGCAGATTAGGACTGTAAGGCCCACCCAGTCTGCTAATTTTTTCTACCTTATGAATGTGCCAATGGCCTTTGCTCTGTCAATGGCCTATCTATTCATACTCATCTGTATTGCTCCCTTATGCCTATCCCATGCCTGTTTGAAGCCCTGCACTGTATTCATATACACCACTTCCTGAGGTAGGCCGTTCCACGCATCCACCACCCTTTCTATGAAAAAGAACTTCCTCACTTACCCTTAATCAGCCTTCCTCTAATCTCATGCTATGTCCTCTTGTCCTGCTATTTTTCTTATATTGAAACATGTTAGACTCTTTTACCTTGTTAATGCCCTTAAGGTGTTTGAATGTTTCAATCATATCACCTCTCTCCCTCCTTTGCTCAAGGGTATACGTATTGAGCTCTGTTAATCTGTCCTCATATGTTTTCTGATGCAGTCCCTACACCATTTTGGTTGCCCTTCTCTGGACTGCCTCCATTTGGTTAATGTCCTTGTGCAGGTGCAGCCTCCAGTACTGCACGCAGTACTCCAAATGGGGCCTAACCAGTGTCTTGTAAAGAAGGATTATTACCTCCCTCCTCTGGTCATATGACAGCGACAATAAAAAATTGTTAGGTAGGCTGACAGAGGTTGACATTTTTTAAAACTTGCATTTTATTATTTCCACAATACATTGGAAACAACAGTACACAAACACTCGTATCACCAATTCACACTGTCAGTAGTGCAAGAGCAATGGCTTCTGACGGGACTGCGTAACTTATTTAGAATGGTGGTACCCCTCACGACCATAGGCATGGCCACAACATTAGCCAGATGGGCAGGGGGGTTTAGTCTCAAAGGAAATCTTTTGGGGGGGGGTGATACCCCTGAGTTGCTCAGTAACACCATCTGTTTATTAAGGAAAAGGGTGTACTGACAGGGAGGATATAAACCTTTAATTTATTACTTAACTTACATAACACAAATACAACTCATTAAAAACAGAGAACAAATGTTAGTACTCGTGGTTGGTCACAAGATACTGTTGTTACAGTAAATACACTGCTGCTTCCTGCCATACAGGCTGCGGTATAGGGACCTTACAGTTCAGCAGTGGGTGTTAGAATGCAGTTGCATATGACTTACACATTGTTATATCAGTTGTAAAAAGCTGGCACTTACAGACCTTGATTGGGGGTGGGGTATCCAGAGGGGAAGCAGCAGGGGGCATGGTATTATTGATGATGCGTAGTGAGTCTTTGGCACTCAGGTGGTATCTTCAAAATTGATCAGTTTATCTGTCTTTTTCCCTATTTCTTTTTATGCCCCCTTCACTCCAGCCATTCCTTGTTCTAGGACCTCCAGGCACATCCCAATCCCCCAGCCTCCCTTAGCCATGGCCACTTCCCTCCACTGAACCTTGCACCCCCTAGATGGGATCAGGTGGGGGAGTTCCGCCCCGAGTTGCTGCAGATTTCATCAGGCAATGCCAATGTACTGGGGAGGCGGGGACCCAGATATACTGGGGCCTTCATCTGGAGGTGCTGGGGTCATGCTTTTCCATTTTTTTCTTCCCAGCCACTGGGGATGTTGGGTGCAAGGACATCACGGCGCGGCTGCATATGCTGTGCACGTGTTCACCTGCCAGTGTCAGTGACGTCCCTTCCCTCGATCCTTCAGTCGCACTGCCACTGAATTCACCCATGTAGTAGTATCGTGGCAGGGGTCGGAATCCTTCCTCCCCGGAGGAGGAGAGAGTCCCCGGGGATGCTCAGTCATCCCCCCCCCGCCAGCCCCCAACGACCCGTTATCTTTTTAATGTTGTATTCCCCCACTTCTCATTTAACAGACTATGGGGTAATCAGATTTGTATATTAAGTGTCTGTAAGATCCACGCAGGCCATGATCTATTGTACATCTCTTCTGAGACAGGCTTATGTCGTAGGTTTTGATAAAAACAATTCAATACATAAACTTAAAAAAAAATGTTCACCAACTTATAACTTGGCCATCTGAAACCCTAGTACCCTGAAATTTGGCGTGTGCCAACAAAGTCCTGAGGCCTACTTGTCTGTCAAATTTGGTAGGAAAGAAAGGCATAGACAAATTAAAAAAGAAGCCAATTCAAAATGTATTTTACTTATTTTAAATATGCAGTGCCACACTGAGTCAGATGGAAATAGTTAAAAAGTTCATTTAAAATGTGTTTTTCCAGTGACATGCTGAGAGAGTGAGAAACAGGGAACAGAAAGGAGTCGTTGTGCCGAGACAGAAGTCTTTTTTTTTTCTTAACTCTGTTTTTGTGCTCTCTGTTCAGGTTCGGATAGGCCCCATATCTGCCCACTTAAGCCCTGCAGCCCCCAGCCAGCTTCCCCTAAGCTGCCCAGGCCAGGAGACCCATGATTTACCCCCTTATGGCAGGTCTCCCCTAGGGGAGAGAGACTGAGATCAGCTATTGAACCAATGGCTGAGTCTTATGCTGGTGTAATCTGGGTTGGAACAGAGGCCACGGTCTCAGAGCACCATGTTGCTAAGGCAGAGGGTTTTCTTTCTTTATGTCCCCCTGGTGACTGAGACATGTAGTGACATCACAGGCACACCATGCACCTTTACCTGCATGTGCATGCCGACATCTGCTAAGACCACCAATCCCAGTTTGTGCTGAGGTGTCAGGCGCACCAACTCCTGATTATTGCCAGGCGTCTGACTATTGCAGACCGTTTCCACCCACCTAAGAAGAGGAGGAGGAGAGCAGTTCATCAGACACTCGATCCTCCTGCTTCCCCTCGGCTCATTCCTGAACCTGGGTTTTCGGCATCACAAGCAGTAGCGCTACAAGTGCGGTGGCAGGCGGTGATATGGAAGCTTAACCAAGTTAAATATATTGTAAATAATCTCGACTAACAAAATTAATATTGTTTGGGACACTGAGTTGGTGGGTACTGAGCAGATTTCTGCTGCGGGGGTTGGCTTCTTGCCTGGGAGTTAGTGGCTTCCCGCTTCGTGCCTGCAGCACGAGATACTGAGGCAGAAAAGTCGTATCACAGTAGTGATAGTAACACTGTGGTACATCAGTTTTTGTGACATTTGAACTGCAGTATAGTAACACTTTAGTTGGTATGGATATCCATATGCAATAGACTTTAGTTGTATACTGTACATAAATGATTGATCAAAGAGTCCCAGACCCAGCTTGCAGTCAGATGATATATTGTTTGCAGAACTTGATTATTCAGAGTCCAGGCTAGCTCAAAGAACACATGAGGGACTTTATGTCTAAGGTTGGTTCATAGCCTCCCCCTGCAAAATAGAGGGTCCTGTATTCCCCAGCCATAAATCTGAAATCCGTGAAAGAAGGGACCAACTCTAAAATAGTCATCCACAAGGTCCTACGATGGAGGACCACAAATCACATTGTTAGACATCTGACACATAGAACCAAGGGAGGGGAGGGAGGCAGAGACTGGATCACAGATTGGGCAACTGGAAATCCTCCATGTGGTGCCATCACATGATCAGCCTTGTGAGTCTTCAATTATCTAACTTCACAGGGTGCAAACTGGCCACAACATCAATGCCAGGTCCCCAGTGCTGGCCAGTAACAATTTATCAAATCATTTATGGGTGCTATACCACCCTTTTATTAGACTAACGTACACAGATGCAGAGAAACAAGCTTTCAAGAGCTGTTGGGTAAGTATGTTAAGATGTGTTCTGTCTGTGTGTGTCTACATGCCACAAACCTGCAAACTGTCAGTTAGCAATGAGCCAGTAACCCCGTGCTCATGTCCTGTTGTTTAACTAGACTTTTGCCCACAGCCTGTTTTGTTGTTTTTTATCACAGCAGGAAATGGTATGACTGCCAACGCCAGAAATGAATCATCAGTAACACCTGACCGGTTGAGGAATGCCAGGTGTCAGCTGATGCATGGCAACTCTAAAACGCTGCAAGGGTTCTGGCATGATGCAGTGAAAGTACTGGGTGAAGGGTTGCATAGTGTTCCACACTATGTTAAAGGGTTCCCAAACGCCACATTTTTCTGTCCTCAGTACAAGAGACTCTTTCAAAGCTGGGGCATCTCCCGCTACCCTCACATCTCTCTGGTCATGGAAAATGTTTACCCTGACCTGGAATTTAGTTTTGTATAGTGCCGTTTCTACACACTGTATCCTAAAACACTTTCCAATACATGAACAACGGGCAGTAACCAATAGGAGCACATTCAAAGATTAAATAGGAAGGAAGGCTACAAACTGCATCATAACAACATTGTAACTGCACTGTAACTTCTAAGTAATATAGTAATTGATGGCAGATAAGGACCGCTAGGCCCATCCAGTCTACCCGTATACCTTACCTAAAATGGTGGCCACTGACCCCATTTGGCCATCGACTTTACCCTTTATTTATTTATTTATTTGCTTTTGGTAACCTGGTGGGTGCACTAGGTATAAGAATGCCTATTTTCAGGCACGACCCGGGAGAGAACAGTATGAAATGCATGAGCACACATGTGCCTCAGCACATGAGATATGTAACACAGTTAGGAGGGAAATCGACATACAATCAAACTTAGGGTGTAGGGAAACATTGATTTGATATAACAAATTAAGCTGTAGAGAAGATTGTTTGGTATAATGCAGTCAAAATACAGTTTGGACAAGTGAAAATAAGATCAAAACAATGTAAGAAAACAGGCATTGCAAGAGAAAGGTACGCACAGAACAATAAGTGCCCATCAGTGGTTAATGAAAACAGGGAGGAGAGGAAAGGGAGAGTGGTAGGAAGCAGGGTAAGAGGGTAAGGGATGAGAGACAAAACATGTAAGGAGGGTATTAAGAGAGGTGCAGAAGAGGTGTCAGAGAGGTAGATTACCTAGGTAAACAGAGGGCAGGGAGAAAGGATGGTCTAAGGTGGATGAAAGCAAGTGCAGGGGCTAGTAGCATGCAGATGATCACGGTGAAGTCTCTTAAAACTAGCATGGGTGGGTGCTCGACAAATGGTTTGAGGTATGGAGTTCCAGTACTTTGGAGCCATGTATGAGAAAGCGCTTGCACCCATATTGGTTTTGCATCTAGGGATGTGAAGAGGGGCTTGGTCAGCAGATCAAAGCCCATCTCTAGGGTTCCCTTGTAACTATCCCATGCATGTTTAAATCTTCCCACTGTGCTTGGTCCCACCACCTTCTGGGGCAGGCTATTCCAAGCATCCACCTCCTTTTACGTGCAAAAAGAACTTCCTCACATTTCCCCTTATCCTGCTCCCTTCCAATCTCATATCATGCCTCCTCATTCTAGTACTTCTCCTATACTGAAAGATGTTGCCCACGTGCACCTTGTTTATGCCCTGAAGATGCTTGAAGGTTTCAATCATGTCTCATCATTATGTCTATGGTTCTAAATGCACCATAACCACATTGTAACTACCCTAAACTACTACCTGCACCATAACCAAATTATAACTGTTTGGTAACTACTAAGTGTCCCATTACCAAATTATAACTGCACTGTAACTACTAACTGCACCATAACCACATTGTAACTGTGCTGTAACTGCACTCTTAACTACTAACTTCACCATAACCACATTATAATTGCACAGTAGCTACTAGCTTCACCACTAACTGCATTGTAACTAACTGCACCATATCCATATCATAACTACACTGTAACTACTAACTGTACCATGACCACATTGTAACTGCACTGTAAGTACTAACTACACCATAGCCACATTGTAACTGTATTGTGAGTGCTAACTATGCCACAACCACACTACCTGCATTGTAAGTACTAACTACACCATAACCATGTTGTGACTGCACTGTAAGTACTAACTACACCATAACCACATTGTAACTGAACTGTAAGTACTAACTACACCATAACCATGTTGTGACTGCACTGCAATACTAACTACACCATAACTACATTGTAACTGAACTGTAAGTACTAACTGCACCATAACCACATTGTAACTGTATTGTAAGTACTAACTAGGCAAGGCAACTTTTATTTCTTAGATGCCCAATCCCAGAGTATCTGGACACCTTACAAGTAAAAACAATTTGAAAAGGCTAGCACTGTCATAAATATATAGATAGAGCTAAAAGTGTATAAATATAATAAAACAGTAGACAACACGCAGAAAACAGCATTACGAATATGTCAGAAAAGATATTCACAGCTCTATATCTGGGAATGCTAAGGCGAATAGATAGGTCTTTAGGTGGCTTTTGAAAACCTTCACTCAAGGGGCCTCCCTGACAGCTGGTGGTAACAGGACAGGGCCGGCAACACTGAATGCCCTGTCGCCGGCAGTTTTTAACCTCGTCCTGGGGATTGCAAGGAGGCCCCTAGAGGAGGAGCGGAGGGAACAGACAGGAATGGCAGGTGTAAGGAGGTCAGCCAGATAGCTAGGGCCAAGTCCATGCAGGGCCTTAAAGGTGAGCACTCCCACCTTAAAGAGAATCCTCCACCTGACTGGCAGCCAGTGCAGTTTGCGCAACACTGGGGTGACATAACTGAACTTGGGAAGTGCCGTCAGTAGCCTGGCGGCAGCGTTTTACAACTGCAGCCAGCAAAGGATCCCTCCAAAGACCCTGAAGTAGAGCACATTACAATAATCAAGCCTGGACATCACAAAGGCATGCAGTAAGGTAGGAAGGTCCTCAGGCGGAATTAGGGGTTTGATCCTGATAATATTCCTCAGATGGCAAACACTACTGTGGATAATGGATGACAACTAAGATTCAAATGTCAGTCCATCATTGAAGAATATGCCCAGATTGCACACCCTAGAGGAGGCCATCAATGGTGTAGACCCCAGAAAAAGACCAGTTGCCACACCAGAGGTAATCCTATCACACCTGAGGTTTGACTCCACAACCAGTATCTCCATCTTATCAGGGTTCAGTCACAACCAGCTGGAGGACATCCAGTCGTTAATCTGAGCTAGGCAGCTATTAAGCACTTCTACAGCATCAGATGTCCCAGGGACAAAGGAAAGATACAACTGGGCATCATCTGCATAGCAATAAAAACCCACATTGTACTTCCTGATGAGCTCACCATAACTACACTGTATTTTTAATTTTTTTTTTTTTTATTATTTTTGAAAGTCAGATTTACAACCTTTGAGTCAGGGACTCATTTACAAAAGCAACTCGTCACAGGGAGGGTAGACATGGTTACAGTGCGAAATACAACAGTGGTAACATACAGGTGCAATACAGATAACAAAAGAACACAATATAACAGTGGTTTATGGAATAAAGTTACTTGCAGTAAATAGCAGTCGTATAAGTATAACAATAGTAGAAGTCACAACCCTGGTCATACCAGGAAATACCTATGTGGAAGGGTGGTGGTGGGGGAACAGAGATGAGGAAAGAATAAAAACCTGCACTGTAACTGCACTGTAAGTACTAACTACACCATAACCACACTGTAACTGCATTGTAAGTACTAGCCACACCATAACAACATTGTAGCTGCACCATAACTGCACTGTAACTACTACTACATGCATCACAACCGCATTGTAACTATCCTATAACTGCATTATAGTGTATGGTAGAACACTGTTCTGCATGGAAATCCATGCCTAGAGCAACATTGTTGTGCTGCAGTGGCTATGCCACTTTGTTTGCTGTGCTGCACTAGCTACGTAGCTACTGCAGCACCACATCATGGAACGCATTCGCGCATGTGCATTCACGTGACCGCCACTCTTCAGGAAACGGCCGCAGCAGTGAGAGCTGGCCCAGGAAGCAAGTGACGATGAAAAAATGCAAAGTAAGGACACCGGCTTTCATTTATGAGTCCCCGTACTCTATAAAAGACAGTATATCGGCACTCATACACAACAAGGATATTTTAAATCTCGAGGTTTCCGTGGTAATGAGACCTCTCAAGCTGTGCTTGCTAGGTCTCCTGTTACCATGGAAACCTCTCGAGTGAAAAATATTCCTGTTGTGTATGAGCTTATACACTATCCTCTATGTAACTATACCATAACCATATTATAGCTGTCCTGTAACTACTAAGTACAACATAACTCCGTTGTAACTCTTCTGTAACTGCCCCCCCCCCCCAGGTCCTCTGGAAAAGTAGGTGCTTCACTTGTACAAGGCTACCCTGGTGTGCAAAATTTCAACATAACCCAAGTTTCCCATGTGTGATGGACACCCTGTATTGCCAATGGCAACAGCACCACAGTTTCTGATTCCTTTACATAATGTAGAATTTGACTTCCAAAGAGGATTTAAAATGAATGGAAGCCATTTCAGAATAGAAGGAATTGGCTCTTTGCCCAGAACATCTCTGCAGTTTACGGTCTGGCAACAATTTGCTTGCTATGGGGTGGCAAACCGTGCTGCTGCAATGCTTCATGACAGGTTAGAGATGTTTACATTAATGCTATAGAGTGCGATGGCCTCCAGCTTCCTGAGGATATGATGGGCGTGTTACATGGTGTTAACTGGAGGCCCCCTTTATCATAAGGACTATCAGTGTGATCAAATGACGTAATAACTGGGTATGCGGTCATACCCAGTTATTACGGTGTTTGGAGCACTCACGCTTCACTTTGCGTCTTGGGAAACTTGATTTTTGTGCTCATGTTGTTATAAAAAATAAAACATAAGCGACTGTGTGCTTATGAAGTTTTTTTTTACACACCCTTAGTGCGTAATGACCACATAAATCTCCTGAGCTTTGCTCTCGAGGTTTATACGTCATCACACACTTTGGATGTGTAAAAAAACAAAAAAAGTCATGACAAACAGTCACTAGCTGGCCCGGCAGTGAAGAGGGCTAGGCTCCAGGCACCTTATCTGTCACGCCGGCAACCTGGATTTGGGAACAAGCTCGGGTTAACCCTGGGTGGGGAAGGGGGCTGGGAGAGGATTGAGTGGCCGCCTGGCAGCTCTTCTCTCCTGGATTGGGGTCACCTGCCATTTGGGCTTGTGGCTGCCACTAGGTGGCAGTCTGGTGAAAGCTCATAGGATGCACAGGTAGCAGATGTAAGTCGAGGGAAAAAGAGGGATCCACAGTCCCAGGACACATGCACCTCCACACGCAAGCGCAAGCCTGAGTTTCACTGTGGATAGGAGAAGGGAGAAAAATGGAGAAAAATATGATGAGGCAGGCATCAATGGTGATGCCCTGCTCACCTGCCTCCACCTGCCCCATCACCAGGGGCCACCTGCTGGCATACTGGATTGTAGCTCCGGGCCGGGGATGGCTTTCCACCTCCTGGCCCCACCGGGGAGGCAATCCATGGGGGTACTCGCCAGATCAGATAAGCCTGGGGAGATGGTGGATGGTGGGGCAAGGTCAGGCCAAACTTGCCTCAGGCAGAGAGCACAAGCGAAATATGGGGGAAAAAAATACACAATCACCTATGCATTATTCTCTATTTATGTGTTTGACACAGAACGAGAATGACTTGCTGACACAACTGACACATGTAAGATAAACTCCCCTGTTCAAACTGTACCAGATAGTGTACAGGCTGAATCTGGTTTGGTATCCATGATCTGCCAACAAGATACTGTGATTATTTGCTTGTAATGTAGCATATGGTTTGCCTCACAAAGGCAAGCTAAGTGGCAGCAGAAACTCCAACAGATGTACCCCAGCTGAGTCATGATCTGAACACGACAACACACCCTAGCTAGCGGCCTCCTGGTGGGCTGCTGCATCTGCAGTGTACCTTCAAATACTGTGACCTCCTTAATTTGTGCTGCAACATCAGCAGTTCTCTCTCTAATAGTGTTAAACAACAGTAATAAAAAAAGATGTAATACCAGAGTGTTCTACTTTCTGGTCTTAGAAACGGGTTGCAGGCTGGGGCACTGGGATCGTGATAGTACCAACACCTAGTGTTCAGTCACACATACACATTATAAGCTCACCAGGGTAGGTCAGACACTGGGAAGGTAGGCATCAGTGATGGTTAGTTGTTTGTCGTGTGCAGACACTGGGAAGGTAAGTGATAGTGATGCTTAGCCCTTTGCTTGTTCACACACCAGAAAGGTAAGTGGCGATTATGATTAGCCCTTTTGCATGGTTAGGAACCAGGAAGGTAAGTGACAATGACAGTTAGCCCTTTGCTTGTTCAGATACCAGAAAGGTAGGTGGCGATTATGATTAGCCCTTTGCTTGGTCGGACACCAGCAAAGTAGTTGACAGTGATGGTTAACCCTTTACTTGATCAGGCACCATAGAAACATAGATTTGGATGGCAGATAAGGACTGCCTGGCCCACCTAGTCTGTCCATTTCCCTTCCTACTTAACTCCTGATCCACCAGGAAGGCGGGTGACAGAGATGGTTAGTTCTTTGCTTGGTCACACACTAGGAAGTTAAGTAACAGTTAAACAGTAAGACACAACAGGTTTTACTGGTTGACCTAGTGACATTGAACCAGTGTATTGAACTGTCACCTGGGAGATAAGGTTTCGAGTTCGAGTCCTGGAATCCACAGAGCTTCTCAGCTCTTTTTACAGAGGTTAAAACCATCAACTTCATCCCATAATGAGTTTACTGCTGTAAAGGATCAGACACTATCAGTGTGACGTGGAAGGTTGATTGGACCAAGAGGAATCTCATGACTTTTGATGACCTCCTTCAATTTTGGAACGTTCTGACCTGGGACTCGACTTGCAGTGTGCAGGTCAAAATCCACAGAAATCCTGTACCTGCCAAAAATCCCACAAGCTAGCAAATACCTCTGCTCTGAGTGATTTGGGGATAAACTCATTATGGGTTGAAGTTGATGGTTTTAACCTCTGTAAAAAGAGCTGAGCAGCTCTGTGGATATGATGAGTAACAGCTGGACTATTTTTTAAAACTTTTTATTGAATATGTCAGAAAAACATATACAATATCCATATCAAGGGTCAAAAGCATAGAAAGTACAATCAGATTTTTTTTTTTTTACCAAGGATCCATTTTCTTTTTCCCTGTCATTACACATGTGAGGGGTAAACCTACTAATGAACTGATAAAGTTCAATATTGTCTGTAAAGATCCCTAAATGGCCGTTGAGTACCAAGACCAAGGACTTTAAATCGAAAATTATTATATGCAACAAGTCCCTGAGTGATACACACTCTTTGATGGGGTCTACCAGAGACCCCCAGAAAGTCCAGGTATAACCCCTAGGTGGCGCTATCCCAAGGGGTACTACCCCTGCCTGCGTGACTAGGTGCAAGTTAAGGGACTTGGGTACTGAAAATGGGTGCCTCAACCCGAAGGACAGGGCTGGTGGTAACGTAACTGACCTGGGTACAGCCCTCTGGGACACTGTAAACCCCCTCTTTCCCCTCTAGTGGCCTAAACAATGAACAACAGACACAGTTACAATATCCCCTAATCAGCATACAAGTATAGCTTATAACAGAGCTCCCTCTGCACAATTAGTAGTGGCAGAATGGAGCAATTATCTGGCAGCCCAGGCAGGACTCGGGCATAGAAACATTCAGCCCCCACCCAGATTAACTATATACTGCGATATAGGCAGCTCTTAAAGAGACAGGACGCAGAGGCTATAAAGGCACTCACAGACAATAGCTTTTAAACGATTAAGACACAGGACGCCAGCCTGGACTTTTCACTCAACTCCCACATGTGCAAAACTTCCAGGGGCTGTAGGGGCACATCAGGCAAGTGCTTTCGGTACCAATCTTTTTTTTTTTAACTCTATTTCTCTCCAGTCGTGGCTCATGAGACCTTCTCTCAGGTATCCTATCCTTTATCCTGCCTGTGGATCACTCAGTCTGCGCCTCTCCCCCCGCCCAGCACCCCCCGGTTTCACCTGCCCAGGGAGGGTAGCCCTCGCCTCTTGGGCTCACTTGTAAGTCAAACTCTGGCTGCAGGTAGGGCCCGGGTGGAGGAACTGGAAGGCCAGCTGAAGAGAACCCGGCGGAGGGCATGGGGGACAGGTGCCGTTGCCTGTCTCACAAGCCGGTGTTTTCCCTGTTCTGCGCTTGTAGAACCCCCCCACCCTGCATGGGCATGCCTTGACGCTCTGGCGCTCGGCAACCCTGCCTGCATCGGTCACGCTATTCTTGTGCTGCCTGGCTTGCTGCTGGCACGCCGGGCTGTGCCATCCCCCTCTCCCAGGGAGGAGAGCACCACGAGTGCACTCCATCCTCAACCCGCCCCTGCCGACCCACTGGCGCCCAAGTTCGTTTCCAAACCTGGGTCGCCAGCGTAGCACGAGGTGTGGAGTTCAGCACCTCAGCTCTCAGTGCCACCGGGCTGGCCCATTCGGCACCAATCTTGAACCACTATGGTCACTGGGGATCCACTGTCAAGCACGGCCCTTGCAGACACACCATTCAATGATACTGTGGTTTCCATTGACGGGACTACCACCTCGGACCAGTCAGGGGGTAAGGACTGAGACGTGTTCCTTATAGCTGTCTTAGAAGAATAACTCTTTCTCATAGGCCCAGTCTGAGGCCTTATGATTGTTTCACTGAATTAATCTCAGCAGCTGTGTAGTAATCTTTCTCAGATTCTCAGGCGAGCTGCAGTGAAACCGGGTATGCCCGTCTTCTCCACAGTGGTAACAAAAAATGGTCTCCTTGGAGTCTCTAGAGGAAGGAGAGCTGCTCCCCTGCTTGGGCATGTTGGGCAAGTCCCGGGATCCTTCTCTGATCCCTGGTTTGCTTTTCTTGCTTTCTGAGTTTCCCCAAGAGTCAGTTACTTGCGTAGCTTGAAGAAGGTCTCCCACCAGGGATCTCAGTTCTTGTACTTCTTCCAGCAAGTTACCCTCAGCCTGAGTTTCAGAGGAGATGATGAGCACCCCCATCGCTCCAGGCGGGGCCTCGCTCTTTGACTCGGGAGATGCCTGACAGGAGTTAGCATCTTTAGCCACCTCTGCAGCTTGTTGACTGACTCTCAACTCTGTCAATTCTTTAATCAGTTCCCTCATCTGCTGCACTTCAGTCTCGTCACTGGTCTCAGGGGTCTGGCAGGTATGGGCAGCCCCGGCACAGGGCTCCCATCCCTCTTCATCATTCTCTGCTTCACAAATCTCTTTCATGAGGTGACAATATTCAGGAGGATTAGTCTTCCTGTCTTGCAATTTAAGTTTCAGCATCGTCACACTGGAGTACCTGGCTGATTTTAGGATATGGTCTAACCTAACCCAATTCAGTTCACTAGCAGGCACCCCTCTTTTCCTGTGGGCCCTCTGCAGAGCCCTCTCGATTCTGGTAACAAACATAGACAACTTCTCATTCTTCCATTGTTTTGCAGATTTAAATTTCCACATCAAATCATCCCCCGACTCGCTGCTACCAAAGACCCCCTCCAAAGTAGAGAGGTATTCGGCAGCAGTGGCCTCAGGGCTGGTAGATCGGAGAAAATGAATGGCCTCCAGTGCAGGGCCCCTCAAGCTCCCCATGAGCCTCTTCCTTCCCCCCCTCTGAGCACTGCCACTCCTGGACCAGGGGGGTGGCATAGTCCATCCACGTTTCCAGGTCATCCTCCCCTACGGGCACTGGGACCATGCCCGAGAAGAGTCTAAGTCTACGATAAGAGTCCAGGTGTACAGATGGTATCACTATGGGGGAGGTGACCATAAGGGAGGCCCTAGGGGTGGCAGGAGACGCTGTAGGAGACTGCAAGGGAGTGGTATTTTCAGAAAGATCTAGCATCTTTACTAACTCTTTGGCAGATCGACCCTCAGAGGCTAACTATTTGAGGAGCTTATCTTTGAACCCCTCTATGCTGGGGGACCCTCCAGGAGTAGCCAGATCACTGTGCAGATGAATGACCCTCCACCCCTTCTGGCAAAATAACAGGGGGCACCCTCTCTGGGTCTATGGGGAGACTGCAGGAGAGGAGGACCACCATGGTTCGATCAAACAGGTCCGAATCCCTCCCCTTTACCTCAACCTTCCCCAAACACTTAACTTGCTCAACAATCTCTGCAATAACTGCATTAGTGGTCCCTAACGGGACGTCCATTAACAGAATGGCCTGTTGGGGGGTCTACCCCCTCAGCCTCACTCCACCCCATCATGCGGTGCAGTAACAGCTATGGGGAGCAATCCTGAGCTTAGGCATAGCGAGTGCCTCCATTTTGTAACAATTTTTAAGCGTGGGGTTGTAGTACCCACTTCTGACCACTAGAAGGTGCTAATCCCAGCGGTGCCTCCAAGATGTAACCCCTAGGTGGCGCTATCCCAAGGGCTACTACCCCTGCCTGCGTGACTAGGTGCAGGTTAAGGGGCCTGGGTACTGAAAACGGGTGCCTCCACCCGGAGGCAGGGTTGGTGGTAGTGTAGCTGACCTGGGTACAGCCCTCAGAGACACTGTAACCACCCTCTTTCCCCTTTAGTGGCCTAAGCAATGAACAACAGACACAGTTACAATAACCCCTAATCAGCATACAAGTACAGCTTCTAACAGAGCTCCCTCTGCGCAATTAGCGATGGCAGAATGGAGCAATTATCTGGCAGCCCAGGCGGGACTCAAGCATAGAAACACCCAGCCCCCCACCCAGATTAACTATACACTGTGATATAGGCAGCTCTTAAAGAGACAGGACACAGAGGCTATAAAGGCACTCACAGGCAATAGCTTTTAAATAATTAAGACACAGGGTACCAACCTGGCAGTGGGCATTTAGGCACACCCAACAAAGACTTTTGGGAACCCCCATTTGTAGGGGGGTTACACAAGTATTTGATAATATCAATCAATCAATCAAGTCTTTATTTAACCAGGCGTTCATCGTTGAGCAGAAGCTCATTTGCAAGATGGACCTGAGTGGAGCATGAACAATTGTACATACAGGTCAACACAGGTATTTACAAGGCAATACAGATAATACTCTTTACAGAGAGGAAGAAAAAGAAGTTCATATGTACATAGAATTATACAGATATTGTACAGATTACACAGTATTTACATACATAGAAGTGTCTATAGGAAGATAAAGCAGGTTATCTAAGGTTGCAGGAGGAAGTAACGGAAGAAAAAATAAAAATAAACACCAGGTAGAGGTGAAGATGGGGGGAAAGGGAGGGAGGTAGGGGGAGAAAGGCTAGGAGGCACGGTGCACAGAAAGGAGTTGGTAAAGCTGGATGTAGAGAAGGTGGATGGAGAAAAGGAGTATGTGTGAGCCCGGGATTGAATACTATAAAGTGGGCATGGTAGGATGTCACAACAGGGTAGTGAGCTCCTATCCGAGGTTGGGAAAGGAAGAATAAGGGGATGGATGGGCCTAGTGTTGATAAGACAGGGGGATAAGAGAGAGAACAATTAGGCTGGCGAGGAGCAAGCTGGGGGGTCAGTACTAAAAATTGGGTCTAGGCGTGGCTATATACCAGTGCAGACACCAGTACTGGGTCTGAGTGGGTGAAGAAGTTACATACTTCTCTGATTGTACGGAAATAAAACGTCTTGAAGGCATTTATACTGATTAGAGTGCTTAATTTGAGGGATTTTTGTAGATCGTTCCATAAGGTAGGTAGCACGAAGCTTATGGCTGCCCTGTCGAAGCGGGATTTTGCTTTGGGTACTTTAAGTGTAATAGCTGAGTAACTTCTTAACGCGTATTTCCCAATTATACTCGGGGGAAGACAGCAGGAGATATAGTAAGGCAGCTTATTAGAGATGGCTCTATAGGTCCAGAGAGCGGCATTTCTGTGGTGCCTGGAATATCATCCCAAAAAGTTTAGAAGTGTCCTCTAGGGTCTCTGCACAGGCTCTAACCAACTGACACACATGCAAAAAACAGGTTATGGAGCGCTGTTGAGCACACCTGCTGTGTTAAGGAAGAGCTCTGCAAAGATTGAAGACTTTCAGCTATAAAAACTTATTTTCTTCTTCTACTGCTTTAATTTAACATACTAGACGCCAGCAGAGTAGGCCTATTGGTCTATCAAATCTGCTCGTGCTTCAGCACCCTGATTTGGTACCGTAGCCCTATATCTGTCTCCTTCCACTGTTACTTCATCCCCCAGTCCTGCCCTTCCCCCGGGCAAACCAGCCTCTGCTTCACCCCTTGCCTATACCTGTCCCACTCTCTCTTGAATCCCTCCACCATAGCTGCCTGTACCAGCTCCCTGGGCAGCGCATTCCACTGTTCCACCACTCTCTCGGTGAAGTACCTCCTGCTCCTTTCCCCTCTAATCCTACCACCCTCAATCTTCCAACTGTGTCCTCTGGTGATTCCACCCTCCTTCAGTCAAAAGATCCTATCCTGACTTACCTTATTTACTCCCCTGAGGTACTTGTAGACCTCAGTCATGTCCCCCTCCAGCGAGAACAGGTTGAGCTCACCTAGTCGTACCTCATATGTCATATCCCCCAGGCCACGGATCATTCTGGTTGCTCTCCTCTGAACCTTCTCCAGGAGTTGGATGTCCCTCCTTAGGTGCGGCCTCCAGAACTGCACACAGTACTCAAGATGTGGCCTAACCAGGCTGTTGTACAGTGGCAAAATCACCTCCCTGTTCCTTGAGGTAATCTCCCTAACGATGCATCCTAGCATCTTATTTGCCCTGACCGCAGCCCTCCTGCACTGCTCTGAATTATTCATGTTAACATCCACCAAGACTCCTAGGTCTCTTTCCCCTGCCGTGTCCTGCAACTCATCCCCCCCCCCCCAGGGTGTACACATAGTTGGGGTTTTACCGCCCTAGGTGTAGCACCTTGCACTTGGAGGAGTTCAATTTAAATTTCCAGGTGCAGGACCACCTATCCAGAGTATCCAGGTCCCCTTGCAGGGCCAATCTCCTCTTCTTCCCCTCCACCACCACCCCCAGCTTACAGTCATCCACAAAGAGACTCATTTCACACTCGATAACTTCCCTGATATCGGAGATGTAGGCATTAAACAGGAGTGGCCCCAGGACTGATCCCTGTGGGACCCCACTTATGACCTCCCTAGGAGACGAGACCTCCCCTCTGACCACTACCTGCTGAGTGTGACTTGAAAGCCAATTTCCAATCCACCTAAACGTCAATGGGCCTACCCCCATCCCCCCAGCTTCTCCCTTAGGCCAGTGTGAGGGACCGAATCAAATGCCTTGCTGAAGTCCTGGAACAGTACATCCACTTTGGGCACAACATGCGCCTGCTTCCAATCCCTTGGCACCCTCCCTGTCTGGAGTGACAAGTTAAAGAGATCCGCCAATGATGCAGCCAAAACATCTGCCAACTCCCTCGGTACTCTGGGATGAATAGCATCAGACCCTGGAGATTTATCCTTTTTAGGGACTGGAGGGCTTCCCACACCGGACCGATAGGAATATCAGCATCTGTTCCCCACCTCCCCATTCAGCAGAACCAGCCTGACATCTCACCCCTGGCCTACCTCCCCCAGCAGCTTGTTCTTCAGCAGGTACCCCAATAGTCAGGTCTGCTGTGCCTTCTCTGTCCTTCAAACCCTTTTTTGGAAGTTCCCCAGCCTCCTCCCTAGTGAACACGGAGGGGAAAGTACTCATTCAGTACCTCCGCCTGCTCTCCAGCCCCTTCCACCCACCCCCCCAGCTGTCCTCAACCTTCTGAGCTGGCCTTTGACCTTCCTCCACTCACCAATATACCTAAAGAACCCCTTTTCCACACCCCGTATCCCTTGCACCAGCCTCTGCTCTTTCCAGGCCTTTACCCCCCTCACAACTCTGGTGATTTTCCTGATAGCAAGGTGACAGTTCTCTCTATCCCTCTCTCCTCTCATTTTTTTGTATCTACTGTAGGCAGCCTTCTTCTCCCTTACCACCTCCTGGACCTCCTTGGTCCACCAGTATGGTTTACGAGACCTACCGCCCCTGTGCTTCACTCTTGCACAGGTCCTGGTGGCCTCCTGTAGCCCCCACTTTATGATCTCCCACCTACCTTCCACGTCCAAACCTGGTTTTATCTCCTGCAAATGCCCCTTGAGAATTTCCCCCATGTTCTGAAAGTCCGCCTCCCCAAAATCAACTATCATTGTCCTTGAATGATCCCCCTGCCCCCAGTTTTAGCCGAAATAAGACTGTGTTGTGGTTGCTGCCAGCCAGGGGTTCTTCCACAACCAGATCTCGTACAAGATCCCCATCTGCTAAAACCACATCCAGGTTATGACCTTCCCTCGTTGGGTCCATCACCTGCTGATTGAGGAACGCATCCAGGAAGCCATCCAGCAGCTTCTGCTCCCTGGTTACACTGGACATCATAGTACCCCAATCAGTAGCTGGCATATTAAGGTCCCCCATCATCACCCCTCCTTCCCCTTCCAGTCCACATTGCCCCTTAATGTTAGCCAACAGGCAATCCTCCAGGTCCTCCACTAGTCCTGGGGGCCTATATACCACCCCCAACTTGATCTTCCCTCCCACGGGGGTTCGCAAGGTGACCCACAGGGTGTCCACGTTGCCCTCTGCTTCCTCCACTCTCATAATCTCGATGTTATCCCTAGTGAACATTGCTACTCCTTCCCCTCTGCCCACCTTTCTGTCCTTCCTTAGCACAAGGCACCCACTCAGATTAAGGTCCCAGTCATGACCAGGGGTGGCCCAAGTTTCACTGACCGCTGCTACATCCACCCCACCCTCAAACATCATGGCCTGGAACTCAGGCATTTTATTCCCCAGGCTCCTGGCATTTATTGAAGCCACCCTCCGACCCTTGTCTCTACCCCTCTTTACCCCCTTTTTTGATTTGAAAGGCACCAGTGAATTCTTTACAGCTTACTGAACATCTGCATACCTAACTCTTTGAGATGGATCACACAAATAAAGCTGTGGGTGGTCGTCAAAAAATTCAGCAGCCGACCGAGCCATAAACAGCGGCTGAACCACAACCTCCGTCGGGGATGTAACCCCCCCGGAAGGCCTTGCAAAAATCAGTGCAGGCAATTGACTTCAAGGTAGTCTATTCTGACCCGGGTTACTGAACTGGATAGCAAAGTTGAAGCCGTTTCCAAAGTTGGCTCTATGGCAGACTCTGTGGCCACCAAAGCTATGGTGAGTACCAGTAAAATGGTGTAGGAGAATACTCAGCTCTGATATCACCTGGAGGCCTTGGAAAATGCGCAAAGGGCAGCTAACGTTCGGATTGCGGGCCTACTGGAGAGTTGTGCCGTAGACAATTTATTGTCATTTTTAACTGATTGGCTACCCTGTAATCTCCATCTAGAGGGAACACTGACATCTGAGAATTTTCTAGAGGCTTACCGCATCTACCCATGGGTGGCAGCTAGTCAGAGAGAGGCACGTTGCACGGTTCTGTTGGTTACTACCAGGGCCTCCACTAGAGATGTAATCCTGCAAGCAGCAAGAGGATTTGGACTATTACACTATGAGGGGAGAACCATACACCTATTCCCTGACCTCTCATTTGCCACGAGGGCCACGAGGAAGAAGTTTGATGCTGTGAGGGTCAGACTGCGTGGCTTGGGCATCGCTCATTCCTTGCTGATGCCTGCAAGGCTGTGTACGCAATATGGAGGGCACACCTTCCAGTTTACTGATCTGGACAAGGCAGGAAGGAAGGTGGAGGCCATCGGATGAGAGTTTGAGAGTGTTCACAGGCCGGCGACTCTTCTGATTCTGATGCAACCACCTGAGAAAACATTGTTGTAAAGTTGGGCCTTTCAGTTGTCTGAACTTCAGGTTTTTCCTGTTTAAACTGTCTTTATCGCTTACACTGTAGTGACTGTTCTCCATGTTCGGCGGTACTATGCTGTATCTGTTTTATTTTGGTCATGGATGCAGTCAGTTGCCACTTTTTAGGCTGAATGTTCTAATATCAAATAAAAATTTTATACAGGGGTCCTGAAAATTATGTTTTAGCTGTAGAAATTAACCTGTATCATTTATAGAGTTGTGGAATTATCTAAGTTTTACACATGCAACAACTCATTTGTAACTCTCACTTAGCTGATTTTAAGATTTAAGTATTGTTTGCTTGAGATAGCAGAGTTTCTTGTTCCTTAGTGCTACCCATGTTTTGGTCTGAACATTTTCAGAGGGGGTCATAGCAACACAGGTTGTTGAGTCAACAAAGTTTGGTGTGAACATTTTCTATTTGGACTTGACCACCCAAAGTCCTGTAGGGTGTGGCATATCATGGACAATTTACATGGACTGGTTTATCTTGAAATACTCTCAAATCCTTTCACAAGAATGCAGAGACTGGTGATTACTATTAAATTGAATGTCTCATCTGTATCACCGTATGATATCTTGCATGAGATAGTTAGATGCTATTGTCTTTTATTCAAAAGCAATAAACTATAATAAAAAAACAAAACAGGTTACAGACATAAACGTTAAACAGGTAAACTGCGAAAACCATTTGAAATCTCCAAATCATGTCTTACACTCTTAAACAACACTCCCATATTAATACAGCTCAAATAATGAGACATCCTAAACAGAATATGCTGCGTACCATGGAGAGCTGTGCTCTGCTTATTTCAGTTGCACCATAGACAGGGAGACAGAGGCCCAACTGGTGTGGTCCGCTGGGTCCCCGTGTAGAGGCTCCACGTAGGCCTTTGTAAGGAGACCCTCTTGTGCAAGTCCCAACTGCAAGCTAAACATGTTGGAAACAAAGGCCAAGAGTCCTGCTCCTCCCATCCCTCCGATACACCCAGGAGCCTTAGAGTTGCAGAGCAAGCACAATTTTTAAGGTGCTGCAAGTGCAGTCTGAGGATTCGGTTCTCTTGGATCTCCCTGGCCGGAGCAGTAACCGCTTTCTCCTCTATAGTTTTAGCCAGTTTTGTTTCTACTGTGGCAGTTTGGCTTGTGAGGAAGTCCATTTTCTTGTCACATTCCTTTACAAATTTTTCAAGGTCCTTACCCATCTTGAGGATTTCACTGTTCGGTGTGTCCCCCTCAGCTCCCGAGGCTGTCTCTTGCCGGAATCTTATTTGTTGTTTTGTGCAGATTCCCAATACTTTCTTTTGCAAGGAGAGCTGAAGTTACCCAAATCACTGGTGCTGATTTCACTGGTATTTCTAATTTTCACAGTTTGAGGCCAGAAAACCTGTTGTTTTTGTGAAAGTTAGCAGTGCCGGTGCAGAGCTCAACATGAACACGTCCAGCTCCGTTGGTAGCTATCCACGCGCCCACAGTGGGACTATTTACACAGCGTTCAGCAGAACGTATTTTGAACATTTTGGGATCCACAGGCTGAGCAACAACCAATCAAACCACTGTATTGCCACCATGCTGATCACAGCCAGCTGAAGTTAACGTAATGTACAAAATTAATAAGAGGCTTGTTTTATAAGGACACTGACACAGGGCCATACTTGGTACTGGAAAAATGCATACATGTGATTCTGATGTTGCTGACTGTCAGAGTGCCACATATTGAAGGCGCTCTAAATGCCTTGTGTCCTGGTTGCATTTACTGTCCCTGGTCACCACAAACATGCAGTGTGTGTGTGTGTGTGTGTGTGTGTGTGTGTGCGTGCATGTGTGTGAGTGTATGTGTATACATGTGTGTGTGTGTGTATGTGTGCGTGTGTGTGTGTGTGTATGTGTGTGTGTCTTCCTAACTGTGTATAGCTCCCCAGGGAGGTTGTGGATGGCCTTGGAGGTGGGGCTTTGAAACCTCTAGGCAGACGACACCAAAATCCACAGCAGGGTATACAATGAAGAAGGTGGAAATGAGAAATAAAACCTTGAAAACTTGGAATGGAGACTATGTTCTGAGAACAGATGAAGACCTTCTGTGTCTAAAACCATAAGACTGCAGTCATAATAAGGGAGTTTATTAATCATAGTTAGGATCACCTGTCTTTTACCTCTTCATTTCATCTCAAACTGAACCAAAGCATACTAGTATTATGTTTTCACTGGATGGAAAGAAATGTATGATAAAGATATGTACTGTGCTGCTCTCAATAAAAATGAAATTTAAAACAAAAAAGAAAACTTGGAGCGATGGATAAGGACACGGCAGACAAGGCTCGATGCAAAAAAGTGCAAGGTGGTGCCCACGGGAACGAGGAACCGCAAACAGAATACATTATGGGAAGAAAGGATTGCACCAAGAGTAAAGGAGAGGGATCTCAGAGTCACCACAAATTGTGAAACAGAATCCTGTCTCACATTCTTCTTTCACTCTCGCCCCATTCTCATATGCTGTACCCATCTCTGCTTATTTGCTTATGGAATGGGGTGAGCATTAGGGTTGACAATCCCAAGCACACCCCACGCTTGTTGCTGCCTGCAGGGTGAGGGTGGGGTGTTAGGGTTGGAAACCCTAACATGACATTCCCTACTTTTGATGCTGTAACCCTAACAAGTGCATTAACAAAGTTTTTTGCAAAGAATTTATATAAAGGTTCTAGCAGGAAAGGTCTACTGAACTGCAGCTTCAATAAAATGCAAAACATTAACCTATATAAAAACCAGAAGGTTCAAAACACAATTAAAACAATATTTCTGCCCAGCCAAAGTATCTTAATTACTATATGATACAAACAGTATCACACAAGGTTGTGCTGTATAATGTTTTCTCTTCCCTGTTTACAAGCTCTCAGAAATAAGGCTGTTAACCCTGACCTCCAGCAGGGTCACCCAGAGACTGAGAGCACTTTCTTTTTATGTCAAGGCTAGGAGGAAACCATAGTCAAAGGTGATCGAACCCACAACCTCCTAGACCCAATGGAGCCACTGTAGGCTAAAAACTGGCACAGTTATTCTCAGTGTTACCCTTCCCAAAGCCCCTCCCCCCACTATCTGTTCTGAGATTCGATTCTCTGTGTGTAATTATACCACTGAATGGAAATCACTAACCTATGTAACCGTTAACAGACTCTTAGAGCTGCTGCTGTCACTGCCCCATCATTCGTTGCCTTGCAGTGTGGTCTGCATGCCATTGCAGGCCTGGCTTGTGACTGGCAGCCCACAGGTGCGTGACAGACAGCCTGGCTCATTGTCAGTGTCAGTGGCTCAGCAGGTAGCACACTCACCTCTGAGGCTAGGAGATCAGTGGGCTGTCAGAAGGCTGTGGGTCCTATCCCCACACCAGGCACTTGGGTTAGATCATAATACTGACACTGTAGTACAGCATGAGGGGGGTGCTGCACTCCTGAAGTTCTGTCTTTCGGATGAGACGTTAAACCGAGGTCCCATCTGCCTGTTCTGGTGGTAGTTCAGGTGGATGTTGAAGATCCCATGACACTTCTTGAAAAGAGAAGGGGAATTTCCCCGGAGTCCTAGCCAAATTTCCCCCATTTACTAAAAATACCACCAACAGCTTACTCTGGCTCAAGGTCAGTTGGCATTCATCTGTATCCCATCCCCCGGGTCATGCCTGAAATTAGGCGGAATTTGTCTAGTGCACTTACCCAGTCAACAAAAAATAAATAAACAGTTGCATCATGTCCCTTGGTGTTGCAATAGATGAAGTGCAACACATTGTCTACCTGACTCTGGGACAATAGCACCCTCGGGGCTCATCACTAATACTGAAGGGGTAGAGACTGTTACCAACAAATCAGTAGAAAATGCCCTGGTTCTCTTTATTGCTGAGTAGCGCCACTTACTGTCAGCAAGATGCAGCTCTATAGCACCAGCCTGAATGTGGTAGAGGGCGTGGGTTTGCATATATCCATCCATGTTCTTTTTTTTTTAACCTCCCCCTACTTTTTCCTCTCTGGTTCCCTCTGTCTGCCACCCTAATGCTGGCGCTGTAATGTATGTACCTCAGCTCTGGCTGGTCTGTGGTTGGCCAGCAGGGGGATACGAGAATGCCAGATGGCCCATGCTGTCCCTGCCAAGGAGCTGATTGACTCATCTCCATGATGCAGCCAGGTATACCAGATGACAGCACAAAATGCTGCTGTCCTTGGTAACAGGGGTGTACTCAGCTCCAAGTTCTTTACTGCAGGCTGCATATCCCGATTGTGTAACTATTTGCATGTGGCACCAGGGGTGCAGCCAGCCCTCAAACTGCAGCTGTCCCTCCAGATTGTGCATCTGTCAGTTTGTGGCAGCAACATATTACCGTACAGTAACGCACTCTACCTCAGGGGTCAGAGGAGGTGCGATGTGGCGCCTGCAGCTTCTGCAGAATACAGCACCCTGGTTGTTGATTGGACACTCGAGATTCAGTCACATTACACTGGTGCTGCGCGAACTGCATTGACTGCCGGTGCACTGACGTATCACCTTTAAAGTAGGTCTTCTGACCTACAAGGCTCTATATGGCTTGGGTCCGGGCTACCTGAAGGAGCTTCTGCATCCCTACACCCCTTCTTGCTCTCCAAGGTCAGCTGGAGAGGCCCTCCTGGAGGTCCCCAAGGCTAGGTTAAAATCTTCCGGGGACCAGGCATTTGAAGTGGCAGCCTCGGTCCTCTGCTGGGATACCTCTGGGAGGCGCCATCCGTAGATATCTTTAAGAAACACCTTAAGAGTTTCCTGTTTGAGCAGGCCTTTGGGACATGAGGAATTTATTTTGGGACCTTTTGACAGCTTGGGAATCAATGTGTTGTTAGACCTTTAATGGGTTTATGCACATTTTATGCATTGCATGTTGACAGTTCTTTATTGCTGTATTTGCATATTTTGTTGTAAGGGTGCCCTGAGCCCACGGAGAAGGGCGCCTCCAAAAAAATAAACTCTGCTACTACTACTACATGTCCATATTGTGTAACTATCTGTATGTGGCACGGGGTCCATCTGGAACCCAAACAGCTGCTGCATATCATGATTGTGTAACTACCTGTACATGGCACCAGGAGTCCAGCAACCCCCAAACAGCAGCTGCATATCCAGATTGGTAACTGTCTGTACGTGGCATCAGGAGTCCAGCCACAGACACAAATGCTAATTTCACTTATTTGTTTTTAGTCAGCCAAATGTATTTTACAACGTGTCACATCTTTCAACATTGTGGCTGCTACAACTTAACCACCTACATTCATGATCTTTACTGTGGTCTAATAAAAGGTATGAAAAATATTTAGGATTTGAAATGGTAATTATCTACAAAAAGTGCTCGTAAGTTCTTCTTCCTCTAGTGCGTCGCGATGGAAAGGATTATGGGAGTACTATTCGGCAACAAAACCAAGCGAGTGCAGCTACACAAAAGTAAACACTTTAGTGGGCATATAACATCATGTGGAACTTTTTAGAATTCGGTGGTCCAGCCGACATCGGGCGGTTTTATCTTTAGGTACTTCTTACTGATTTTTCATATCGGCAACACCATGACTTGGGAGTGTTGCTGCCAGGACTGAGTTTATTGAAATGTACTGGGCCGGTGACAGTGTGAGGTAACTATTTTACATATTACTAGCTTAGCGATTGCAGAGTTGTCGATTTGTGACGAGTGAATGGTGGCTGCTGTGCAGGAGGGTGGGAGGTAACAACGGGGTAGATCTGCTCTGCTGGTGATTGTAATGTGGAGACTTACAGTACTGTAAGCTGAAGTGGGCATTACTAGGGAATTAATGCCCACTTCATTTTAGGTCATGGGTTGCCTTTCAACCTATGCTGTTGCTCCATTCTACAACTAAAACCATAAGATTGCAATCATCATAAGGGAACTTATTAATTATAGTTAGGATCACCCGTCTTTTACCTCTTCATTTCATCTCAAACTGAACCAAAGCATACTAGTATTATGTTTTCACTGGATGGAAAGAAATGTATGATTAAGATATGTACTGTGCTGCTCTCAATAAAAATGAAATTTAAAACAAAAAAGAAAACTTGGAGCGATGGATAAGGACACGGCAGTTAAGGCTCGATGCAAAAAAGTGCAAGGTGGTGCCCACGGGAACGAGGAACCTCAAACAGAATACATTATGGGAAGAAAGGATTGCACCAAGAGTAAAGGAGAGGGATCTCAGAGTCACCACCGGGTTATGGTCTGAAATCCCCAAATCAGTGCAACACAGCGTATGGAACAGCTGGCTGTTGGGGTGTATTGGCAAGGGTTTTGACAGCAGAACAAAGGGGGGATATTACCCCTATACAGGTCCTTAGTGAGGCCTTATCAAGAGCAATGGACCTAGGGAGTAACCCCAGGAGACAGCATTGGATGGGTGGGGTGAGGCTTAGCACTACGGCTGAGGAACATGACCTTGGAGGTATCACCAGTGACTCCCTCAAGCAATCAAGACAGTGCAACAAGGCCTTTGGTAAGGCAAGTAGGATGCTGGGGTGTATAGAAGTGGTACTGATAGCAGGAGGAAGGAAGTAATACCACCCCTTTATAGATCTCTAGTGAGGCCACTCCTGGGAGTACTGCGCCCAGTTCTGGAGCCCTCACCTCAGGAAAGATAGGGACAGGCAGGAGACAGTGCAGTGCAGGGTGACACAACTGATTCAGGGCCAGCAGGACCGGTCTTATGAAGGGTGCCTCAAGGCACGTAACATGTACTTACTGGAGACCAGAAGGGAGAGGGGAGATATGATACAGACCTTCAAGTTCTTAAAGGGAATAAACAAGGTGAACTGCAAGAAACTTTTTAGCTTGAATACTAGTTTGAGGTTACGGGGCCCTGAATGGAAACTGACAGGAGGGAGGTTCAGGAGGGACATGAGGAAGTATTATTTTACAAAAAGGGTAGTGGAGCCGTGGAATAGTTTACCAGCTGAGGTGGTGGGTGCTAATACAGTTGCTGGTTTCAAATGAGGTTGGGACAGAGGACCCCGGACTAACAGAAGGTCATGGGACTTTATATGGGCAGACTAGATGGTCCCTGGGTCTCCTTTTGCCAGCACCATCTGTGTTTCAGAGTGAAGGGTATTATATTTTTTTTCTTCCAGGAGCTTGTCTACTCAGTTTTGTAACCTGTTGGGCCTGTTTTAGTTATTATTTTTATTGTTTTTAGGTGTTCTGGGAACCAGGGCTGCTGTATGACCCCCCCAAGCCACATCCGGGTCACGGGAGATACATTTCTCACCCCTTAGTGAGCGAGGTGAGCATACAGAAGGAATGCATGTAGAAACAACCATGCATGTCTGGCGTGATGGGCAGAACTGCAGGGCCAGGTACTCTGTCAAGTTAATTAAGTTAACAGTTTCATACCTCAGCTTGTGCCATATTGTCATTTGGAGGGTCAACTGTGCAAAGTAGCCTTGTTGGACATTCATCTTTGTATATCATACCCCTTGAGATATCTGAGTGCTGTATTAGTTCCTGGACTCTGTCACTCTCTCCCCCAAGCCCTGGATACATAGATACTGTTGGCAGATAAGGGCCTATGGCTCACCCAGTCTGCCTATTTGAGCTTGTATGATCATTTTACGTTTTTTTAGACGTCTATTTGCCTGCCCCTGACACTTGGGATTCACTTATGTCTATCCCATGCATTCTTAAATCCTGTGATTGTTTTAGCCCCCCCCACTTCCTCAGGCAGGGTGTTCCACTTGTCCACCACCCTTTCTGTGAATAAATTCTTCCTCATGTTTCCTCTGAATTGCCCTCTCTCCAACTTCATCCCATGACCTCTAATCCTGGAACATGACACACTGGATTACAAACTGGCTTAGTGGCAGGCTGTAGTGGGTGGTGGTGAGAGGGGAGTTCTCAACTCCAAGGCCAGTGACGAATGGGATGCCACAGGGCTCTGTAATGGGGCCAGTACTGTTTGGGCTTTTCATATCAGACATTGCACACAGGGTGGTGAGCAAGGTAAGTCTGTTCACTGATGACACCAAAATCAGAGCAGCGGTGAATGGAGAGGAGGGATGGAAGCAGCTGCAGGGGGACCTACACAAGCTAGAGGAGTGGTCAGAGAGGTGACAGCTGGGGTTCAATGCAAAGAAGTGTAAGGTTATGCACTTTTGTTGTGAAGAACCCAAGGAGAGAACACTGGCTGGGGGGGTAAGGTGGGAATCATTGAGGAGGAGAAGGACCTAGGGGTAATGATAACAGGGTCCATGAACAACACTGCCCAGTGCAGGAGAGCGGCTGCAAAAGTGAACAAAATGCTGTGGTGCATAGCGAGGGACTTTTCGTTCAGGTGAAGAGAGGTGATCTTGCCCCTCTACAGGTCGCTGGTAAGGCCGCACTTAGAGTATTATGTGCAGTTTTGGAGGCCATACTTAAAGCGTGATATCAGGCCACTGGAGGAGGTGCAGAGGAGGGCAACAAAGATGATATGTGGAATGGAAGGGACAGACTATGACAGCAGGCTGAGAGACCTGAATATGTACACCCTGGAGGATAGAAGGGACAGAGGGGACATGATAGAGACATTCAAGTATCTGAGGGGAATCAATAAGGATGGGGCAGATGGGGTCTTTGAGTTAAGGAGGGGGAGGGTCACCAGGGGCACAGGCAAAGAATGGGGAGATTTAGGAGGGAAATGAGGAGGCACTATTTCATGGAGAGGGTGGTAGCAAAATGGAACACCCTACCAGAATGGGTGGTATCATGTAAATCTGTGAACAGCTTCAAAAGGGCATGGGACAGGGAACAGGGGAGAGTGAGGGTGGGGAGGTGGGGTGTGGCAGTGGGATGACAAAGGGGAGGGGGGTGGGGCACCTGCAAACTAGGGGTGTTGGCCGCACACTCTAGCAGACTTAGATAGACCGGGTGGTCTTTTTCTGCTGGCACATTCGTATGTTCGTATGGAAAACAGTGTTTTCCTGCACCCTGTTCCACTCCATAAGTTACCTGTATGTCTCTGTCATATTCTCTGTCTCCCTTTTCTGCTCCAGAGAGTACATATTCAAGTCCTTCAGTCTGTCCTTGTAGGACTTGTGATGCAATCCCTGTACCGGTTGAGTGGCTGTGTTTGTTTCCTGGGTTGATATATGTTAAAAACATAAATATAGAAACATAAAGCTGCCCTTGTGTGTCTGTGATAGAAAGTATTGTGTGGTATTAATTGCAATGGTTTTCAATTGTGTACCATAGCATTTTTCTTTTGGAAAGTGCTTACTTTTAACAGTTTTAAATGGATTTTACAGATCCCTCTGGAGTCTTTTTAGAACTCCTCTGTGCAGAAGGTTTTGTCATTTGATGTAATTCCTGTAATATGTACACCCTAACTGCTACTGACACAGATATGAATGATGGGGCCCTATTCACAAAGGTGCATGGTGCAGGGGACACGAGCTATGCTGGGTGACCACAGCTGTAAGAGATAAGTGCCCCCCCAGGATGCCACTGCTGGCTGCAGCGGAGACATCAGGGCACAGTGGATCCCCCCAACACACCACCCCGGCCCTTGGGTTCCACAAAGAGGGCTGGGGGTAGCCGACCAGGTAACTGCCTGCCATGGTGCTACAGGCGCACTGTGCACTGCCTGCCATATATGTGGCACCCCGTGAGCACAAGTGATCCAGTGGTGGACTGGTTCCGGGCATCCCATTGGATGCCCACTGGTGTCTGCTGAACAGCACTGATGGGAGCTGCGCGGTGGCCTATGTCTGTGAATACAGCCACCAATCATCTTTCTGCAGCTGCGGAGCTATGCGGGTGGGATATATGCCTTTGGTGCATTCTTTCCGCCTGTTAGTGAACAGGCCCTGATATGCATAAGGATCACTTTGTGTTTCTAGAATCCAAGAAACATACAAAATGCTTAGCAGAATTAGACAGTATTAAGAAACAAATGTCTGAATCTGATTATACACAAAAGTCACTCTCAGTGTAGGACATTCCACTAAAGAAATGTTAAATAGTAAAAAAAGACCTTGGGTGCTTAGTGGCAACTCTGAATCATTTGCGCACTCATCTAAGAGAGGAAAGGAACAGGAATCTGAAGATAACCTTGAGGAATGGTTTGTTGTGTCTAAGCAGCCATTTAAACAAAGTCTGGTCAGATCCACCACAGCTGCATAATGAAGTTAGTGAAGCTGTGTGGAATTGTTAAGGAGGTATGGAGAAACAACACAATGATTTGTAAGTAGTAAGATTTGTTTAGTTTCTGTTCTAAGGAAGGCATACACATTATTAGGAAAATATATGGAGGTGTACATTTTAATGGAAGGAATAGGAAGCAATATAGGTTTACAAAAGAACCCCAGAGAAGAGGCCACTGATGTATGTGTTATCCCAGATGATACTGGCCGGACAGCTAAATTTTAAAGAAAACACATTTGCACATACCCCAGTAATGCAAAGCATTAAGGGAAACATATGCAAATCCCCATGATGGTATAGAAGGTGGCCGTACGTGAAAAAGTAATGGCTGGCATATGTTCAGCCTTGGGATTGTTTACAGTTTTTTTTTTTTTTTTAGAGAAACAGAGTTTGTGTCCATGAGGTGATGTAAGTTATATTTAAGCAATGTGTTGATGTCAGGAAGACGGGTGTAATGATGATGGACTGTTGGCAGAGAAAATGTGATATTAACTTTCAGAGGGGGGCACTTTTAATAAGAGCAAGGTAGTTATGCTTGTGATAATGGGAATATTAGGAAAGTATGAGGTCTATGCAGAAGTGGAGTACAAATATGCACAGTTGCATAAGTATGTGCTCAGAGTGCAGACAGATGTGATATGCAGGTTTGTTTTAGAAACAGGTAAAAATAGTGATACATGCAATTGTTAGAAAGATAATTACATAGACGTATAGATAGAGAGAGAGAGAGAGAGACATTTAGACAGGCAGAATAGGACTGACAGTGAAGTACTGAAGTGATGCCAACCCCAGCCCCACCCTGCAGACATGGACAGGCATTGGGGTGTGCCTTTGGGTCACTGCCCATAACGCTCATGCCATTTCACCTCACCCTACCCTGCAGACACAGACAAGTGTTGAGATGTGCCGTGGGGCGTTCAGACTTTACACTCACCCCATTCCATAAGGAAATTCCCTTAAATGGGTACAGTATAAGAGAATGGAGTGAACTTTGGGGATGAAGAGTCAAAGGCACACCTCGATACCTGTCACTGGCTGCAGGGTAGGGATGGGGGTGGAATGCCGTGAGCATTACTGTTGACAATCCCAAGTCACACCACTGATGTCTGTCAGTCCCTACAGGGCAGGGTGTTATGGTCAGAAACTCTAATGCTCTGGGCATTGCCATAACTAAGGGAGGCAGTACAGCACAGTGGTTTAAGGCTCTGAGCTGCAAATCTGGAGATCTGGGTTTGAATCCCATAGCCCCCACTTGCATACTGGGCGACCCTGAACAAGTCACTTATCTTCCAAGTGCTCCCAGAGTGCCCCTGTAAACAAGCATTCAGCTTAGCGTGTCTCACCTGGTTAAACAATTGAAAGAAAAAAAACACAATATATTATTTTTCTTGCTTTATTTTGCTACTACACACTTTGACTAATACATCCATCCTTAAATGTACTTTTTATAGCTTATGTGTCTGTGACCTAGGCAGAACTACACTTAAAATCTTGCACATAAATAAATAAATTATCAGAATAGCATTTATTTCAGTAGTATCTACCTGCTTTTCAGGTGCCCATGACACTATGGCCCAGCTATTCAAAGGGTTGCGCATGGCGCCCACCACTGATGTGCACCGGCGCGATATTCAAAAGGGAAAAGTGTGCGGCACAAATCACGATGCGCCAGAGTACATCAGTAATGTATGCAGGCACAGGTGGGGGGGGTGTGCCCATGCATACTCTATTCAGCCCGGGATGCACCTGTGGGTGGCCACCCAAGCTCCAGCTGCACCTGATGGCGCCCCCCCCATGCCCGATCGCAGGCATTTGTTAAAAAAATGAAGAATGCTGTCCAATATCCGTGGTGGTCCAGTGGACTGCTGTGTGCCCGATCACGGGCATTTGTCATAAAATAAATAAATATTCCCAATATCTCTGGTGGTCCAGTGGACCGCTATCTGCCCGATCGCGGGCATCTATATATAAAAGACATAAGTCCAATATCCCTGGTGGTCTAGAGGTACCCCACCCGCCCATTAGCCCCACCGCCTCGCCCCGTCAAGCGGCTGAGCGGCAACACCCCACCTGCCGCCGCCGACTGACACCATCGTAGGCTATACACCCATTGGTTCACAGCGTGAGTTAATGGGCGCAGAGCTCCGCACTGCATCACACATTCCAGATATGTGAAATGAGGGTAATTTGGCCAGGACCCAGGAAATTCCCTACTCTTTTCGATAAGTGCCATGGGATCTTTTACATCCACCTGAACTACCACCAGTCCAGGCAGATGGGACCTCGGTTTCACATCTCATCCGTACTGCAGTACTGTGTTGTTTTTTTATGTATTTGGGGGGCAGACCCCCCATTACTGTATTGTATGCAGTGCTTAGTCAGTCCCACTCCTCCCGTTATTGTTGTGTAGTCAGTAGTTTTACTATTTCAGAAATATTCAGTCAGGTGGGCGTGTACTGGCGACCTCTGATGCGGCAGTGGGAGGAGCAATAGCATGCGAAACTGTTGTAATTATCCGCGAGCACAAGAGGGGTCATTCATACCTCTCAACTGTCCCTGATTTTGCCTTATAATTTTACGCTGTCTCTCCTAAAAAATGTGCTTCCTTGAGCAAACAGTGGGAGTTATAAGCACAAAATAATGCCAAACATTAAAACTTCCTTAGAAAATGCATTTTACACTAAGCCACTTAGTCTACCAAACAGGGGTGTAGCCAAGGATTTCAGATCTGCACACCAAGTGGACTCACTGCTACCCCCCTTGTTATGGTGAGCTACCCCCCGGTGTAGCCAGACAATATACAAATGCATACCAGGACCGTGTTTGTTGCCTCATTTGGCACAATAAATACAACTTTTGTATCTCATGACAGTGGTTGTTGCCATACATGGGTAAATACAAATGCCATGCATTGTTCCCTAGGACACCCACATACCAGCCCAGAGCCTGTAAAGTTGTTTTGTCCTTGGGATGCAAAGACAGTATTAGTGACCAGTCCTTCTAGTTTCAACTCCTATGAATAAAATTACAGAAAGGGTCACTATTTTCTTTGTTAGTTTTCATGGAAAAAGGAAGCAGTTCAGAGCCTATTTGCTACCCCCCTTAAATAAAATTGCACACCATGGAGTGCTTGGAGTATGCCTGCCTACACCTATTATTACTGAACATCGGTCCCGTTTTTCAGCAGAGAATGCAAATATGCTGCTGTTTTTTAAACAAAATCTGCTTTTAGAGAGCTGATTTTACTGCTATACTGTTGCTCTAACAATCTTTCAGACATGTTCTGCTTTTGTTTAAATGTGCTGCCTTTAGTTGCATGCTGCCTCTTGCCTGCTGCTAATAACCAGATGCCCCCCCAATGCAGTTAAGTTACTATTGTTTGAATTTGTGCAGGAGTGTTATATAAAATGTGTTCTGCGTTTTTTTAATGTGCTGAAGTTCATTCTTAATAGCTGCTAATGTTGCTAAATAAACAATAATGATGTGCCTTTGTTGTTTATAGTCTGTTTAGACTTTTACTGCCTGATGTTTTTTGCCTACTGCCTTTTGCAGGTAATCAGCCCCCCCAACCAGGTGACGAATTTACAGCACAATGATAGCATACTAATAGCATACTGATATCCAACCCGATGTCAGAACCGATCCGATCAGATCAAAGTCAGAAAGTATCTGGATCTGGTATCTGGGTAAATTTGCATATCCATGCATCTCTAAATAAAAGGTTTTATAGCGATATCAATTCATTAAAACACAATCCAAATGTAGCGGTGGGCCATTAAGGGTTGGTAGCACCATTGTCAATACTGTTGAAGAAATGGCAGAGATGTTCAACAAATATTTTTGTAGTGTATTTAGTGAAAATAATAATTTTAATATACTTGTGGATAATTTCGAGACTGATTGCATTACAATCTCTGAAGTAGAACTAAGTAACAGAATTGATAAAGTTTGCTGCAAACGTTCCTGGCTGGCATAACATAGATTTACTGTTCTAAGAAAACTGTGCCTGATTGAAACTGTTTTATGTTAAGCTCAGTACTCTGTTAAAGTAGCAGTTCAGATCAGGACTTCATCTAAATTTTGACTTAGTGGCGCTGGGCAAGGGAAAAGTGTGGCTCCATCTGAGGCTGATTAGCTGTCACTCCCCCCCCCCTTCTCTCCCATTATTCCCCGTAACTCGTTCTCCTGCCCACCCTACCTCACTGCACTGTCTCCCCCTCTCCTCAGCTCTGACTTTATTTAATCTCTCCCTCTTTCTCTTTCTGCTCTCAATGCCTGCGTGCCCCCGAGCAGCCTACTTGCCCTCCTGACCTGTTGGAGCTCCTCAGACACCGCCACCCCCGAGAAAGTGCAGAGCTTCATTCCAGCACTCCAGGCTGGCTACTGATTAATCCAGTTTGAATGTAGCACCATTTCGTTCCCCGCCTACTGTCCCTCAGTATTTTGCTAGTATCTACTTGGCCCCCTAATAACCCTATTGTTGCGCAGTGCGCAATCATGTTGCTCCTCTTCCTCTCCTGCTTCCCCTTACTGTTCACACCTACATATCTTCGTCCCCTCCTCACACCCCACTCCCCCACTTCTACACCCAGCTGCCCTCCCTCGATCTCCCCTACCCTCACCTTCTCCTGTCTGCCCTCCTTACTACATTTCCCCTGGTGTCCTGCTGTTGGTTTCCTCTGTGGAACGGGCCTCCTCTTAACTTCCATGCGAGCCTTTACAATGTGCGGCAAATGGACAATTGATCCCACTCCAGCCAGCAGTCGTCCTCACCCCCTGATAAAGAAATGGACAGCTATAGTATCAAGATTACTAATAATACTACTACTCCTCTCATCTGGCGACGTCAAACCCAACCCCAGTCCCCCCCACTTCTCTATACCCAATTTTCCCAAGGGGCTATATATAGCTCACTTAAATATTATATATTTAATATGTGGTGGGTAGGTAACTGGCTGGGTGGCAGGACACAGAGGGTGGTGGTAAATGGCTGTCACTCCACAGAGGGAAGAGTGACCAGTGGGGTACCACAGGGATCAGTGCTGGGACCGGTCCTATTCAACATCTTCATCAGTGACATAGAAGGTAGAATTTCACTGTTCGCTGATGACACAAAGCTCTGTAACAGAGTAGGCACACCAGAGGGTGTAGACAGAATGACAAGGGACCTGCAGAAACTTGAAGAATGGTCAGGGGTTTGGCAGTTGAAATTCAATGCAAAGAAGTGCAAGATAATGCATATGGGGCACAAAAACCCTGGCACAATATATCAGTTGGGGGTGAGGACATAGCATGCACCAAGCAGGAAAGGGATCTTGGGGTTGTCATCTCTGATGACCTCAAGGTAGGAAACAGTGTGACAAGGCAGCAGGTAAAGCAAATAGGATGCTGGGATGTATAGGCAGGGCATTACCAGCAGGAAAGGAGGTCATAATTCCGCTATACAAGACACTAGTGAGGCCCCACCTGGAGTACAGTGTACAGTCCTGGAGACCATACCTACATAAGGACATAGACAGGGTAGAGAAGGTTCAGAGGAGGGCAACAAAGATGGTGCATGGATTGCATCACAAGTCCTATGAAGACAGGTTGAAGGAACTGAACATGTACTCCCTGGAGGAGAGGAGGAGAGAGGGATATGATAGAGACATACAAGTATCTTACAGGGAGGAACAGGGTGCAGGAAAACACTATTTTAAGCAAAAAGATGTTCCAGGACTAGAGGGCATGGGATGAAGTTGGAGGGAGGACGATTCAGAGGAAACATGAGAAAGAATTTCTTCACAGAGCGGGTGGTGGACAAGTGGAACACCCTGCCAGAGGAAGTGTGGGGCTGAAACAATCACGGGATTTAAGAATGCATGGGATAGACATAAAAGAATTCTGGAGGTCAGGGTTAAGGTACAACAGACTTCTAGGAAAACAAACTGAACTTACAAGCTCAAATGGGCAGACTGGGTGGGCCATAGGCCCTTATCTGCCGACACTGTCTATGTATCTATGTATCTATATTACAAGCCTCCTCCCCAAAACTGATCTTCTGTAGCCATTCATATCACAACTAAAACCCTCTGTCCTCATAATCTCAGAGTCGTGGCTCAACTCTAAAATCCCGGACACAGCTACCATCCCTGGGTACTCTGTCATCCACCAAGACCGTAAGCCCAGGGCCGGGGGTGTCCCTATGTACCTCTCCTCCTCTATCAAATACTCAATCTGCTTATCCTCCAGCTCCCCTTTTGCCTAGGAACTGCTACTAATAAAAATATCCCTCCCCATCTTCATTGGTGGTCTCTATTGCTGTCCCAACCTTTCTGTCACTGCTCTCTCCTCTATCTCTGACCTTCTCTCCAACATCTCATCCCTCGCCACTCCTGAGGAACTGTACCTCCTTGGGGATTTTAACATAAATTGACTCTCCAGCAAGCTGTCTAAAGTCTGCAGTCACGCATCATCCCTGAACCTAAAGCAATTAATAACAGATCCAATGTGACTAAGTCATAAAACCGGTAAACATACCCTAATAGACTGGGTTTTATCCCCCCCCACCGTGTCATTAAATCTGGTACACTCCCTGATGCACTTAGTGACCATCACATGGTCTACTGTGTGCGCAAAATCCATCGTACAAAGTCCCCTCCTATCTTTCTTAACATTCGCTCTTTCCGTTCCCTTGATCTGTCCTCCATCCATAATGAGCTGACCAATATCGACTGGTCGCCCATCTCATCTGCTCCCTCTGTGGACACAGCCGTGTCCTTCTTTAGCATGCAATTCTTATCTGTCTTGGACCACCATGCTCCACTAAGAAATGCAAGGGTCCGAGGTAACCCCTTCCCCATGGTCTCCACCGAACTCATTGCATGTCAACGTGTGCGTGATCAAGCATGGGTTGCATTTAGGACCTCAGGCACTCCCCAAGATCTTCAGCGTTATCGCTTGCTCTAGAATGCCTGTACCTGTACCATCTGTCTTGTCAAGGTGGACTATTTCAATGCCTCCTTCCAAGAAAACAAACAACTGCTCCAAATTCTGGAAGGTTATTTACCTTGTTTTCCCCAACCCCCGTCCAAAAATTGGCTCCCATATAATAGATGACCAACACACCATGGCCAAAGAGTTCAATAACTTCTTTACTACTTGTGCCTCCTCCTCCTTGCCTCACATTCCCCTGACACCCTTCCTCCCTAATACCCCCACCCACACTCAATCCTCCACCACCTTGCACTGCGGGTGGGATGTCTTTTTACTGCTCCTACCCCTGTAACTGTTTCATTTCTTACTCTGAGGTCTGCTTCCCCTCAGAGTTAGATATTTTAGTTACAGGAGGTGTGGGGGCAGAGCCCCCTGATATGCCAAATGATTTTACAATCAGATGCCCGAAATCGTATTTTCGGGTATCTGATTGATTTGGCAGGCTGCATTTCGGGCCAGTGGGGTCGGTATCCCGAGACTCAGATTACTAAGTTTAGGAATACCATAGTATATCCGGGCTGTGGCTAGACAAAAATCTAGACTTCATTGTTCACATTGATACCATATACAACAAACTCCTCCCTAAGCTCAGTGCCCTGTACAGACAGTGCAGCTGCCTGCCCATGCAAGCTAGGAGTGAAATTGTCCAAAAGATGATTCTCCCCGTCTTCGACTTTGGGAACATTGCCTACAGTTCTGCCCCTAAGACTACCCTATCCAAGCTGGATGCTCTCTTCAATTCCTTCTGCTGCTACATACTTGGTTGCCGCCCTCTCACCCACCACTGCAATCTTTATACCTCTCTCTCCTTCCCTTCCTTCTCTGCCAGATGCCTGTCACATACCACTAATCTAGTAGGTAAGTACTGACTTGGCTCTCTGCCATCTTACTTGTTCTCCCTCTTGTCGGTCCCATCTCCCTCCTGCTGTTTCCAACGATCCTCCACACACACACAGAATGCTTGCCCTCCCACCTCGGCGTACATCATCTGGTCATGCCACCTTCTCATGCAAATTTCCCTAGCAACTGGAACTCTCTCCCCCTCTAAATTTGCTCTTCCCAATCTCGTCCTTCCCTTGTGCTCTTCCTTCGCAGACACACTGTTCACTGCTGCAACTGCAATTAACCCCCTGCAAACCAACCCCTACTTACTCCCCTTCCATTTTTTCTGCCTCCCACCTCTGACCTTATACAGCCTCCTTTCCCCCCTTTTGCCAACCTTTTCCTCTCTCCTATCCCATTCCACTCTCCTCAAATTCCTCCCCGTCACCCCTCAAAAATTGCATCCCCCCACCCCATTAGCACACCTTCCCTACCAACCTCCCAACTCTACCCTTCCATCCACCTTCCTTCTGACCTCCTATCCTCCTCCATCGCCCCTCAAAAATGGCCTCCCCATCCCATCAGCACACCTTGCCTATTGACCTTGCAACTCTACCTTTCCACCCACCTTCCCTCTGACCTCCTGTCCCACCCCTGCTACCTCTACCCTCTCTCTTTCCCTCACTCCACTGCTACCTCTACCCTCTCTCTTTCCCTCCCTCCATCATCTTGCCTGTTCCCCGTCCTCCCCCCTTGCGGGGTTCTTGGTATCCTGAGGAGGAGTAGGTTCCCAGTCCCCTTGCAGGGTTCTCAGCATCTTGGAGAGGAGTCGTTTTTTGGCTACCTTTCTTCTCCTCTCTACTTCATCTTGCCAGTTGCCCATCCCCTTGCAGGGTTCTCAGTATGCTGAGAGGGAGTAGGTTTTGTCTACCTCTCCTCTCCTCCTCTCCCCCCACCTCCACCCTTACTTGTTTACCTCACCTCACTTTTCAGCATAGCACTTATGTTTGTATTTATGCTGGTATTTTCATATGTAGGATTAACTCATAAGTAGTGTCCTAAATGTATTGTCCTTACATTAAGTGTACCCATTCACTGTTCGCGCTTATCTCATGCTGGCTTTGTTTTGTTGACTTGGCTTGTAATGGATGTATTTGTTTTGTACCCCTGCCCCAGGATGCTTCTGGAAATGAATTGTTCTCAGCTGATGTTGTCTTTCCTGGTGAAACTTCTCTAAATAAAACAAAAACAAATAAAGCAAACTGTTGCCCCGGAGCAGACATTATTAGTGGTTCTGTGATTAAATTAAGGGCTAAGGGTCTATTGTTTGAAAGGAGCTTACACTCTGGTGAGGTACCTAGTGAATGGAAAACAGCTAATGTAATGCCCCTTCATAACAAGGGAGATAGTCTGTGGAGAACTATGGTCATATTAGTCTTACTTCAATTATCTGCAAAATCTTAGGAAGTATTGTAAAAGACAAAATGATGTCATTGGTTGGTAATACAGATCAAGAACAGCCCGTTTTTTCTAAAGGCTGCTCATGTATCACCAGTCTTTTGTGTTTTATGAAAAAAATAAATATTTAGATTTGAGAATGCCCTGTGATATTATCTGTTTGGATTTTTGTAAGGCCTTTGATTTTGTCCCCCACGATTATATAGTTAATAAACTAATATTAAATTGAATAAATCCGATAATAATTAGATGAATAGCAAACTGGTTGGCAGGTATAACTCAAGGGCGGTAATCAATGGTATTCTTTCACCTAGTGGTGCTTTGTCGAGTGGAGTCCCACAGGGGTCTGTTTTAGGTCTGTTTATCTTTGACATATGTGTTTCTGATTTATCGGAAAGCTGGAATAGTTCTTCTATAAAATATGCTGACGACACCAACATTGGTGGCATCAGTAGTACACTGGAGGATTGTTTAAATATTCAGAAAAAATATGGATACTCTGACTGCTTGGGCCTCAAAGTGGGGCATGCATTTCAACTTGGAAAAGAGTAAGGTCATGTCCTTTGGTCCCAATAATATTAATTATAACCTTGATTTATGTGGAAAACAACTGTTGACAACATAGGAAGAGAAGGATCTTGGTATATTTGTTACAAATGATTTTTCTAACAGGAGACATATTAATGAGGTCATAGGTAGGGCAAACAAGGTTATTTGGTCAGTCTGTAAAAATATTACTTCTAGAGCAGTTAGCATCTTATTACCTTTATTTAGGTCTTATGTCGTGCCGGATTTAGACTACGGATCCTAATTTTGGTGTCCATATTTAAAAAAGAGATAGACCAGTTAGAGAGAGTTCAAAGAAAATTTACCAAACTAATGAATGGAATGAAGGATTTAAGTTCTAGCGATAGATTACAGTAAGTAGATTGCATCTAATGACTCTGGAGGAAAAAAAAGACTTTGTGGTGTCCTATTACTTGTGTGGGACATTGTGAATGACCCATACTTATTTAATGAGATTGGACTTATCTTTAAACAGGAGAAAGTTGTAACCGTGGTCATCCTTTGCAGCTGAGGTACTTTAAGTTCAGTAGTGATAGAAAAAGTTCTGTTATTCTCACAGGGTGGCAAACACATGGAATGCATTACCATTTGATATAATAATTAGAAAAATTAAATCTACTTTGAAAAATAAATTAGGTAGTTGGGTTTTGAGTAATGATGTGAAGAGGTATTAAGGGTTATGTGATGGGAGTTTCTTTATGGGCATTTTTGCCTTTTGCACCTGATTTACTCCTTAGTATGAAGGGTATAGTGGTCACTGGGGGTGACTGAATCAGAAAGAAGAATATAGGGGTGGAGGGGGAGAGCTAGGTCCCAGGGTTATATAGGGAACTTGGGCAGACTGGATGGACCACTGTTCTTTTTCTGCCGTCATTCTCTGTGTTTCTGTGGAGCAGTATATACAGTTCTGGAACCTACCCCCGAGGAATGATAGGGACTGTTTGGAGGCCGTGCAAAGGAGGACCACTAGGATCATCCGGGAGCAGCAGGGCAGGATGTATGAAGAAAGGTCGGCAAAGCTGCACTTGTACTCTCCGGAGACACAGAGGGAGAAGGGGATGTGATCCAGATGTACAGATTTGTGAGGGAAATAAAAATTTGAGGACCTGTCCATGGGAAAGGCGAGCACAGTGACGAAAGGGCATAGGTGAAGGGTGAGCACAGTGACGAAAGGGCATAGGTGAAGGGCAAACACAGTGATGAAAGGGCATAGGTGAAGGGTGAGCACAGTAATGAAAGGGCATAGGTGAAGGGCAGCATAGTGACGAAAGGACATAGGTGAAGGGCGAGCACAGTGACAAAAGGGCATAGGTGAGGGCGAGCACAGTGATGAAAGGGCATAGGTGAAGGGCGAGCACAGTGACGAAAGGGCATAGGTGAAGGGCGAGCACAGTGATGAAAGGGTATAGGTGAAGGGTGAGCACAGTGACGAAAGGGCATAGGTGAAGGGTGAGCACAGTGATGAAAGGATATAGGTGAAGGGCGAGCACAGTGATGAAAGGGCATAGGTGAGGGCGAGTACAGTGACAAAAGGGCATAGGTGAAGGGCGAGCACAAGTGACGAAAGGACATAGGTGAAGGGCAAGCACAGTGACAAAAGGGTATAGGTGAAGGGCAAGCACAGTGATGATGAAAGGGTATAGGTGAAGGGCGAGCACAGTGACAAAAGGGCATAGGTGAAGGGCGAGCACAGTGACGAAAGGGTATAGGTGAAGGGCGAGCACAGTGATGATGAAAGGGTATAGGTGAAGGGCAAGCACAGTGACGAAAGGGCATAGGTGAAGGGTGAGCACAGTGACAAAAGGGCATAGATGAAGGGCAAGCACAGTGACGAAAGGGCATAGGTGAAGGGCAAGCACAGTGGTGAAAGGGCATAGGTGAAGGGCAAGCACAGTGATGAAAGGGCATAGGTGAAGGGCGAACATAGTGACAAAAGGGCATAGGTGAAGGGCGAGCACAATGACGAAAGGGCATAGGTGAAGGGCAAGCACAGTGACAAAAGGGCATAGGTGAAGGGCAAGCACAGTGATGAAAGGGCATAGGTGAAGGGCGAACACAGTAACGAAAGGGCATAGGTGAAGGGCGAGCACAGTGACGAAAGGGCATAGGTGAAGGCTGGTTATAGGTGGGGGGAGATGAAGAGGGGCATCTTCATGGAATGGGTGGTGGAAGATGGTCATTAGTCGCACTTATGGAGGTTTCAAAAACAGGTGGGACACATACAGAAGTTTAGTGAGGGCAAATTATGAGAGGAGGGAGGGGACCCCGGGGGAGAAGGAACCCAGCATACCCTTTATACCCTGAAAATTGCATACATAAATTGAAAGCCATGTCTTCACAGCGGAGTGACAAAGAAACAACTGTGTACACCTCACATTACAATGTTATCCTATGGGAAATGAAGAAAAATGTAAACCCCCAGAACTCCAGGGCAAAGCAATCTGCTTTCACCAAACCAGCAAAAGGCACATCCGTGGAACAAGCCTTTTGTACCCTGAACATTTTAGGCCAAAATTCCAACCATTTCTTCTGTGTGAAGTGGCAAACAAATGACTATGTAAAAATTATTTTTTTTTGCAAATTGCGAAACAGGATCCTGTTTCAAGCTTTCTTTTTTCGCAATTTGCGAAAAAGAAAAATCATTTTTCACAAATTGTGAAACAGAATCCTGTCTCATATTCTTTTTTCACGCCCACCCCATTCTCATATGCTGTACTCATCTCAGCTTATTTGCTTGTGGAATGGGGTGAGCATTAGGGTTGACAACCCCAAGCACACCCCACGCTTGTTGCTGCCTGCAGGGTGGGGGTGGGGTGTTAGGGTTGGAAACCCTAACGTGACATTCCCTACTTTTGATGCTGGAACCCTGACTTGTGCATTAACAAAGTTTTTTGCAAATAATTTATATAAAGGTTCTAGCAGGAAATGTCTGTTGAGCTGCAGCTTCAATATATAACATGGTTTAATAAACAAATAGAATGCAAAACATTAACCTATATAAAAACCAGAAGGTTCAAAACACAATTAAAACAGTAGTTCTTGGGGTGCTGTGGAGCAACAAACTGGCAGGACGCACTGAAGTGCAGCTGTGCACAGTTACAAGCTTTAATTGTAAAAAATCACAATTTGCTGTGGGTAAAAGTTTATTCTGACTGCAGCAGTGGACAGCTCAAGTTTTCCGGTGTCGTGGGATATCAAATGGTCATGGGTCATAACCAAAAAGCTACTGGAAGTGGGTCTAAAAATGCGGCAGTGACAACTGAACAGTCCGTGAATTCCCCAATGACTATCGCCGGTGGAGAGCCCCCTTGGAGCACTTTACAGGCCTCTATGCGAGTGATCGAGTCCAAAATAGAGTCGATCATCCAACGCTTTGCAGAGCAAGATGTGAAATTAGAGGCAGTCAGTCAAACAGCAACTGCAGAGAAAACGGCTGTACAAGCACTAACAGCAACATCTAAACTCATGCAAGAAAATGCTCAACTTCGATACAGGTTAGAGGCGCTGGAGAAAACAGGGCATCACATATTCGTCTAATTGGTCTCCCAGAGGGTAGCGAAGAGGAGGATCTTCTTTCTTTTCTACAATCTTGGTTACCCGCAGCACTTCAAATTCCCCAGGAAACTCTGGAGGGACAGTTCAGCAAAGCATTCCGGATTACACCCCGAACTGTAGGGCCACGTAGCGAGGCACCAAGAGTGGTTCTGTTAGTGACAGCAAGCTCCATCATCAGGGATCATCTTTTGCAAGCGGCAGGTCCTCGGGAGGGCTTGCTTTCAATGGATCTACTGTCCATCTATTTCCAGACCTTTCATTTGCAACACACACCCGAAGGAAGAAGTTTGATGCAGTGCGAACTTGGCTTCGAGGGCTAGGAGTTTCTCATTCTCCCCGATGCCAGCCAACTACGCATCCATTATGGTGGTAAGACTTACCAATACACCGACCCACTGGTAGCAGGTAAGAAAGTGGAATTAATAGCCCCGGATCGTCTGAGGGCTGTACTATAAGTGAATTGAACTCAGATAAAGAAACTTGACTTTCCTGTAATTTTTTTGAATTTGTTTATAATTACATCAGAACTTGAGCTTACTGTTCTCTGACTTATAAAGAATGAATCATCTGGTTTTTCCTGTGGCGTAAGACTATATTTAAATGATGTGTGGAGAATTGTACTAGTGGTGCTCTTCATTTCGGGAGTACCTTTTATTTTTAAGGCATGGGGGACATATCAGCATAGGATGCTGAGTTATAATCTGCGGACTTTGAACATCATGGACTTGACCCCAAAAAGCCGTAGTTAGCTGTATTTAGTTAAGTTATTTGAGTAATTATTTTATTTTGTCTTTCCCCCCTGTCCTGAATTCAAACTGTCTAGGCTCTAATTATCCTAGTCACACTGGATGTATCTGATAAAACAAAACTGATACCTGACAGATGATTGTACAATATGTTACTGTTTATTGTAAAAGCAATAAAAGAAAGTTTAAGAAAATAAAAAAGTAGTTCTGCCCAGCCAAAGTATCTTAATTACTATATGACACAAACAGTATCACACAAGGTTGTGCTGTATAATGTTCTCTCTTCCCTGTTTACAAGCTCTCAGAAATAAGGCTGTTAACCCTGACCTCCAGCAGGGTCACCCAGAGACTGAGAGCACTTTCTTTTTATGTCAAGGCTAGGAGGAAACCACAGTCAAAGGTGATCCAGACCCACAACCTCCTAGACCCAATGGGGCCACTGTAGGCTAAAAACTGGCACAGTTATTCTCGGTGTTACCCTTCCCAAAGCCCCCCCACTATCTGTTCTGAGATTCGATTCTCTGTGTGTAATTATACCACTGAATGGAAATCACTAACCTATGTAACCGTTAACAGACTCTTAGAGCTGCTGCTGTCACTGCCCCATCATTCGTTTGCCTTGCAGTGTGGTCTGCATGCCATTGCAGGCCTGGCTTGTGACTGGCAGTCCCACAGGTGCGTGACAGACAGCCTGGCTCATTGTCAGTGTCAGTGGCTCAGCAGGTAGCACACTCACCTCTGAGGCTAGGAGATCAGTGGGCTGTCAGAAGGCTGTGGGTCCTATCCCCACACCAGGCACTTGGGTTAGATCATAATACTGACACTGTAGTACAGCATGAGGGGGGTGCTGCACTCCTGAAGTTCTGTCTTTCGGATGAGACGTTAAACCGAGGTCCCATCTGCCTGTTCTGGTGGTAGTTCAGGTGGATGTTAAAGATCCCATGGCACTTCTTGAAAAGAGTAGGGGAATTTCCCCGGAGTCCTGGCCAAATTTCCTCCATTTACTAAAAATACCACCAACAGCTTACTCTGGCTCAAGGTCAGTTGGCATTCATCTGTATCCCCATCCCCCGGGTCATGCCTGAAATTAGGCGGAATTTGTCTAGTGCACTTACCCAGTCAACAAAAAATAAATAAATAAACAGTTGCATCATGTCCCTTGGTGTTGCAATAGATGAAGTGCAACACATTGTCTACCTGACTCTGGGACAATAGCACCCTCGGGGCTCATCACTAATACTGAACGGGGAGAGACTGCTGCCAACAAATCAGTAGAAAATGCCCTGGTTCTCTTTATTGCTGAGTAGCGCCACTTACTGACAGTAAGATGCAGCTCTATAGCATCAGCCTGAGCATGGTAGAGGGCGTGGGTTTGTATACCAGATGACAGCACAAAATGCTGCTGTCCTTGGCAACGGGGGTGTACTCAGCTCCAAGTTCTTTACTGCAGGCTGCATATCCCAATTGTGTAACTATTTGTATGTGGCACCAGGGGTGCAGCCAGCCCTCAAACTGCAGCTGTCCCTCCAGATTGTGTAACTGTCAGTTTGTGGCAGCAACATATTACCGTACAGTAACGCACTCTACCTCAGGGGTCAGAGGAGGTGCGAAGCGGCGCCTGCAGCTTCTGCAGAACACAGCGGCCTGGTTGTTGACTGGACACTCAAGATTCAGTCACATTACACTGGTGCTGCGTGAACTGCATTGGCTGCCGGTGCACTGACGTATCACCTTTAAAGTAGGTCTTCTGACCTACAAGGCCCTACACAGCTTGGATCCGGGCTACCTGAAGGAGCTTCTGCATCCCTACACCATGTCTCGCTCTCTCAGGTCAGCTGGAGAGGCCCTCCTGGAGGGCCCCAGGGCTAGGTTAAAATCTTCCAGGGACCAGGCATTTGAAGTGGCAGCCCTAGTCCTCTGGAATTCACTGCCGGGGTACCTCTGGGAGGCGCCACCCGTAGACATCTTTAAGAAACACCTTAAGACTTTCCTGTTTGAGCAGGCCTTTGGGACATGAGGAATTTATTTTGGGACCTTCTGACAGCTTGAAAATCAATTTGTTAGACTTTTAATGGGTTTATGTAAATTTTATACACTGCATGTTGACAGTTCCTTAATTGCTGTAGTTGCATATTTGTATATTTTGTTGTGAGGGCGCCCTGAGCCAACGGAGAAGGGCGCCCGAAAAAAAATAAACTCTACTACTAAATGTCTATGTTCTGTAACTATCTGTATGTGGCACCGGGGTCCATCTGGAACCCAAACAGCTGCTGCATATCCAGATTTTAGAGCTGTCTATACGTGGCATCAGGGGTCCAGCCGGCCCCCAAACAGCAGCTGCATATCATGGTTGTGTAACCATCTGTACGAGGCACCAGGAGTCCAGCAATCCCCAAACAGCAGCTGCATATCCAGATTGGTAACTGTCTGTACGTGGCACCAGGGGTCCAGCCATCCCCCAAACTACAGTTGCACAGCCACGCTGTGTAACTATCTTCATGCAACACCAGGGGCCCAGCCGGCCCCCTAAACAGCAGCTGCATATCCACAGTATGTATAGATGGTGGTTCATGAGATGCTGACACAGGCTGGCAAGAGGATGACTGAATGCTCTCTTAAAGGCTCTCCTCTGGAGAAGGAAGGAAGGTAATAACTCCTCGATGTATCAGTGCCACTGCTGGTGACAGAGGGCAGCAACTCCTAAATGTACCAGTGCCACTGCTGGGGGAGGGCGGTAACAACCCCTCAATGTACCAGTGCCACTGCTGTGGGAGGGAGGGAGGGAGGTAACAGTTCCTCAATGTACCAGTTCCACTGCTGTGGGGGTGTGTGTGTGGGAGGCAGCAACTCCTCAATGTACTAGTGTGGGGGGCAACAACTCCTCAATGTACCAGTGCCACTGCTGGGGGGAGGGAGGGCAACAACTTCTCAATGTATCAGTGCTACTGCTAGGGAAGGGAGTGTAACAACTCCTCAATGTATGAGTGCCACTGCTGGGGAAGGGAGGGCAACAATTCCTCAATGTATCAGTGCCACTGCTGGCGAGGGAGGGCAGCAACTCCTCAATGTACCAGTGCCACTGCTGGGGAAGGGAGAGCGACAGTTCCTCAGTGTACCAGTGCCACTGCTGGGGGAGGGAGCATAAGAACTCCTCAACTTACCAGTGCCACTGCTGGGGGGGAGGTAGGGCAACAATTCCTTAATGTATCAGTGCCACTGCTGGGGGAGGAAGGGCAACAATTCCTCAGTGTATCAGTGCCATTGCCGGGAGAGGAAGGGCAAAAATTCCTCAATGTACTAGTACCTCTGCTGGGGGAGGGAGGGCATCAACTCCTCAATGTGCCAGTGCCACTGCTGGGGGAGGGAGGGCAACAACTCCTCAATATATCAGTGCCACTGCTGGGGGAATGAGTGCTACAACTCCTTAGTGTACCAGTGCCAATGTTGGGGGAGGGAGGGTAATAAGGAGAGAGGACAACACCTCCTCAGTGTATCAGTGCCACTGCTGGGGAAGGGAGGGCAACAAGGAGGAAGGGCAACACCTCCTCAGTGTAGCAGTGCCATTGTTGGAGAGAGAGGGCAACAGCTCTTCAATGTATTAGTGCTACTGCTGGCGAGGGAGGACAAAAATTCCTCAATGTACCAGTGCCACTGCTGGGTGGTAGGGAGGGCAACAATTTCTCAATGTCTCAGTGCCAGTGCAGGGGGCAGGAGGGAGGGAGGGCAACAACTCCTCAATCAGTCAGTGCTCCTGCTGGCGAGGGAGGGCATCAACTCCTCAGTGTACCAGTGTCACTGCTGGGGGGGGCAACAATTCCTCAGTGTACCAGTGCTACTGCTGGAGGAGGGAGGGAAAGAGTTCCTTAATGTACCAGTGCCACTGCTTGGGGGGGGGGAGGGCAACAACTCCTCAATGTATCAGTGCCACTGCTGGGGAGGGAGGGCAATAGTTCTTCAGTGTACCAGTGCCACTTCTGGGGGAAGGGCAACAATTCCTCAAAGTACCAGTGCTACTGCTGGAGGGAGGGAGGGCAACAACTCCTCAATATACCAGTGCTATTGCTGGGGGAGGGAGGGCAACAGTTCCTCAGTGTACCAGTGCTACTGCTGGGGGGCAGGGAGGGCAACAATTTCTCAGTGTATATCAGTGCTACTGCTGCAGAAGGGAGGGAAACAATTCCTCAACGTATCAGTGCCACTGCTGGGGAAGGGAGGGTAACAACTCCTCAGTGTACCAGTGCTACTGCTGGAGTAGAGAGGGCAACAGTTCCTTAAAGTATCAGTGCCACTGCTGGAGAGGGGGCTACAACTTCTCGGTGTACCAGTGACACTGCTTGGGAAGGGAGGGCAACAACTCTCAATGTATCTGTGCCACGGCTGGTGAGGGAGGGCAACAGTTCCCCAATGTATAATTGCTACTGCTGCGGAAGGGAGGGCAACAGTTCCTCAATGTATCATTGCCACTGCTGGGGAAGGGAGTGTAACAACTCCTCAGTGTACCAATACTACTGCTGGAGTACAGAGGGCAACAGTTCCTTAAAGTATCAGTGCCACTGCTGGAGGGGGGCTACAACTTCTCAGTGTACCAGTGACACTGCTTGGGAAGGGAGGGCAACAACTCCTCAATGTATCTGTACCACTGCTGGTGAGGGAGGGCAACAGTTCCTCAATATACCAGTGCCACTGCTGGGGGGAAGGTTGGCAACAATTCCTCAATGTACCCGTGCTACTGCTGGGGGAAGGGAAGGCAACAACTCCTCAATGTACCAGTGCTACTGCTGGGGGGAGGGAGGGCAACAACTCCTTAGTGTACCAGTGCCACTGCTGGGGGAGGAAGGGCAAAAACTCCTCAATGAACCAGTGCCACTGCTGGGGGTAGGGCAACAATTCCTCAATGTACCAGTGCTACTGCTGGGGGAGGGAGGGCAACAGTTCCTCAATGTATCAGTGCCACTGCTGGGGAAGGGAGGGCAACAACTCCTCAGTGTACCAGTGCTACTGCTGGGGAGGGAAGCCAACAACTTCTCAGTGTATCAATGCTACCTCTGGCAAGGGAGGGCAGCAACTCCACAATGTATCAGTGCCACTGCTGGGGGGTAGGGAGGTCAACAATTTCTCGGTGTATCAGTGCCAGAGCAGGGGAGGGAGAGCAACAACTCCTCAGTGTATCAGTGCTACCACTGGCAAGGGAGGGCAGCAACTCCTCAATGTACCAGTGCCACTGCTGGGGGGAGGGAGGGCAACAATTCCTCAGTGTTTCAGTGCTACTGCTGGGGGAGGGAGGGCAACAGTTTCTCAATATATATGTGCCATTGCTGGGGGAGGGAGGGCATCAACTCCTCAATGTACCAGTGCCACTGCTGGGGGGAGGAAGGGCAACAATTCCTCAGTGTATCAGTGCTACTGCTGGGGCAGAGAGGGCAACAGTTCCTCAATGTATCAGTGCCACTGCTGGGGGAGGGAGGACATCAACTCCTCAGTGTACGAGTGCCACTGCTGGAGGAGGGATGGCAACAGTTCCTTAATGTATCAGTGCCACTGCTGGGGGGGGCAACAATTCCTCAGTGTACCAGTGACACTGGTTGGAGAGGGAGGGCAACAACTCCGCAATGTATCAGTGCCACTGCTGGGGAAGGAGGGCAACAATTCCTTAGTATGTCAGTGCTATTGCTGGTGAGGGAGGGCAACAATTCCTCAATGTACCAGTGCCACTGCTGGGGGAGGGAGGGCAAGAGTTCCTCAATGTATCAGTGCCACTGCTAAGGGGAGGGAGGGCACCAGTTCCTCAATGTACCAGTGTCACTGCTGGGGGAGGGAGGGCAACAAGGAGGTAGGGGAACACCTCCTCAGTGTATCAGTGCCACTGCTGGGGGAGGGAGGGCAGCAGCTCCTCAATGTATCATTGATACTGGTGGTGAGGGGAAGGCAACAATTCCTCAGTGTGCCAGTGCCACTGCTGGGGGAAGGAGGGCAACAGTTCCTCAATGGAGCAGTGCTACTGCTGGAAGAGGGAAGGCAACAATTCATCAATGTACCAGTGCTACTGTAGTGGGAATGGTGGGTACCATCTCCTCAATGTACCAGTTCTACTGCTCGGGAAGGGAGGGCAACAGTTCCGCAATATATCAGTGCCACTGCTAGGAGAGGGAGGGCAACAACTCCTTAGTGTACCAGTGCCACTGTTGGTGAGGAAGAGCAACAATTCCTCAATGTACCAGTGCCAGTGCCAGTTTTGAGGGGGAGGGAGGGCAACAATTCCTCAATGTACCATTGCTACTGCTTGGGGGGAGGGAGGACAACAGTTCCTCAATATATCCGTGCCACTGCTGGGGAAGGGAGGGCAACAACTCCTCAGTGTACCAGTGCCACTGCTGGAGGAAGGAGGGCAGCAACTCCTCAATGTATAAATGCCACTGCTTGGAGGAGGGTGGGCAACAGTTCCTCTATGTATCAGTGCTACTGCTGGTGAGTAAGGCCAACAATTCCTCAATGTATCAGTGCCAGTACAGGGGAAGGGAGGGCAGCAACTCCTCAATGTATCAGTGCTACTGCTGGCGAGGAAGGGCAACAATTCCTCAATGTACCAGTGCCACTACTGGGGGCTAGGGAGGGCAACAATTCCTCAATGTATCAGTGCCAGTGTGGGGGAAACAATCCTCAATGTATCAGTGCCAGTGCTGGGGGAGGGTTGTCAACAACACTTCAATGTATCAGTGCCACTGCAGGGGGAGGGAGGGTAACAAGTTCTCAATGTATCAGTGCTAGTGTAGGGGGAGGGAGGGCAACAACTCCTCAATGTACCAGTGCCACTGCTCGGGGAGGAAGGGCAGCAACTCCTCAGTGTACCAGTGCCACTGCTGGGGGAGGGAGGGCAACACCTCCTCTGTGTATCAGTGCCGCTGCTGGGGGAGGGAGGGAAGGCAACAGCTCCTCAGTGCACCAGTGCAAATGCTGGGGGAGGGAGGGCAACAAGGAGGAAGGGCAACACCTCCTCAGTGTATCAGTGACACTGCTGGGGAGGGAGGGCAACAGTTCCTCAATGTATCAGTGATACTGCTGGTGAGGGAGGGCAAAACTTCCTCAGTGTACCAGTGCCACTTCTGGAGGAAGGGGGGTAACAGTTCCTCAATGTACTAGTGCCACTGCTGGGGGGGAGGGCAACAATTCCTCAATGTGCCAGTGCTACTGCTGAGGGGCAGGGAAGGCAACAGCTCCTCAGTGTACCAGTGCCAATGTTGGGGGAGGGAGGAAATAAGGAGGGAGGACAACACCTCCTCAGTGTATCAGTGCCACTGCTGGGGGAGGGAGGGCAACAAGGAGGAAGGGAAACACCTCCTCAGTGTATCAGTGACACTGCTGGGGGATGGAGGCAACAGTTCCTCAGTGTACCAGTGCCACTGCTGGGGAGGAGGGCAACAGGGAGGGAGGAGGGAGGCAACACCTCCTCTGTGTATCAGTGCCACTGCTGGGGAGGGCAACAAGTCCTCAGTGTACCAGTGCCAATGCTGGGGGAGGGAGGGCAGCAAGGAAGGAGGGCAAGCCTCCTCATTGTATCAGTGCTACTACTGGGAGAAGGAGGGCAACAGTTCCTCAATGTGCCAGTGCTACTGCTGGGGGGAGGGAGGGCAACAACCTCAGTGTACCAGTGCTACTGCTGGGGGAGGGAGGGCAACAACTCCTCAGTGTACCAGTGCCACTGTTGGGGGAGGGAGGACAACAAGGAGGGAGGGCATCACCTCCTCAGTGTATCAGTGCCACTGCTGGGGAAGGGAGGGCAACAAGGAGGGAGGGCATCACCTCCTCAGTGTATCAGTGCCACTGCTGGGGGAGGGAGGGCAACAAGGAGGGAGGGCATCACCTCCTCAGTGTATCAGTGCCACTGCTGGGGAGGGAGGGCAACAAGGAGGGAGGGCATCACCTCCTCAGTGTATCAGTGCCACTGCTGGGGGAGGGAGGGGGAGGGCAACAAGGAGGGAGGCATCACCTCCTCAGTGTATCAGTGCCACTGCTGGGGGAGGGAGGGCAACAAGGAGGGAGGGCATCACCTCCTCAGTGTATCAGTGCCACTGCTGGGGGAGGGAGGGCATCACCTCCTCAGTGTATCAGTGCCACTGCTGGGGGAGGGAGGGCAACAGTTCCTCAATGTATTAGTGCCACTGCTGGAGGAGGAGGACAACAACTCTTCAGTGTACGAGTGCTACTGCTGAGGACAACAGTTCCTTAATGTATCAGTGCCACTTCGGGGGAGGGCAACAGTTCCTCAATGTATCAGTGCCACTGCTGGGGAGGAGGACAACAACTCTTCAGTGTCAGAGTGCTACTGCTGGAGGAGAGATGGCAACAGTTCCCTAATGTATCAGTGCCACTTCCGGGGGGGGGGGGGACAATTCCTCAGTGTACCAGTGACACTGGTTGGAGAGGGAGGGCAGCAATGCCTCAATGTATCAGTGCCACTGCTGGGGGAAGGAGAGCAACAATTCCTCAATATATCAGTGCTATTGCTGGTGAGGAAGGGCAACAATTCCTCAGTGTACCAGTGCCACTGCTGGGGAAGGGAGGGCAAGAGTTCCTCAATGTACCAGTGCCACTGCTGGAGGGAGGAGGCACCAATTCCTCAATGTGCCAGTGCTACTGCTGGGAGGGTGGGAGGGCAGAAACTCTTCAGTGTACCAATGCCACTGCTGGGGAGGAGGGCAACAACTCCTCCGTGTACCAGTGCCACTGCTGGGGGAGGGAGGGAGGGCAACAAGGAGGGAGGGGAAAACCTCCTGAGTGTATCAGTGCCACTGCTGGGGGAGGGAGGGCAATGTTCCTCAATGTATCATTGATATTGCTGGTGAGGGAGGGCAACAATTCCTCAGTGTACCAGTGCCACTGCTGGGGGAGGGAGGGCAAGAATTCCTCAATGTACCAGTGCTACTGCAGAGGGAAGGGTGGGCAACAACTCCTCAGTGTACCAGTTCTACTGCTTGGGGAGGGACGGCAACAGTGCCTCAATATATCAGTGCCACTACTGGGAGAGGGAGGGCGACAACTCCTCAGTGTACCAGTGCCACTGCTGGGGGGAGGAGGGCATCAATTCCTCAATGTACCAGTGCCACTGCTTGGGTGAGGGTGGGCAATAGTTCCTCAATGTATCAGTGCTACTGCTAGTGAGAGGCAACAGTTCCTCAATGTACTAGTGCCACTGCTGGGGGGGAAGGAGGGCAACAATTCCTCAATGTATCAGTGCCAGTACAGGGGGAGGGAGGGCAGCAACTCCTCAGTGTATCAGTGTCACTGCTGGGGGGTAGAGAGGACAACAATTCCTCAGTGTATCAGTGCCAGTGCAGGGGAGGGAGGGTAACAACTCCTCAATGTATCAGTGCTGGGGTAGGGTTGTCAACAACGCTTCAATATATCAGTGCCACTGCAGGGGAAGGGAGGGTAACAAGTTCTCAATGTATCAGTGCTAGTGCAGGGGGAGGGAGGGCAACAACTCCTCAGTGTACCAGTGCCACTGCTGGGGGGAGGAGGGCATCAATTCCTCAATGTACCAGTGTCAATGCTTGGGTGAGGGTGGGCAATAGTTCCTCAATGTATCAGTGCTACTGCTAGTGAGAGAGGGCAACAGTTCCTCAATGTACTAGTGCCACTGCTGGGGGGGAAGGAGGGCAACAATTCCTCAATGTATCAGTGCCAGTACAGGGGAGGAGGGCAGCAACTCCTCAGTATATCAGTGTCACTGCTGGGGGTAGAGAGGACAACAATTCCTCCAGTGTATCAGTGCCAGTGCAGGGAGGAGGTAACAACTCTCAATGTATCAGTGCTGGGGTAGGGTTGTCAACAACGCTTCAATATATCAGTGCCACTGCAGGGGGAGGGAGGGTAACAAGTTCTCAATGTATCAGTGCTGAGTGCAGGGAGAGAGGCAACAACTCCTCAGTGTACCAGTGCCACTGCTGGGGGTGGGAGCGCAACAACTCCTCAGTGTACCAGTGCCACTGCTGGGGAGGGAGGGAGGGCAACAATTCTTCTGTGTACCAGTGCTACTGCTGGGGGGAGGGAGGGCAACAACTCCTCTGTGTACCAGTGCTACTGCTGGGGAGGGAGGCAGGGCAATAACTCCTCAGTGTACCAGTGCTACTGCTCAGGGGAAGGAGGCAACAACTCCTCTGTGTACCAGTGCTACTGCTGGGGAGGGAAGGAGGTCAACAACTCCTCTGTGTACCAGTGCCACTGCTGGAGGAGGGAGGGAGGCAGGCAATAACTCCTTAGTGTACCAGTGCCACTGCTGGGGGAGGGAGGAGGGCAACAATTTTCCTGTGTACCAGTGCCACTGCTGGGAGAGGGAGGAGGCAACAATTATTCTGTGTGTCAGTGCTACTGCTGAGGCAGGGAGGAGGGAGGGCAACAATTCTTCTGTGTTCCAGTGCCACTGCTGGGGAGGAGGAGGGAGGGCAACAACTCCCTCTGTGTACAAGTATTACTGCTATGTGGCACCAGGGGTCCAGCTGGCCCTCAGACTGCAGCTGCATATCCCGATTGTTTATGGATGGCAGATGTGCCCAGGATGCTGACACTGGCTGGCAAGAGGATGACAGAATGCCCTACGGAAGGCTCTTCTCCTTCTGGAGAGGGTGAGAGGGCAAGAACTCCTCAATGTGTCAGTGCCACTGTTGGCAAGGGAAGGCAATGTTGAAGAATAATCCATATGTTGTGCTTGCAAATGGTCATACAAACAGAATCAAACACAGAACTTAAATTGATAGCCTAGCCTCATTTGAGGGTACAAAACTGGATTTCTCTTGAATAGTGATCTCTGAAAAGAAAATACATTTACTGTATCCCCGAACATATACAAAGCACTCCTGCTATGAATCAGGCAGAAGCAGGATGTAAAGAATGGCTGCAATATATTAGCATAGCAAGACTTTATTAAAAAAGTGACTGTGGTTTCAGTAGTTTACTAAAAAATCTGAGGAGCTGTAGTAAACCTGTTGTGGTAAATGTGAGCTCAATTAATTGCTGTCTGCTTAGACTGGGTAGACCATTGCTATTTTCCTGCCGTCATTCTCTGTTTCTGTATCCCGCACAAAGACCTCTCTTGCGATGTGTGAACCAATTCCATCACAGCTGACATCACAGAAGAAAAGGCCTTTGCTTTAATAAGACCTCTAGGCTCCAATCCCTCATGTCATTATCATCAGGGTATGAGAGACGTGCTTGCTACAGCACTGAAGGGGAGGCCCCCCGCCTCACTAACGGCAGAGAGCTCAGAGGCCAAAAGGTGGTGATGCCCGATTACCAGTATATAACCAGAAAAATGACTGCTGTCCAAGCAGAGGAATCTGTTGTATTAGTTAGTCTGAATATACGCCAAATCTGATTTTATGGGAGGGGACAGCATTGTATTAACCAGTATTGTGATGCTGTGTGAAGTATTTGTGTATATTAACATTTAAATAAGACGTATTACATTTGTAAAGGTGGTCAGCAATTAGGAACTTGGCAGTGGGGGGGGGTGGCGGGATGATGTATGGGCAAGATGTTAACTCTTTGTCGGAGGGGTCTGGAGCATGCAATCAGCCCAAGGTGAACTGTTCCCCGCAGTAAGCAGCATAAGGATATGGGGGGAAAGAAGACCCCCCCCATACCCCTTCTGTGACCACTTGGGAGGAATATGATAATAGATCCCTTGGCTTTAAAAAGTCCAGTTTAATTAATCTGTTTTGTCTTTTTCCCGTTTATTCCCTTGGTCCGGTAGCACATCCTGTTGATGAGCTACGTGAGTATGTTCTGTCTCTCTGTGCTGCGTGATATTAGCTGTAAAAGAAAATATGTGGTGTTACATGTTTCATTTCAATAGTTGATTTTACATTTTTTTAATTAATCACTGTTTCACTTATTGAATAATAATAGTTTGAAAATTAAAAAATTAAAAAAAGAACAGGCACATTTTTGTCCATGAGGCAGACAGCACTTCCACAATGACATCTGGCATAAAGCGAAGGATGATTTTACATGTGCCGAAGGAATTATTTTCCCTGGTAGTCTGTCAGCGTTATATTTATCAGAATAAAGTGCAATAATTATTAGAACCTCAGCTAATAGGCCAATAGTACATTGAATAATAATCTGGGGGTTCTACTTCTTCCTATTTAGTGACCCTCCCCTTATGGTGGTGTAACGTGCTGCTGGACATGTGGGGGCAGACTCTAAAATGTGCCATTATGACTTGGTAGTCAGTTGACAAGATACCTTTCCCAAGGCCACTGAAAATGTTGGTACTGTCTCTCCTTGCTGAATTCAGTCTCTAGAAAGCACAAGCTGGCTTTCTGCAGCATGCTGTCCTGAGCTGTACCAACGTATTCAAGGGTCGGGTGGAAGGTGGCAGTGTGTTTATGTTTTTGCTTTGCTTCATATGCACACAACAGCAGCGAGTGATTCGTTCTCATGTTGCCCAAGGAATCCCCATGACAGTTAGAAAAGCAGTCACGGAACACTCACCAGCCCATAAGTCAGAATGCCCACACAAATAAGTACAGGTAAATCTGACTTTACTTGCAGATTGGAGTATAAATAAGAAATACAAAGTGCAGCAGTGCAGAACAATGGAGGCCTCTTGGTGAGAGGAACACCCACTAACGTTTCGCCCATATGGGCTTTGTCAAACTTTCTGACTCTGAGTTCCTGTGTCATTGGGAACCCACTCCCTTCCTGTCTTGAATCCCCATGACATTCCGTGTGCGCTGCTGTCCGTGGTTCAGAGATACCGCGTTCAAATCAATACTCTCATGATAATCAAAAACCATTCAGCGAGGAGACACTGCAGGTTTAAAATCTTCAACATATGACCCACGACCTTCATAACTGGCTCCTTGTAATGAGGCCAGACAGACTGCTACCTAGAATACTGGTGTGTGATGCCACATGCGTCTCTGCTGACTTTGCCCTACTTACTGCAGTCCCATTTGTTACTGCCAGGAAACAGCCTTCCCTTTAATGAAAATCTGTATATATATATAGTGTAGCTGTCGCAAGGGAGTAGAATAAATGAACAGACACAGGTATGCACTTCTCCTGGAGAACAAATGCCTAATGGGAAGCAGTAGAATATAAATAATCCATCCCCCCAACCCCTCTCTCTCTCTCTCTCTGTTCTCTCTATTATTATCTGTCCTTAGATAGGTCACCCAGTATATAGAATTTACGAATCAGACACGTTCATCCAAAATACCACTCGCCTGTTCATTACACAGATATTGGACACTAGCGCTCCCAATATGAAGGGCGGGGGGGGGAGCAGCATCTAACAGAATATATGAGAAAGGTCAGAGAAATAGAACTTTCTGATTGGCTGTAAGCATTCTGTTACCCTTCTGTTAATCATTTGTTAACATATACATAGAGCCTAATTGCATGCCAAACAAGGTACAACACTATTTAACATGGAAACATTGACTTTGACAGCAGATAAGGACCGCTTGGCCCACCCAGTCTGCCCATTTCCCTACCTTTTGGATAAGCTGCAGATCCTAGTTAACCAATAGCCTACTTCCTTCTATCCCCCACTATAATTGCCTTATGTCTGTCCCACGCATTCTTAAATTCCCCCACTGTTTTTGACCCCACAACCTCCTCAAGAAGGCTGTTCCATGTGCCCATCACTCTCTCTGTGAAAAAATACTTTCTCACGTTGCCCCTGAGCCATCCCCCCTCTATCTTCAAACTATTTAAAGAACATTTTTATTATATTAGTAATAAGCAACTCCCATGGGTTATGTTTATGGTCAGTTAATCCCCCTGTAGGGACATGTGGCACTCAGCTATACCTCATGCCACATTACACCCCCAGAGGGTGAGTAACAGACTGTTACCATAACCCCTGATCACACCTTATTAATTAACTAGGCTGTCTCTCTCCCTCTCTCTCTCTCTCTTTATTTAGCAGTAGTGGGAGCTTTATTTCTTTGTGGTACACTTCCCTGGCAGTCCAGGGTGCCATTACAAAGGAGAACAGAGCAAAAACATCAACAAACAACAAAATAAATAACATACTTTAAAATCTGAATAAACAATAGCACATAAATCCACCAATAAATGACCAACAACTAGGTTGCATTACTGTAATCGACATTAATAAATAACAGAGTATTTCAGTCCCCAAACGCCTGAGCAAAAAGATAAGTTTTTAACCCCTTTTTAAAACCCTCCACCAAGGGGGTCCTCCCTCAAGGCCCTTGAGAGCAAATTCCACAAAACTGGCCCTGCTACTTCAAAGGACCGGTCCCCAGAAGTTTTAAGTCTGGACCTGGGGACAACAAGGAGACCCTCCTTAGTGGAGCATAGGGGGGTATACAGGCTGGTAAGGATGAAGGAGACTGCGCAGGTAGACCAGACCCAGACTGGGTAGGACCTTATAGGTTAGAAACCAAACCATGTAGGAGATCCATCACCTGATCAGCAGCGAGTGCAGTTCATGCAGCGCCAGGAAAAAAAATAACTCGACCTCGGAAGGCTGGTCAGCAACCTCGTGGATGCATTGTGCGCCAACTGCAGGTGACACAGAGCATCTCCATTGACTCTGATGTACAGAGCATTGCAGTAATCTAGCCATGAGGTCACAAAAGCATGTACCAGAGAGGGCAAGTCAACAGGGGGGATAAGGGAATGAATCCTTCTGATGTTCCTCAGATGATAAAAGCCATTCCAGACTATTGCCTCCATCTGAGCCCAAGTGTTCCTCATCTAGGATCACACCCAGATTCTTCACCTTCATGGCAGCCACAAGCCTGGAGGAGCCCAGACACAGCATTGTGGTCCTCCCAGCCATTGTCACTCCCCCAGTCTGACTCGGCTCAGTCACTGGTACATCAGTTTTGTCCAGGTTGAGTCTCAGCCAGCTCGATGTTCTCTCTCAGCCAAGCACTGACTGAGCACATCCACCACACCATGATCCTGGGGTGCAAAAGACAGATAGAGCCAAGTATCATCTGCATAGCAACAAAACCCAAATCCATATTGTCAAATGAACCCTACCCTGGGGTAGCATATAAATGGAAAACAGCATGGGTGAGTGGACTGACCCTTGGGGTACACCACAGTACATGTTCAATGAGCAAGAGGAAAAACTTCCCATCACTACCCTCGGTGTCCTGCCCCTGAAGTAGGACTTGAACAAGTTGATCACCTTACCAGTGAGTCCCACATACTCCCTGAGTTGATCCAGTAAAAGCCCATGATCCACGGTGTCAAATGCTGAGGAGAGACTGAGGAGACATGAAATGATCTTTCTCCTGTATCCCTCACCCTGAGCAGGTCATTATGCACCCTGATCTATGCGGTCTGAGTGCTGATCTTTGACCTAAACCCCAGCTGGGGAGGCTCATAGATGTCGTAGGTCACCAAGTGTGTCTCAAGTTGCGATGCAACTACCTTCTCAATATCCTTGCTTAAGAAAGGAAGGTTAGAAGCCAGCCCAGTGGCGCTGAGGGTTGAGGCGCTGGATGCCACACCTTGAGCCATGCCGGCGACCCAGGTTCGGGAACGAGCCTGAGTCATCGGGGGTCAATGGGATTAAGGAAGGATCGAGCATCCCAAGGACTGCTCTTCTTCCTTAGGGAGAGGGGATCCACCCATGCTGGTGCAGCAGCAGCACCACCTAGTGGAGATTGGGGGATGCGCAATGCCTGGCCGGCTGTAAGAGGGGCTGAACTGCGGTGGACGTCTTTTGGGTACGCACAGGAGAGTGCGTACACTGAGCAGGATGTCATTACACATCCGAGTTCTCGAGGACAATGAAAAAGTAGAAAATCCCGTCCACCTCGGGTTGAGGCAAGCGGCATCAGTAGTCCGGCCATACGCCCAGACTCGGCCATCTCTCTGCCACTCCCTGGGGGTTCTGGAGTCTCTTTGTTGGGCAGGGGGAGCCTGGAGCCCTCGCTTACTTGATGCAGTGGGCAGAGGAAGTTCAGATGGGTGGTTGAGCCGCGAACTGAGTATGGGACCCTGAGAGATGCCCTCAGGTAGGAGGAGCACAAAATAGAATATACAAAAAAAAAAAAAGAAAGGCAGGTTAGAGACAGGTCGGTAGTTCACCAGGATATCCAGGTCCAACGCTGGCTTTTTCAGGAGGAGTTTTTACAATGCGCTTTTTTGGGGTGCCGAAGAAAAAATCCTCTCGGACAAGGAACACCGAATAATCTTGGCAAACACCGGGCCCAGTTGCCCCACACAACTCATTAATCAATCAATCAATCAGTCAAAATCTTTATTTACCCAGGCAATCACCGTTGAGCAAACTAATTTACAAGGTGGACCTGCAGTCTGCAAAGACGAGGGTACAGAATAGAGTACAAGTAAAATATACATAAAACAACAGTAGCAAGATGTATACAACAAAATATACACAGTGTAGAAATAAAGGTAAATAATATATACAGAGATGCCTTTATAATCCTATCCATCAATTACATGTTCATAGCCTGTAAAGGAGTCCCTGGGATATGGAAAAGCGCACACGTAGGAGGCAGGGACGCTGGCAGAAAGATTCTGGGATACTAAGCAAGTGGTATCAGGGCATAAGTGTGGGAGATGGGGGGGGTGTTGCAGTGAGTATGTAGTACCGGTGGGACTGGAATGGACTGAGGTGAACCGATAGTGCTGGTGGGACTAGAATGGACTGAGGGAAGGGGGGAGTAATCTTGGTAAGGGAACACTTAGTTTGAACGGGAAGGACTTAGATTGAGCGGAAACATCAGCTGAACAACTAGGAACGGTGGAAACAGTTACAGAGCTCCACAAATGTTTTGGCATACAGGGTCTTGAACATAGCAAGACTAACAGGGGAGCTAAGTCTCAGCGATTTCTGTATCCTATTCCAAAGCGTGGGCAGGACAAAGCTTATGGCTGCTCTTCCAAAGCGGGTACCAACCCTAGGTACTTTCAGGGAAACCAGCAAGTGACTTCTCAAGGCATAATTCCCAATCAGGCTTAGTGGGAGACAGTCAGCAATGTATTGCGGGAGTTTGTTGGTGATGGCTCGGAAAATCCAGAGGGCTGCATTTCTATACCGCCTGTGTTGAAGGGAGGGCCAACCCACAGCTGCATATAATGAACAGTGGTGGGTGGAAGGAGCCGTTTTGGGCCTGGATCCAGCTCACAATACGTTGGTAGCAGCTCCCAACCCACAGCTGCATATAATGAACAGTGGTGGGTGGAAGGAGCCGTTTTGGGCTTGGATCCCGCTCACAATACGTTGGTAGCAGCTCCAAGATCACCTTTACAGCCTTCTCAATCGTCACTGACTGAAACTCTCCCCAAGACCACTGACCACTAATGTGACTCTCAGGCTTGGCACTGCCTGACATTAACTGCCCAGTTGGGGTGATCCTTGCCCTAATAGAGGACACTCTGTCCAAGAAGAAACAAGCAAACTTGTCACATTTAGCAAATGAAACAGCCTTCATAGGCTCCAGACAGATCAGAAGTAAAAGCCTGTCCACCGCCCAGATCATCTGAGCTCATCAGTTCCTACTGGCTGCAATCTCCTTGGACAGAAATTCTGCTATCTTACAAGAGATTGCCCTTTGATACAGTATTCACCAGAGTGAATATTCAAAGCCAGTTTGTTCTCCTGGGTCCCAGATCTCCTCCAAAACTGCTCCAACCACCTTCATTGCCCTCAGCTTGCCATCAACCATGGCGAGCCAAGGTGTGAGACAACTTGGCATATACAGACTGGTGCTAAAAGGTCAAAAGCCACACCAATGGCCCTGTTATAGGTTGCCACTGCTTTCTCTGTATCCCTGGCACATGCGCGGCCATCATACCAGAGGTGTTCAGAGCTGCCAAAAGTTCATCTGGCCTCAGCCCTCTCAAAGGGTGGTATCTGACCATCTCTACAAGGTGTGGACTACAGAGGGGTGCTCTGAAATCAAACCTGATGGCACAATGATCCAACCAACTAATTGGATCAGTCTTGAGGGTCTGCCTCAAGCTCCAGTGGAACGCCAAGTGCAGAGCGTGCCTGTGTCGATGAATCGCAGTAGCAACTGCTTGTGCCAGGCCCAGAGCTGTCATACACTGGAGGAAATCCTGTCCAAAACGCAAGAGCCTGGACTTCCGGTGACGTCATGCCCTGAGGAGCAGCTCGATCTCCTAGCTCCATCTCCACCAAGGCCTTGAATGAACAAAATACAATAAATAGACCTCTAACCTACTCAGTATTAAAATTAAATTTCTTCGGAATGCCAAAGAAAAAAACAGATTTAACAAAACCGCAAGTAGAAGATTCTGCAATGGAAAGAAATGGTTCTGAAAGCGATAGCTTGCAATTTTCCAAGAGAAGTGAGCGGTCGCAGGGAGGCAGCAAAAAAAACACCTCAATCTACCAGACAAATGGACATAGTGCTACAGGAACTGAGAGATTTCAGAAAAGAAACCCGTTCTACGCTAACTGCCCTCCGGACAGATTTAGGGAAAATGGAAAAGCGACTCGAAAATGTGGAGGAACAGGCCGTAAACACCGACTCTCGAGTAGACACTGCAGAATGAGCTACAGTCCAAATGCACCAAACTCTGAGTGACTTACAGGAGAGGGCAGAAGATGCAGAGGCAAGAAACAGACGAAATAACCTGCGGATCAATGGATTTCCAGAGGGAGTGGAAAATAAGGACCCAATTCAATTTATCCAGCAATTCTTTAAAACCAAACTAGACCTACCAGACTCCTGTACTTTAGAGATGGACAGAGTACACCGATCTCTAGGCCCACAGAACAGCAATAGGCCACGGGCTATTCTGGTCAGGTTTCTTTGATATCAGGAAAAGGAACTAGTTCTGCATAAATCATGGCAACAAGGTGACTTAACTCACTCGGGACACAGGATCTACGTGGACAACGATTACCCTGTGGCAATAGCAGCAAGACGAAGAGCATATGCCCTGATCCTCAAGAAATTAAAGGAAGCAAAAATTAGATTCCGGACTCCCTACCCCTCGAGACTGGTGGTCCAATATGATGATGGAACTAAAATCTATGAAACAGCGGACAAGGCAGCATCAGATCTTAATAAAAGGGGACTCGAAATAACTATTACCCAGAAACAGATAAGAGACTCACCGGCAGCAAAACTGGCGCAGAGAGTATGGAACAAGATGCCTCAGAAAGAAAATCGCTGAAAAGAAGGCGCCCTAGCAATTCAGTGTGTCATCGAGGAGATGAAGCAACAAGCCAGACCTCACCCTGGGAATGCTCCACAGCATGAAACAGAGACTAAATGAAGAGTGATTGTGTCTTTTCTTCTAATTTAGATGAGATACCCCCCCCAAACACTGGTCCACCAGCTTATTGCTATTATTGGGGATATTTCCCCGATTGACCCACTATCTAAATCAAGACCGAGTTACAGGGTACTAACCTTGGAGATGAAGGCTTTGATATTGCGATTCATGCCCATGAGAGAGTCGGGCTGAATCGTGGTTGGGCTCGAATTTCGTTGGCCCCCAACTCAGCATTGGTGGGAAGGCTCGGAGTAGGAGTGGGATTGGCACAGCTGGAGGCCTGTCCGACTGGCTCTAAGTTGGGCGTAGGATTGACCGGAGGTATTTTCACGCATGTAGGCCCCATACCCCAACTGGGCCCTCCTGATTACAGTCTTTCTCGCCTCCCTTGCCGAATAACCACTTATGTGGAACATGCATCTCCAAATTAAAAACCCTCACTCGAGGATTTAACCCCCCCCCCCAACTTTTAATGCTAATTTGTGTGTACTATATAGCCAGGAGTGTCCGGTTGCCTCTCCAGAGTGAATTATAAACACTAGCTGTCTCGAGCGGCATTAGCCACAGAGAAAGCTCAAACTCTGGAAAAGAGATTCGGGAGTTAAAAAGGAGTATTCAGATTTTATTGGAAATTACTTATTTCTCCTAATCTCTTACTCGGTCCTTAACCTTGCCCCCCCCCATCGCACAGGTATAATCGCTGGAGAGGTCAGAATAGTTTACTTTTTACTTAACCTTGATGGAGCAAGAGCTACGATCACCTACCCTTACTCCCCCCACCTAAACCGAGACGTTTTAACGTCTAGTCTGTTGACAGATAGACACAGCCACGAATTGGCAACTTAGGAGACTGGAGGTTTATTAGCCTCAGTCTCATGGAAGCCCACAACAGTTTAGCAGCCCCTGCCCAGTTGGCAAGGAACTGCAACAAGTTTGTTTTGTGGTTAAAGTTTAAAGTTAATCTCCCCCAGTTTGAGGAAGGTGTTCCTCACTATTTCCATTACCCCATGAACAGGCAGTCACACTTTTTGTTAAGGGAAATTGAGTACAGAAAAAGTTTAAATGGAAAGCGGGGCCATTTATTGGCCAGTTTTAATTAAGAAAACAAATTGTTATGTTTAATGATTAGAACACCACTTCAGATTTACTCCCTAAATGTTAACGGGCTAGGCAGTCCAGTGAAAAGAACCTGCATGATTTCTAGGTTTAGAAAGGAACAAGCTGAAATTGTATGCATGCAAGAGACGCATATGAATGCCCACGAACATAAGAAACTAGCAAAGGGAGGATTCAAACAGGTGTTTTCTTCTGTATGCTCCAAGGGGTGAAAAAGAGGGGTCGCCATACTGGTTTCTGCCCATACCCCATTTCAAAGTACCCATGAATGGGCTGATACAGAAGGCCGCCTTGTGGTGGTACAAGGCCTCTTGCAAGATGAGGAAATCACCTTGGCCAATGCCTATTTCCCACCAGGTTCCACTATACAATCAGATATCTCCTGAACAAGATAGTTCAGCTTTCTAAAGGTACTGTTATCCTCGCTGGTGATTTCAATATTGCCCCAAACCCTCATTTAGATACCTCTAAGGGATCTAGAGGCAAACAACCAGCTTCACATAAATTTTTTAGGAGATTTGTGCATGAAATGGGCTGGATAGATGTATGGCACGCCCTACACCCTGGGAACAGAGGATACTCATTTTATTCAGCAATACATGGGTCCTATTCCAGGCTGGATCAGTGCTATACACTGAAAGAGAACCTGGGGATACTGAATGAGGCAACAATGGGTGATATAGTCGGTACAGACCATGCCCCGGTGATCACAAAATGGGAACTGGACCTTGAAAAAAGGAATACAATATGGAGGTTCAATCCATTTTATCTTAAAAACCCTCTCTTTAAAGAATGCATTGAGGAAAAGATAAGGGAAATCCTCCAGGACAACTTTGATACTGGAGTTTCCTCCTCAATCCTCTGGGAAAACGTGAAAACGGTGCTCCGAGGCCACCTAATTAAATACATGGCTATGCTAAAAAAACAGCGTAGCGAAAAACAAACTGTGTTAGACAGACTCTCCATTTTCTTCAGATGGTGCATCAACAGGGAGACGACACCCTCCTCCCCCAACTTAAAAAAAACAGGCAAGAGTTGGACATCTTAGTGACTCAGAACACTGAGATTGCCCTAACCTTTTTAAGGCAAAAATAAGGAGAAACAGGTCCAAGAGCCACACGTCTGTTAGCTTACAGACTTCGCAAACAGAAACACTTTTCCACTATAGCTATTGTAAGGGGCCCAGATACTGGGGTCCGCCGAATGAAAACTAGCCACATATCCCAAGCCTTCTGTGATTGCTATAAAAAATTATATTCCCCAGACCACCCCTCTGACCCCAAGGATATAGCTGCATTTCTTACACCCCTAGCTCTCCCACAGCTGACCAATGATCAACAAGAATTGCTGATTTCCCCGATTACCAGCATTAATTTGACAGCGTCTATTTCCCGAGCCAAAACTATGAAACCACCTGGCCCGGATGGATATGGGGCCGAATTTTATAAAAAATTTACCCAAAAGATCTCCCCGCTCCTATTATGGGTATATAACGGAATACTTATGGGACAGATTGATACCCCTCCCAGCTGGTCTTATGCTTGAATGTCCCTGATCCCCAAGCCAGGCAAAGACCCCCAACAATGCTCGTCATATTGCCCAATCTCAGTTTTGAATATGGATTATAACATTTTTATGTCTATTATGACCAAAAGAATGGATGCGGTCCTGCCCACTTTAATCAATATAGATCAAACCAGATTTGTTAGTGCTAGGTCAACCACAGACAACATAAGGAGAGCATTACACCTGGTCCACGAGATGCAATTGGGACCGGTCCCCTCAGTCCTTCTCAGCCTCGATGCTGAGAAGGTCTTTGATAGGGTCTCATGGCCCCTTTTGTATTCCACCATGACAAAGATGGGCTTCCCCCTACCTTTTGTTACCCAAATTAAAAATGTGTACACCCACACTTATGTGTGTGTAAAGGTCTCTGGACATCACTCCCCATACTTTCCCCTATATAGGGGAACGAGGCAGGGATGTCCCCTGTCCCCCCCCCCCGGGCCTATTTGCTCTTTTCATTGAACCTCTGGCACAAGCCATTAGGAACTCTACTCAGATAGAGGGGGTGCAGACTGGTGGGTCGGAACATCGTGTCGCTTTGTACGTTGATGACGTATTGTTCTTTCTTTCTAATCCGGAGGGATCGGTCCCTGCTGTTTTTAGCATACTGGAACAGTTTGGAACATGTTCAGGATATAAACTGAACACTAACAAAACCAAAGCACTAACTTTTAATTTTGTCCCCCCGCCATCTTGTATACAAACATACCCTTTCCAGTGGGATTTAGCCAAATTAAAGTACTTAGGTATTTACCTTACATATAGCATGAGGGAAACCAAAAAGGAAAATTATACCCAGTTCAATGCCCAACTCCAATTAGACTTAGAGACATGGAAAGTAATACCATTAAACCTTCTCCAGAGAATTGAGGTTATACGGATGGTGGTTTTACCATGAGCCCTATCCTTGTTTCAAAATCTCCCTATTTAGATCCCAGCAAAAAATTTCCACAACTGGAACAAATTAATTAGCAGATTTATCTGGGAGGGAAAGAAGTTCAGAATAAAATTCTCTATTTTGATCCTTCCAAGTAAGCAAGGGGGACTGACCTTACCCAATCTTAAAAATTATCATTGGGCTGCGCACATATTGTTTATCTTGAAGAGACTGACGAGGGATAGCTCCACTCATTGGAGTGTAATTGAAGGGGGATGCTTGACCACCCAGAATCTAATTGGTACCATTATGTACAGTTCTCCCCCTACTCTTGCAGAGCAGGAACCCAGTAACCCATGGATCCTGCATCAGTTGAAAACATGGAGGGTAATTAGAAGACATTTTGCCATTACCCCGTTTTTGTGGCAGTTAACCCCAATAACTGTGCTCGAAGGCTTTCTACCAGCCAGGCTTGACCATACTTTTACCAATTGGGAAAAAATGGGACTTTACAATATCTCACATTTTCTTACGGCAGGGATATTTAGATCCTATCAAGATATGAGTCAGCTATATGGCCTGAGAAGGCTTGATTTTTACCGGTTTTTGCAGTTGAGACACGTTTACTATTCAATCTCGGAGGAACTGCGTGAGGATGACTCAACCCCTTCCCTGGTGATCCTCCTGCAAAAGGGAATAATAGAGGGTGGGATCCCCCACACAGTCTCTGCTACATGTAAGGCACTGATGGAAACATGAGGCTTGAATACTGCCGAGATAAACATAAAGTGAGCCCGAGAGACTGGAATGGACCTCTCCCCACAGCAGTGGGATAAATGCTGTTTATCAATGTCCAAGCTCACCGTCTCGCACAGTTGGAGACTGTTTGCTTGGCAGATATTGACTAGATACATTCGAACACCAGCTATAACTGCACACTTTGCATCTGCCAACCATGGGGCCTGCTGGTGTCACTGTGGAGAGCAAGTGGCACATCATGCTCATGTATTCTGGCAATGCCCCAGATTACAACAGTTCAAAGACTCCTTACAAAGTGAGTTGACGGAGTTGCTTACTACACCAATTAACTTAACTGCCGATTTGTTTATTTTACATAATTTTCCAGATGGGTTGACCGATCTTAATTTAAGATATCTGCTGGGGATTGCCCTTTTGGCAGCAAAGAAAGCCTTAACTCGATGCTGGATGTCCTCTAAGATCCCAACAGTAGAGGAATGGAGGGAGCTAATAACTAATATATATATATAGAGCGGAAAAAATTACATACCACTTGAATGATAATTCCGACCTATGCACAACAAAATGGTCTAGATGGATTCTATGCATAAGCTTAAAGGATCTATCTCTCGTTCCATGAAATTATCAGGGCACAAAGAGGAACTAAACCATATCACTCATTGGGAGAACTACAGACAAGATGGATTGGCTACTGGGTTATGTCACAGAAGCCAAAAAAAATACCCACTGGTTTCCAGCACTGTTCCGAGTGTGGGGAACTGTTTGCTAAAGCAGACCCACATTTAGTATGTTTATTCTGTCTGGGGTCTGACCACTTACAGACAAGAGTGTGAAATTTGTTCTAATTTTCCGCAGTCTACTCTTGCTAGGAGATTGAAAAGACTGAGAGAAAGAATAGCTGAAAAGGCTGCTAATCCAGCCGCTGAGCAACCAGATGAACCGGAGGGGCTGCCCTGTGACAGGGGCGATAGCTCTGCTAAAAAGCGTACTGCTGAAAAGGCTGCTGAACCGGCCGTTGTGGCAAAAAAGAAGAGAAAGGAAAAGCACCAGGAACCACAACTGAAGCAAACCGCGGTTCCTTCTGCTGAGGAGATTGCTAATGCGATTAAAATAATTCAGTCTCTACAGTCCACAGTCCCAGTTGAGAAGCAACCGGTTACTCAAACTCCCGTTTCTCAGCCAACCCATGGTTTAACCGACCAAGGTCGAGATCCTTTTGGGGACGTTGATTTTGGTATGAAGCCTGATGATGATGAAGATGAGGATTATGGGGTACCTATCGACCCTGACATTTCCCCTGATCCTCATAGGCCAGAATCCCCTGACAAGGGAACTGAGGACTTTACTTCTTTTTTTTGCTTTCATGAAGCAAGTGGCTCAGGCCCTCGACCTCCCATCCCAGGAAGATATTGAGGACGAGGAGGAAGAGGATTACAAAGAAATGATGGATGTCCCACCATCAAAGAGGTTGCTCCTCCCTCTTCACAAATAATTAAAAAAGCAGACCATGAAGGTGCTGCAACACCCGACTTCTGTTCCCCCCACAGACAGGAAGGCTGACAGAAAGTATTGGGTGGCCAAGGCTGGGGCTGGTTTTCTTTTTGGCCATCCCAGCCATGAAGGAGTGGTAAAGGCTGCAACTTGTGACAAAGCTGACTTCCCTCTGGCTTCCCAGGAGGCTCTTCCCTGGCTATAAGACAAGCTACCTATATGGCATACATAGCCAGGTACCAAAAGAACATGTGGTCCACAGTCATGGAAATTGCCAAGGCAGCCCCCCCCCCATGGCTGCTGACCTGGAAGAAGCTGCAAAAAGGGGCACTGAAGCCTCTAAAACTCAATTCAGGATGGCAGTGTATGTTAATGATACTGCATCCAGACAAATGGCATCTTCTGTATCTTTGAGGAGGTTTGCCTGGCTCAGGAACTACAAATCTGACCCAAGATACTCGGAACAAGGCAATGGACTTCCCTTGTGACCCTATGTCTCTGTTTGGGGAACAAACAGAGGCATCTATGAAGCAAATGGACGAGTACAAGGCTGCCTATAAAAGTGCAGCAGCTAAGTAGAGGGCTGCCAACCCCCAAAAGCACCATGCAAGGGGTGGCAGAGGTAGAACTCCTTACAGGCCTTTCTTTCAGCCCCAAGTTTCTCCCCAATATCAGCCCAGGGGATACTTCAGGGGCAGGGGTAGGAGGGATAGTGGCTGCACTAGCCCCTCTGCCTAGCCTGTAGCTCAGTCCAAGCAGACTCCCTGAGCCTGCCCAGATCACCTCCCCAATTCCGGTAGGGGGCAGGCTGACCCATTACTTTCAGGAGTGGAAAAACTTTCCACAGACAAGTGGGTCCTGGAAGTGGTGGGTCAGGGACTTGTTCTCAGCTTCAAGGCTTTGCCAAAGCTGAGGTCAAGAGCCTTCAAATCCTCCTCCCCCTCAGAAACAGCTTTGCTGGAGGAGGAAGTTTTAAGTCTACTGTTGTTAAATGCAGTGGAACCAGTCCCTTTTTCCCAAAGAGGGAAGGGGCTGTATTCCAGGTACTTCCTCACAACAAAGAAAACAGGGGAGTGGTGACCCATCCTGGACCTCAGGTACTTAAACAAGCACTTGACAAAACTGAAATTCAGAATGGTCACCCTAGCTACCATACTCCCTACCCTAAGGCAGGGGGATTGGTTAGCATCCTTAGATCTCAAAGACTCCTATTTTCACATTCCAATCAGGTCACACAGAAAATACCTCAGATTCAGGCTACCATCTGGTCATTACCAATTCAGGGCAATGCCTTTCGGTCTGACATCTGCTCCAAGGGTGTTCACAAAGTGCCTGGCTGTGACAGTTGCACACCTGAGGCATCAAGGGGTGTCAGTGTGCCTCTACCTAGACAACTGGCTCATAGTAGGCCATTCAGGACAGCAAGTGAGAGAGGCTCTGTTAACACAAGACACCCTCTCCTCTCTCGGGTTCTTAGTGATCCACAAAAAGTCTGTACTAGAACCAGTTCAGCTTCTAAAGTTCATAGAGTCGGAACTGGACACAAAAAAGGGAATGGCTTACCAACCCCAGGACAGGGTGGACAACCTTATCCAGGTAGCCAATTCCTTCACACTTCATGTCTCCAGGCCAGCAAGGCACTTCCTACAGTTGTTAGGCCACATGGCAGCCTCCATAGCTACCGTGTTAGGTTCAAGGTTCCATATGGGAGACATCCAAGTTCACCTAAGGGAGCACTGGTCCCAAAAGAGGGACTTTCTTTCAAAATGAATCTCAGTGACAGCCACTCTTCTTCAAGCCCTGTAGTGGTGGCAAGAAGGGAGCAACCTCAGGCAAGGAGTACCCTTTCTGCAACAGGTTCCTTCCCTGGTTCTAACCACAGATGCATCCCTGCTGGGGTGGGGAGCACATCTGGGGTACCACACTGCTCATGGCCTATGGACAAAGCAGGAATCTCTCCGGCATATCAACCTGTTGGAACTCAGGGCAGTTCTTTTGGCTCTTCAGTCATTTGCCATTCAGATCAGGGGAAAGGTAGTACAGGTCAGAACAGACAACACAACCACCATGTACTACATAAACAAACAAGGGGGCACAAGGTCAACTCCTCTTTGCACAGAGGCAATGAAAATTTGGACCTTGGCATACTCCCTAGGTGTATCCCTCTCAGCTGTCCACCTGCCAGGCAAGGACAACGTCCTGGCGGATGCCCTCAACAGAGTAAACCAGAATCATCACGAGTGGTCATTGAACAAACAGGTCTTACAGACCATTTTCAGGAGATGGGGCACCCCAAAGGTGGATCTGTTTGCAGCCCCAGACAATCACCAGCTCCCTCGGTATTGCTGCAGGCCCCCTTTAAGGGGCACAATTCCTCTCGATGCACTCTTGCTGGATTGGACAGAGAAGTTCCTGTATACTTTTCCTCTCTCCCCTCTGTTACTGAAAGTACTAATCAAACTCAGGCTTCAACCAGCTTCAGTGATCCTCATTGCTCCAGATTAGGCCAGACAACCTCGGTACTCCATGCTCCTATTATTGTCAGTAACCAAACCAATCAGTCTCACCAGGAGGTACAACCTACTGTCATCCTCCCATGGCAGGATCATGTACCCCAACCTGTTGTCCCTCAGACTCAAAGCATGGTTCTTGAGGACTTAGAGTATGCAAGCTTGCATCTCTCAGAGGCAGTCATGCATATACTGAGAGTCTCCAGAAAGCCTTCCACCAAACAAACCTATGCCTCTAAATGGAAAAGATTTTCTTTTAGTGCCAGGGCAAGGGCTTGGACCACACCCAGGCTAAACTCTCTATAGTCCTGGATTATGTGGCCCATTTGCATTCCACTGGTTTAACTGTTTCTCCCTTGAAAGTACACCTGGCAGCTGTCTCAGCTTATCTATCAGCAGGTAAGACATCTTCCTTGGCTTCAAAACCAGTGTTCAAAATTTTTTTTAAAGGGTTACTGCATTTGCATCCACCACACAGGGAGCCTACCCCCTTATTGGATCTAAATATTTGTACTGCACAGCTTATGCAGCCCCCTTTGAGCCGATGTCCACAGCAGACCTCAAATATGTGACTTGGAAAACAGTGTTGCTAGTAGCTATTACTTCTGCCAGAAGGATCGGTGAGCTCCAGGCATTATCTACAGAGCCTGGTTACATTGCTGTCCATAGAGACAAGGTAGTCCTTAGGCCTAACAGAAAATTTCTGCCCAAGGTGGTATCAGAGTTCCACCTCAACCAGTCCATTACTTTACCAGTCTTTACAGACCATGGCACCTCGGGTGAACGCAGGTTGCATAGCTTAGACGTAAAAAGAGCAGTCAGCTATTATCTGGACCACACAAAGGGTGACAGATAGGATCACACCCAAGTCTGTCTTACTTATAGAGAGTTGGGAAAAGGGAAACCTGCCACAAAATGATCTATTGCAAGATGGAATGTGGCTTGTATTTAATTTTGCTATAACATGGTGGGTAAGAAACCACCTGCAGGCCTCAGGGCCCATTCAACTAGAGGTATTGCAGCTTCTGTGGCAGCTGCTAGGGATATCCCCCTGGTGGATATTTGCAAAGCTCCAACTTGGAAGACAGTTCACACATTCACCAAGCATTATTATTTGGATATCCAGGCCAGAGGTGATGCCAGGTTTGGCACAGCAGTCCTGCAGAGCCTGTTTCCTAAATAAGTTATAGACCCACCTCCAAAGGCACTGCTTGGTAATCTGCATAAATCAGAATACAGTAAGATTTTCCGGGGTTTGAAGAAAAAATGACTCACCTTAGTAATCGTGTTTCTTCTAAGGGAGTCTTACTGTATTCTGAGCTCTCTCCCTTCCTCCCCTGCTAAGAAACCTATGGTCACTGCACTACAGCTGTGGTAGAGTTGTTGCAGACCTGGGGGAATAGATGTTCTTGTTTTTGGGCGTCTGTGACTTGAGTCTTAGTGATGCCATTTGGCAAGTGCTCAGAAGGAAGAATAATTCCTCAAGTTTTTTCCTTTTTAAATTCTTAGGGAGGATTGTGGTTGTCCCTGTCCTTATTGTTATTAATATTATTATATTGTCCAGAAAGTGCTTAGTGAGTGCTTTGTAAGAATCTGACGGTTTAGAGTTGTTTACCAGGGACAGTGATTTGAAACCGACCTCAAGCCTAGCATTCCTTAATTTGCATAGGTTCTATTAACCATTTCTGCTCCGGGGCAGTCCTATGGTGAGACCATACTGCATAAGTCAGAATACAGTAGGATCCCCTTAGAAGAAACAAGATTACTAAGGTGAGTAATTTTTTTTCATCTGTCCCATACATTCTTGAATTCCCCCACTGTTTTTGACACACTTCAGCTCCCTCCAAAATAACATAAAGCTAAAAAACCACTAATAAGTCCAGAAAACTGTGAAGGTAGCAGCCCCAAAGGAAAGTAAACTTACAGTCTTCTCTTCGAAAAAATGTTCATACTGAAAAAGTAGGGGATGTGTTCCACCCTCTCACTATGAACCACCCCCAAATGCCTGAATGTTAAAACAGTCTCCAGTTACTTTCAGTGCTGACTCTCACCCAGGAGCAGCTCCAGATCTCTAAGATAGTAGTAGGGTCATATTTATGTGGCGCCCATCCCCGCAGGCTCAGAGTATCATACAATTACAGACTTTGTGCAGTTTATTTAAAAGCCAGGATCATACAGCTGAGATACAATTTTTGGGACGGGGGGGGTGGAAGTCCTGCTTCTTCCCAATGTTACAGCCGGCACTCAGGAATTGAAGCACTAGGCGGTCACGTAAATTGTTCAGGGTCACCCAGTGTGGGTTTTGATGATTACTGAACATGGCAGGCTCAGCTCTGGCTCATTCACTTAGTTTTAAATTTCATTTCTTTCTTTGTTTTTCGATGTGTGGCCATTATCATTAACAGACAACTCCAGTGTGCCCCCCACCCCACCCCGAATAAGCTGCTCAAAAGAGCCTGTCAATATTTTAAGTTTTTCTACTTTCTTATATTCTCTCTTTATTCCTTGATTTGAAAAGGGGTTGTTGGTTTTCATAAATCAGCTAAGATGTGAATAAGCCTGTCCACCAGTGACAAGGTGACACCCTCTTAGGCCTGGTACACTGTTTATTTTAACAGGATGCTATGAACTGTGGTCTCACTGCTATCTCTGTCTGTGAAGGCCACTGTCTAGCTTCCTAATACCCACTTTTATGTAGCGTGCTAACCCATAATAGGTTCACAGGTGGCCCGGGAAGAACATGCTACGAAAGAGAGAGGTCCACAACTTTGATTTATATAACTGAGGAACATCATCAGAAAATTGCTGCTCTATATCAAATCTGGACACATTATGACTCAGTCAGATGTATTACCGGTTTTACACTATGGTTCTGTGGTCTGGACTCTGTCTCAGCCAAGGAAAGGCACAACAGAACAGTTCTGTAAGGTTTACTGGGTCACTGTGTGCTGGCAGCAAAATGCACTGCTCATCGCTGCAAGCTCTTACTTGAGTTAAAATGAATTCTTTTGGATTTATTTGTTTTGTTTACAGGTGAATGTACTGAGTAAACAGATTCCTATTTCTGTCACAACCTTGGAGAGTTATAGAGCAATATAATACGTTAATAAACAGTACAGGTAAGTGGTTATGAGATGCCACGAGAAGGACAGAGATGATCAGTCATAACACCAGTCAGGCTGGATTAAAGTGCAAAGTAAACAGTTACCGGGAAACTACAGTTTAAAACATTGCAAGAATATAATTAAGGGCAAAAAGACCAATACCGTACACACATCATTTGATCGGCTACAACACAAATAGTGCAGTTGGGCCAGTGCAAATGTTTGTGGGGCTAGTGTATTTTCCCATTTACTAGTCCTGCTGGCTAGTGGCTGCAGAACTTAATTATGGCCCCTGTACAAACTTCACATTGCAAAGTGGGTCAGTACTGGCCTCTCCATGTGGTGCAGTGGGAACTCTTGGTGGCACAATGAGAGATGCCTCGCATAATTGGAGACAACTGTGCAGTGAAACTAACAACCAGTTAAAAAGCACCTCATCCTATATTGTAAAAGTGCTGCCTCACTGCTCAGTGCCCACTCTTTGCCCTTATTATGTTGGCTCACTGCTCAGTGCCCGCTCTTTGCCCTCATTATGTTGGCTCACTGCTCGGTGCCCGCTCTTTGCCCTCATTATGTTGCCTCTCTACTCAATGCACGCTCTTGGCCCTCATTATGTTGGCTTACTGCTCAGTGCCAGCTCTTTGCCCTCATTATGTTGCCTCACTGCTCAGTGCCCGCTCTTTGTCCTCCTTATGTTGGCTCACTGCTCAGTGCTCGCCCTTTGTCCTCCTTATGTTGGCTCACTGCTCAGTACTCGCCCTTTGTCCTCCTTATGTTGGCTCACTGCTCAGTGCCCACCGTTTGCCCTCCTTTTGTTGGCTCACTGCTCAGTGCCCACCGTTTGCCCTCATTATGTTGCCTCACTGCTCAGTGCCCGCTCTTTGTCCTCCTTATGTTGGCTCACTGCTCAGTGCCCACTGTTTGCCCTCATTATGTTGCCTCACTGCTCAGTGCTTGCTCTTTGCCCTCATTATGTTGGCTCACCAGCAGCAGTGACCAGCTCAGAGCAACTCAGTCACTTAGCCTGAATGAGTCTTTTGATCATTAGCAGCCCACTGAGGCTAAAGTTGTTCTGGGACAGTCCCTGAAGGAAAAGACCCCCTGTTCAGGCAGTTGATAATGAGGTGTTTGTTAGTAGACAGAGACAGAAAGACAGACAAATAGCTAACAGACAGAGATAAATAACTGACAGAAACATGCTTTATTTGTTTAGCCCTTCCCTCCTCCACCACCAGATGTAAGGCACTGTACAGCTAAAATCCCACCGAATCAGCCTGAAAAGCTGTTGACGAATATGGGCAGCACAGTGGACGGTGACTGACACACACCCTTCTCTCACTGTTTTGGCCAGATGCCACCTGAATGACTGGGACCAACTGCACATGTACTGTAGAAATAGCTGTTTATGCACACTTGGTCACAGTCATTCAAACGACGGCTGACTGAGGTGGTGTGACAAGAGTCTATGCCAGTTGCCTTCTACTGCTCTTCCTGCATTTGTCAATGGACTTTTTAAGGTGATTCAGGTGCCGGCTGGGGGTGGTGGTTGCTGAGTAGGTGGGCTGGGAGGGGTCTCACTGTTAAATAATCAGGATCAGGGCAGGAGGGAGGGAGGGGTACCACTGGATTACCACAGTATGTTTCCATTTATAGTGGGAATCAGAGTGGGAGAGGGGCTCTAACCACTGGATCACAATGCCCCTTACTACATGTTAAGCGCGAGAGTGGCTCAGTAGCAAGAACACTGACTTAGGAACCAGGAGACCCAGGTTCAGGTCCCTCCAGAGTCACTTACTCACTGTGTTACCCTGAGCAAGTTGGTTAACCTCTGTGTTTTAGTCCGCCCAGCTGTAAAAATTGGTAGAAGCAAGAATCACATCAGCTATTCAGTCTGTCAGAGTTTTGCCACTGCTATTGTGAATAGTTGGTCTTCAGGCTTGTTAGCAGACGCAATAAGCTAACTTATAAACATGATTGCCTGGAACTTCAGTTATGAGATTTCTGGACCCCCACCCACTGAGAAACACTATACATCTCAGGTGGAAGTCAGGAATCCCTCACTGAGACTGTTAAGATTTTCAGTGCTCCAGTACGTCACACAAAACATATTTCCTGTTGATGTGAACAGCTGCGGTTGAACAGGCTGGTACTGGTTGTGTCACTCTTGAACTCACATTGCAAAATTAGGCACAAGAGTACATATAGGTACATTACATCCCTGTTGTATACTGGAACAGTGTCTCCTGGAACCGTCAAAAGATGAGGCCGGGGCTCTATCATCCTTAGAATAATGTGCTACCAGACCAAGCTAGGACTGCACTGTTGGAACAGGGCAGTCATTTTGATGCAGTCTAGAGATTTTCTTACTGTGTTACTGTGAAATACAGAGGTGGGCACATGATCCAGAAGGGAAAAAAAGCAGTGCTCCCCCTAACCTGGAACCTTATTACTGTACTTTAAAGCTGCCTTTTTCAAAATCTGTACCAGACATGGTGGGCACTGCCAGGAAGGAAAAGGTTACCCATATTATAGCTTTTCTGAGTCCCAGAATGCACAGCGAGATGAATTACAGAAGTGCAATAGTTTGAATCACACTGGGAAATCTTCGGTGTAATATTAACTGTTCTCAGTCATTACTTGTCTTGAATGGAGTGTGTGGTGGGATCACTTGTAATAACCCAGGGGTTTCCCCTTTGCAGCCCTTGACAAACTTCAAAACAAACATACACAATGCAATAACAGAAATAGCTCATGTGTGATGACTCATCAACGCCATCATCACAAAAAGGGCAGCTGTGGTTAATCATGGCGAGTGGCTATGAGTCGAATTTCTCAGTTCGTTACACAGTCAGTTGTTGAAGATTTGGCTGTACTGTAGTACACAGAAACATAGACAATGATGGCAGAAAAAGACCAGAGGTCCATCCATTCTGCCCAATTTCCCTATAATCCCTGAAACCTGCTGTTCCTCCAGGGTACTAACCCTCCCCATCCTCTCTCTATTCTCCTCCTTGGTTCTGTCGCCCCCGGTAACTACTGTTCCCTTCATCAGATCCCAGCCCTGCTTCAATCCTCTGACTGTTTTCGCACCCACCACCTCAGCTGACAGACTGTTCCAAGGTTCCACCACCCTTTCCGTAAAGTAGTACTTCCTCACATCTCTCCTGAACCTACCTCCTGTTAACTTTCTTTCTTGTCCACGCGACTGCGAATTGGTATTGAGGCTAAATACTTCTATCATATCGCCCCTCTCCCTTCTGGTCTCCAGAGAGTACATATTTAGTGCCTTGAGGCGCTCCTCATAGGATCTGCCCTGCTGGCCCGGAATCATTTTTGTTACTCTGTACTGCACTGTCTCCATCCTATCCTTATCCTTTCTAAGGTGAGAACTCCAGAACTGGGCGCAGTACTTTAGGTGAGGCCTCACCCGGGATCTGTAGGTGGGGAATTATTACCTCTTTCCTTCTGCTATCAGTACCCATCCCGATACATCCCAGCATCCTGCTAGCCTTGCTACAGGCCTTGTTGCAATGACTCGATTGCTTAAGTGATTTGCTGATGTTAACTCCCAGATCCCGTTCCTCAGCTGTAGTGCTAAGCTCTCTCCTCCCATCCAGTACCCTGTCTTGGGGTTCTTTTTCCCCCCAAGGTGCATCACCTTGCACTTTCTAGCATTGAATTTTAACTGCCAGACCTTTGACCATCCCTCTAGCTTTTGTAGGCCTCTCTGCAATTCCCTTATTCCCTCATCACTACCACCCACCCACATAGTTTTGTGTTATCTGCAAAGAGACACAACCTGCCCTGGATTCCTTCTCCAAGGTCACTAATAAACATGTTGAAGTGGACTGGACCCAGGTCCCTGTGGAACCCCGCTCATAACCTTCCTCTCCTCTGATTTAACCCCACTGACCACCACCCTCTGCTGCCTTCCCTCTAGCCAACTACCCACCCAGTTCACTATGGGTTTAGCTGCACCCAGGTCTTCCGTCTTCTTGAGCAATCGTTTGTGAGGTACTGCTGAAGCCAAAGTAGAGCATATCAGCAGCGTGGCCCTTGTCTAATTCCTTTGTCACCCAGTCAAAGAAAACTATCAGGTTAGTCTGACAAGATCTTCCTGCCACGAAACCGTGCTGGTTACTATCCTGGAGCCTGCTGCTCTCCAGGTAGTCTATGAGGTCCTCTCTGATCAGTGACTCCATTAGCTTCCCTACTACAGAGACAGGCCTGCAGTTCCCTGGTTGCTCCTTATCCCCCCTTTATGAAGTGGTACAATGTCTGCCACCTTCCAGTCCTTTGGAACTTCCCCAGACCAAAGCGAGCTGTTGAACAGACACACCAGTGGCTCAGCCAGCTCCACTGCTAATTCCATGAGTATCCACGGATACAACCCATCTGGTCCTGGGGCCTTATCTATCTTAAGGGCAGCCAGCTCTTTTAGAACCCCTTCACTAGTAAACAATGTCTGTCTCATTTCCCGGGATTCCCTTAGTGGCCGCTTTGATGCCACTCTCTGGCGTGAACCCACTGTCCTCCATAGTGAAAACTGAGCAAAATTAGTCATTTAGGATGGCGACCTTTTGCCCCTCCTCCTCTATCACCCTACCCCCCTCAATTAGCCTTACAACTCCCCCCCCTTTTCTTTTTTTCACTGATATAGCTGAAAAACTGTTTTCTCCTTTCCTGGCCCCGTCTGCGATACGTAGCTGTGTGTCTGCTTTGGCCTCCCTAATGGCCCTCTTTGCCTCCCTATTTTTCTGCAGATAATCCTCCCATGCGGGCACATGTTCTTCCCATACACAGCATTGTAGGGGATGGGGGCACCATTGTGGCCGAAGAAACCTGGAGGGAGTCCACGACTCCTGAGTAGTCAGCAGAATGAATAGTTAATAACATGAAGGGAATATGTGACTCCCAAGTAGTCAGCAGGGTGAATAGTCAGTAATGTGGAGGGGGAGTCAGGGACTCCTAAGTAGTCAGCGGAGTGAATAGTCAGTAACGTGGAGGGAGTCTGTGACTCCTGAGTAGTCAGCAGGATGAATAGTCAGTAACATGGAGGGAGTCCGTGATTCCTGAGAAGTCAGCGGAGTGAATAGTCAGTAACATGGAGGGAGTCCGTGACTCCTGAGAAGTCAGCAGGGTGAATAGTCAGTAACGTGAAGGGAGTCCGTGACTCCTGAGAAGTCAGCAGGGTGAATAGTCAGTAACGTGAAGGGAGTCCGTGACTCCTGAGAAGTCAGCAGGGTGAATAAGTAGTAACGTGAAGGAGTCCGTGACTCCTGAGAAGTCAGCAGGGTGAAAGTCAATAGCGTGGAGGAGTCCGTGACTCCTGAGAAGTCAGCAGGTGAACAGTCAGTAATGTGGAGAGTCCGTGACTCCTGAGAAGTCAGCAGGATGAATAGTCAGTAACGTGGAGGGAGTCCGTGACTCCTGAGAAGTCAGCGGAGTGAATAGTCAGTAACGTGGAGGGAGTCCGTGACTCCTGAGAAGTCAGCAGAGTGAATAGTCAGTAACGTGGAGGGAGTCCGTGACTCCTGAGAAGTCAGCAGGGTGAACAGTCAGTAACGTGAAGGGAGTCCGTGACTCCTGAGAAGTCAGCAGGATGAATAGTCAGTAACGTGGAGGGAGTCCGTGACTCCTGAGAAGTCAGCAGGGTGAATAGTCAGTAACGTGAAGGGAGTCCGTGACTCCTGAGAAGTCAGCAGGGTGAACAGTCAGTAATGTGGAGGGAGTCCGTGACTCCTGAGAAGTCAGCAGGATGAATAGTCAGTAACGTGGAGGGAGTCCGTGACTCCTGAGAAGTCAGCAGGATGAATAGTCAGTAACGTGGAGGGAGTCCGTGACTCCTGAGAAGTCAGCAGGATGAATAGTCAGTAACGTGGAGGGAGTCCGTGACTCCTGAGAAGTCAGCAGGATGAATAGTCAGTAACGTGGAGGGAGTCCGTGACTCCTGAGAAGTCAGCAGGATGAATAGTCAGTAATCCCTCTTCTCACCCCCAGAGGCCAAGCCCTCACCTCTCCTTAGTGTAAACAACTCCACACTCTTGGATCCTATCTGTCGCTGCTGAGTTTAACTTATATTTCTCCACCTGTGCTTCCTCGCTCCTTTCCTCTTTACCCCCCCATGTCACCATCTCCACCACCTACAGGGCAAAAACTACCTTAAAATCCAGGTATTTTCTCCTTCAGGGAAATCTCTCTGGATGAAGCTCTAGAAGCCCTACTAACATTAAGCCCTTCAAATGGGAATTCCCCGAATGGACTAGACCCCAAACTTCTGTTCCTCTCGGCCTCTGCCGTAGCCACCCCTATTGCTTACCTCCTAAATCTATCCTTTGCCACTGCATCTATTTCCTCTATCCTGGAAACACGCCATTGTCATCCCTCTCCACAAAGGGCACCTCCTCCTCCACCTCAAAACTATCGGCCAATCTCCCTCCTCCCTGCTCTGGTAAAGTTGCAAGAACACTTAGTACTTACCAGCTAACCCTCCTATCTACTTGACTCAAATTTCTTCACATTACCAGCCGGATTCAGAAAAGAGGAAAGATCACTCCACTGCCACCTCTTTACTAAGGCTCACTGACACCATCCAATCTGGAATGGATAGAGGTCTTATCACCTCTGCCATTTTCATCGATCTGGCCAAGGCCTTCGATACAGTCTCCCACACTCTGTTACTATCTAGCCTCTCTGACTCTGGCCTCTCCACATCTGCTACTGCCTGGTTCAATGCCTGTCTTACAGATCACACTCAATCTGTCAGGATTGCGGATGCCATATCCCCTCTCCATGTCCACTAGTGTCCCCCAAGGATCGGTGTTTGGGCCTATCCTATTCTCTATTTTTCTAAAGAACCTGGCCCAAACTTGTTCTGCCTCCTCGATCCACATGTATGCTGATGATACTGTCCTACTTTCTTCTGGCTCCTCCCCAGCCTCAGTTGCCTCTACCCTCCAGGTGGATTTTAACAAAGTCCAGCTCTGGTTCAACTCTCACCAGCTCTCTCTAAATACCCCCAAAAAACTGTAACCATGACTTTGGTGCATCCGAAGACTAGCCAGGATCCCCCCCCCACCCACTTTTCCACACCCTTGATGGGTCAGAGCTGGAGGACGTCACCTCCTTCCAGTATGTTGGAGTTTGGCTTGACCGCCACCTCACCTTCACAGTCCTTGCTGATTCCATACTGAAAACACTCCGCCCCAAGCTCGGAGCTTTATATCGTAACCGTTCTAGCTTCCCCTATCCGGTCCGTCGTGAGCTTATCCAGAATATGATACTCCCCTCCTTCAATTATTGTCATATTGTTTACAGTGCCGCCCACAAGTCAGTTTTATCCAAACTGGATACCCTTTTTAATGCTTTCTGCCAGTTCGCTCTTGACGCTGCTTCTCGCACCGCTCAAACTATACACTCCTTGCTCTCCCTCCTTGAGACTGCCGCCTAATACACTGCGCCAAGTTTATCTCGAAGAACTGGTTTGGTACCCTCCCAGTATACCTGACCTCTATACCATTGCCCCCTCTGGCCCCCACCTATGGTCTGAGGCCCCTGGACTCCTGGCTCCTGTTAGTCCCCAGACGTCAGACCCAAGCCAGCCAGGCTGCCTTCTCTCACTGCTTCCCTCAACTCTGGAACTCTTTCCCCTCTGAAATTCGCCACTCTTCCTCTATCAGCTCACTATCCTATGCCCTTGCCAACCACTGCTCAGTAAACTGCTCCTGAAGCTAACTCTCCAAACAATACTACCTCAGACAAGCCTATATTTCTTCTCCCAGTAGGCCCAATGGTGCTACTTCACTAACCACACCCAGCTACTGCACTTGATCCCAACTTTTGAGCTAGCTAGCTTGCACTTACCCCATCTCATTATATACCACAACCCAATACCTTCGCAGGATTTCCTCATTGTAACTGTTTACTCTCGACTATTAGGGTATATGAATTAATCCACACTCACCTACAGGTATTCCTGTCAAACATATGCAGCTATATTATCTAATTAAAAGACAAAGAACCTCTGTGCACAAACACTGAGGCAAGGGTTACCCCAAAGGGCATTTGGCTGGGAAGCCAAGTTTCAAGAAAATACAAAATCACACATGCCCCCACAATGCAAAGCATCATGGGCTGCATATGTACCTTTGCAAACTGTGTGAGAGGCCTTTCGGCACCATGCAATTCTGCTTAAAGTTGGACCAGCATAACATTCTGTGGTGATTTGCATATGCAGCCCATGATGCTTTGCATTGTGGGGGCATGTGTGATTTTGTATTTTCTTGAAACTTGGCTTCCCAACCAAATGCCTTTGGGTAACCTTGCCTCAGTGTTTGTGCACAGAGGTTCTTTGTCTTTAAATAGTTTTTATTTTAATGGGTTCACCACAATATATCCAAGGCACACTGCCTTAAGGGTAGCTGGTCCATTACACTGGGGTGCTAAACAGGCAGAGGCATACTGATGAGTCCTGGTAGGATGAAACACGTGTCTATGTCTTCTGTTAGCACCCTTTGCAAAATGTGTGAGAGGCCTTTCGGCACCATGCAATTCTGCTTAAAGTTGGACCAGCATAACATTCTGTGGTGATTTGCATATGCAGCCCATGATGCTTTGCATTGTGGGGGCATGTGTGATTTTATATTATCTAATTATATGTTTTCAAGGTATAAAGCATGACTTCCCCATGTAATTGCTACTATACTATAAGTAAGGGTAAATTGTCATCTATGTCCAACTATTTCTGTCAAATGTTTTCAACTGTATTGTAATTGTATGTATATATGTCAGGACCTGGACCCCCCTTGTCCTCTTTCTCACTGTACCCCTCCCCCCCAGGTCACACCGGGGGACGAGCAGTTCTTTGCTCAGTGTGCTTTTCCTGGTGAAACAATTTCAGTAAATAAATAAATAATGTGGAGGGAGTCCGTGACTCCTGAGAAGTCAGCAGGATGAATAGTCAGTAACGTGGAGGGAGTCCGTGACTCCCGAGTAGTCAGCAGGATGAATAGTCTGTAACGTGGAGGGAGTCCGTGACTCCCGAGAAGTCAGCAGGGTGAATAGTCAGTAACGTGGAGGGAGTCCGTGACTCCCGAGAAGTCAGCAGGGTGAATAGTCAGTAATGTGGAGGGAGTCCGTGACTCCTGAGAAGTCAGCAGGATGAATAGTCAGTAACATGGAGGGAGTCCGTGACTCCTGAGAAGTCAGCAGGGTGAACAGTCAGTAATGTGGAGGGAGTCCGTGACTCCGAGAAGTCAGCAGGGTGAATAGTCAGTAACGTGGAGGGAGTCCGTGACTCCTGAGAAGTCAGCAGGGTGAACAGTCAGTAATGTGGAGGGAGTCCGTGACTCCCGAGAAGTCAGCAGGGTGAATAGTCTGCAATGTGGAGGGAGTCCGTGACTCCCGAGTAGTCAGCAGGGTGACTAGTCAGTAACGCAAACGGAATCTGTGACTCTCGAGTAGTCAGCAGGATCAGTAGTGAGCAGCATCGAGGGAGTCCGTCACTCCTGAGCATAGCTGTCACCCTTTTGTCACTACAGTGACACACACAGACACTTAAAATGAGGAACACTGACCCTCACAATAAGGGAGACATCCTAAAACATGGATATACAAGTTCATAATACTGTAGAAACCATTGTGTTTACCTGTAAAACATTCATTTTCGATTCAGCAGCTTAGAATATTATGTACTTCTGCTTTGAAGTCTGAATGTAGAGCACATTCTTACCCCAGGAGTCCTTTAGCATCAGTAATTTTTTTGCACTTAGCTGGCTAGGTGCAACTGCCCCGGAGGTGTGCCTTTAGGAGATATTTAAATGAGCGTAGGGCCAAGCTAATCAAAAGACAGGAGGGGGTGTGGGCTGAGTGAGGGCTGTTGAAGGCTTCAGAATTTTTTTCTCTGCTGTACTGAGCAATATTACCTCTGAGGTGTCTCCCAACTTTCCTTGTTGACAGCCTCCTAGAGCTTATCTGGGTAGTTTTCCTCATAAATTATTTCCTTTAGTGTGCTGAGTGAAAGTTTTACTTTTTCATTAGCGCCGCGCAATTTTTTTATTTTTAGCGCGACCGTGCCATTTTGACTTAATTTTGATCGCGACTATTTAGTTTAAAGCTTAATTTTATCGCGGGTGCTTATCTTCGACAGTTTCCTTCAATTTTGGGCAAATTCTTGTGGGAACTGTTGAATTAGGGACAGTTGCCTAGTTTTTTACCTCAGACCTTGCGGGGTTTACCGCGAGGCACCTGCAGTGGATTTCAAATTTAAACAGTGCCTGTGGTGGTGGTGGGGGGGTTCTCTCTAGATTGGCAATTATGAGGAAACCATTTTTGTTATATTACTGGACCTTGGTATCATCTGTGTCAGGACTGTCCATAAGGGTCTAGCAGCTGCCTGTGCGCAGTCGAGTATTACTGGGTTTCTATTAAGATTGGCAGTGATATAGAGCCCAGTTCTACAATTAAAAAAAAGGCACTAGTAATAGACAGAGTTTATTAAATGGGACAGGATTGGCTGGTGGCATTTTCACAGAAACCTGCACTCAGTTCGTAGGTCCAGGATTAGTTTGCTTTGCTTAAATTGGCAAACATAGCAGACAAGCCTTTGATTATTATGGCTGAGGATAAATCAAAGGCTTCCGACGAGGGGCCATTCAAAAGTACTAATACCAAAAGCAGAGGTGCTGAGGAACCCTCCAGATACCAGCCAAAAAATAAAGCTTCCAAAGATGAAGTTCCTCACAAATTGAAAAATAATGAGTGACAAAAAAAGGAAGCTTGATCAAGCCTCTGATGAAGTGGCTAAAAAGAAACTGTAAAGACAGATATGCTTCTGTTGCTCCTGGGAAAGCCAATAGCGAGACAACAGGCAGCTTAAAGCATACAGAAAAACAAAACACTTACAAACTGTGCAGGTTCTTCTGTCAGTGCAAGATACGGAAAAAGCATGGCAACTGTTTCAGATCCTTCAAAAGATGAGTCCTCGATTTACTGGGGCTGGCAAGCACTCTTTCACACAGTTCTCTATTCTGTAGACTGTGATGGGGACGCAGATGATGAACAATTTTATGATGCCCCAACATGGATTTTGAGGGCCTTGAGCCCCGGGGAGTCCCTGGACCCTCATCTTGGGGATCCCCCGGGTGACCACGAGGATCCTTCCTCTATGTTTACATTTATACAAAATATGCTGGATACCCTGGACCTCCCTAAGCAGGAGCCCAACTAGGATGTTGATGAAGACGAAGATTGTAGGGAGATGAAGGGTCTTTCATCCTCAAAGACCCTGGTCATCCCTATCTATAATGCATTTAGAAAAAAATGCCATGAAGGTGCTTCAAGACCCCACTTCAGTACTAGGGGTTGATAAGCGGCTTGAGAGAAAAATATAAATTGTTTAAAAATGGTACAGAGTTCCTGTCAGCACACCCTAGCCATGACAGTATAGTGCAGCAGGCAGCTTGTGAGAAAGCTGGAGTCTCCTTGTCTCCCTCTCCTCCTGAAAAGGATTCCAAGAAAACTGACTTTATAGCAAAGAAAATGTATGCCACAGCTTCCCTGCTTCTCAGGCTTTCTTCTTACATGGCATTCACAGCCAAATATCAGAAAGCCCTTTGGAAATCTGTCCAGGCTATTGCCCGCAGCGGATTAAATTCTATGATGCAGGAGCTGGTGGATACATGAAAAACTGCCCTGGAAGCTACTAAGTACCAATTCCACATGGCAGACGACAACAATGATGCAGCCTCTAGGGCGATGGCCCATACCATCTCTCTGAGACGCTTCGCCTAGCTTAGAACAACCAGTCTGACCACAGACACTGAGAACAAGGCCATGAATTTTCCCTGTGATAAAAATATGTTGTTTGATTACAGAACCACTGACTACATGAAAAAAGTCGATGAGTACAAGGCCTCCTGGCAGAGGCACTCATCCAAGCCTAAGCCCGCCACCCCTCAGAGATCCCGTCCCAGGGGCGGTAGGGGCAGAAGTTTTGTTCCAAGGCCTTACAGTCCCTATCCCCAATCTGACTTCAGCCAGTACATGGGTTCTTTCAGAGACAGGGGCAGAAGGGGCCAAAGAAGAGCCACCTCTACCCAGCCATCTGCCTCTCAGTCTAAGTCCTGATGTGAGTGTCCAGGTTGCCTCCCTGTTTCTGGTTGGAGGCAGACTCTCTCACTATCTTCAACACTGGTCCCTCATCACGTCGGACAAGTGGGTGCTGGAGATAATGGAGAAGGGTCTGTCATTACAGTTCAAGCAGCTGCCAGACCTCAAGCGTACCCAGGCGTCAAGACCTCTGTCACCATCACAGATACCGCTGTTGGAAATGGAGGTACAAAACCTTCTGGCTTTATGAGCAGTGGAGAGGGTCCCTGTCCATGAAAAGGGCAAGGGCCTCTACTCCAGGTATTTTCTGACACAAAAGAAAACTGGGGAGTGGCGACCTTAGATCTCAATCTGTACGCATTGGAGGAGAGGAGGGACAGAGGGGACATGATGGAGACTTTCAAGTATGTAAAGGGGATAAATAAGGGTGGAGCCAGGGAAGTGTACAGGCTTAAGAAGGGGGGGAACTACCAGGGGGCAAGAGTGAAAGCTGGAAGGGGAAGCAGGGGGAGCACAGAGACACTTCTTCACAGAGAGGGTGGGGAACCATGGAATGCACTGTCCAGGAGTCTGGTGGTAGAGACCACAATGGAAGGATTCAAGAAGGGTTGGGACAGTTACAGGGGGAAGCTGAGGCCAGGGAGGGCCACCTCGGGGGCTGGGGGGGTGGAGAAGTGACCTCCCAGTAGGGGGCTAGCTTCCGAGCAGACACGACAGACCACGGGGCCTATTCTGCTGGCTTTTACTATGATACTATGATCTCAGATATTTAAACAAACATCTGAAAAAAAAAAACAAATTAAAAATGGTCACTCTGTCACTGGTCATACAGTCCTTACAGCAGGGAGACTGGCTAGCCTCCCTAAACTTTAAAGGACATCTACTTCCACATACCCATAAGGAGATCTCACAGGAAGTTTTTCAGGTTCAAACTTCCTTTGGGTCACTTATCAGTTCACCACAATGCCCTTCGGTCTGTCCTTGGCCCTAAGAGTCTTTACCAAGTGTCTCTCAGTGGTAGCACATCTCAGGAGACTGGGTGTTGCTCTCTACCCCTATCTGGATGACTGGCTCATAGTAGCAGAGTCTCCTTGCCAGGTCAAGGAATCTCTTTCCCTCACAGAACGCACTCTGGAGTCTCTGGGTTTCCTGGTAAATCTCAAGAAGTCTCACCAGGAACCCACCCAGCTGCTCACCTTCATAGGGGTCCAGCTGGACACTCGGAAGGGATGTGCTTTCCTCCTACAGGAAAGAATTCAGAGTTTCCTTTCAGTGACAGATTCTTCGCCCAGGGACAACCAAGACCAGCCAGACATTTCCTCAAACTTCTGGGACATATGGCCACTATGACTGCAGTAGTCCCAGGGGTCAGGTACAGGATAAGACTCCTGCAAGCCTACCTCAGAGCTCACTGGTCTCAGAGAAGCAACACATTTTCAAAGTTGATACCTGTGTCGGAGCAGTTCCTCCAAAACTTGCTGTGGTGGAAGAACCCTGCAAATTTGCAGGCAGGGGTTCCATTTCAAGCTCCTGTTCCTACAAAGGTGATCACCACAGATGCCTCCCTTTTGGGCTGGAGAGTTCATTTGGACAGTGCCTCAGTAAGCGTCAACTGGACTCCCAAAGAGTCACAGTTGCACATAAATCTTTTGGAACTCAGAGCAGTCTTACTAGCTCTCAAAGCTTTCCCTCCCAGCATAGAAGGGCAGGAGGTTCAAATTCGAACTGACAACATCACTGCAGTGTTCTACATAAACAAGCAGGGTGGTACTAGATCAGGAATACTCTGTTTGGAAGCTCTGAAACTCTGGTCACTAGCATTCTCCCTGGGAGTCAGCCTCTCGGCTATTCACCTCCCAGGCAAACTCAATACTCTGGCAGATGCTATAAGCCACATCAGTCAGTCAAGGCCAGAGCAAATGGACACTGCACAAGCAAGTACTAGCCACAGTGTTCAGGCAGTGGGGCATACCAGACGTGGATCTTTTTACCTCTCTCAATTTTCAGCTTCCTCGGTACTGTTGCCGGCCCCCAGTTCCGGGAACACTTCCTCTGGATGCCCTGATCCTGGACTGGTCAGGGAGGTTCCTATACGTATTTCCTCCCTTTCCCCTGATATTCAGGGTTTTGCTGAAACTCAGACATCAGCCTGCATCGATGATCCTAGTGGCTCCAGACTGGCCCAGGCAAGCCTGGTACCCTCTCCTTCTCTCAATGTCCTGCAACAGGCCCATTTGCCTGCCTCTGACTCGCTCCCTGCTGACCCTTCCTCAGACGGGAGTACAGAACCCAGACATACACTCTCTTCACCTCAAGGCCTGGTTCTTAAGGAGTTAGAGTTTCCATCCTCACAGTACTCTGAGCAGGTCCTTAAGATACTGAGGATGGCTATAAAAATGAACACTAAGAAGACTTATGCAGCCAAATGGAAAAGGTTTTCCTTCTGGTGCAAGAGTGAAAAGGTCGAACACCTATCAGCTTCAGACCTTCAGCTGCTAGACTACCTGGTACACCTACAGACGTCAGGCTTGAAACCATCTTCACTCAAGCTACACCTGGCGGCCATTTCGGCCTACCTTTCGGTGGTAAAGAAGAAATCAATTTTTTCCCACAACATTTTTAAACAGTTTTTCAAAGGCCTCTTGCACCTCCAGCCTCCAACCAGGGAGCCCGTTCTCCTTGGAGCCTAAACCTTTGCATAGATGGGCACATGAATCCACCCTTCGAGCCTATGTCCACGGCCCACATCAGGTTTGTAACTTGGAAGACCGTCTTCCTGGTAGCCATTACCTCTGCCAGGAGGATTTCAGAGCTACAGGCCCTGTGCACTGAGCCAAATTACATCATCTCTCACAATGATAAAGTTGAGCTCAGGACAAATAGGAAATTTCTGCCAAAGGTGGTTTCAGAGTTTCACTTGAACCAGTCCATTACTTTGCCTATCTTCTTTACTGAGCCATCCACTCCTGGCGAGCAAAAGCTCCACAGCTGGGCTGTCAAAAGAGCCATCTTTCACTACCTAGAGCATACTAGACAGTCCAGAGGCTCTTCCACTCAGTTGTTCCTCTCCTACGGGGATGTAGGCAGAGGAAGACCAGCTACCAAGAGAACTATTTCTCATTGGTTGGTCTCTTGTATTAGATTCTGCTATGAGAAAGCTGGTCAACAACCTCCAGTGGGGCTCACGGCCCACTCCACCAGGAGCACTGCAGCCTTGCTTGCAGCAGCAAAGGACATTCCCCTAGTGGATGTCTGCAAAGCAGCTACCTGGAAATCTGTTCACACCTTTGTGAAACACTACAGTTTGGATGTGCAGACCAGATCTGATGCCAGATTTGGCAGGGCAGTTCTGCAGAGCTTCTTTCCTAAGTAGGTTCTCTGCCCACCTCCCACTGGGTACTGCTCGGTAGTCTGCAAAAAAGGTACTGATGCCAAAGGACTCCTGGGGTAAGAAGAAAAAGTTACTCACCGCAGTAATCTTCTTTCTTCCAAGGGGTCCTTTAGCATCAGTAAGCTCCCACCCTTCCTCCCCGGTTCACCTGTTGGAGAAGGGCTCTTATGTCACCTTTTACCAAATTTGGAGTTTCTTATTGATGAGTTTTTATCTCGTGTTGCTGTTGTTTCTATTTCCACTTTTGTGGCCCTTTGCATGTTTTTTGAATCCTGTTGATTCTTTTTCAGGGCATTTCGCTTAGTTTTTCCTCGAAAAATTCTGAAGTGTTCAACAGCTCTCACTCAGCTTACACCCCCTCCTGTCTTTTGATTAGCTTGGCCCTAAGCTCATTTAAATATCTCTTAAAGGCACACCTCCAGGCAGTTGCACCTAGCCAGCTAAGTGTAAAAAAGTTACTGATGCTAAAGGACCCCTTGGAAGAAAGAAGATTACTGCGGTGAGTAATTTTTTCTTCTCTGTGCAGGCAGCACCTATTCCATGAGGGATGGATGAGGGATAGAACAATTTTGAGGGGTAGAATGAGGGATGTCCATCACAATCCGGGAGTGTTGAGAGGATGCTCTTGAGTAGTCGGCAGGATTAATGGTCAGTAACTTGAAGGGAGTTCGTGACTCCAGAGTAGTCGGCAGGGTGAATAGTCAGTAATGTGGAAGGAGTCTTTGACTCCTGGGTAGTCAGCAGTAGTGGCATAATGCCATTGGTGCCGGCCCCCCAAATGTTCCCTCAGTGCTGTCTTGCTAACAGTATGGCAGTGCATAGGCACAGCACCGATTTTTTTTAAATGTTTTTTTCTGGGATGCCTGGCTGCCAGGACTCAGAGGACTCCTCATGGGCGGATGGGTGTGGTCAACGTAGTAGCACACAAGCTCTGACTGTAACAGACAGTGAAGGTTGTGAGTTAGTGACTGCACACTGAGTGGGCAATGCGGTAGTGTCCGTTGTCTTTAGTGCCAATCACCTGACACTCTTAGTGTGACTTATATCATCGCTGCTACTCCTGCACGATTGTGTGGGGGAGATTGTTGGTCAGTAATCGTTCCAGTTGGGTTGTGGATCGGGAAGGACCTGAGTGGCTGAGGGGAGGCTGGAGCCAGTCAGAGACAAGAGTGATCCACTCTGTCTCAGGACTCGGTTGGATCACCCTGGATGGTTGCGAAGAAGCAGAGAAGTCAAGAGAAGCTGGAGTCAGAGGCCAGGTTGGAGCATGGCTGGCTAATTGGCAGGAGGGTTTTGCTATTATTCCTGCCAGAGAGTGGAGACTTGTTGTCAGGGACACAGCGGCAGGGCAGGCAGTGGTCTGGGGTTCAGGCCATGGGCACAAAACAGCAGGAGGAGGCTAACACTGCAGGAGAGGAGGGAGAGGGGCGAGGCCAGGAACTCTTGCCTCACGGGGGGCCTAGTAGTGCCTGGGCTCGGAGTCAAGAGGTGGTGGGAGCCAGGGGGTGAGCATGGTCGGTACTTACATGGTTGGACAGGAGGTTGTGGAACTTGAGTATGGAGATGAAGAGGACCACAGGTCTCTGAGCTGGAGGAGGACAACTTGAAGTGGAGAAGTCGGGTGGCTGGAGGATTCATTCAGTCAGCAGACTGAATGGTAGTTATTTGAATTTCCCTTACATACCAGTCATTAGCATACCCAAATCCTAACAAACTTACCATCTTGACTGCACCTACCACTCTGGCTCAGCCAGTCTACAGAAGACCGATTATTTAAATTTTAATTAAAAAGTGTAAGGGAGAGTGGAGACTATGACCACGGTGGAAGGGTAACAGGTAATAGAAATACAGATGTTAGAACAGAAACCATAAAAAAATGTAGATGAAAGAAAATTTAAAATTGCATGCATGATAAAAATAATTAAAAAAATAGCAGCACTGAGAGTCAGCAATAGAATTAAATGATTGAAGCACTTTTAAACTCTGCATAAAAAAGCACCACTATTAGTTTCCTGTGTGTTCTGAAATGTTTGGTATTTAATAGTGCTTGGACTACATAACCCACTCAGAGAAGTAATACTGTGTGATGCTCATGTATGCTAATGTACATACTAACATACTATTTGCCAGCAGATTAGGCCTTATGGTCTATCGAGTCTGCTCGAACCTCAGATCCCTAGTTGGGTGCCGACGCCCCCCCCCTTGTGTTCCAGAAACCCCTATCATCCATCCCCACCCCCCTGGGACAGGCCATCATCTGATACATCCACTTTCTGTGTCTATCCCACCCTTTCTTGAAGCCCCTTCACTGTGGATCTCTGAACCAGCTCGCCAGGCAGTGCATTCCAAGGGTCCACCACCCTCTCAGTGAAAAACCTCCTCCTCTTTGGCCCCCCTCACCCTTCCACCTTCCAACTTCAAACCATGCCCTCTGGTGATACCACCCTGCTTTAGTCTAAAGATCCCCTCCACGTTTACCCTATTTATTCCCTTGAGGTACTTGAAGACCTCAATCATGTCCCCCCTGTCTCTCCTCTCCTCCAATGAAAACAGGCAGAACTCCTCAAGTCTGTCCTCATACGTCAAATCCCCTAGCCCTCGTATCATCTTAGTTGCCCTCCTCTATACCCTCTTCAGGAGCTGTATGTCCCTCTTTAAGTGAGGTCTCCAGTACTGTACACAGTACTCAAGGTGTGGTCTAACCAGTCCATTGTACAGTGGCAGTATCACTTCCTTGCTCCTAGAGGGGCTCCCCCTTACGATGCATCCCAACATCCTGTTTGCCTTGCTAGCCGCTGTTCTGCACTGCTCAGAGTTATTCATACATGCATCCACCATGACCCCTAGGTCTTTTTCCCCTACTGAGGCCTCCAGCACCTCCCCTCCCAGGGTGTACCTGTGTTTAGGGTTTCCCACCCAAAGATGTGACACTTGCACTTGGTGATATTGAAATTTAATTTCCATGTGTGAGCCCAGCTTTCAGGGTGTCCAGGTCCTCTTGCAGGGCCAACCTCCCTCTTCTCCCTCAACTACTGCTCCCATCTTGGAGTCATCAGCAAAGAGACTCATTTCGCACCCTATACCCTCCCTGATGTCCGATATGTATGCATTAACAGGATCGGACCCAGGACCGAGCCCTGCGGTACCCCACTACCAACCTCTCTAGGGTTCGAGAGCTCCCCACAGACCACTACTCTCTGGGTGCATCCAGCTAGCCAGTTTTCAATCCATCTGACCATCAAAGGGCCTACTCCCAACCCCATCAGTTTCTCCACCAGACCATTGTGGGGGACAGAGTCAAACGCCTTGCTGAAGTCCAAGAATAATACATCCACAGGCTTTCACCTGTCCAGTTCTGATGTTACCCATTCGTAGAACTCCACAAGATTGGTTTGACATGATCTACCTGGCACAAACCCATGTTGCCGACTATCCAGACCTCCCACCTCCTCAAAACAGTAGTGCACCAACCCAGGATCAAACCCAGGCCCTTCCATACTGAAGGCATACTCTGCCTCCACAAACTCACATGGCCAGCTTAATGTAATGCAAAGGAAAACTCTGCACAGTATACAAAGACAGCTGATTGCTGTTCCCTCAGTATTCGGACCTTGTCTGTGTATGTTTGACGTGACAGTGACAGCATAACACAGTATGAGGACTAGTGTCCTACATTTCAGTGACAAAAAAAGGTAAGAGGGTCGAAAGGGTGGAGTGCAGGATGTGCATCCCTTTTCTGTAGGAATACATTATGCTAACGCTGCTGTTTACTTGTGTCCTGTAGTTAAGTGGCCAGCCGCCTACATTTATTGATTTATTTATCGAAACGTTTCACCAGGACGGCACACTGAACAACAAGTTGCTCATCTCCCGGTGTGAGTGCGACTTGGGGGGGGGGAGAGGGCTACAACTGAATGAATAATTAGACTTACAGTTCAACATTTATCATATCCAAGAAGTTAAACATTCAATTACATTTGTAAGAATACATACAGTTAAAAAATATAAATAATCATACAGTTGCACTTGTAACATAACATACAATTAAATATATCATACCTGTGGAATATGCATTTAATTACAAGTGGTGTATCTGAGGAACATAGTACAGAAATTTAATGCAGCCTTGGAGCCAACTCCTTGCAGGAATGGATTGCAATTAAGAGGCAGATTATTTAGCAATTATCGAATGAATGAGGTTCAATGGGGGGCATCAAGGAGGGTAGAGGGGTAGACAGGGGAAACCAGTTGGAGGACGGAGAGGATAAAGATGGGGGAATATTACTGGAGAAAAGTGAGAAAAAAAAAGTTGTGAACAGCAAGTTAACACAGTGCTAGTGCAATCCGGGTATACCTCAGACAGAACAAAAAGTGCAAATTATTAGCACACGTGAACTAATTCCTGTGATTACATGCAGTGAGGTAGAGAGGGGGGCAGGAGAGAGAGGTGGGGGTAAGGGATACGGAAGGGAAAGATGAGTCATGCCTGGGACTGGCATTTGGTAGATCAGTGTCTGTAGTTAGCCATCATTTGGTTTGTATTTGCGTACAGACCCTGTTAACACCATGTGTTACGTGTGTGATGCTGGATCATAAACAGCGGCTGAATTTACCATCGTTTGTGAAGGCTGGATTTATTCTTTGTCCATTCTACTGATAGTGCCCAAGCTTGGGGAGGAAAGTGAAAAGTGGGCATGTCTTTTATTTTATGTAGTTATTCATTGAAGTTTCAGAATTACAACCTTTGAGCTAAGAGCTCATTTACAGAAGTTCTACGTCCTAGAATGAGGGAAACAAGGACAATATACATGATACAATAGACAGGGTGATAGGTACAGAGTCCAAAAGTGAAATCACAAAAAGAAAGTACAAAGTAAGTGCTACAAAGGCTACAGTGGCTACATGGCTTCAGATTACATGGTACATGTTGCATAAGTAACCCCCAGGTGGTGCTAATCCTAAGGGCTACTACCCCTGCCTGCTTGGCTACTGACAGGTTGAGGGGCCTAGGTTCTATAACGGGTGCCTCCACCCAGAGGTCAGGGTTGATAGTGGTTAAGCTAGCTTGGGCACAGCCCTCTGGGACACTGTGACTCCCCTTTGTTCCCACTAGTGGCCCACACAGTTCACGGGAGTTACCTTCCCAATACCCCACATCTGAACACTGATTGCACATATAGTTACCACTTACCCTCAAGACGGATTCTGCCGCACATCTCTGAGGACCCCCTGTAAAACAAAGGTTAAGCAACACAGATTGCAACGCTGGTTCTATATGTACTGACACTTCAGACTGTATAAAGTTCAACAATAACAAATCCGGTTTATTCAGGGGACTAGAACACGGTAGGGGGAAATCAGGTTGATTGGCAATATTCAAATCACAGTAATGTACAAGCATATAGGGTCCAAAATGTCACCCTCTGGGTACCCAGAATGGGGGGGGGGGCTAGTCAGGTCTGTTGCCCGGGGTCGGCCAGCTGGTGCAGCTGGATGGGGCCCTGTGGGAGGAAAATATATGCACAAACAGATTGTAATCCAGAGCCGGATGGCTCAGTCCACAAACAGAAGCACACACAACAATCAGTTGACACACTCTGATTAAATGAAGTTGAGGGGAGGTACCCCTATTTGTACTCACAAACCCCAAACCGAGAGCTGAATTGAGAAGGTGGCTCTGGATAACCAGGATGAGCAGGGCATGGAGAGGAGACCCCTGTAACAGGGCCTAACTGGTTTAGATAGCAGACGGATTTAGTCTGATTAGCTTTGAGTCCAGCTTCCAGCTTCAGCTGACAACTTGCAGAAGAAGGGGAAAAGGAATCGCGATCCCTTACAAACACTAGGCACATTTATATGTAAAGGAAATTACTATACTAGGCAGCTGCTTCTCGATCCCGATCGCAAATACTGCAAAACCCAGGAACGCACGCAGCAACAGAGTCCCCGACAGGCCGATTGCACTTCTACAAATCTTCGGTCTTCTACAGGCAAGCCTGGTTCTGTACACTTCCTCCTTCTCTTTCCACAACTCGGATTCAGTCCAATTGAGCACTCGCTAACAGCCATGTTTCACTTCAGACCCACATCGCCGCCTCTGCATGAACTGCACGCCGCAGCAGAACACAGCTTGTACCCCCTTCACAGTCAACTCGCATCTGGCCCTCCAGGAACAGTTCAGGGCATTTCCCTTAGGCTCCACACAGGTTTGGTTGGTGGATTCGACTGTCAATCACTGCAGGACTCCCTCTGTTGGTGCAAAAAGGTGCCAAGGTCCAAACTACAGCTCCCAGAAGCACCTGCCATACATCCCCCCTTTAAGCAGGCTCCAGGTGAGAGTCCAAGTTCTGGTTGGCTCCAAGCAGTCTCCATTTTAGGGCTCCCCTAACCCAATTGGCCCAGATTAGCAGTTCAGGTAAAAATGGAGGGGCAACACACACAGAGTCCCAGCTGCAATAAAGGCAGGTTAGACAAACTGCAATTTTACTAATGCTCTAAATGATTTCAGGAAAACAGTTACATCTTTCAGATGAGCTCCCTCTGGCTCTTAGAGACTGTAGAAACAGAGCAATCAGACAGCAGCTCAGGGCAGGATTCGAGAATTAACTACACAGTCCCCCCATTCCAACTAATTTAACCTGCGAGCAGGCAGCTCTTAAAGAGACAGTACCAGAGGCTCTAAAAGCACTCACAGATAAACGGCTTAAACGCCGAACACCATTCAGGTGGGGAGCACTTAGCCAGCTCCTAGGAGACTTTTGGGAACTCCCATTTGCAGGGGGGTTACACATAGGTTTCAAGAGAGTGCATAGATACCAACTTTTGCACACAGTGAAGGAGCGAACAGAGAGATGACCTTGTCAAGGACCTTTAGATGCAAAGACAAGAGTTGGCGAGTAAAGGAATGTGTGAAGACCAGATGGAGGGTGAAAAAATTGAGCAGCCCGAGTTAGGCATTGTACTAGAGGGGAGCCGAGTCCTAATTCCACTAACGTAGGTGCAGAGGTGAGGAGAAGGGACAGAAGGTAGGAGACAGAGTAGACTGGAGGGAGTTTACTGAGAGAAGGAGACAGAAAGTACAAGGAGGATGACTAAAGGTGGTAATAGGAGAGGAGGAGGCGGAGTAGATGCAGGGAGGGGTGGGACCAGAGAGGATTATGGGTGCAAGGGAGAGAGAGAGGTTTAGGGAAATACAGGTTGAGGTAGAATGAGACATGGGTATTTGTCAAGAGTTGAAAGGGGGGAGGGCACAAAACTGGGATTATGGCTAGGGGCGGAAAGGATGAGGAGGGGGAGGAGGTGGGGTAAGAGTAATGGAAGAATGGTGTGAAGAGGGAGGTAGGTGTTGGTTAGGAAGGAGTGAGTAAGGTAATTAGGAGGGGCAATCACAACTGTTGAGCTTCAAGGAAGGTGTTCTAAGTTTGGATTTGAAGGGCCCTAATCTGGAGACAGCTGGGAGGTCAGGTGGAAAGTTGCTTAGCCAGCTGGGTGCCCTATACGTGAATGTTTATGATTAATTATACTGTATAAACATTGCTGTGTGTAAGCCCCAGCATTCTGCTGCCTTTTAGTAGGCTGCCAATCTGCTTCACTACCTGCTAAAAGCCAGCAGAAGCTACCATTGTGAGTGTGTTTTCCAAAATGTTCTGCGTGTGACACACTGTTGTTAGCTATTGTATACAGTCATTGCTATATGTGTATCTCCACATTCTTCTGTCTTTTAGCATGCTATGCAACCACTTCACAGCCTCAACAGACATCAGAAAGCATCATTTCCAAGCCATACCATTCTACTGTCATTTGACAGGTTATAAAACTCCTTCCCAGCCTGCTAAAAGCCAGCAGAAGGTACCATTTTGTTTTTGCTTTCATTTTTAAACTTTTTCTCGTACAGCAAAAAGTGTAGGTGTGATTGCTATCATTACTTATGGAACACCAACATTTCTGTCTGTATGCTTCAGCATTCTGCTGCCTGTTAGCAGGCTGTAAGGAAGCTGCTTCCCAGAATTCTAAAACTCACCAAAATGCAACATTTGGCTTCCATTTTTCAAAATATTTGCAGAGAAGCATACCCCGAACCCCCTAAAAAGGTTTGGATTCTGTGCCCTCCAGTAATTTTCTCTGCATAATGCCTCTGGTCAGCAGAATGAATAGTCAGAAACGTGGTAAGTCCGTGACTCCCGACTAGTCAACAGAATGAATAGTCTGTAACGTGGTGAGTCCATGACCCACTCAGTCAACAGAATGAATAGTCAGTAACGTGGTGAGTCTGTGACTCCCAACTAGTCAACAGAATGAATAGTCAGTAACGTGGTGAGTCCGTGATTCCCGACTAGTCAACAGAATGAATAGTCAGTAACGTGGTGAGTCTGTGACTCCCGACTAGTCAACAGAATGAATAGTCAGTAACGTGGTGAGTCCGTGATTCCCGACTAGTCAACAGAATGAATAGTCAGTAACGTTAAGGAATGGGCCCAGTGGCGTGAAGGGCTGAGGTGTTACACCTTACCTGCTGCCTAACCAGCGACCCATGTTCAGGCAACAAACACGGGACACTGGTGGTCACCGGAGGGGGAGGGCTGGGTGAGGATCCAACGGTCACCAGGCAGCTCTCCTGTCCAGGAATTGGGAAGGTTGACTCTTGGCCTTTGACCACCATCGATGGAAGTGGTGGTGCGGTGTCGGAGGGGGCCAGGCGATAAGCAAGATAGTAGAAGGAATGGAGTCTTCTACGCTTAGGCATGTGCAGGTACCTCCATGCGCACAAGCTTGACCTTGTCTGGGGCTCCAGGAATTAGGGGAGAAATTGATGAAAACTGGGGCAGGCTATCGAAGCCCCCCAGGTGGCATCAATGGCACGTCCGGGGGCTCAGAGGACTGAGGAGTCAAAAGATTTGGGTTCAGCCATGGTATCGAAAAGGGATGGGCTGATACAGTTGCCCACCCTGCCAGAGGAGCATGGAAAGGAAAGGATGGAAAAAAATAACATCAAGGGAATCCATGACTCCCAAGTAGTCAGCAGGATAAATAGTCAGTAACGTACAGGGAGTCTGTAACTGCTGAGTAGTCTGTAGGATGAATAGTCAGTAACATGGAGGAAGTCGGTGACTCCCAACTAGTCAGCAGGGTGAACAGTCAGTAACGTGGAGGGAGTCCATGGCTCCTGACTAGTCAGCAGGGTGAATAGTCAGTAATGTGGACGGAATCTGTGACTCCCGAGTAGTCAGCAGGATGAGCAGTCAGTAATGTTGAGGGAATCTGTCACTCCTGAGCATACCTTTCAACCTTTTGTCACTACAGTGAGAGACAATGACCCTGACAATGAGTTACACTGACCCTGACAATGAGGGACAGTGACCCTGACAATTAGAGACACTGATCCTAACAATGAGAGACACTGACCCTGACAGTGATGGACACTGATCCTGACAATGAGGGACACTGACCCTGACAGTGACAGACACTGATCCTGACAGTGAGGGACACTGATCCTGACAATGAGGGACACTGACCCTGACAGTGACAGACACTGACCCTGACAGTGAGGGACACTGACCCTGACAGTGATGGACACTGACCCTGACAGTGATGGACACTGACCCTGACAGTGAAGGACACTGACCCTGACAATGGGGTACACTGATCCTGACAGTGACAGACACTGACCCTGACAATGAGGGACACTGACCCTGACAGTGATGGACACTGACCCTGACAGTGAAGGACACTGACCCTGACAATGGGGTACACTGATCCTGACAGTGACAGACACTGATCCTGACAATGAGGGACACTGACCCTGACAGTGATGGACACTGACCCTGACAGTGATGGACACTGACCCTGACAATGGGGTACATAGATCCTGACAGTGACAGACACTGATCCTGACAATGAGAGACACTGATCCTGACAATGAGGGACACTGACTCTGACAGTGATGGACACTGACCGTGACAGTGAAGGACACTGACCGTGACAGCGAAGGACACTGACCCTGACAATGGGGTACACTGATCCTGACAGTGACAGACACTGATCCTGACAATGAGGGATACTGACCCTGACAGTGAGGGACACTGACCCTGACAGTGATGGACACTGACCCTGACAATGAGGGTACACTGATCCTGACAGTGAGGGACACTGACCCTGACAATGATGGACACTGACCCTGACAGTGATGGACACTGACCCTGACAATGGGGTACACTGATCCTGACAGTGACAGACACTGATCCTGACAATGAGGGACACTGACCCTGACAATGAGGGACACTGACTCTGACAGTGATGGACACTGACCCTGACAGTGAAGGACACTGACCCTGACAATGGGGTACACTGATCCTGACAGTGACAGACACTGATCCTGACAATGAGGGACACTGACCCTGACAATGAGGGACACTGACCCTGACAGTGATGGACACTGACCCTGACAGTGAAGGACACTGACCCTGACCCTGACAATGGGGTACACTGATCCTGACAGTGACAGAGACTGATCCTGACAATGAGGGACACTGACCCTGACAGTGATGGACACTGACCCTGACAGTGAAGGACACTGACCCTGACAATGGGGTACACTGATCCTGACAGTGACAGACACTGATCCTGACAATGAGGGACACTGACCCTGACAATGAGGGACACTGACTCTGACAGTGATGGACACTGACCCTGACAGTGAAGGACACTGACCCTGACAATGGGGTACACTGATCCTGACAGTGACAGAGACTGATCCTGACAATGAGGGACACTGACCCTGACAGTGATGGACACTGACCCTGACAGTGAAGGACACTGACCCTGACAATGGGGTACACTGACCCTGACAGTGACAGAGACTGATCCTGACAATGAGGGCCACTGACCCTGACAGTGATGGACACTGATCCTGACAATGAGGGACACTGACCCCGACAGTGAGGGCCACTGATCCTGACAGTGAGGGAAACCGACCCTGACAATAAGGGATACATCCTAAAACGTGAATATACAAGCTCAGAATACTGTGGAAACCATTGTGTTTACTTGTAAAATGTTTATTTTTGATTCAGCAGCTTAGAATGTTATGAACTTCTGCTGCAAAGTCTGAATGTAGAGCACATTCTCTGTTCAGGCAGCACCTATTCCATGAGGAACGGATGAAGGACAAAGCAATTTTGAGGGGTAGAATCAGGGATGTCCTTCGCAATGATGGACTGTTGAGAGGTATGCTCCTGAGTAGTCAGCAGGGTGAATAGTCCGTAACATGAAGGGAATCCGTGACTTGCAAGTAGTCAGCAGGGTGGACAGTTAGTAAAGTGGAGGGAGTCTGTGGCTCCCGAGTGGTCAGCAGAACGAGTAGTCATTAATGTGGCGGGAGTGCATGACTCACGATTAGTCAGCAGGATAAATAGTCAGTAATGCGGAGGGAGTCCATGATTCACAATTAGTCAGCAGGGTGAATAGTAATGTGAAGGGAATCCGTGACTTCCAAATAGTCAGTAGGGTGAATAGTAACATGGAGGGAATCCGTGACTCCCGACTAGTCAGCAAGATGAATAGTCAGTAACATGGAGGAAGTCCGTGACTCCCTAGTAGTCAGCCGGATCAATAGTAACACGGAGGGAGTCCGTGGCTCTCTAACAGTCAGCACAGTGAATAGTCAGTAACATGGAGGGAGTCCGTGACTCCCGACTAGTCAGCAGGGTGAATAGTCAGTAACGTGGAGGGAGTCCAGCAAGCCCGAACAGTGTCATGATCACCCTGGCTGGTGATTGGTGTGACACTGACGAGCCCCTTGCTGACCACTCTGCATTGGACTGACAGTGTCACACCCCTCAAAAGCCATGGGGACCATAAAAATGTTCCTGCTGCTGACATGTGTGCTGCAGCCATTCATTAACATTGCAGTCTGGACATCATCTCATATAGGCGTGCTGGCTTTGGGCTCGCTGTACTGCGAGGCCTTCTGTCCTGATCATATATCAGTCTGTGCCATCCTCCCAGTTCACTTTGCACTGCTTGGGAATCATTCCAAATGTGTGGCCTAATGGGGGGAGATATCCTCAAAGATAGAACAGTTGTGTAAGAACTTAACTGTAACAGTAGATCTTTGAAAGAATCTTTTCCATTAGGCCATGCCGTCCCTCCCTCCTTCCCCCTTTTATTTTCAGTGAGGGTTATATCAGATGCTGTGCCTAAGACCTACTCTTTGCATCATATATCAAGCCCCACGCCTCTCCTTGTACGTTTGGTGCTGGTCTCACCTCCTGGTTTCCCATGGTTAGAGGTCATCCGAGGCTTATTTCCAGTGGGGAACTGAGAAGTCATCTGGCCACCCATGTTTATATACACGTAGCCACTGCATGTCACTGTGGGGAGCCCACGACTAGCAAAAGTTTCCGTGTGGTCCTAATGCTGATGGTTTATAGTTCCAAAGGTGTGACCTAATGGAGGAGATTCTCTCAAAGATCTACTGTTGCAGTAAATTCTTATGTAACTGTTCTATCCATGTTCAAATCCCACCAGAGCCACTTAATCACTGTGGGACTCTGAGAAAGTCACTTAACCTCCCCATGATCCAGTCTTTCTAGCTGTAAAAATAGTATAACTGAGCCCATTGAGGAGTGGCTCCACTTTAATAGATACAGCAGCCCATGCAGGTAGCAGTATGAGCATCAGAAGCCACAGACTGAATTCAACTGATGATGTCTCTGGGTGGCATCCTTTAAAGGTGCAGTCTGGGCACTGCATGCAGAGTTCCATAGAGAGCAAAACCAAAAAAGAGAGCTGTGATTCATATTTAGATTAATTTTATTGAAACGTATACAATTCTTACGGAATTATTACATTAAAAAAATAAGTAGTATAAAACCAGCCTCAAACTCTTTTCTGCAAAAGCTGTACACTCATCTTTAGAACTTAAAATTCATATTTTCTGATTAAGCAGACAGGACATTGCTGTTTGTATAAAATGTGCACAGAGAGCTATGACTAGAAAGAGAATAGGTGGTATGCAAATGTGAACTGGAAAGGTGTTAGTGCTTCCCGACCCCTTTAATGGATCCCCCACCCCTTCTCTGCTTCCCACCCCACAAAACAAGAACCTTTGGGTAAGTGAGAGTGCCAGCAGGCCTCCACAAAGGGGCAAGGCTCATAATCCACCCTTCTGACCCTTTCTACCCCAGACCCCAATGTCAGGATTTCATTGACAAGTGAACAACACTATGTCATATAAGCAGATCTAAGGGAGCAACATGGACTGTCATATGAGCATGTCTAAGGGAAGAACACGGGCTACGTCATGTGGGCATGTCTAAGGGAAGAACACAGGCTATGTCGTGGGCATGTCTAAGGGAAGAACACAGGCTATGTCATGTGGGCATGTCTAAGGGAAGAACACGGGCTATGTCGTGGGCATGTCTAAGGGAAGAACACGTGCTATGTCATGTGGGCATGTCTAAGGGAAGAACACGGGCTATGTCATGTGGGCATGTCTAAGGGAAGAACACAGGCTGTGTCGTGGGCATGTCTAAGGGAAGAACACGGGCTATGTCGTGGGCATGTCTAAGGGAAGAACACAGGCTATGTCATGGGCATGTCTAAGGGAAGAACACGGGCTATGTCGTGGGCATGTAAGGGAAGAACACAGGCTATGTCATGTGGGCATGTCTAAGGGAAGAACACTGGCTGTGTCGTGGGCATGTCTAAGCAAAGAACACAGGCTATGTCGTGGGCATGTCTAAGGGAAGAACACGGGCTATGTCATGTGGGCATGTCTAAGGGAACAATACAGACTATGTCATATGTGCATGTCAAAGGGAACAACATGGACAGTATCAAGTAGGCATATCTAAGGGTACAGTATGGACTATGTAATGTGAGCATGTCTTACGGAACAACATGGACTACATCTAGTGAGCATGTCAAAGGGAAGAACACAGACTATGTCATATGGGCATGTCTAAGGGTACACTATGGATTATGTCATGTGACTATGTCTAAGGGAACCACTTATTTGCCCTCCAGCATGGACTGTGGCTCAGAACCTTGAAGATGCATAGAATGACCAGACCCCGGAAATTTCTGATCCACCATCTGAATTTACTAGTCCTGGGTGAGTGTTGGAATTACAAGGGAGGTTGTCAGGGCTCAGCCCCCCCTAGCTCTGAAGTAGCCCCAGTAGCTTACACATCACTGCCATTGGCTTATAATGGGAAGAGGGGCTCGGTTTAAAGATATAACTCTTATGGGCCCCCCCTAGTTTTCAAATCTCACAGAGTTTAATTCCAGCACTGCCTGGGTCACAGGTTTGCCTGGAGATTCAGCATTTGGAAACAGTGTTGTCCCTGTCTGCCCTCGGTGCTAATCTCAGTGGCATGTCTGAGCTCGCCTGTGCCCAGGCAGAGTTATGTGTTTATGTAAGACGGACTCGGGGGCCAGCTCTGCAGCGCACTCACCACATACTGAATGCCAGTGCAACAACCGATTTAATGCTTGCTGCCTGCTGGCTTACAGGAATACAGATTTGCGTCCCCCGAAGATCTGGGAACAGCATGGGGATTTGGATTCATGTCCGAGTCAAAAACAGACAATGATTTCCACAACTGCATGGGTCTTTGTATATGTCTCTGTGTTTGTGCACGTCTATATACTTGTGTATCTATGAATGTCTGTTTGTATTTGCATGTGTATGCAGGCATATATGATTTGTCTGGGCTGGTCGGTGTGTATGTTGGTATGTGTGCCTGTTTGTTGGTGTATTATGTTATGTGTCGTGGGAGCGTGTCAGTATTGTTGTATTTATGTTTGTGTATGTGTTGGTATATGTGCTGGTGTAAGTGAGATGCAGAGCTGCCTTCCTCTAGATGGCAGGGAGTGGAAATCCTGAGTTTCCTCCTGACCCACCTCCATCACCCACATGGCACCACTGCTGGAAAGCTTAGAGCCACGTCACAGTCTCAGTGTTGCCACACAGTGTGGCCCTGAGTTCTGGGATCATTGCTCCATGGGGAAGGGACTTTTGGGGAATTTAAAAATCCCTTCTCAAAAGGGGGGGGTCCACTCCATGGCCCTCACACAGAAAAACAGACCTCAAACATATCCCCCCCCCACTCCACACACACTGATCCATCGGCATTCACAAAGGAGATGTGGACAAGTGCAGTCATGAAAGGCTAGGTATTCCAGGCTGGACAACACTGGGGAGGAGCTTAGGAAGCTGGTTGTCCAGTAGGAGGCCTTTCTGTTCCAGATAACATCTCCCCTCATGAGTCAGAAGGTAGTTGATCTCTCTCTGTTGAGTCACGAGCAGCACTGTCCTTAGCACCCTCAGTCCCGGCAGACGCTGGGGTCCCCCACTCATAGGGGCCCAAGACAGAAGCTGTGCAGGTCATCATTGTCGTCATGGCACAGATCAGGAAGTATAGGATGACCAGGAGCAGTTGTAAAATTTGTAATGAGTGTTATATTATTAGTAATAACAGCAAAATAAAAAATAAAAATGTGTTCAATATGACTACAAAGGCAGTACAAACAGAAAAAAAAGTCCTTCCTCTGAGTGTTTCTTCTCAGTGTCAAATCTCAGTCTCTCATGCTCCTTGTCTCTCTAGCAAAAGCAAGGCTGCTCTTATAAGTTGTTAAGAGAGCTTGCTTCTCACAGAATGTTTTTTTAAGTTTACAGAATGTTCTCAGTCTCGATGCAGGTACAGCAAAAAGAACATATTGACCCAGAACTGACCTCTTGTTGCCAGCATCTCAGAGAGTTTGCAAACCAGCTTCTCAGGTTAACCTCTTGAGATCCAAATAGCTTTTTGCAATCAGTTCAACAGTATAACTATATACAGTTTTAAACAAAGGGATCCCAGTTTCACATACAGTATTACACATAAAGATTTACATATATTTTTATACCCACAGATATGCAAGGGGAAAAAAAGACAGAACAGCAAGTGAAGGCAGAGAGATAGCGAGAAGTGGAGAATTGCGAAACCGTCAGAGTGCTCAGTTCCTAGGGCTCACAAGAAAATTTGGTTGTGCAACCAGACAGACAAGAGACAGAAAAGGAAAGGATAGAACAGACCTTTGTGTTTAAACTCTTTCTGTATAACAAATGGGGCAGGGCCTTATTCAACCCTGTCACAATCATCTTTTAGATTTCTTGTTTAATTTCTGTGTTTCACTCTGTGTGCACTGTTGAAAGATCACACAAGGGACAGCACTGGGCTGCGCAGACCCTTCCAGCTATGCATGACAATGCCATTATGATACTGTACATTCAAGGGCCCCCAATATCTAACCTTAAAATGATGTTTTTCATTCTGTGTTTGGGGCAGGCTAACCATTACTCTTGCTGCCCAGTAGATGTAACCCCCCTCTCCCACAGATGTTCTTGGCGGCCCTTTGGTGTAGAGTTTTGTTAAGCAGTGACACATCATGTGTAGCAGCATGCCCCCTTCCTTCCTTACATCCTGCCGCCATGTAGCTGGAACATGACAGTCTGTGCCATGCAGCTGAGAATGCCAGTACTGTGGACAGATCACCCCATGTGCATCAAAGATGAGGGCTTTGCCTAAAAGGACTGGATGGCTCTGTTGAGTGAAAGTGGATTATGGATTCCGTCACCTCTGGGTCACAGGCTCAGATCTAACCCAGGTCAGTAGTGGCCGAAATCATGACCATCTGGCGGCTCTTCGGTAGCCGCACGGTGAAATGAGTTGATGTGGTTCTCTGACCAGTTCCCAGTGTACTGGCCTCTACATCACAAAACCACCAACATAGCTGCAACCTTTGCTGGCAGTCTGACATGAGAAATCAGATACTGAATGGGCGTGGAGTCTGAACTACCTCCGAGCAACTAAAGACAGTCGCTCCAAGACAAGGTTGAGGTACATTGGCAGGGCAGTGTGGAGGGATGTTTGCATTGCACCTGTCATGAGGATAGGACTTTGGTCTCCAGTGCTGTCAGTCTGGCACCTCCCACAAGCACTAAAATTCAGGCAAGAAAAAAAATATAGGGAAAAAACAAAGAGAAAGAAAGAAAGAAGCTAAAAAGCAAAAAGAGGTGTGGAATTTCTTTTTAAGTTACTCAAATGCAGAACGGTGCACAGAGTGGGTGATTTGATCATTTTTATTGTACCAAAAAGAGATTTACAGAACACAAGCTTTCAGGTCACACAGAGGCCTTCTTCATGTCATGGTACTTTCCACAGAAAAACAATGAAATACTTTGGTCGGAACTGATAAATACACTTTTACACATAGACGTGACAGTTTTGTTGATACGGAAGTAAATAACTGGATATGTGAAGAGACAAAAAAGACAGTCTTTGAAATATTAGGTGGTTATAAATCAGATTAGAGAAGTACGCTACTGTCCATGGATGGAATGTAACAGCAGGAGCCCTATAAATTGTTAAATGCTTATGTTCAAGGTTCAATTCTAACATTGTTTTACTAGCCCAAAACCTAGTGTAAATAGACCAGGGCTAGTGCAGCTAACCCTTTACTTGTCCATCTTAACTAGTGCAGGTTTTCCATGCTGTTGATGAAGTTAAAAATGTCCCTACTTTAGCAGGCTCTAGTCCTCATGCTAATCTTTCTTAATGTTTCAGAATGCCTGGTGTGTTAACAGCTCATCAAGAGCAGCAGTTATCTGGCAGTTTAAGAGGGGGATCCCACAAAAGACTCAATGTGAGTCATTATCACTCCACTGTTAGGACTTTTAGATAGTGTCCATGGTGTGATCAAGGGTAGAAACATAGAATATGATAGCAGATAAGGACCAACTGGTCCACCTAGTCTACCAATTTCCCTTTTTGGTTTGGCAACCCCTACTCTTATCTGGACTAGCTGGAATGTAATGCATATATAGCATAAGGACTTCTATTGTGTATACCTCTTGTAGTATATTTTTTCTTTGTTGTTCTACATTTTATATCTCCTGTCTATGTAATTTCGAACTGTATGTGTATGTGCCTCAGGACCTCCTTGTGAATGAGCTTGCTCAACGGAGTCTTTCCTGCAATAAACTTGAGCTTGAAACTTGAACTTGACTGCCATTCCCCCACTCTGCTGCACAGCAGGGTGCCTGTATGCTTATCCCATGCAGTTTTTTTTGTACTTATATTTTATTGATTTTAAAATACAATGCAATGCAATACAAGCCTCATGCCTTCCATAATGTATAGTGAATAGGTATTGTCACAAACCCACATATCAGGTCAGCCCTCTGCTCCCAAAGTGCCAACCTCTGAGCGCAGTCTTGTGAACAGTTAACAGAAACAGGATGACCCTCCTGTCTGTTTTGTGGGTTCGAATCAACCTTTGGTCTCAGTTCTGGAGGGATTCAAACTGTGAACCTCTTGCTAGTGTACCCAAAGCACAGTCTCAGATAATTCTGTCTTCGGGGGGCCAGATATCTTTGCCTATGGGCACCTAACCAGGTGTACAAAATGAACCTTTAAAATCTCTAATAAAGACCTCAGATTACTCTTACCTTTTTCCAGTTTGGTATCACCATTCAAGCTTATGCACAGTGTCTACTCTAACCATATATGCTTCACTTGTTAAAGAAAAGAAATTCAAAGACAGACCAAGAAAGCTCTAAAAATAGTTTTACTAAAATAGATAAAAGTATGTAAAATATAAAATACAGAACCATATATCTAAAGAACTATGCAATCTTTTTAAAAGAACAAGGTTTTAACAGTGCAGTTCCTACTACAGTACTTAGATTTCGTCTCTCTCTACCTGTATACATGCTCAAAGTGCTCAAAGATGTTTCTTTGTCAGAGTGTAGATAAAAGTGTGTCTGAAGGAAAAACAGAATACTCTTTAAAAAACTATCTTTGCCAACCCCTTTATGTGAGGTCACCTAGTTCCTCCTCTGTTTATTAAAAATCATACACCCAGGAAGTTTTATCATTTTTAGAAGGAAAGTTAATTAAGGTTACATCAGCAGAAACTCCTTTCCCCATGTGACTTCCCCAATCAAGTCTATAAATTTCCTTTCATCTATGAGCAGTATCCCCTCTCACATAGACATCAAAGCATTTATGATTTTGCACCAGTATGCCAAACCTGGTTTCCTCCTTGGCACGTAATAAAATGGATACTGATTTCTCTCTTACCTGTTAAAGCTATATTTAACTTGGATAAACAGGAGATTCTTGATTAAGGCCTGTTCTAGTCTATAATTAGCTTCTGGCCTTCCAGGTAACACCTGCTGTCTCAGCAGCTCTCATGAGAGGCAGTCCATAACACATTTTTATATTACAAAAAAAATCAAAGCGTACTCAGAACTGGCTGTCCACGTGTCACAATCCTCCCCACCTGGACTGAATTTGGGTGGATGAGCTTCCCAAATCAGTTCACTCCTCATACACGCGAGACATACCATCTGAGTTCTGGTTCCTGGCTCCAGCTCTATGTACGATTGTCATATCATACCCTTGCAAAGCAAGACTCCATCTTAGCAATCTGCCATTGTTCTTTCCCATCTGCGTCAGCCAAACCAGGGGGTTGTGGTCAGTCTGCACCACAAAATGCTGCCCATATAAGTATGGTTCTAATTTCTTTAGGGCCCACACTGTGGAAAGACACTCTTTTTCCACAATGGAGTATGCCTGCTCCCTGGGAAGTAACTTCCTACTCAGGTACACTACTGGGTGATCTGTCCCTTGGATGGATGTCTGACTCAGTACTGCCCCAATATCCATGTCTGAGGCGTCAATATGAACTATAAAGGGTTTGCTATAGTCAGGACTTGTCAAAACAGGAGCACTGCACAGTGCCTCCTTTAGTTTGGAAAAGGCTTCCTCATAGGCTGGGCCCCAGGTAATTTTCTTGGGCATCCTTTTCTTTGTCAGGTCAGATAGGAGAGCAGCCAGGGCACTGTAATTGGGTACACATTTTCTGTAGTACCCTGCTGTCCCTAGAAAACTCCTGACCTGCTTCTGTGTTTCTGGTCTGGGACATGCCTGGATTACTTCTATCTTTATTTGGTTAGGATGGAGCTGTCCTTGGCCTACCAAATGCCTGAGGTATGCCACTTCTCCCATGGCCACCTGGCACTTATTGGCTTTGACAGTGGGCCTGGCCCTCTGTATCCTGCCCAGCACTTTCCTAAGGTGGGATAGGTGTTCCTCCCAGCTGGTACTAAAGATGGCAATGTCATCCAGGTACACCACGGCATACTCCTCAGCACCATTTAACACCTGGTTCACCAAACTTTGAAAAGTGGCTGGAGCGTTCTTCATTCTGAAAGGCATTACTTTGAATTCAAATAAGCCTATCAGAGTGATGAAGGCCGACCTCTCCCTAGCTCTGTCTGTTAGCTCTACCTGCCAATACCCCTTGGTCAGGTCAATGGTTGTAAGGTAGGTCGCCCCTCCCAACTTGTCCAGGAGTTTGTCCATTTGGGGCATTGGGTGGGCGTCTGACTTCATGACTGCATTCAGTCCACGATAGTCCACACAGAAATAAATAAAGACTTGATTGATTGATTGATTGAAATGAGTAGAGCCATCTGGCTTAGGCACAAGGACTATGGGTGAGGCCCAGGGGCTGTGGGATCTCTGGATTACCCCTAAATCCAGCATCTCCTCCACTTCCCTCCTAATGTCCTTTTGGACAGCCTCTGACACCTGATATGCTGTCCGCCATATGGGTGTCTGTGTCCCTGTCTCCACATCGTGCTTCGCTAAGGGGGTTAGTCTAGGCTTGGTGATAAACAATTGGGCAAAGTCTGATAAAACCTCCCTTACTTTCTGGATCTGGTCCAGGGCCAGCTGGGGAGACAATTTTACTGCCTCCACAGAGGACTCTCACTTACTTTCTTCCAGCAAATCCAGAAGGGGGTCTCCTTCGTCCGTCCCCTCCCCAGGACTACACACTGCAAATACCATGTCAGCCCTATTAGCATATGGCTTCATCATGTTGACATGGTACATTCTTTCTGTATGTCTTCTGTCAGGTAACTCTATGATATAGTTTACATCATTTACCTGTCTGACTACTTTGTATGGTCCTGCCCACTCAGCCTGCAGCTTGTCTTTCCGGACTGGAATAAGGACCATGACTTCCTGACCCACCATGTATGAATGAGCTCTGGCTCTGCGGTCATACCACACTTTTTGTTTCTGTTGGGCAGCTGCCAGTTTGCTCTGGGCTGTCCCCATAAGCTATTTCAGCCTTTCCCTAAACTTAAGGATGTAATCCACAATGGGAGTTCCCTGGGTGGCATGCTTGCCTTCCCAGTCCTCCCGGATCAAGTCTAGGGGCCCACATACCCGGTGTCCATATAAGAGTTCAAAGGGTGAAAATTCTGTTGACTCTTGGGACACTTCCCTGTATGCAAACAGGTGGGGAAGGTATTTCTCCCATTCCCTCCCATGCTATTCAGCAAATGCCCGGAGCATTGACTTTAGGGTACCATTGAATCTTTCCACAAGCCCATTTGCTTGTGGGTGATACGGTGTCATGCATCTCTGGGCCACCCCACACTTCTCCCATAAACATTTCATCAGGTCTGATATGAAGGAACCCCCTTCATCTGCGATAACCTCCTGCGGAAACTCAACACGGGAGAAAATCCCAAGTAAGGCATCTGCCATTTTGTCTGTCCTTAGTGAGGATAGGGTGACTGCCTCCGGGTACCGGGTGGCATAATCCACCACAGTCAGGATGAATCTCTTCCCTGAGGAGCTGGGGGTATTTAAAGGTACCACAATATCCATTCCCACCCTCTGGAATGGCTCCTCCACTATGGGCAATGGAATCGGGGCAGCTTGGGTTTTCTTGTCCGCCTTCCCTATTTCTTGGCACCAGTGAAAGACCTGAAATACTCCTTCACCTACTGGGTGAAGTTAGGCCAGTAGAAATTCTGGGCCAACCACTGCATTGTGCACGCAATTCCCAGATGACCAGACAAGGGAATATCATCTTGAGCAACTGCTCACGATACCCCTGGGGAACGACAAGCTGCCTGCCTAGCACCCCTCCCTCTGTCTGTACTGCCCGAGTATACATAAGCCCATTTTCCCAATAAACCTTATGTCTGCCATCACCTCCCTGTGCGCCATCTGAGTCTGCCCAAGCCCTCAGCTTCTCTAAACTAGGGTCACTTCTCTGAGCAGCTGCGAACCCCTCACACGTTCCCAAGGCATGGGACAGGTCCCCTTCAGTCGCTAAACTAGGGTCCCTAGCACTAGAGTCAGGACACTCAGAATCACTGTCAATCCCAATCCTCTGACAATGGGTCACCCCTCCCTCTTTGGAGTAACCCTCTGTAGCTGTGTGGTTGACTGCTATGAGGGAAATTTCTACCCTCGTTTCATTAGTCTCCCAATCTGGAGTCACGGGCTCGGGAACCAGCCTCTCAATGGTTTCCACAATGGTTTCTGTGGGGTTCAGGGAACTACAATTTTCCCTTGCTGCTTGGCTACAGGTAACTGCACATACCATCCCCTGTTTGAGATTGTTGCCCAGGATCACATCCACTGCTAAGGTTTTGGCTACAGTCACCTGTTGCACAGTTTCGTTTCACCCCAGTCTAGGAGAACACTAGCCAATGGCAATGTTTTCGCCTCACCAGTAAAGTCCTGTACAGTGACGTATTTATTGGGTATAAGCTGACCAGGCTCTACTAGATCCTCCTTTACCAAGGTCAAGGATGCCCCTGTGTCCCTTAACCCTTGTGTCTGTACACCATTCACCATGACTGGGTACATGTGTTCCCTCATGTTCACAGGCATGCTTTCAGGGACACACAAACAACCCACTTCTTTTCTAGTACCATTCTGCGTATTATTGCTCATTCTTTTGGGACACTGTCTGGCGATATGCCCAGTTTCTTTACATAACCTACATTCACTTCTCTTTTCAGAGAAATCTTTTTTCTGAAACCTGGGGCTAACTGGTTTCGGTGGAGGCAGTGAGGGTTTTAGCTGCCCTGAAGGTGCGCTTTTCCCTTTCTGCGCTGCCACACTCTCACCATTTGCTCTCAGAGCAGGTCTGCTCTTGGCACAGCGTTCCGAGAGTTCAGCAGCCTCTTGCACTGTTTTGGGATCTCGGCCCTCCAGCCAGGTTTTTAGCTCTGCTAGGCATGCCCAATAAAACTGTTCTAACAAAATCACATTTTCAATTTTATCAACATAGTTTGCCTCAATTCCTTCCCACCAACTTTTTAAAAACTGACATTGTTTCGTGGCTAGCTCCTCGTAGCTCATGTCAGGGCTTTTCCTGAGCTTACAGAATTTAGCTCTTTATGATTCAGCAGTTAATTCAAATTTCTTTAACAGTGCAGCTTAAAGTTTGCTGTAATCATCACTGTCCTCATTGTCCATTTGACCCAATGCATCCTGAGCTTTCCCGATAAGTAGCGGGGATAGCTGGAAGCTCCAGGACTCTAGGAATTTTTGCCTGAATACAAACTTTTTCAAAAGAATTTAAAAAGGCATCCATATTCTCCCCTCTTTAAATTTGGCTATCAATTTGGAGTTCAATTTGTAACCCAGTCCTGCAGTCCCAGTTAAACCCAAGCCACTTGCCTGCTCTGGTGCCGCTGGTTGGAGTCGTAGCTTCTCCAGTTTGTGTTGCCTCTGGCGCTCACGCTCCTCACTGTCTGCATCTCATTGTTCATGGTACGCATCTCGCATTTCATGGTCTGCCTCTCTTTGTTCACAGTCCGCCTCTCGTTTCTCTCGCTTCCTCTCCCTCTGGAACTCCAGCTCCATCCTGCACAACTCAATTTGCAGTCTGAGTACTTCTGGACCCAGGACACTGGTGTCCTTCCCCTGCTGCTGTGGCCCTTCACTGACAGTGGCCCTGTTGCCCTCCTCATCGGATCTGGACGCTGCACTGGCAGCTAGCCCTGCCACACTCGAGGTTTGGTCCTTTTCAGTCATTGTCTGTGACTCGGTGCTCTGGGTATCTGCTACCATCAGGGCAACCACTAGGTTCTGTTTGCTGGCTTTCGCCTTGAATGGGACTCCTCTTTCCCCGCTCAATTGCTTTAAGTAGTCTACACTATGCCTGCTGTAGTTGGAAGCTATCTTCCCTATCTACTGTTACTCTGACTTGCACATTAGGGAAAAAAAAATAAAACGGGTAGGAACTTGACTGTACATCAAGTGATATAGTTCTGTCTCCTTTTTAAAAAAAATAAATCACTGCCTTTTTCTTTCTTTGCAAGTGAGCTGACGGTCTCAAGCTGACACACTGAACAATAAAAGCTTGTAATACCAACATTGTTTGCACTGCTGCCAACCAATCTGTCACAAACCCACTCAGCAGGTCAGCCCTCTGCTCCCAAAGTGTCAACCTCCGAGCGCAGTCTTGTGAACAGTTAACAGGAACAGGGTAACCCTCCTGTCTGCTTTGTGGGTTCGAATCAACCTTTGGTCTCAGTTCTGGAGGGATTCAAACTGTGAACCTCTTGCTAGTATACTCAATGCACAGGCTCATATAATTCTGTCTTCAGAGGCTAGATATCTTTGCCTACGGGTACCTAACCAGGTGTACAAAATGAACCCTTAAAAACTCTAATAAAGACCTCAGATTACTCTTACCTTTTTCCAGTTTGGTATCACCATTCAAGTTTATGCACAGTGTCTGCTTTAACCATATATACTTCACTTGTTAAAGAAAAGAAATTCAAAGACAGACCAAGTAGGCTCTAAAAATAGAGTTTAACTAAAATAGATAAACGTATGTAAAACTTAAAATACAGAACCATACAGGATTTTATTTAACTCTAAAAATTGATTAGTGTTTTGCTCATAAAAGTTCTAAAACATTGTGAAAATGCATAGCACTTGCCTCACTGTGTTTAACAAACATAACACTTATAGAAAACCTATATAAATGCTTTCTGTACAGTTAGTATTGTCCCAAGAAAAAACTGCTAATCAATTATTTAAAACCCTGCCATATATCACAAGAACCATACAATCTTTTTAAAAGAACAAGATTTTAACAGTGCAATTCCTACTACAGTACCTAGATTTTGTCTCTCTCTACCTGTATACTTGCTTAAAGTGCTCAAAGATGTTTCTTTGTCAGAGTGTAGATAAAAGTGTGTCTGAAGAAAACAGAATACTCTTTAAAAAACTATCTTTGCCAACCCCTTTATGTGAGGCACCTAGCTCCTCCTCTGTTTATTAAAAATCATACACCCAGGAAGTTTTATCATTTTTAGAAGGAAAGTTAATTAAGGTTACATCAGCAGAAACTCCTTTCCCCATGTGACTTCTCCAGTCAGGTCTGTAAATTTCCTTTCATCTATGAGCAGTATCCCTGCTCACACAGACATCAAAGCATGTACGATTTCACACCAGTGTGTCAAACCTGGTTCCCTTCTCGACACATCATAAAATGGATACTGATTTCCCTCTTAGCAGTTAAAGTTATATTTAACTTGGATAAACAGGAGATTCTTGATTAAGGCCTGTTCTAGTCTGTAATTAGCTTCTGGTCTTCCAGGTAACACCTTGTATCTAAAACGTGTGTGTGTGTGTGTGTGTGTGTGTGTGTGTGTGTGTGTGTGTGTGAGATCTCACATGCTGTCTCAGCATCTCTCATGAGAGACAGTCCATAATACATTTTTATATTACAAAAAAAATCATAGTGTACTCAGAACTGGCTGTCCACATGTCACAGGTATAACAACATGTAATGACAGTGTAACACCCCCCCCCCATTACCCAGGGTTACAAGAATCCAAGTTAGACCAAGTGGCAGGCAAGGAAGGCAGCTTGTGAAATTCCAGTTAAATGGATTTCACACTGTCTCACTCTGTTCTCAGTCTCAGCTGAGACTGAGGGATGACATCACTTTAGAACGGTCACAGCTGCATAAGCCACACTGGAATGTTGCAGCTGGAGGTTAGGATAGAATGTTGGGAAATTTGAAGTCAGTCCTGTAGTAGAGTGTTGAAGAGCGAGGAGGTGTGCTGCATCTGCAGGCCATCAGAGCCCTCATCTCTGACAAAGAGCTATATTTTTGTTTGAGGTGTGTGTTCCCACCTGAAGAGGAACACAAGAAGAACCAAGTGAAGTGGGAGAGACCGCTTACAAAGGTTCAGGGCCCCATTCCTGCGGGGATGGGGGGAAGGATTCTGCCTACTTCCAGGGGCAATCCCCTGGTCTGGCTAGAGGAAGAAGAAGCTGCCTAAATCTAGGTTTGCGCTGAGGCACCAGAAGTTTGTTGAGATTTCTTTGAAGAGAAAATGCCTGTGGGGCACCTGCAACCAAGGGGTGAGTTTGCTATGCTAAAGGACCAATGTGATGTCACCTGAGACAAGATGAAGTTAAGTGACTGTTACTGTGGGGTCAGGAAAAGACAGCCAAGTACAGTTTTGAAAGTTGTGAGAATTGGACTGCTTAACTCTGTGGGGGTCTAGAGAAATGGACACAGCCACTCATTAAGTATGTTTCAAGTTCAGCACATGTGGGATGGAAGAAACAGTAGATTAAATGTGACATACATTTAAAGAGAATCTACAAAGTAAAGTGTTTTCAGAGATGAGGTGTTAAAGTCCAGAGGAATGGCCGGGTATGATTTATGGGAGCAAGAGGTGGGGGAGACCCCCCCATCTGGCACAACCAGAGTCACCCCTACGGGTTTGCTTTGGGACACCTGTTGCTTTCTCTCAGGTACTTGGCCAGTGCCTGAGGAAAGTACCCAGATGTGGGATTGTTGAAGAAGATTCCCTGATGGAGCAGGACACTGTCTGACACCTATGGCATGGGACAAAACAGGCAATCAGTGCAATGGTCCAGTGACATATGCCCACCCACAGCGTGCAATGGATGGCGGTACCACACACCCCTGGAGAGCCTGGAATGGACGGCCGTGAGGGGGGGGGACAATGCCAGCCAACAACATGGCACACCACGGTGGTGCAGAGAGGTGGATACAGCTGTGCAGTGGACACAGGACCACACCGTGACAGGCACATGACACACAGCAACAGCAGCACCACAGCACAACTGGTGGCATCCATGCACATGCCCACCCCACCAACAGCCGGTACACCATGGCCAAGGGACAGCATGCAGTGGCATGCATGATGGACCGTGCGACACGCACACACACACACACACACACACACACACACACACACACAGCTGTCACAGCACATGGCAGAGGTGGCCATGGCTTTGTTCAGTCCCCACCACTACCCCACTGTGTGACTGAGAAGGAATGTGGACATGCATACCTGCCCCGCACTGTGCAGCTGCAGCCACCTGCTGCCCACCTGGCTGTGCCACCCTGGCCACCTCCACCGCCGCCCTGGCCTGTTTACAGTGTTCTGGCCCTGTGGAGGGAATGAAGAGAGGTGGACATCATACACAGACATGCATGAGGAACCCCCCACCACCACACAGCCCGCTATACACTGGATGTGTCCCCATCCATCCATAGGCCCACATGCCAGCACGGCTGCCATTGATGCAGCAACCACGCCTGATGCGCAGTACCCCAGGCCGATGTTCTACCCCTCTGTGGGTCATGCCGTGCAGCCCTGCCAACACCATAGTACAATGCCTTGCCATCACAGCAACATGAGCACACCTATCTGGCTGTGGCACGCAGCCTCACAGGACGTGTGCCTGCAGATGCCGCAGGTGGTCTGTTGCCCTCCTCCGCAGGTCCCCATAGTGGTGCCTGCACTGCCTTGCCTGGCATCCAACACCGGTGCGCCATTCCAGTGCCTCCGCCACATGGTGCCACACCTCCACTCTGGCCTGCTGCAGTGACACCTGGCCAAACAGCTGTCCCTCATACGGCTGAACTACAGCCACCAGGTTGATCAGCTCAGCTGCGGACCAGTTGGCTGCCCTCACGCTGTGCCTCTGCACCATGTTGAACTGCCGGGTTAGAGAGGAATATGACCGTGTAAAAGCGCACATGCCTGCCACATGTGCAGGATGCGAGATAGGGTACACAGGACCGCAATTGCGCAGCACATGGCTGCATGGTCACTGTGCAGTGCAGGGCAATAGCGCAGTCCTGGGCATATGCAGTGCACCAGGGCCTAGTGGGGTCACGGGGTCACGAAAGGACCCATGGGTCAGAGGTCAGCACCCCCCCCACGTAGTGCTCATGTGTGCAATACAGGCAGTGCACACAAGCGTAATGACATACTGGTGTGGCTTGCGACGTGCCATAGCATTGCTTAAGCTGCGCTGGACACGCGATAGTGGTGTGGCCAATGTCACGCACATGCGCACTGCGGGCACGTGCACTGCACATGTGCGAGTAGTGCACCACAGACTTACTCCAGTGCAACTCCATTGCGCATGGCGCAATCACGTGATATTCGAATGCCGCATGCAAATCATCTCATGAGCCAATGCATGGCACAGTGGGGTGCATTAGCATATCATTACAATTGCACAAGCTAATCTGCATGCCTTGCACCTTAAAAGCACTGCGTTACACCACAGGCCACAGACCGATATTGCAACCACTCAGGTACGTGGCCGGCAACATGTTGATGCAAGGCCTCATCACACACTGCTGCTGGGCACTACAATGCAAAGTGCAGGCACTGACCCTCGCTGCTTTCCATGTCCACAGGTGGAAGAATGTCGGGAGGTGAAGGAGAGGAGAGGAGAGCCAGGGGTCTGCTTGCAAGTGCAGGCCAAACTTTACTGCTGCTGAGACCACTGCCCTCTTTGAGGCCTATATGGATTGGGAGGGCCTACTCAGCGGGGCAACGGGCACACCACAAGAGTGAGCGGTGGCCTGGGAGGAAGTGGCCCAGTATGTGAATGCACATGGGCACCACCACTGCACCACCCAGGAGTGCAAGAAGAAGGTTGGCATGGACAGGAGGCATATCAAGGACAAGGTTGCAGCCATCCGGGCATCCCGCAGGGCGACTGGTGGCGGGCTGGTGACCATGCCTCCACTGACTGCCATGGAGGAGCTCGTGGCATCCACCATCAGCCACATGGCAATGGAGGGCATGCCTGGTGGTGGGTTCCAGACAGGTGGCAGTCCCACACTGCATGGTGAGTATGTCCGGCCAGCAGGTGTGCTTGTTGTGGGCATGTCATGTGGGTGTGTCTGAGGCCATGCCCACCACCCCGTGCGTGTGTGGATGCGGATACACAGTGTGGCACAATTGCGGGTGGTAACAGTGGCATGAGTGGGGCTGGATGGGGTGTGTGGTCAGGGTGGGTTGGGGGATAAGCTGGGGATGTGGGGGTGGCCATGGGGTTGGCTGCTTCACTAACACACTGTTTTTGTTTTGCAGCACCATCACGCCTCCATGCAGGGGAGCGGGTGAAGGTGGCTGCGGACACAGATGCCCGACCCTCGGCCTCAACAGGCATTCAGAGCCGGGACAGTTCGTGCCTTGGTGGGGTCCTGACATGGGGTCGGATGATCCCCTGGCTGGGTTCCTGCACGATGACAGCCTGGAGTTGCTGTGTGCAGAGACCCACCTTGGCATGGCGTCCGACACTGACGATGACCTCACACTGGTACTGGAGAGCATAGGGGCCGTGGTGGCCGAGACACCCCTACCTGCCACACAGGCACCAGTGGGTCCCAGCACTGTGACCGCAGCCCCACAGTCTCCCCCCATCCCCGCCAGTGCAGCTGTGTATGTCACTGCAGCTGTGTCTGGTATGGGTGGTGGTGGTGGTGCTGTGGGTGCGGCAGAGGCGTGGGGCCCTGACCAGCAGTCAGTTGGGCAGCAGCAGCAGGATGCAAGTGATGTTGGGCAGCATGCCACAGTGCCCACCTCCACTGCACCATGAAACACTGTGGCCCCTGTACGGCCCACTGTGCAGCATCCACCTGAGCGGGAGGCTGTGCAGCGGCGTACTGTGACCTCTCCCCCCGCGCAGCGGCCAGACCATGAGGACCAAGAGGCTGAGAGGCTGCGGAAGCACACCCGATTACTGTGGGCCTCCATGGAGAACCAGGCATTGCTTGCTAGTGAGGTGCGCGCTCAGCGGGCAGTGGTGTGCCAGATGGCCGAGCAGCGGGACAGGGGCGATGCACAGCTGATGAACAGGCTCGCCTAGATGCAGAAGGCCACAACTGCAGCTTTGGACCATATGACCAGTGCCATTGTGGCATCAATGGACTGCATGGCCAGTACCATTGCAGCTGGGCAGGCTGTGGCAGCGGCCCCTGGGCTCGGCCATATGCAGAGGACCCCCCGCAGTGCACTGTCCACCTCATAGTCCCAGCATCTGGTGACCCCGGCACGGTGGACACCAGGATCAGACTTTAGCATCCCAGACACCCCCGGTGCAGGCCTGTTTGGCCACCAGGACACCCCTGAGTGGACTCAGTCATGGTCCCGCACATCAACCCCTGGGGGGTGTTTGATATTTGCTGGCCAGCTCCGGTGTGGCCACCCCCATGGCTGTGGCAGTTGTGGGACTGTGCAGTTGGTGTGATGTGTCTGCTGCCCTGCCCTGCCATCCACTGTTGTCACCACATGCAGCCGTGGGGGGGTGGTGGTGCAGCTTGCATGTGGTGGCGCACATGTGTGCTGTGCTGCTTGCCTCCTGTGTATGTGTGTGGACCGTGCTGCTGGGGCATGTGGCATGGATATGATGATGGCAGCCATGCACTGGTGTCATGTGTCTGATCCATGCCATGTCCCTCACCCTGTGTGTGTGCTACTGTGTGTGTGTCTGCGTGCCCATGTGTTTGTGGCCCTGCCCTGTCAGTTGTACGCCTCTATCCCAACATACCTACCACTACTGTGCCCATCCCGTCCCCTGTGGTGTGTGCTGTGCTGTGTGGGCCATGCCTGTGTGTCTGTGTACTCACCTTTGTTATTCATAATGCTCCCTTGTGATCATGTCCCAGTGCCGACGTGCCTACTGCACCATTCTGGGGTCCCTCCTACCGAGTGGCACCTGTCCACCACCAGCAGGAGCTTCCCCTCCATCGTCCCGGCTGCTGTTGCCCTCATCTGACTCGACTACTATTCCACGGTCAATGGCCATGTTGTACAGGATGCAGCAGGCCAGGAATATGCCACAGGCTTTCGAGGGTGTATTGTAAGGCACTGCCTGATCTGTCTAGGCAACAGAATCACATCTTTAACATGCCAAAGACACGCTCAATAATATTGCACGTGCTGGTGTGTGCCTCATTATATCGTTCCTCTGCGGGGGTCGCTGGTCACTGGTAGGGGGTGAGCAGCCATGGCCTCAGTGGGTATGCACTGTCTCCTGTGTGGGTGACAACATGGTTATCCCTGTGCTGTGCTGCCACCCACTCCCTCCCAGCCACCACATGCACATCACCCACCGCCCCATCCTCCCTCGCCCGCCCCTGGGGCCATGTGTGTCACCACCCTGGCACACGTCCTACTCACCTACTAGGTGGCCCGTGGGAATGTCTCTCCACTCAAACCTATGGCACAGTGCAGAACTGTGCCATATGAAGGCATCATGTGCACTCCTGGGGTGTGTGGCACAGACATTGATTATGCTCCTCATGGCATCGCACACCACCTGGCAGTTGATGGATGGGTATCCCTTTCAGTTGATGTACACCACACCCTCTGGGCCAGGTGGTGTGCAGATGCTGACATGGGTGCCCGATCATGCCTGGCATGCCTGCCACTCAGTGGAACTCCTGCATGTTTGCTGTACGCTGTGCCTGTGTGCAGGGGAACTGGATGTACTCTGAAGCATGTCATGTTTGCTGTACGCTGTGCCTGTGTGCTGGGGAACTGGATGTACTCTGAAGCATGTCATGTTTGCTGTACGCTGTGCCTGTGTGCTGGGGAACTGGATGTACTCTGAAGCATGTCATGTTTGCTGTATGCTGTGCCTGTGTGCTGGGGAACTGGATGTACTCTGAAGCATGTCATGTTTGCTGCACGCTCTGCCTGTGTGCTGGGGAACTGGATGTACTCTGAAGCATGTCATGTTTGCTGCACGCTGTGCCTGTGTGCTGGGGAACTGGATGTACTCTGAAGCATGTCATGTTTGCTGTACGCTGTGCCTGTGTGCTGGGGAACTGGATGTACTCTGAAGCATGTCATGTTTGCTGTAGTGTGCCTGTGTGCTGGGAACTGGATGTACTCTGAAGCATGTCATGTTTGCTGCATGCTCTGCCTGTGTGCTGGGGAACTGGATGTACTCTGAAGCATGTCATGTTTGCTGCACGCTCTGCCTGTGTGCTGGGGAACTGGATGTACTCTGAAGCATGTCATGTTTGCTGTGTGCTGGAGAACTGGATGTACTCTGAAGCATGTCATGTTTGCTGCATGCTCTGCCTGTGTGCTGGGGAACTGGATGTACTCTGAAGCATGTCATGTTTGCTGCATGCTCTGCCTGTGTGCTGGGGAACTGGATGTACTCTGAAGCATGTCGTGTTTGCTGCACGCTCTGCCTGTGTGCTGGGGAACTGAATGTACTCTGAAGCATGTCATGTTTGCTGTACGCTATGCCTGTGTGCTGGGGAACTGGATGTACTCTGAAGCATGTCATGTTTGCTGTGTGCTGGGGAACTGGATGTACTCTGAAGCATGTCATGTTTGCTGCATGCTCTGCCTGTGTGCTGGGGAACTGGATATACTCTGAAGCATGTCATGTTTGCTGCACGATCTGCCTGTGTGCTGGGGAACTGGATGCACTCTGAAGCATGTCATGTTTGCTGCACGCTCTGCTTGTGTGCTGGGGAACTGGATGTACTCTGAAGCATGTCATGTTTGCTGCATGCTCTGCCTGTGTGCTGGGGAACTGGATGTACTCTGAAGCATGTCATGTTTGCTGTGTGCTGGGGAACTGGATGTACTCTGAAGCATGTCATGTTTGCTGCACTCTCTGCCTGTGTGCTGGGGAACTGGATGTACTCTGAAGCATGTCATGTTTGCTGTATGCTATGCCTGTGTGCTGGGGAACTGGATGTACTCTGAAGCATGTCATGTTTGCTGCATGCTATGCCTATGTGCTGGGGAACTGGATGTACTCTGAAGCATGTCATGTTTGCTGCATGCTATGCCTATGTGCTGGGGAACTGGATGTACTCTGAAGCATGTCATGTTTGCTGCATGCTATGCCTGTGTGCTGGGGAACTGGACGTACTCTGAAGCATGTCATGTTTGCTGCACGCTCTGCCTATGTGCTGGGGAACTGGATGTACTCTGAAGCATGTCATGTTTGCTGCACGCTCTGCCTGTGTGCTGGGGAACTGGATGTACTCTGAAGCATGTCATGTTTGCTGTGTGCTGGAAAACTGGATGTACTCTGAAGCATGTCATGTTTGCTGCATGCTCTGCCTGTGTGCTGGGAAACTGAATGTACTCTGAAGCATGTCATGTTTGCTGTACGCTATGCCTGTGTGCTGGGGAACTGGATGTACTCTGAAGCATGTCATGTTTGCTGTGTGCTGGGGAACTGGATGTACTCTGAAGCATGTCATGTTTGCTGTATGCTATGCCTGTGTGCTGGGGAACTGGATGTACTCTGAAGCATGTCATGTTTGCTGCATGCTATGCCTATGTGCTGGGGAACTGGATGTACTCTGAAGCATGTCATGTTTGCTGCACGCTATGCCTGTGTGCTGGGGAACTGGATGTACTCTGAAGCATGTCATGTTTGCTGCACGCTCTGCCTATGTGCTGGGGAACTGGATGTACTCTGAAGCATGTCATGTTTGCTGCACGCTCTGCCTGTGTGCTGGGGAACTGGATGTACTCTGAAGCATGTCATGTTTGCTGCACGCTCTGCCTGTGTGCTGGGGAACTGGATGTACTCTGAAGCATGTCATGTTTGCTGCATGCTCTGCCTGTGTGCTGGGGAACTGGATGTATTCTGAAGCATGTCATGTTTGCTGTACGCCATGCCTGTGTGCTGGGGAACTGGATGTACTCTGAAGCATGTCATGTTTGCTGTGTGCTGGAGAACTGGATGTACTCTGAAGCATGTCATGTTTGCTGCATGCTCTGCCTGTGTGCTGGGGAACTGAATGTACTCTGAAGCATGTCATGTTTGCTGTGTGCTGGGGAACTGGATGTACTCTGAAGCATGTCATGTTTGCTGCATGCTCTGCCTGTGTGCTGGGGAACTGGATGTACTCTGAAGCATGTCATGTTTGCTGTGTGCTGGGGAACTGGATGTACTCTGAAGCATGTCATGTTTGCTGCACGCTCTGCCTGTGTGCTGGGGAACTGGATGTACTCTGAAGCATGTCATGTTTGCTGTACGCTCTGCCTGTGTGCTGGGGAACTGGATGTACTCTGAAGCATGTCATGTTTGCTGTACACTATGCCTGTGTGCTGGGGAACTGGATGTACTCTGAAGCATGTCATGTTTGCTGCACGCTCTGCCTGTGTGCTGGGGAACTGGATGTACTCTGAAGCATGTCATGTTTGCTGCACACTCTGCCTGTGTGCTGGGGAACTGGATGTACTCTGAAGCATGTCATGTTTGCTGCACGCTCTGCCTGTGTGCTGGGGAACTGGATGTACTCTGAAGCATGTCATGTTTGCTGCATGCTCTGCCTGTGTGCTGGGGAACTGGATGTACTCTGAAGCATGTCATGTTTGCTGCACGCTCTGCCTGTGTGCTGGGGAACTGGATGTACTCTGAAGCATGTCATGTTTGCTGCACGCTCTGCCTGTGTGCTGGGGAAATGGATGTACTCTGAAGCATGTCATGTTTGCTGTGTGCTGGGGAACTGGATGTACTCTGAAGCATGTCATGTTTGCTGCACGCTCTGCCTGTGTGCTGGGGAACTGGATGTACTCTGAAGCATGTGGCAGCAGAGCATTGAGGAACTGGGTGAGGAGGCGGGGCATGGCCGACTGGGTGATACCCGTGGTATCACCCGCTGGTCTTTGGAAGGTTCCTGTGGTGAGCAGGCACATCACAGCGGTCACCTTAGTCTCCACTGTCATGGCATTACTACTTCTGGTAGGTGCCAGCATCTCGTCACTGCACAGCATACAGAGCTGCCTCAGAACAGCCCTGTTCAGGCGGTACCGGACCACAATCTCTGTGTCACTAAAGTTCTCATACGTGATCCTGGCACGGTACCACCTGTGTCGGGCAAACTGCCGCCGGGCCCTTTGTCAGCCACGCCGCTGTTCTTCCTGCCTCCTCACTCCCCTCGTTACGGCATCCATCAGGAATGGGCCACTGTCGTTTGCTCAGTCACTGGGTCTCCCTGAGTGCCACTCTCACTCTGTCAGTCCATCTGTAGGTCACTGTCACTCTCTCTCCCTGTCTGTCTGTCTGTCTCTCCCTCCCTCTCTGGTGCTGTCTCTCTCTCACTCCCTCTCTCACTGGGCTCAGTGCTGCGCATCTGCTGTCTGTGTGTTTGAGCCTATATTTATTGGCTCGAGTCTGCCTGGCGCAACCTGGGGTTTGCTCCTGACTTGCGCCATGCTCTCCCATTGAATATGCTATTGCGCCACTTATTCATGGGAATGCCCCTTTGCACTTGTGCTGCATACATTTTGGTTGCACATTGGCGCAATGGTATTTGCGCTGTGGCTCCCTTTGAATATTGCTCGGTGGCACATCTTCACACTTGCGCTGGTGCAACTCATTTGCGCCTTGCGCAAGTGCTCTGAATATCTGAGCCTATATGTGTTGAGAACAGTTATAGACAATATGAACACTGAGAGCAATTATAGGCACATCCTACACAGGAATTCATCACATATTAGTTACAAATAGCTCACAGCACAATCTCAGCAGTTCAGGGAAACAATAACCGACAACACATTAGTGGTATGCTGTGCAGGCAAATTCAGTAGGACTACACTGGGTATCTAAGATTCAAAATAGCAGCAGGGGGAGGGTAGAAAACATTGAGAGACAGGTTTAAAGTGCAAATCCAGGAATACAGAACTTGGTCATTTTTAAATATTTTTTCCCCATATTTTCAACATGGCCTTTTTGGGACCCCACCTCTTGAACAAGGGCAGTAAAAATACACAAGTCTGTCCTGAAAGATAATTTTGTGGTTGCTGCGCAAAATCACCTTTCAGGCAGGATTTGGAAATTTTCTCCATCCTTGTTCTTGTGGTGGGGTCCTAAGAAGGCTGTGTTGAAAATATGGGGTAAAAATATTTAAAAACAACAAAGTTATGAGCCTCTGTTGAAAACTTTCAGTGCATGCTCGTAACTTTGGTAACTTTCAATAGTGTGACCCCAAATTTTCAACATAGCCATTTTTTCACACCACTTCATGAACATGACAGCTGTTATTTTTCAAATCATGGCCAAAATGTGTTTTCGCGCTTGTAGCACAGAATCACCTTTCAGGCAGGATTTGAAACTTTCCTCCACTGTTGTTCATGAGGCGGGGTTATAAGAAGGCCATGATGAAAATTTGGGGTAAAAATATTTAAAAAAATCTAAGTTATGAGTGCACGTTGAAATCTTTCAGTGCATGCTCGTAACAGTATTTCAGAGTATTCTGACCCCAAATTTTCAACATAGCCATTTTTTCACATCACCTCATGAACGTGACAGCTGTTAATTTCAAATCCTGTCCAAAATGTATTTTCAGGCTTGTGGTGCAAAATTATGTTTTGATCATTATTTTATAAATGACATATGTCATGTTCAGGAGTGGTTATATAAAGATTATGTTGAAAATTTGGGGTCAAAATTAAAAAAACAATTAAGTTATGAAGAAATGTTGAATTGTTCCAACATTTACTCATAACTTTATTTTTTGCAGATTTTAGCCCCTAATATTCAACATATCCCTTGTGTTACCCCCACCTCCTGAACGTGGCAGGTGTCAGTTTTCAAATCCCCCCAAAACTTGTTTTTGCAGCAGCACGGCAAAATCACCTTTCGGATGGGATTTAAAAAATTCCATCTGTCTTGATCATAATGTTAGGTCATAAAAAGACTGTTGGAAATTTGGGGTCAAAATCTGGGAGCCTACTGAAAATTAGATGTTGCCTTTCAGCTGGCACATCCTGGGTAAATACAATCTAAAAATGTGTAAAAGCAGGACACCACTGAAAATGAGATATTGCATCTGATCTGGTCTATCCTGGGTAAATATATAGTAGAGATGTGTACAAGCAAAACCCAGTACAACAGCAATTCAAGCAGTGAACTTTCAGCATTGACAAATGCTTGTTTTTCTGTACAAACTTCCATGACCTGAAGAAGAGCTCAATGTAGCCTGCAAGCTTCTGCTCCGTAAAGTTCTTGGTTCAATAAAAGGCATTGAATCACCCACTTTGTTCCTCTTGTACAAGGATCAATACAGCTAAAAACAATTCTCATATGCAGAATGTTAGCGTTAAACTTGATGTGTCATTAAGCATCTGGAAAAAAACCTAGGACAGCCTATCTATGCCAGATAAGGAAGACACACAAACAAATTCAGCTGCAGAGCCCGACAAGCGCCTGGTGAGAGATCAGACATGTCATGGGGCTTGGAACAGAGACAGAATTACAGCCATGGCAAGAACCAGCTCGAGAAAGGCATGGATAAGTAAAACAGAATCTTCAGAGGGCTGTTTAAACCGGACTGTGGGCAGAGGGACTGTTGGAGATCACCGTTCGCTAATCCTGTATGTTCTTGTGGATTGCTGAACCAGCAGGCCGATGTGTGGCAGATTAGAGGCACAAAGCTCCCTGTTCCAGAGTTGCTTACCCCATTCATTTTTTTTTTTACATGTCTTTGTTCACTTTTTTTTTTAATTCACTATATTTGACCACTTAACTCATCCCTTCCTTTCAGCCTTCCGCCTAATGCTGCTTGCCAGCTGCACTGCCATAGAAACACAGAAGTTATGGGCAGATAAGGACTTCCTGGCCCACCTATCTCCCACCCTATTTTCCCTACCTACAGTGACATTGCAGACCTCTACTCAGTCTCCAGACCCCCCCCTTTTACATCTAAGATCACAGTGTGTCTATCCCACGCATTCTTGAATTCTGTAACCATTCTAGCCCCTACCACCTCTGCTGGAAGGCTATTCCATGTGTCCACCACCCTTTCTGTGAAGAAATATCTCCTCACATTTCCTCTGAGCCTCCCCCCCTCTCCATCTTCATAGTATGACCTCTTGTCCTTGAGCATCTTTTTCTTTGGAAAATGCTACCTTCCTGTATCTTGTTTTTACCTGCGGGGTATTGGAATGTTTCTATCATATCCCCCCTTTCCCTCCTTTCTTCTAGGTGTAAGCCCCCCAATGCTTTGTGCTTACCTGGGGTCGCCTCCTGCATCCCCCGCTGTCCTCACCGCCACAGTCCCGGGTTCTGGTGAGCCTTAAACTCACTGGTTGGTCCCAGCATGTTTTCCATTGTGAAATGGACTAGAGGAGTAAAAGCTGCAGAAACGATGTGCAGCAGCTGCACGAATGTGCGAGCGGCGCTCCGCACATGCACGGTAGCATACATCCATTTTCTCGCCATTGCTGCGGCAAATCAAAAAGCCTCTCTGGTGCTCCTGAACCCTGAAATGGGTAAATCGGGATCCAGAGACATGGAGGAGGTACAAGAGAAGCCTCAAAAGTGTTTAAGAGCACCAATGAGCATGCAGGGGCTACCTTATAAATATTAATGAGCCTGGGGCCTCTGCATATTAATGATCCTGTCTGCTGCAAGGGGGCTGAGATTATCGGCACAAGTGACAGGTAGGGAAAAGTGTAAAAACATTAACCTCTGCAGTGGGAGTATAGGGCAGAGGGGCTACTGTTGGCCTCTGGGGGAAATGAATGTTAAAAATATATAGTGTGGTGACAAAAGACTTTGAAAATGAGGACATTGCTGGGGATTGTGTATTCAGTAGCTTTTTGTCCACCTTTGCCCCTGCTACAGCCAGTCAGGAGCCAGGGATCTGCAGTGGGCTCTTGGGACTGAAAAACGGATTGTTGGAAGGAAAACGAGGACAATCTTTGGCACACTTGTAAGAAACCAATTGGGCATCAAGTGTGCCAAATGAACATTTAATTTGTTCAGCTTGACGACTGCTGCAGCCAATGAGAGAGGGGCTGCTGGGAAACTGATAGAAGGTACTGTTTGCCCACCAAAGGGGGAGTCCTGAGAGATCTGTGAGAGAGTCTAGAGAGAGGCGAGAGACTGCTGTGGGCTTACTAGCCCTAAAGGCCTTGTCTGGCCCCAGGATTTAACAAGCTGCAAAGCACCTGGAGAAATAAATAGCCCCTGGGAAAAGAACTGGACTGTGTGAGAGGTTCCCAGGGTGAGATTAGAACCTGTGGCTAAGTGACTGTGCTCTGAGAATTTGAAGGCTGCTGCTGAGAACTGACCCTGCACCTGTGGCAAGAAAGTTAGACTCTGCAGCTAGAGTGAGAAACTGTTGAGAATTGCTGCCAGAGAGAGGGAGTGGATTGTCCTGCAATGCAGAAAGAGCCATCAAAGTTGGCATCTGGACAGCAGAGACTGTAAAGGTCGCAGCCTGAAAACCACAGTGTCTGCAGCGGTAAATAAAGTGACCTGGAAGCTGTGTCCCTCTGCGGTGGGGTAAGTGCATTATAGACTGCTTTGCTGCAAGTCGGTGTAACATTCATATGAGGGCTAGGAACTGAGCACAGCCCGGCTTCTTTGCTGCAGCCCAGAAAGTGTGTGCCAGCAATCAGTCTGGAGAACCACCAGCCTGCTCCTTACCCAGACCGAAGAGGACACCACAGGAGAGGAAGGCGTCGAGAGACCTTCCAGGTGAACAGCGCATACAAAGGCCCCAGGGGGAAGATTGGAAAAGCCTGGCAGGTGAAGACCGGCATTCTTCATTTCTTCATCTATCCACTACCATGGTGCACTAATGACCCCTGATACCAGCATGGCACCATGAAACAAGTTTCTGCTACCCCCTTTGAACTGCTGAACTGTAAGTACCCTGGGCAGCAGCTTTGAGGAGTCTTTATTTAGCTAGCTAGCTAGTCAGAATCAAGGGTGTTAAATCCTGGGCATGACTGTGCCATAGGTAAAGCTGTGCCCAAGCAGAAAAGTTAAGTTTTGCATCTGTTATGACTGTTTTGTTTGGGCCCTGAGGTACCGACCCAAGGGACTTTATAGACATTTGGGCAGGTGCTGTTGTGAAGCCGGGTGTACCTGTAGGTGGGAGGTGAGGATTGTGTGGGGTAAAAGTGTTTTATCTGTTGCTAATGTTGGTGTGCTATTTTTCTCCCTTTTCTCCCTTTCCCCTAAAATAAAAACTGTTAATTGTTAATGCTATATTCTGCTACTGTGACTCATTGTGAGAAGGGGGAATTTTTATTGTGTGGGGAAGGTGTGGAGGGGGGCAGTTACTATATTTTCCTGGGGAAGGGGGTTAACCTGCAGTCTATCCACAAGTATCCCCTACCACTATCCCAGGTGGAGACACCACAGTCATTTATTGTGCTAGTACCACTTGTCCGCCAGAGAACCTAGGCCGCCCCTTGAGGTGCATCCAAGGAATACCCAAGGGCCCCAGAAACAGCCAAGGTGAGTCAGAGGGATGGCTACATAGTGAGTACATATTTAATTTCTTAAGCCTTTCCTCATAGGACTTTTGATGCAGGCCCTCCACCATTTTGGTTGCCCTCCTTTGCACCGTCTCTACCCTATTTATGTCCTTTCGGAGATGGGGCCTCCAGAACTGTACACAGTACTCGAGGTGTGGCCTCACCAGTGACCTATACTGGGGTATTATTACCTCCTTTTTTCTGCTGGTGATTCCCCTACCTATGCATCCCAGCATCCTGCTAGCTTTCTCCCACTGCATTGTCACACTGTTTAGCTCCATTCAGGTCATCAGAAATGATTATCCCAGGTCCCTTTCCAGGTTTGTGACTGTTAATACATCTCCTCCCAGTTGGTACATTGCCCCCAGGTTTCTGTGCCCCATGTGCATGATTTCACACTTTTTAGCATTGAAACACAGCTGCCAAACCCATGACCATTCTTCCAGTTTTATTACACCGTCCATCATTCCCCGCCCCGGTGTGTTACAGAGTTTTGTGTCATCCCCGAACGGGCATACTTTCCCTTCCAGTCTTTCTGTGATGTCGGTAATAAAGACATTGAAGAGGACTGGGCCTAGTACTGATCCTTATGGTACCCCACTGATCACTTTGCCTAATTCAGAGTGGATTTCATTTACTATCACCCTCTGACTCCTATTGCCTAGCCAACTCTCTAGTGGGGCTCTAGCACTTTTTAGTGTATGGCAGGGATCCTGGCACTCTCTTGCTATGTCACCACATTGCACTTCTCCTGTCATACCCTGTGTTGTCATCTGTAAATTACCGTTTCCCTTCACTCGTGTCTCATGCGTTGTTACAGCTGATGTTAGTTTCCTTTTTATTGTTTATGGCGTCTGTACTGTTTAACTAAGGCCCTGTTCAGACTAGAGTATTTAAGACGGTTTAAGGAGCTTAACCCGTTTTAAAGTGCCCTAGCATGGTTTGCATTCACACTCAATGTGCTTGGTAGTCCAATTTTTAAAACCGTGTTCAAACCCTGATAAGGCCTAGGCTTAAACACAGTTTTAAAAACGTTTCAGGAGTTAAATCGGACTTACGTGCAGTGCGGACAGTCAGGCACGGTTCACTTTCATGAAGCTGGATGTCCCCAAATGGGAACCGGTTGCTAGTTACACTCTGGTCCCAAGGCAGTAGTGCAGATGTTGTAAACTGTTTTTAATAACAGTTTACAACATGCTAGTGACAATGCGGATGCTAAAGCACAGTGATTAATCCGTATTTAAAAATGTTTTTAGTTATAGTGCTGTAGTGTAAACAGGGCCTAAGCTTTGTTCTGTAAAATGTCTTTGCCTTTTTATTATGTAACTGTTGTTTGCGGTGTGCCTGTGTCAGGACCTCCTTGTAAATGAGCTTGCTCAGTAGAGCTTTCCTGAGGAAATAGACTTGAGCTCTCACTACTCATTTCACTACACTGGGATCCACTCCTAGGTCTTCTGTGTGGAACGATGTTGAAGGCCTTACTGACATCCAGGTAGGCCATGTTCACCGCTTCTCCCTGATCCACTTCCTTGGTTACCCAGCCAAAAACCTCAATCAGGTTTGTCTGGCAAGACCTCCCCCCTGTGAAACCATGTTGCCTTGGATCCTACAGACCACAGGTAATGAGGTATTCCCCAATCCTTTCCTTCAGTAGTGATTCCATTACTTTGCCCACCACTGACGTCAGTCTGACAGGCCTGTAATTTTCTGCCTCCTCCCTATTTCCACTGTTGTGGTGTGGGACCACATTAGCCCCCCCCTCCAGTCCACCGGTAACCCCCGTTTCTAATGACAGACTGAACAGGGCTGTCAGAGGTGCAGCCAGCACCTCCTTGAACTCCATCGGTATCCTAGGGTGACCCCGGCAGGTCCCATTGCCTTGTCTACTTTTAACGCTGTTAGTTCCTTGAGGACCCTTTCCACTGAAAAAGAACTGGTGTCCACCTCCTGTCCCTTAATACCCTTGTCCTTCATCACTGGCCCATTACCTACCCTCTCCTCCATAAATACTGAACGTAAGTTTTTGTTCAGTGTGTCTGCTTTTGGTGGTCCTCTTCCACACTCCCCCCTCTTTCCCCTTTCAACCTTACTATCCCTCCCTTTGTCTTTCTCTTTTCACTTATGCATCTAAAAAATGTTTATCCCCTTTTTCACTGATTTGGCAATATTTTCCTCTGTTTGTGCTTTTGTGCTTCTAACTGCTTTCCTTGTTTCCCTTTGTTTCTCCTGGTAGCTCTGCCTATCCCGCACCTTCTGTATTTTTTTGTACCTTCTAAATGCCTTTTTTTTCCTCTTACTTTTTCTGCTACCTCTTTAGAGAACCATAGTAGCCTCTTTTTTCTCTTGCCCTTTCTAGCCTGCCTGACACAGATACTTGTTGCTTTGTCTGTGCCTTTTTATTTTTGTCCACTGGTCCTCAACTCCCCCCAGCTTTCCTATCCCTGCAAGGGTGTCCCTGAGGCTTTCTCATATTTTCTCAAAACTGGCCCTCCTGAAGTACAGGACCCTCATCCTTGTGTGATTTGATTCTGACCCGGTTCTTATATCAGACCATACTGTATGGCGATCACTGGTCCCCAGGTGGTCCCCCACTGTGACATCCGCAGCACTGTCCCCGTTTGTCAGTATCAGATCCAGTAATGCTCCCTCACAAGTGGGTTCCATAACTAGTTGCCTGAGGAATACCCCTTTCAGGGAGTCCAGGATGTCCCTACTCCTGGCTGTTGCCACAGCTGGGAGGCTCCAATCCACGTCTGGTAGATAGAAGTCTGCTATTAGCAATATCTCTCCCTTGCAAGCCATCCTTTGGATTGCTTCCATCATTTCCTTATCTACCTCTTTCCCCCTGTGCTGGGGTCTGTATATCACTCCGGTGCCAGTAGTGGCTCCTTTCCTTCTCTCCAGAGTGACCCACAGTACCTCCTCTCCTACCTTCTCTCCCTTTGTTTTCATGGCTTTTATGTTGCCCTTACAAGAGTCCTCCTCCCCTTTCTACTACCTACCTGTCCTTCCTGAGCAGTGTATATCCTGGTATGGCCGTTTCCCAGGGCTGGTTTCCATTGCACCAGATCAGTGTAATGTGACTAGGTCCAGGTCTGCTTCCGCCATGGTAGCCTCTAGGTCGGCAATCTTGTTGTTCATACTTTGAGCATTTGCATACATGGCTCTCCATATTGTGTTGCGACTCCCCCCCCCCTCCTTTTTTTCCTCCTGCTGTCTCTTTTTTTTGGCCATTTCAGCTTTTCATTTCATTCATTTCTACTACCCCATGGGTTTCATTTTTATTTGTTTCCTTTTGGGGTTTTACTCCCTCAGGATTCCCTCTGTTGACCTTGTGAGCTTGGGGAGGGGCAATTTATGTCTCCCAGCCTCCTTCGCCTTCCCCCTCTGCTAGTTTAAATGCTGGCCAATGTAGCGTTTAAACTGCTCACTAAGGACTACAATTCCTCCACTTGATGGGTGCAGGCAGTTGCCCTTGTACAGGACCTTATTGCTCCAGGTCCCCAGTGAAGCTGAAACCCTCCTCTCTGCACCATTCCTTCAACCATGCGTTGAAGTTCCTGGTTTCCTAACCTCGCCATTGCCATAGACAGATAGTACTTCCAAGAAGGTCACCGAGCATGCTACCTGTCAAAGACCCCTCCCTAACTCTCTAAACTCCTCCTGTACTATTCCTCTCTCTGTCTCATCCCTAGCCAGGGCATTTGTCCCCAGACGGACAATGACATCCAGCTCTCCCTTCCTTGCTACTGCATCAGCGATCTTCAGGATCCACTCTCCATCCCTCCAAGCCAAAACTCTGGGCAGGCACTTAACCTCCCCCCCACCTCGGTACCTGTCCCTAAATCTATTCCTCTGACAATGGAATCCCCCACCAGAATTTTCTTTCCTCTTATACTGGCAGTATAATGCAGTGGTTTAAGGTTCTGAGCTGCAAACCTGGAGACCTGGGTTTGAATCCTACAGCCCCCACTTGCATACTGTGACCCTGAGCAAGTCACTTAATTTCTTTGTGCTCCCAGGTCATACCTAGAATCAAGCTTTGGCTTAGTATACCTCTCCTGGTTAAACAATTTCCCCTTTCCCTTCCTGCTCCTCTGGGATCCCCTGTTGCCCACTCTTGGGGTTCCATTATGGAGGATCCACTCATCTCCCTGGTCACTACTTCGGGTGTCACTGTGGGACCTTCCCACTCCTCCAGAATGGTGTAGGAGTTGTGTAGTTGCACCAGATGGGGATGTGCCTCTGTCCCACCGCCCTCACCATCCCTGAGCCTACCATTGTCCATCAATTCCTCCTGCTAGGCAACCTTCGAGGTACTAGCATCAGACTTGGTGGTCCCTTGGTGGGGGAGGAGGTTCCCTGAATCCTAGCCAACTCTGCCCGGAGAATAGCAACTTCCTCCCTCTGACCAGAGAAGTGCCTGCAGATGGGGCAGCACCGCAGTATCCAGAAGGTTCTCCTGAAGACTGTCGCTCCACAGCCACTGCACTGCACCACTCCTAGCATTTTCTCCTTCTGTGTTGTCTGTCCTTGCTGTGCTCTTTAAAACATCTTTTTTCTTCTTATTCTATATAGTGTTTTATTTATTTATTTCAAAGTTTCACCAGGAAAGGCATACTGAGCTAACAGCTCGTTTCCAGATTGTGACAGGGTTGAATAAGGCCCTGCCCCATTTGTTATTCAGAAAGAGTTTAAACGCAAGAGTCTGTTCATTCCTCTCCTTTTCTGTCTCTTGTCTGTCTGGTTGTGCAACCAAATTTTCTTGTGAGACCTAGGACCTGATCACTCCGGCAGTTTTGCAGTTCCACGGAAATGCAGTTTTTGAGCCTTTTGCAGAGATGTACTGCTACTGAGTCACTAAAAATACTACCAACAGCTTAATCTGGTTCAAGGTCAGTTGGCATTCATCTGTATCCCCCTCCCCCGGGTCGTGCCTGAAAATAGGCAGAATTTGTCTAGTGCACTTACCTGGTCTACAAAAACTAACTAAATAAATAAATGTAAAGAAGAGGTCAGTTCTGGGTCACAATGTTCTTTTTGCTGCACCTGCTGATACTGATAAGAACACTGTGAGAAGCAGAATGTTCTCTTTACGAGTTCCCTTGAAAGACTTGTTATGAAAAGGGCTGCAATGTTTTGCAAGAGGGAGAGACAGAGTCTGAGAGACTGAGACTGGCAATTGATAAGAAAAACTCAGAAGAAGGACTCTGCTTTCTATGTTTGTACTGCCATTGTAAATAGTTATACTGAACAATTTTTATTTTGTATTTTGTTATTATTTATGTATTATTTTGTATTTTTTACACTGTACCAGTTACTTCTAAATTGTATTGCATTGTGTAATACACTACTGTATTCAGGACCTTGTTACTCAATGTTGTACCTGACTGTCCTTGTATTCTACCCTCTCCCAGGACGCACCTGGAATTAAGCAGTGTTTCTGCTCAGCATGCCTTCCTGGCAAAGCTTTTAAATAAATAAATACATTTTAAGTTTGGTAACCATGTAAACCCTCTGAGACCCGAAGGTCCCTTTTTCAGGGGTGACCCGAAATGTAATAATAAAATGCTACTTGTAAATGTTGAAACTGCTCCAGGTTTTCCTATGCTTCCTGACCTGTGCCTCGATGACAGACCTGTTGCTGCATCGATTCTTTTCTCTACTTCGAGTTGTTGCATTTCTACTTTTCTCTGTGCCTCTAAATATTGAATTTCTTTTACTCTCTGCTGCATCTCCTCTCTTCTCTGTTTTTCAGTCTCTTGCTGTTGTATAGCCCACCATTTGAAAAAGGCAGTCAGGCTTTCAGGTTCTGTCACTGCCTGCTCTTTTTTTTCCATGACTGCTGCTGGCTGTACAGTCTCCATTTGGACTTTTGTTTCTGCTGCTAGTTTTGCTGCCGTTCTTCTGGTAATGACTCCTGGGCTTGCTGCTGCAGAATCCATACTTTTCTACTGTGCTTCCCTGGTACCAGGTCTCGTACCCACGCACAAAACTCCTGGCTTAGAGTATGCACGGTGTAAATCTCACTTAGGTTGACACCATCTGTCATCGAGGCACAGGTCAAGAATCTTAGGAAAACCAGGAGCAGTTTCAAAATTCACAAGTAGTGTTTTATTATTAACAACAGCAAAATAAAAAATAAAAATTGTTCAGTATAACTATTTACAATGGCCGTACAAACATAGAAAGCGTACTCCTTCTTCAAGGTTTTCTTCTCAATTACCAATCTCAGTCTCTGTCTCTGTCTCTTCCCTCTTGCAAAACATTGCAGCCCTTTTTCTAGCATGTCTTTTGAGAGAGCTCGTTAAGAGAACATTCTGCTTCTCACACAGTGTTCTTGTCAGTTTCAGCAGGTGTGTAATCTTCCCCTGGGTTTTTGTTTCCCAGGTGCATTATTTTGCACTTCTTTGCATTGAATCCAAGCTGCCATACTTCTGGCCATTCCTCCAACCTTGCCAAGTCCCATCTCATCCTTTCCAAGCCTCCTTGTGTATCAGCCCTGTTGCAGATCTTTGTGTCATCTGCAAAGAGGCATACTTTTCCTTCCAGTCCCTCTGCAATGTCACTTATAAAGACATTAAAAAAAGACTGGACCCAGTACTGAACCCTGTGATACACCACTAGTAACCCTTCTTTTTGGCTGACAGACAAGCCTATAATGCAGCACGTAACAAGTGCACCTGGGCTATAAGGCAGGCTAAGGCCAGATATTATCAAGCCACCCTTGCATCCACTTGGGGCTCATCCTGTGCCTTCTAGGACAATATGAAAGAGCTCAATGGAAAGACCCATTCCCCCCCACCGTCACTACTGACCCTCCCCGCATAGCTGAGTGCCTCAAAATGGCTTTCTCAGATCTAAGCTCTGTCCTTCCCAACTACTTTTTCAACCCTATCCCTGCCTCCACCCCCACACCTCGGATCTCCCCCCTTTCTACCTGCATGCCATATCACCCCTTGAAGCCAGGCTTCATCTGCAAAAAGCCTTAGCTAGCAACAACCCCAGCTGTGATCCCCTGGACTCCAGGATTCTCTGATTAGTCCTAGATACTGTACTAGCCCCTCTCACCAACCTTTTAAACCGGTCACTATGTCTTGGTCAATTTCCCAGTGCCTGGAAAATTGCAGAACTCACCCCTATCCATAGGAGTGGAGATAGAACCTCCCCTAACAATTTCAGGCCCATCTCCATTCTCCCCTCTCTCTCCAAAGCACTAGAAAAAATAGTGGACATTCAGCTCTCTGAGTATCTGGCCAAATATGACCTGCTATGTCCGGAACAACATGGATTTCGCCCTGGACACAGCACCACTACAGCCCTCCTGGAGTTCTCCCAGCACCTCCACTCTGCTCTCGACTCTGGTCATGTTGTGGGTGCAGTGTTCACTGACCTCTCCAAGGCCTTTGACACTGTCCGTCACCCCCTCCTACTTGACTTCCTCCACCAGCGTGGCTTCTCCCCTGGCCCACTGGCTTGGTTCACCAGTTACCTCTCTGCCAGATCACAGCACGTGAAGGTAAACGGCACCCTGTCCAAACCCTGCCCGTTTGCTCGGGGGTCCCCCAGGGTTCCATCCTGGGCCCCGTTCTGTTCAGCCTATTTCTCAATACCCTCCCCAGCTCCTGCTGGGGCAATATGGCACTCTGTGCCGATGATGCGGTTCTCCTTCCTTCCCACCCTGATCCCACATCTCTACAGGAATCCCTGCAGCATACATTCAACCAAGCCGAAAAGTGGTTCCTTGACCACGAGCTGGTCATTAACCTCAAAAACACAAATCTATCCTTTTACGCATCACCAGAATAAGGCCAAAACTGCCCCCCTCTGCATTCTCCCCAGTAATGCTCACCCTCTCGAGCAGGTGTCGTCCTACAGGTACCTGGGCATCACCTTCGACTCGGCTCCTACACTCCACACCCACCTCAATACCCTGTCCACAGCCATAAACTCTCTGATTGGCCTTCTCTATCGCCACAGAGATTGTCTCCCCCAAACCGCTCTCCGACTGGCCATCAACTCCTCCGTCCTGTCCCTAGTGGACTACGACCTATCTATCTACACTGCAGCTGACAATACCGCCCTCACCAGAATCCAAACCTCGATAAACAAGGCCTGCAGGCTCCTGACCAGTGCATCCCTCCGCACCCATACTTGCCTGCTCTATTCCACCGCCTACCTGCTCACCTTGGAGGAGCACCTGCGCTACCAAACCTGTTTACTTGCCAAAAAATACTTTCTAGGACTCTCCCCCACAGGGGTCACTGCGTCCCTGCGGCATGCATCCCCATCCGCTGCCACCCGTAGTTCAGTTAAGACCACCTTTCTGGTGCCCCATACCAAGACCTCCCTAGCTCAAAGGTCCTTCCACTACAGCGCCCCCACACGGTTCAGCTCCCTCCCGCTCTCTCTCACTAAGTCTACCAAAATTGGTCCCTTTAAAGTCGCTCTCCGTAACCACCTCTTTGGTGCCCAAAGCTGTAGTGGCCCTTAATCAACCTAATGTTGAGGTCCCTCCCCGTTTCTTGCCCATAGCCTTGACAATGTCTGTTGGACTGCACACCCCGCCTTCTCTCGCTCTTTTTTTTTATACGATTGCTATTTACTGCATGTAACTTTATCCCGTAAACCACTGTTATATTGTGCTCTTTTTGTTATCTGTATTGCACCTGTATGTCACCACTGTTGTATCTCACACTGCAACCATGTCTACCCTTCCTGCGACGAGGTGCCTTTGTAAATGAGTCCCTGACTCAAAGGTTGTAAATCCGACTTTCAAAATAAATAAATAAAAATATTGTACCTTGTTTATACTCCATTAGCTTATCTTAGCTTATCATTCAAACTAAAGGTAATTCGCAAGGGGTTGATTTTAACATTGTTCTTCTAGCCCAGGACCTAATTCATATTGACCAGGACTAGTGCAGCTAACCGTCTACTTGTCCATCTTGACTAGGGTAGGTTTTTTGTGGCTGTTAATGCAGTTAAAAATGTCCCTACTTTAGCAGGCTCTAGTCCTCATGCTAATCTCCCTCAATGTTCCAGATGGCCTGGTGTGATTAACAGTGCATTAAGAGCTGTGATTATCTGGCAGTTTAAGAGGAGGATCCAACAAAGGCCTCAATGTGAGTCATTATCACTCGGTTGTTAGGACGTTCAGCTAGTGTCCAGGCTGTGATCAAGGACAGAGTGCTGTTACGTCACTAGCTTCCAGTTTTCTGAACTTGTCTTTATCACACATTATTAAGATCAGTTGGCCTCATTTCCCTACATTTTGAGTGTTTGTATCTAACATTTCAGTGATAACATTTATTTAAGAGTTTTACCAGGAAGGCACACTGAGCAGAGTACTGCTTGAGTCCAGGTGCGACCCGGGGAAGGGGAGCACATCAGAAGTACAGTAACATACAGGTACAATAGTCAGGCAACTAACAAAAGTACTAAACAATTATATACATGAATATTACAAACATGTTGTCATTTTTACAGACACTGGGCCATCCTGGGTACATGAGCAGGTGGATGAACAGTAAGTATGGAGAAGGGAGGAGAAGGTATTCCGGCGACCCCACCCACCGTCTCCTTTTTCAATATTTTGTGTTTTGGCTCCCCCACGGACTGTGGTGCTCTATGGCTGTGTTTGTACTGCTGCCGGAATGGCTGTTTTACACGGCCAGATGAAACGGAACACATTGCGACGAACCGAGGAAGGTAGAGATTGCGGTTCGGGCGAATGTTCACCAGGGGAACGGAACAGATGCATTTTACACACAGGGGATGTAACGACAGTACACTGTTTCTGTAACAGTCATTCCGTTACAGAAACATGTGTATAAAAGCACCTTTAGTCCCCTCCCCACCTCCACTCACTGTGAGCACACACAAGTTCACATGAGTGCTTGCTAGCTGCTGTGTAATCCCCCCAGGCACAAGGATGGAAAAGGCAGCTTTATTATTTTACTCTGGCTCTGTTTGTGTTTGTTGCCCTGCCCTGAGGCTTGTGTATCCCCTAGATTTTCTGATTTTTACTGTAGTCAGCAAAATACACTGAGTATGTCTGGCAACGCCTATGACACACATATTCATAAATTTAAAAAATAATGAAGCACTACAGTACTTACAATTTCAGTTTCTGGTGTTTCTTACATACGAACATACGAAATTGCCCGCAGATACAGGCCTTATGCTCTATCCAGTCTGCTAGAGTGTGCAGCACTTCATTTCATTAGACTGCAGCTGCCCCCTCCCTCATTTGCCTTCCCCCTCCCCAGCCCCTCCCTTTGAATCTGTCCAACCCCCTCTTGAAGCTCCCCACTGTCTGAAACAATACAATTTCCTCTGCCAGTGCGTTCCACTCTGCAACCACCCTTTCGATGAAATAGTGTCTCCTCATCTCCGTTCTGAACCTGTCCCCTTCCAACTTCAGAGAGTGTCCTCTGGTTTTTCTTCCCCCCTTAAGATTGAGCATACAGCTGGTGCCTACTTTGTTCATACCCTTCAGGTACTTGAAGGTCTCAATCATATCCCCTCTCTCCCTTCTATCCTCCAGGGTATACATATACATGTCTTTGCTGTCTATGAAAAATTCCCCTCCTATCCTCACCTGCTTACCAGAGAAATCTCTGCTGTTTGACCTTCGACAGATAAAACAAAAGCCCTGGTTCCATCTGAGGCCTTCTGTTGTGTGATTGTGGGAGTAAATATTCCACCAGTAGAAATAGTAAACATTCTATCTCCTGAATGTAGGAAAGAGAGAAAAGAAATAACGTAGGGAAAAGGGAGGGAATAATATAAATTATAAAATGGGTTTGAAAAATCATGAAAACTAATTGGCTGAGGGCCATCTTTGCCAGTGATGTTATCTCAGCACAACAGCACTGGATATAGATCCAGCAGCCTCTTCCTAATAAAATCAATACTAACCACACATCCCTGATTTCCATGCCATCACAAACATGGCTGTCACCTTTACTCACTTAAAAGCTTCAACTAGGCCCTAAAAATAAAAGACAAAGAACCTCTGTACACAAGCACTGAGGCAAGGGTTACCCCAAAGAGCATTGGCCGGGAAGCCAAGTTTCAAAGAACTACAAAATCACACATACCCCCATAATGCAAAGCATCATGGGCTGCATATGCAAATCACCCCAAAATTATGTGCTGGTTCAACTGTAAGCAGGAATGCATGGTGCCAAAAGGCCTCTCACACACTTTGCAAAGAGTGCCAACAGAAGACACGCCCTACCAGGACTCATCAGTGTGCCTCGTCTGTATGACACCACAGTGGAATGAGCCAGCTACCCTAAGTTGGTCGATCAGGTTTGAGTTGTGGTGAGCCCAATAAAAACAGCCCTTTGCAGAGTGTGTGACAGGCCTTTTGGCACCATGTTCTGATGTATAGCAGTATTAGGTCATATGGGTGACTTATTGTGTTGCGCTGTGTATTAGTGTGACCCTCTAACTATGCATGAATATATGGCCCAAAGTGTTTTAAAGAGCTGCTGACACCACAAAGAAAAATTCTGAAAAACATAATATTTAGTTACAATTTAGCTTGCAAGCTAAATTGTATTATATAGATTTCTCCTTATCATGATTTATTACTGAGGAAATATGCATGAATATATTATCTTTACCCCGTAGAGTTCATCTGCCTCTATACTGTAACTGACTCCCTACTTCATATCACAATCCTATGTTGTGACATCACAATCTGTTACCATAGGAGTAACTGTGATGTCACAAGCAGTGCATTATGACCCCAAGTAGGGGAAAGGCAACTGGACTAGATGAACTCTTCAGCAGCAAAGATCCTGTTTTCATGCAAAATACCTCAGTAATAAATAATAGGCAAGAGAAACACAGAACTAATGGGAAATACAAGAAGCATTCTCTCTGAATATTATGTTTTGTTAAAGTTCTCCTGAAGGCGTCTGCTGCTCTTTCAAATCTGCTGGAGCAAACAAATTTTACACATAAATGTTTGAAATTCTGGTGTCCTTTAGCATAGGGCCTCTGCTGATTTTGTCCCGATGTGTGCTCTAGCGAGGTTTGATCACTGTTGGAAACGGGCCAAGACCTGCAAGCTTATTTCACCTGCGACCTACGTAGGAGTCAACCCTGGGTCTCCAAGATGTAAGCAGTCAGTACACTATACTGGTTTCTCTGTATATGTTTCTACCCCTATCAAGGCTTGTGCTGTTCCTGGCGAGTTCTGCTGGGAGAGGCGGGAGTGAGTGCATGTGGGTTCTCCACAGCCAGTCCTACCTCCTAGTCACCTGTGCAGTTTGACAACGCTATACTTTCTTCCTTGAATGGGGACAGGGGCGACGGGGACATTTTAACCACGTACTACATGAGCAATGTAAACCAATTCTGATCCCATCCTGCCAGGTTCAATCTCCATAGCAACTGCCTGCATCAGACAGTGAGGTCCAGTGGTCGGAGCACTGAGCTCTGAGCCAGGGAACCCAGGTTCAATTTTTGCCATAGCCACTGATCCACAGCGTGACCCTGAGCAAGTTGCTTGACCTCCATGTGCTTCAGTTCTTCCCAGCTAGACTCCAGACCTCTCTGAAAATGAGATGCTACTTCTCTGTTTGGCTATCCTGTGTAAATAAACTGTTAAAAGAAAACAAGGCAGTGTAACAAGAGTGTCTCAATGACAGGGCTGAGTCAGCATTATCCCCGAGCCTGACGCTGACGCAGCTATGTGCTTGGGTCACCTTCTCTCCAGCAGGAACATGGGAACAAGGAGCATTTATCTTAGGAGACAGGTCCCTATCAGCAAGGAGCAGTTGGAGGAGGGGAAGGGGGAGGGGTGCAGACAGGCTAAATTTAACCTGTAAGCCTCCCACTGCAGCCAGCATGAACTGCTCAGTGATTTTAAAGGGACTTGCAACTACTCAGCTATCCTAACAGGAGTTGCTTTAAACTAACTAGCGCCACCACTAGTTGGTTTGCTATAACTGCAGTTTGATTCAGTACTGAAATAATTGGTTTCCTCAGTTTTGAGCACTGAGATGAACCCTCCATGCAAACTAAGTTACTGTTTCATAGGGGTTCTGTGTAAGCATAGTTATGACAGGAACAGGGGGCAGTCAAGTTAAGCTATCAGTAACTACACAAATAGAATAATAGAAAAGATAGACAACTCAGTTAAGAAGGGGGATAAAACCTTCTACAGGTACATTAGGGAGCAAAGAAAGACCATGGGAGGGATACAGAGACTTAATAAAGGGAAGGGGTGGTGGTCAGACGGAGACAGTGAAAAGGCAGAGATACTGAATGAATACTTTTGCTCAGTATTCACAAAAGAAGAAGAAGAGGAGTTACCTAAACCAAGCAATAGAAGCACTCTGGGCAGGGGGGTTGATACTAGTCCATTCACAGAAGAAAGAGTCATGAAAGAACTCCTAAAACTCAAGATGAACAAAGCAATGGGGCCTGACTGGATTCACCCCAGAATTCTAAAAGAACTAAGGGGAGGCCTAGTGACACCACTGACTACCCTTTTTAACAAATCATGGGAGGATGGGGTGGTGCCTGGGGACTGGAGGAGGGAGGATGTGATTCTCCTTCACAAAAGTGGGAGCAAGGCAGAGGCAGGAAACTACAGACCTGTTAGTTTGACCTCAGTGGTATGGAAAATGATGGAATCACTTCTGAAAGAAAGAGCTGTTGAGTACCTGGAGGTCAGCGGGGCACAGGACCCAAGGCAGCATGGATTCAGAGCAGGAAGGTCATCTCAGACAAATCTAATTGATTCCTTTGACTGGGTGACCAAAATGGTAGACCAGGGAGGGGCTGTGGATATGGCCTACCTAGACATTAGCAAGGCATTTGACATAGTCCCACACAAAAGATTAATAAACAAGTTAGCCAGCCTGGGAGTGGGTCCCAGGATGGTAGCCTGCTTAATAAATTGGCTGCACAACAGAACGCAGAGGGTAATAGTAAATGGAACTCACTCTGAAGAAAGGGGGTTACTAGTGGGGTACCACAGGGTTCAGTACTGGGACCAGTCCTCTTTAATGTCTTTATCGGAGACATTGCAGAGGATCCGGAAGGAAACGTATGCCTCTTTGCAGATGACACAAAGATCTGCAACAGAGTTGATATACAAGGGGGGTGGAAAGGATGAGAAGGGACTTGGCAAGGTTGGAGGAATGGTCAAATTTATGGCAGCTTAGATTCAATGCAAAGAAGTGCAAAGTAATGCACCTGGGAAACAAAAACCCAGAGGAAGAGTACACAATGGGGGGGTGAGATACTAACACCAACAAAAATGGAAAGGGACCTTGGGGTAGTAATATCAGATGACCTTAGGGTTAGCAAGCAATGTGAGAAGGCAGTAGGGAGGGCTGCAGGGATAATGGGATGCATAGGGAGAGGCATCACCAGTAGGAAACAGGAAGTTGTTATCCCTCTGTGCAGATAGTTGGTGAGACCCCATCTGGAGTACTGCATGCAGTTTTGGAGACCCCATCTCCGCAAGGACATTGACAGGATGGAGGCAGTCCAGAGCAGCGCAACTAAAATGGTGCTGGGTCTGCATCAGAAGCCATATGAAGAGAGACTAAGAGAGCTAAATATGTATACCCTTGAGGAAAGGAGGGAGAGGTGGGACATGATAGAAACTCCCAAGTACCTCAAGGGAATCAACAAAGTCCAAGAAGGTAGCATCTTTCAGAAAAAGATGTGCAAAAACAAGGGGGCACAATTTAAAGATGGGGGGGGGACAGCTCAGGGGCAACGTGAGGAAATATTTTTTCACAGAGAGAGTGGTGGACACATGGAACTGCCTTCCTGAGGAGGTTGTGGGATCAAAAACTGTGGGGGAATTCAAGAATGCATGGGACATCCATAAGGCAATTATAGTGGGGGTAGGAGGAAGCAGGCTCTTGATAAACTAGAAGCTGCAGCTTATCCATTAGGTAGGGAAATGGGCAGACTGGGTGGGCCAAGCAGTCCTTATCTGTCATCAAAGTCTATGTTTCTATGAAAAATATGCATAGGCTGCAAAGTGGACACACTGCAGAGCTGAGTTGGGCTTTTGACCCACGCACACCTCCTGACAGGTGAAAAGTGAACACATTGCAGAGGAGAGTGGGGTTCTTGAGCCATGCACACCCCCTGGCAGGTGAAAAGTGAACACATTGCAGAGGACAGTGGGGTTCTTGACCCATGCACACCCCCTGGCAGGTGGAAAGTGGATGTTCTGCAGAGGAGTGCAGGGTTCTCAACTCGTGCATATCCCCTTGGGAGGTGGAAAGTGGATGACGCACACCCCCTGCCAGGTGGAAAGTGGATAGAAAGTGGAGAAGAGTGGGGCTCTTGACCCATGTACCCCCCCCCCCACCAGGTGGAAAATGGATGCTTTTGCCCCACTGGGTGAATAGCTGGTGCTAAACTGGTCCTGCAGTTGACTCACAGCAAGTGGCTACTGCCAGTGGTGGAGAAACTCACTCATGACTAAAGTACAATGCCAGCCAGAAGGCAAAGGCTGGGAGAAAAAGTTACACAATTTCTTTAAAAAAGTCTTTTCTTTTTTAAAAATGTATTAAATATTTACTGCTTGATAAAGGTTCCCAGTTTACAGCACTGAGGACCACAGTCCTCTGTTTATCCATGTGGCAGGTACAGTTCAGGTGATCGCAGTGCTATCTTCCCTACACAGCACCGCCAACAATATTTTACCTTGTGATGCAGGAGTGGCCACCACCCAGTGAATGGGGAGTTCTGACTCCATGCCCATTCAATTCTCAGGCCACCACACAGTGAGAAGGGACTTCTGACTCCATGCCCGTTAATCCTCAGGCCACCACGCAGTGAGAGGGGAGTTCAGACTCCATGTCCATTCAATCCTTGGGCCATCATGCAGTGAGAGGGGGGTTCTGACTCCGTGCCCATTCAATCCTTGGGACATAGTGCAGTGAGAGACTCCATGCACATACAAACCTCAGTCCACTACACAGTGAGAGGGGAGTTCAGACTCTATGTCCATTCAATCCTCGGGCCACCAAGCAGTGAGAGGGGAGTTCAGACTCCGTGTTCATTCAATCATCAACCTCTCACGTGAAGCTGCAGCCAACAAGGGTGGCAATTATTTATTTAAAGTTATGTTCTACTTGATGGCCTGTTATACCTGGTGGCTTGTTTACAATAGCTCCCTGTCCCTGATTGCCAGCATGTACACAGACAGACAATAACACATGATTTAAACATTAAGGCATGTCAAGGGCTTGGTTTACTGTCATGTAGTCTAACCCTCAGAGGACTTGTGTAATTGGTATCATAGAATATGTTACACAACTATGCGTTGCTGTTGTATAGTATGTTGGGGCAAAATGGCTGCAGCGTTCCACTCCAGAGGTGACAGCACCATAATGATTGGTTAGCTTGGCATTATGTTCTTAGTGCAACAAATTTTCAAATTCCTGCAGGAAAGGTGCTAAATAAATGTGAAATGGTGTGGAAGGGAATCATTTAATGAAAGCAATAACACACAATGCGGTGTGTGCTTTAAAGCATTTCCATGCGTGGCCAAGGAATATTGTGAGGCACAAGACATAACTCAGTGCCTTCTGCCGTTTTGAAGAGCATCAAAATTGTTTAAATCACATGCTAGAGTGCGTTCTTGTGCAAAGAAAAAAAAGGTTAATTGCTGCTGAGCAAAATAAAAAAAAATGAATAGAAACATTGTAGTTGACTTTTAAGTAAGGTTTATTAAAAACTGTAAATGTATCTGGCTGGGTAAAGATGACATCTGCTGTCACTGTAACATTTTGGTTTTGTAGGCGTATTGTTTGGTTTTCTTACAGGAAACAGTATTTTTGCATAAAATCAAGCTCTGACCCATGACTATGCAGTTACATGTTCAACGCATGGTCATTGTGACATGTGTAGGGCAGCCATATTTATGGATTTTTCCAGTGCCATGTTATAATACACAATATTGCATGCTTCCAGGTTTAGACATATATGAATGTGCTTTGATATCTGAAAATTGCAAATGGATAACTGTAGGAAAAAATTACTTGTTTTGAGTCATCTTAACCCTTGCTATGCTGCAGACCGAGTTATCTGTGCTGAATTCCAGTACGTTCCAATTCTGCTGGCATGTTAATTGATTGAAGAATACTTGACTACTCTAGCATTATTATTAAATAAAATGTAATCTTATTTACTATATCGCTACCTCCTCAGCTAAGTTTGGTCTAGATCAATTCCTTTATTTCTTAATGTTTTCTTTTTTTCAACTTGATTCCTTTATGAATCTCATTTTTTTATAAAATAAAAAACTTTTCTTTAAGCTGTATGATGGATGTATTGCAAAATATAAGTATTAAGAATGCTATCAGGTTCACTGAGGTTTGCACTCATTTTTTACACAGCAAGGCTGAGCTGGCCAGGTGGTGCAGCAATAGTGGTAACGCTTAGGATACCAGCAATCCATGCTCAAAACCAAGCCAGGATCTTTGGGGGCTGACTGGGGTGGGGGTTGAGTGTCCCAGCCAGAGGACAGTGTCAGTGGAGGGGGTACTCTTAGGCCAAGGGGATGCTGACAGCCCAGGGGATGCCCTCAGCCAGGTAGCACTCTCAGCCCAGGAGATGCTGTCAGTCTAGGAGATGCCCTCAGCCAGGGAGCACGCTCAGCCCAGGAGGTGTTCTTAACCCAGGGAATGCTCTCAACCCAAGAGATGCTCTCAGTTCGGGGAAGGTCTCAGCCCAGAGAGCACTCTCATCCCAGGGGATGCTCTCAGCCCAGGGGGCACTCTCAGCCTAGGGAATGCTCTCAGCCCAAGGGATTCTCTCAGCCTAAGGGATGCTCTCAGCCCAAGGTCACGCTTAGCCCAGAGGACACTCCCAGCCAAGGAGGTGTTCTCAGCCCAGGGGACACTGTCATCCCAGGGAATGCTCTCTACCCAGGGGGCACTCTCAGCCCAGGGGATGCTGTCAGCCTAAGGGATGCTCTCAGCCTAGAGGGCACTGTCAGCTCAGGGGACACTCTGAGCCCAGGTGGCACTCTCAGCTCAGAGGATGCTCTCAGCTCTGGGGATCCGTTTTTCAGATGAGACAATAAACCGAGGTCCCATCTGCCTGTTCTGGTGGTAGTTCAGGTGGATGTTAAAGATCCCATGGCATTTCTCAAAAGGAGTAGGGGAATTTTTTTATTGTAAGACACATCAAAACAAAACACAGTACATCATAATTCAAAAATTCATATAATGTTTAACAGTAAAAAAAAAACTAACATTGCACATGATAATAAGAAACCTGCCACTATTTAATTCACTAGTAGCTATCTGCCACTTAGTTGCTTTAGTATTTTAGAAAATATTTATTTTCCTACTCTTCATTTATATTTTATAAATCCTGACAACCCTTGCCACCATTTCACCATGTTATTCCTAGGGTTTAGTTTGAGGTCCTTGGTATAGACTACATTCATTGCGTGTTCCGCCAACAGTTTATAAGTGACATAGGGCATCAGTCAGTGTTGCAATGTCCATTGGCATCGTGCCTGCCACAGATAGAATTTTATGCAACAGAAAAACACCATCAGGGTTCCATGGCCATATTTACCTAATAAGTGTGGGCAGTACCCTAGAACTAGTGACTCATAAGAAACATTGAAATCCAACTTCAATTCCATTCATACGCCAGGTACCTCCATAAAGGTTTGACCTATGAACATGTGACTAGAAAGTGATCCATTGTCTCTTCTATATTTAGGCATCCATTATATGGACAATTCCTCTCGTCTTGTGCTTTGTATTTGGCATTGCCTTCAACATGTAATCGCCCATATGCAGATAACCACAGGATCTCCCACATGTGTATGGGGATCCTCTTATTATTCAACTGTCTCAAAACCCCAGTGCTTAAGGTGGGGGGGGGGGTAGTTTTTAAATTCTGATTCTTAAGGGTGTAATTTCCACATAATATGGGAATATAGTTGCTGCCCCGATAGCTTGGAAATATGATCCTTGGTTAACTCTCATTTATGCAGTCTTTTCACTGCAGATTTTATATATTCAGGTATTTGTATCCTGGGGTGTAACTTTGGTGGATTGTTCCCTACCCACAACTCTAAGTATTTTGAAAGAACCATATAGAACCACTGGTATTGCAAGCTGTAAGGTGTGCGAAGACCAGGTTTAAAGTTTTGTGAAATAAAGAGACCATAAAAAAATGAGATGGGCTCAAGTCATACTCAAACCCCCTTGGGCATTGGGAAGGTAGGTAAAACATCTTTTTACTGGGTTCAGCCGGCACCCCCATACCATCTGGAAGAAACAGGCATACAGCCTTGTTTCTAGGGTGGCAGGGGAAGGAAAAATCATTGCTATGTATAAAAAAGAGGGTATGATAAAGCGTTTTATTATATGTACTCTTTATTTTTGAGAGCCTCCAGGACTTCTATCTATTTACCTTGGTTCCTGTCCCTTGTAATGCACTTCCCCAATTTTCCAGGGGAAGATTTTGAGGCCCGAACTGAATTCCCAAAATTTTTAGTGGTTCTGTAGAAAGATAAATTTGATTTACTGATATTGGTGCTTGGCCAAGGTTGCCCAGGAGAAGGTCTTTACAGTTCCTGAAGTTCAGTTTTGAGTTAGAAACTCCCGAATATTTCTGCAATTGCATCATTAGGGCAGGGATCTGATTCGGGTTGTCCATAAACAAGCAGATATCTGCATAAGCTTGGATTTTTGTCTCATTCTGTCCTGGGAATCCTTGCAAACCTTCCCAGGCCTGTGTACTACTTAATGTTCTAATCAGGGGGTCTAGGGAAAAAATATATACGAGAGGGCGGAGGGGGCACCCCTGTCACACTCCTGTGTTTATAGCAATTCCCTCAACAGCCCTCCCCTTAATGATTGGTGGTATAATAACACTAGAATATAAGAGATTTTCTTTTTTTTTTTTACAAAGTCGCCGGGTATTCTGTAGTGTTGTAGTGTCTGGAAAAGGAATGGAAGGCACACTCTGTCGAACGCCTTGCTCTATCCCAGATTACCACTAGGGCATGCTGGATCCTTCTCTCTGGTAATCCATAAAACTGGGCAGGACGTATTCATTTGGATGCAATTTTCCTTAACCTATTGTTCAAAATTTGTGATAACATTTTGAAATTCGAGTTTAGTAGTATAATGGGCCTCCAATTTGAGATATCTAACCTATCTCCTGATTTATACTAGGATCTGCGGCCTATCCTGTAGGTAGGGAAGTCTATGTTTCTATATAGAAATATCAGAAGGCCTGATGTGAACTGGGGTGGAACCAGGCCTTTATCAAAAAAGGCAGAAAAAAACTTCCAACAGGCAGCTTGCTGTTTCCTTCAGAAATGTTTTATAGAATTCATAGGGGAGACCATCAGAGCCAGGCGAAGATCCATTCTTCAGTTTTTTAATTACCGCTTTAATTTCTTGTGTTGTCAGGGGAGAGTTTAGTTCTCCCTGATCTTCTGTTGGAAGGTTTATCTGAATTCTTTGTAGGCAGGAGGTGATATCTTCTTTGGTGGGGGAGGGACCTTCCATGTGATTCCATAAGCCTCTGTACTAGTTTGAGAATCTCTTCATCGTCTACCACCCTTCCCTGCTTGTCTGATAGCTGTTGTAAGGCCATAGCCTCCTTCTTTTGCTTGCAGGCCTCAAAGGGGTCCCCAGTTGGGGATCTTTGAGTTCCATATTGCAGTTCTGCGTTCAAGGTTTTCACCCTGTTGTATTGAAATTTCCTCATCTCCTCCTTCAGCTGTTCTATTTGGGGGCTAAAATCATGCCTAGAAGTACAGGACTGAGAACAGAGGTTTTGTAACCTTGACCTGAGTTTTAGGTAATAAAAGAAGGACTCCTTGCCATATGTTTTCCATAATTTTGAAACCACTTTGCTATATCTTTCTTTGTGTCTAACCACCACTCTCCGAGGTCCTCATATAAGTCACTTACCAAGGTTCTGGCCCATAGCAGTGACAGGATCTCTTGCTGAGAATAGGAATCAGAAAGAGTGGAGGTGTTCAGTCTCCATCTCTTATTTTTCCTGTTTTTTGGGGGAGGTGACTGGAAGGTGATTTGTAGCAGTAAGTGATCTAAAAATTCCATGGGGGATGTTTGGAAACTAGGGGTAGATCAATTTTTAAAGATAAAGATATGGTCAATTTTTGAGGTTAACCTACCTCTTCGGTATGTATACCCAGGTCCATGTGATTGGTAGGGCACACTCCAAAAGCTCACCAGTGCTTATACATTTTATTTAGAGCATTTGAATCGCAATAAGCTTTTTTCCCCTTTCCCCTTGTTTACCCTTGGGTAGCTCGCAATTAAAATCTCCTCCTAGAATAACATAAAAAGCCGCACGTAGGTAAGGCTGTAATTTTGAAATCAGGGCCACTCTATCTGCCTTGGACTGGGGCTATAAACATTTATCAACCTATATGGCACTTGCTCCCAATACCCATCAAGAATTAGCAGTCTCCCTGGGATAAGGTCAATAATTTTAGTCATATGGAAGGAATAGGAGCTGAAAACAATGCCAAGCCCATCTGCTCTATCAAGCCCAAATGACCAGTAGGATGGGCCACCTCTATTCAGCCTGAAATAGCCTAAGTTGGTTGGAAGTGAACATCCATGTTTGCTGTAAAAAAAAACGTTACATTTCAAGTCTACCAGGTATTGGAAAAAGGCAAGCCTCTTAGGGGAGTTCAGTAGGCTATGACAATGACATGACCCAAAAGACAACTTATTCATTGCCTGTTAGTTTATGGTTCTTTTTTCCTCTTCTTTTTTTTCTTCCCTTTATACTCTGTGAGGTCTGCCCTGCCTCCCTGTTCTTGTGAGGAGAGGAGGTCTGGTTCTGCGAGGTCCATATCAGATCCCCCCCCCCCCCGTGGGGGCTAAGACTGCAAAGGGATTGGGTTCCTCAATGCCTACTGGATCAGGTGTGGAGGGATTGTGTTCCTGGTCACTCTCCTTCAAGGAAGTGGAGCTATGGATTTTGGGGAAGAGCTTGTATTCGCTTTAACCTCTGTAGACCGACCCTCTGTATAGCATACAGGCGGGAAGTCCCCCCACTGAATCAGAATGGGGGGGAGGGGTTCTAATCCTTCCTGGTTCTCCTGCTTCCCCGGATTATTTTTGGTGAGATCAGTCACCTGTTCTGTAGGTGTAGGTTCTGGACTTGGGGTAGATGGAGGGGGGGGGGAGGCCTAGGAGATCCTCCTGGCCTGACCGGATCTGAGTCCCTAGGACTGGTTGCCTCGTCTTGGGCTTGCTAAATAAGAAGCTCAGGGCTAATAACTATAGCCTTATTTCTTGCAGCCCAAGGGCATTCTGGAAAGGTGTGGCCTGTTTCCTCACACAGATCACACTTGGTTAGTTTTGCACATTGCATGCTACTGTGTCCCACCTCTCCGCAGTTGTTGCATCTTGGTCAGTCACACACGCTGAAGAGGTGGGTTCTGGCCCCACATTTATAACAGGCTCAAGGCTGTCCTGAGTGAAAACATACCCCTCTATCCCTGCCTAACATAAATAAATTTGGGATATGTTCGATGTCATTGTCTGTCTGTCTGAGCTTCACTTTGTATTTCCACCCACCTGTCCAAAACATTTCTGAATCTAACAGTGCTTCAGGAGAGCTTAACACTTCACATTTCTATGATAACCAATACATAATGTCCTCAACATTCACACTACCTCCTGCAGTTTACTCTCTTGATTTAAACCCTGTGGCTTTAGGCTCTCACGGTGCGATTTCACTGCCAGCCACTCTTCTATCAGATTGTGACAGATTGTAAGAAGGGTTAGCTTTTACCTGCGGTAGGAGCTGACTGCGTGTCTCATCCGTTCCCTTTGATGATAGTGCATCATCCACAGTTTTGTCAGCTGGGCCACTCCCCTTGTCAAGATCAGAATCCCACTGAAGTTTAGCAAGTTCTGCTCGCATTTTAGCCATATAGGCAACATACCTGCACGCAGCGTCTTCCAACTCTTTCAGCATTACGTCACGTTTCTCTCTCACAATAGAATTCATACTATGTTTGGCTCCACACCGTCAGTGTCATAACTTTTGCTCAAATCCTCAATCAACAGAAAAATAGCTTCTCCTTGGTCTTTCTTATCCGAATTTTTGGCAGACTTTGCCGCTTTTGTAGCCTCTTGTGGTAGGAGGACAGGGGAAGAGGCTCGGTCCCCTGCCTCAGAGACATTCATCCATCCTTGCTGTCTCACAGCAAGTAGCCATTTTGCAAATGGCCAAGGGTTCCTCCTACAGTTCAGTAGGATAATTTCCCTGGTGTCCTGGCCAAATTACTCCCCATTCACTAAAAATGCCACCAACAGCTTAATCTGGTTCAAGGACAGTTGGCATTCATCTGTATCCCTCTCCCCTGGGTCGTGCCTGAAAATAGGCAGAATTTGTCTAGTGCACTTACACGGTCAACAAAAACTAACTAACTAACTAAATAAATAATTGCTCTCAGCTCAGGGGATGCGCTCAGCCAAGGGGGTACTCTCAGCCCAGGGGGTACTCTCAGCCCAGGGGGTACTCTCAGCCCAGGGGACACTCTCAGCCCAGGGGACACTCTCAGCCCAGGGGACACTCTCAGCCCAGGGGACACTCTCAGCCCAGGGGACACTCTCAGCCAAGGGGACACTCTCAGCCCAGGGGACACTCTCAGCCCAGGGGACACTCTCAGCCCAGGGGACACTCTCAGCCCAGGGGGTGCTCTCAGCGCAGGGGACCCTCTCAGCCTAGGAGGCACTGTCATCCCTGCAAGAGATGCCCTCAGCCCAAGGGATACTCAGCCCAGGGGAACACACTCAGCCCAGGGAACGCTGTCAGCCCAGGGGGTACTGTCAGCTGAGGGGGCACTGTCAGCTGAGGGGATGGTTTCAGTCCAGGGGATGCTCTTAGTCTTGGGGACACTCTCATCCCAGGGGAAGCATTCATCCCAGGGGGTACTCTCAGCCCAAGGGGCACTCTCAGCCCAGGGGGCAGTCTCAGACCAGGCATGCTGTCAGCACAGGAGATTTTCTCGGCTGAGGTGACACAGTCAGCGCAGGAGGTACTCTCAGTCCAGGGAGGTGCTCTCAGCTCAGAGGATGCCATCCTCCAGGGAGAGAGGGAGGGCTTGTAAATTCCACCATCACTCTGTTATGTGGGTGACCCCAGGTGATAGAGCAGCATGAGTTTCTCTGTAGGAAGGGATGTACATCCACTGAGCTCGGCACAAGATGCTTGTACGGACGGCATGCTTGGAGCACTGTGATGTCTGCAGGGGTGGGGATCCACTCAAAAACACTGAGAAACATCTCAGCCGTGAAGCAGGAAGCACCCTTGGGCCATGGCTCAGATGATTTTGTGTCACCCCCCACCAGGAGGTCCTTACTGTAAAAAGACCAACACCCCACCTAGAAGTGGCCAGGCTTGTGTTCCCCACCTCAATGGGTAAATTAGGGGCTCATGGGGCGGCAGGCACAGGTGATGTCTGGGTACAGTGCTGGGCATTTGCTGTCAGAAGGGGGTGCTGTAGAGAAAGGGGCACCAAGAATAAACTAACAAAAAAAAATGGCAAGGCTGAGAACTGTTCTAATATCAGTGGGAAGTGAGTTACGCAGTGTAATATAGTATGATATAAACAGAATAATGGATAGAGGACTGTGTAGTACAAAGTTATAATACCATCGAGAGGTTCTGGTGACATGTGAACCTCGAGAGCGAAGCTCAAGTAATGTATAGAATAATAAATAGGGGACTGTGCATTATGAGTCTATAATTCCATTGAGCAATTTGGATGACATGTGAATCTACAGAGCGAAGCTCAAGTAATGTATAGAATAATAAATAGGGGACTGTGCATTATGAGTCTACAACACCATTGAGCGATTTGGATGACATGTGAATCTACAGATCGAAGCTCAAGTAATGTATAGAATAATAAATAGGTGACTGTGCATTATGAGTCTATAACACCATTGAGCGATTTGGATGACGTGAATCTAGAGAGCGAAGCTCAAGTAATGCATAGAATAATAAATAGGGGACTGTGCATTATGAGTCTATAACACCATTGAGCGATTTGGATGACATGTGAATCTACATAGTGAAGCTCAAGTAATGCATAGAATAATAAATAGGGGACTGTGCATTATGAGTCTATAATACCATTGAGCGATTTGGATGACATGTGAATCTACAGAGCGAAGCTCAAGTAATGCATAGAATAATAAATAGGGGACTGTGCATTATGAGTCTATAACACCATTGAGCGATTTAGATGACATGTGAATCTACAGAGCGAAGCTCATGAGGTTTCAACTGGTCACCAGCACATCAAGATGGGATTATAGCCCAGTCATGCACAGAACCATAGAAACACAGACAGTGACGGCAGAAATAGACCAAGGTCCATCAAGTCTGCCCATCTGGCCCTATACAATCCCGTGACCTTGTGTCGATACAGGGGTGACAGGTCTAACCCTTCCCAGCTGTTTTTCTATCCCTTTCCTCAGTTTCAGCTCTACAAGTGAGCACTTTTCCTTTAAGCTTTGTTCCAAGCCTGTTTGAACCCCACAGTGTTATTCCATAGCGCCCGGCAGACTGTTCCATGGTTCCACCACCCTCTCGGTAAAATATTTACTTTCTAACATCCCTTCTGAATGTTCCCCTCATCAGCTTCCAGCTGTGCCCTTGTGTTGTCGAACTGGTGTTCCTGCTAGATAATTCCTTGCAGATTACTTTGTTTATTCCTTTTAGGAATTTGAAGGTTTCTAGCATATCCCCCTTCCCCCTCCCCCATCTGGTTTCCAGTGAGTACATGTTCTGTGCCTTGAGGCGTTCCTCGAAGGGCTTCCCCTGCTGGCCCTGTGTCATCTTCGTCACTCTATGCTGTGCCACCGCTAACCTATCGGTGTCCTTTCTAAGGTGAGGGCTCCAGAACTGGGTACAGTACTCCAGCTGTGGTGGCCTCACCAAGGATCTATACAGCGGGAGCATCACTTCTTTCTTTCTGCTATCAGTACCCCTCCCAATACACCCCAGCATCTTGTTTGCCTTACTGCATTGGCTAGCCTGTTTAACGGTGTCACTGACAATGACTCCTAGGTCCTGTTCTTCAGCTGTGGTGCTAAGTTTAACCCCTCCCATTCAGTACCCCTCTCATTACCCAGTTATCAAAGACTAAAAATAAAAAATTAAAAAAGTATTCTGTCCTTGGGGTCTTTTTTGCTAGGTGCATCACCTTGCATTTTTTGGCATTGAATTTTAGCTGCCAAACATTTGACCACCTCTCTAGCCTTTGCTGGTCACCCAGTCATTCTCTAATTCCCTTAGTGCTATCCACCCTTCCAAGGGGATTTAGTGTTGTCTGTGAAGAGGCTTATCCTACCCTGGATCCCTTCTCCAATGTCACCAATGAACATGTTAAAAAGGACTGGGCCCAGAACGGATCCCTGTGGTACCCTACTTGTGACCTCTCCGACTTAATTCTGTTTACCACAACCCGCTGCTGCCATCCCTTGAGCCAGTTTCCCACCCATCTAACTATATCCCTAGCCACCCCCAGCTCCTCCAACTTCCTCAGCAGGTGTCTGTGAGGCAAAGATTTGAAAGCTTTGCTGAAGTCAAAGTAAAATAGATCCATGGCATGGGCTTTATCCAGTTCCTTTGTCACCCAGTCAGAGAAGACTATTAGGTGAGTCTGACAGGACCTCCTTGACACAAAGCCACGCTGTCTACTATCCTGGAGACCATTACCCTCTCGATAGTCTACTAGGTCTCTTTTGGGCAGTAACGCAGTGCAAGAAAGCAGCAGCAAAGGCAAACAAGATGCTGGGATGCATAGCTAGGGGGATCAGTAGTAGGAGAGGAGGTTATACTGCCCTTGTACAGGTCACTGGTAAGGCCGCATCTAGAGCATGGAGTTCAGTACTGGTGCCCATACCTCAGAAAGGACATTAACCTGCTGGAGCAGGTCCAGAGGAGGGCTACAAAGATGATAGCCAGTCAGCAGGGTAAGGCATATGAGGAGAGGTTGAGGGCACTGAACATGTACTCCCTGGAAGACAGGAGAGAGAGAGAGAGAGGACATGATTGGGACCTTCAACTACATTAAAGGGATAAATAAGATTGATAAGGAGACTCTCTTTAAGCTGAGTGGTAACCATAACACGAGGGGGGCACAGTCTTAAGCTGGAGGGTGGGAGGTTTAGGAGGGAGGTCAGGAAGCACTTCCTCGCATAGAGGGTGGTGGACACTTGGAATGCACTGCCAAAAGAAGTAATCTCTTTGAAGACAATGGGCAGCTTTAAGAGAGGCTGGGACAGGCATAGGAGGAGGGTAAGGGTCATGGGTAGGGAGGATGGGAGGAGTGGAGAGAGGGCAGGGACTAACTCGAGCTGTGGCCCCTGCAATACGAGCAGACTTGATAGAACAAATGGCCTTTTTCTGCTGGCTTCTTCATTTGCTCGTACTCCGTCAGCTTTCCCACAATAGAGGTAAGAATAACACTTCTGTAGTTTGCTGCTTGTTCCATTCCCCCCCCCCTCACGTCCACAATCCTCCAGTCTCTTTGGACAACCCTGGTTTGAAGTGAGCTATTGAATAGGCCTATCAGAGGCTCAGCCAGCTTGTCCCCTGATTCCCTGAGCACCCTAGAGTGTATCCCATCCGGACCTGGCGTATTGTCTGTCCTGATGGCTGCTAGCCCTTTTCGGACCCTATCCCTAGTAAATATTGGATTCTCCCTTCCCGGGATCCCTCTCATGGCTGCTTTAATGCCATTGTCAAGGAGGGGGCCGCTATCCTCCATGGTGAAGACTGAGCAAAAGTAGTTATTCGGGACCACAGCCTTTCTGCTCATCATCATCCTCTACCACCCTGCCCCATCCCAAAAAAATGCTTTTCGCCATGCTTGCCCCCGTTGGCTATTCACAGCTCTGTGTCTGTTTTGCCTCTCTAATTACCTTCTTTGCTTCCCTACAAAACTCTTAGATAAATAAATTCCTCTGAACATATTCCTCCTGTTCTACTTCCACCTGCATTTCTTTAAACCTGTAGAAGGCTTTCCTTTTGGCCCTTACCACTTCCCTGACCTTCGCTGAGAACCACAGTGGTCTCCTGGGTTTATTTCTTTTACTTACTTTACGTAACCATAGCTGCAATGGGTCGTCGATGGCCCCTTTTATCACCCCCATCTCTCTTCCACACCTTCTATACTGCCTACCCCGTTCAACTTGTCCTGAACCACTCCTTTGAGTTTGCTGAATTCTGCCCTTCTGAAGTCCAAGACCTTCGTTCTTGTGTTTTTTCAGTCCCAAGGGCTAATTCGAACAAAACTGAGTCATGGTGACAGTTCACGAGTGGCTCCCCAACTCTTACTGCATTTACTACTTCAGAGTTGGTAAGCATCCCATCCAGAATGGATCCCTGTCTGGTGGGCTCCCTTACCAGCTGCACCAATAAACAGTCTTAAAAGGCATGCAGCATAGCTTGGCTCCTAGCCACTGGAACATCCCAGTCTATGTCAGGTAAGTTAAAATCCCCTACCACCACCACAGCTCCCTTGGCTGTTCCCCGCCTAATTTCCTCACTGAGCTCTCTATCCTCTGCTTCCCCCTGCCTTGGCCGTCTATAGAACACCCCTAAGTGTAGTTTTTTGCCTGTTGCCACTGTAAGCTGAACCCACAGAGACTCTGTCCCTTTTGTATCATCACTGATACTCCCATCTTCTGCGACCTCAGTGCTCTCTCCGACATAGAGGGCTACTCCTCCCCCTCTACCAGTTCCTCTGTCCTTCCTTAGCAATAAGTACCCAGGCACTGTCAAGTCCCGATCATTTTTATCCATGGCCCGTGGTTTAGTAATGGCTACAAGGTCCATTTCAGTGTCTGCCATCCTTGCCTGGAGCTCACTGATTTTATTGCCCAGACTTCTGGCGTTGAGGCAGACTCCTTTCCAACTGCCTCCCCCCCCAAACGCTTGTTGTTTTTTGTCCAAATTGTACTTGTTTTCTTCCCTGGCCTTTTTGGTTTCCTGTAGTTCACATCACCCTTTTTGTGCACACCTACTATTAGTCTACTCCCTAGCTCGTTATGAGCCTGAACCAATTTTTAGTCCATAGTGCTGCTACACACCCGCAGGCATGGGGGAGAACCGGCTAGGATTCCCTTCCTTCTGTTCATCTGTTTGGGCCCCTCATCCCAGTCTCCCCCTTTGCTCATTTTAAACATCTGACATAGACGTCCAACTTGTGCCCCAGTGCACTGGTCCTTTCCTTTCCTTCATCAGGTGGTGTTTGCCCCATCAAAATGTCTTCTACCCCAACACTCCTCCAGGTCACCTATAAAATGGTACCCCTTCTCCTGACACCATTCCTTTAAGCAACTCATTAAAGAGCTAGTGTACTGGCTAAAACTAATATTAGATTTTAAAAGCAGTCAACCATTGCCTTTTATATCTGAGGTACTTTTTCATTCTCCTTTGTTTAGAGGATTGTTTACCTGATGTTAGTAGGAGTGATATGTGGAACATCTCTTAGCCTGGCAGCGGACATATCTTGCTCTACTGCCCCACACTACATCAGCAGCACTGTGACCTCACTGACTGTGACATCACTGCTACGTAGGAACAGCAAGTGAGTGACTGGCAGGTTATTCACCTGTGATGTCACTGTTAGTGAGATCACAATGCTGATGATGATGTAGTAGGGGGCAGCGGAGTTAGATATGTCAGCTGCCAGGCTAGGAGCTGTTCCACACCTCCAGCACAATATTATCACACAGAAGGCTTCCTGAAGAGCAAAAGGAAACAGAAAAATACTTCAGAAATAAAAAGTTACAGCTGTCTACTACTTAAAATGTGTACTGTTTTCCTGTTTGCCAGTTTTGGCTCCACTAGCTCATTAAACTTGTCTATCTCCTGTTCCTTTATTCTATCTTTCCCCGCTTGCCCCACACAGGTAGGACCTCAAAAAAGGCCAGGGAGGCTAAGTGTGCTGCCAATCTGGCCCCCAGTCTCTGAAACTTTTGCTTCACCATGTCCACTGACTGGTTGGCCAGATAGAAACATAGAGCATAGAAACTGATGGCAGAAAAGAACTGCTTGGCCCACCTAGACTGCCCATTTCCCCTACCTATTGTAACACCGCAGACCCTACTTGATCTCCGGCTTCCCCCACTTTCCTTACTGCTAAGGTTCCCTTATGCCTATCCCATGCCTTCTTGAATCCGGCTACCATTTTTGCCCCCACCACCTCCACTGGGAGGCTGTTCCAGGCATACACCTCTCTTTCTGTGAAGAAGTACTTCCTCACATCTCCCCTGAACTTACCCTCCTCCAACCTCATAGCATGTTCTTGATCAACTTTTTCTCTGAAAAAGGCTTCCCTCTTGCACCCTGTTTATACCTGTGAGGTATCTGAAAGTCTCTATCATATCCTCCCTTTCACTTCCTTCCTCCAGGCTGTACATACTGAGGTCCTTCAGTCTCTCCTCATAGGGCTTTTGATACAGACTCTGCATCATTTTAGTTGCTCTCCTTGGTACCCAGGTATACCAGCACCCCCCAAGGTCTTTCCCTCTCCACCATCCTCCCTATTCTATCTAGATCCTGAATTTGAGGCACCTGGAAAGCACCTAACCATCCCCTTCTCCTGTGATTCCTCAACCACCACTCTTACCGCTCCCCTGATCATAGAGTCCCTACCACCAAGACATTCCTAACCTTCATCCTTTTGGGAGCCACTGTGTCATCATACCTTGATCACCAATTGACTTAGAGTCCCCCAGTGCAGTCAGGTTCTCTTACCTCCTCCAGGGGTGCAAAGCGGTTTGCTGCTGGGATAGAGTTGGTCAAAACAACCCCCTTGTGGCTAGCCCTGCCTCCCTGTGCCCTCCCCATCCCAACTACTCTCCACCCCCCTCGGCCATTGGGCCTCCGTGGAAGTGGGAGTGGGTGAGCTCCAGCTAAGCGAGAGACACAGCTCAGATAACTCTACCCCTGCTGCTTCCAAGTGAACCCTGAGCTCCATTAAAGTCCTGCAAATGGGGCAGTGCCCCCTTCTCCAGTGCAGTCCCCTCGATAGGAGTGCCCTGCAGCCATTACAAATGACAATCTCCAGTCTGTCTTAATCAACAAGCAGGTATGGCATGATACAGGTGTGATACTGGTACGATACAGGTGTGATGCACAGACATCTAGCTGCCCTAGACAGAACCCGAGTTAAACAGTAGTACATAGTCTGGACAAAGTCTAGCTGCTGTAGGTTCAAGTCCTGTTAAGCAGATAGTATGATAAGCAAAAAGACTAGCCACCCTAGATACAAGCCAATTAAACAACTGCGTCTAGCTGCCCTAGATATAAACCAAATGAAATAGAAGAGTCTGGCTGCCCTAGATACAAGTTGAATTAAGCAGGTAGTATAATAACTAAAATGTGTCACTGCCCTAGCGACACTTCAAGCAGCAGTAGCTGGTATGAGAAACAAAATCTTAGATCTAAACCAAGTTAGACAACTAGATTTCAACCAAGTTAAACAAAAATAGTCCAGCTGCCCTAGTTACTTGTAAAGTTAAGTTAAGAAGTCTTGACTCACAGTACCTTGCTCTTCCTGAAGGGTCATTTGGTGTGGGTCAGCTGGGGAGCAGACTGGCTGGCTGCCTCCAGCAGGCAGACTCTGGCGTCCACTGGCGGGGAGCTGCAGAGTGGTGGTGGTGGGTGGGGCGCTGCTTGGTGGCTTACAACTGAAGCGGGAGCCAATGAGCTTCCTGTGAGTGGCTGGCTGGAATGGGGGGGCATGGAGAAGGTGCTGATTGGCTGCCTCCCCTATTGTTTATTTCCTAATATTTAATGTATGAATCCAGACAGGAGCTTACCTCCATGTTTGTGCCTGGAGCTGCCACCAATGGCACTCCCTTTACCAACTTCTTCTGCAGTCAGAGGAAGAGCCCCATGTTTTTTCTGCTTCTAGCCCTCTCCCAGACTGAAGAGTGCAAACTCTGCACTCCCCTGCCCCCAGGAACAAGGAAACAGTGGGGCAGGAGGGACTGGGCTTAAAAGTGTGATTTTTCTGGTGCTGATTTAGTTTCTCATCAATGGAAGAACCAGCTGGCTTTTACTGCATGTGATGATTACAGTAAAAGCTGGCTCATGCTCATACGAACATACGAAATTTGCCAGAAGATAAAGGCCTAGAGGGCTATCAAGTCTGCTCGAATGTGCAGCTAGCACCCTTATTCTGCAGCTGCCCTCCTTCCACCCTTCCTTCATTACTCCCTTGTCCTGTCCCATCCCTTTTGAAGCAGTCCACTGTTCTACTGGATACCACTTCTGCAGGTAATGTATTCACCCAGTCACCACCCTCTCTGTAAAAAGTGTCTCCTCATCTCCTCCTGAACCTTCCTCCCTCCAGTCTCATATCATAGCCCTGGTATCCCTCCCTCCCTTACTTTGAACAGCCCTTCTATACCTGTCTTGTTTATTCCTTTCATGTATTTAAAGGTTTCAATCATGTCAGCCTGTCCTCCTCTCCTCCAGCGAGTACATGTTCAACTCCTCAGCCTCTTCTCGTTGATAGTCCCTAGCCCCTTGATCATCTTTGTCACCCTGCGCTGCACCCTCCAGTAACCTAATGTCCCTCTGCAGATACAGGCGCCAGTATTGCCGCAGTACTCCAGGTGCAGTCTAACTAATGACCTATACAGTGGCAGAATCACCTCCTCCTTCCTTGAAGATATACCCCTTGCAATACAATCCAGCATTTTGTTGGCCTTTGCAGCTGCCATCCTACACTGTGCCGAGTTGTTCATTGACCCTGTAATGAGCACCCCCAGATTCTTCTCCTCCTCTGTCTGGGCTAGCTGCACTCCCCCAACTGGTAACTCCTCCTTGGGTTCTTTATCCCAAAATGCAGCACCTTGTACTTTTTGGCATTAAACCCCAGTTGCCAGGTGTCTGACCAGGTTTCAAGCTTTGCCAGATCATCCTGCAACCCCTGCCATCTCCCTAGGTCATCCACCACTGCTCCTACCTTGGTATCATCAGCAAACAGACTGATCTTGCTCTTGATGTCCAATGATATGTCTGCAATGACTATACCAAACAACACTGGTCCCAACACCGAGCCCTGTGGAACACTGCTCATCACTACCCTTGGGTGTGAGAGCTCCCCACCCACCACCACCCTCTGTTGCCTTCCCTGAAGCCAGTTCCCTACCCATCTCACAAGCTTTGCACCTGCCCCTGTGCCTACTAACTTACTTCCCAGCCTTCCATGCGGCACCGAGTAGAATGCCTTACTGAAGTCCAGATACAGGACATCCACTGCATGGCCTCTGTCCAGTTGCCTAGTTACCCAGTCATAGAACTCCACCAGGTTGGTTTGGCAGGATCTGCCCCATATGAAGCTTTGCTGTCTGCTATCCTGTAGTCCTTTGGCCTCCAGGAGGGCCACCAGCCTTTCCTTCAGGATAGTCTCCATTAGCTTACCCACGATGGATGTGAGGCTCACTGGTCTGTAGTTTCCCGGTTCATCCTTGGGGCCACTCTTGTGGAGGGGGACCACATGAGCCATCCTCCAGTTCAGAGGTACACACCCCAAATGTAGTGAGGCATTAAATAGGTCTGCCAAAGGTCCTGCAAGGACCTCTGCCAGCTCCTTCAGTACGCTGGGGTGGATGCCATCTGGGCCTGGTGCCTTGTCCACCCTCAGTGCCTTCAAACACTCCCGAACTCTGACCTCCATGATTTCCCCATCTGTCACCCCTCCCCCCCGTTTCTGCCATCCCCTTGGGTGTCACCCCCCTCTTCTCTTTAGTAAATACTGAGCAGAAGTACTCATTTAGTGCTTCTGCCTGATCACACCCTGCTTCCACCCAACCCTCCTTCTTCCTAATCCTTACTATGTGGTCCTTACAGCTCCTTTTCTCCCTGACGTACCTAAATAAGTCATTTTCCCCCTTCTTAATGCCTTGTGCCAGCCTGAGTTCCGTAGATGCCTTGGCTCCCCTTACTGCCCTTGTCACCTCCTTCGATTCTGTCAAGTACTCCTCCCTGTCCTCCCCCTCCCTGTTTTCTTGTACTTCCTAAAGGCAACTCTTTTCCTCCTTACCTTTTCCATGACCTCCTTGCTCAACCAGCTCAGTTTCTTAACCCTATCCTTCTTACTCTGGGCCTTGCAGCAGGTTTTGGTTGCCTCCACTATCCCCAGCTTTATGAGCTCCCACCTCTGGTTAGTGTCCATACTAGATTGAATTCTGGCCAGGTACCCTTTTACCACTTCCCCGATCCTCCCAAAGTTGTCCCTCCTGAAGTCCAGCACTCTTGTGCCAGATTCCACTCCTTCCTTGCCCATATCCAATGTGAGCCATACTGAGTGGTGGTCACTCCCTGACAGTGGTTCCTCCACTGTAAGTTCTCTCACAAAGTCCCCATTTGCCAGCACAAGGTCAAGGGTATTCCCTAACCTGGTTGGTTCACTGACCATTTGCATAAAGCTACCAACTTTCTGAGATCTAAAACTGGGACAGTTCATCCTGATCATAACCCCCCCCGTGTCACTCCCACGGACACCGCCGCAGTCAACGCTGCGCACAATCAGTTAAATATTGCTGCTTGCTCTGGCCATGCCACCGCTCAGTAACACCAGTAGCAAACATTCAGATTACAACTGTACATCATTCTGCTGCAGCAAGTTCCAAACCAGGATGTACAGAAAGTTCATTAGAAGCAAGCCTGCGTTAAATTGTGATCAGACATTCGAGCTGCATGTATTGTGCCTCCTGACAGTCCCATCCAACCTCATTTGCTGAGCAAACTTCACTTCAGTGACTCCCACCACCACACCAGATTGTTTTCACACATTTCCCTGCAGCTGATCAGGTTCAGGTACCTTAGTTCCCTGCTGCCGGTCTCTTTTCTGTCTGGAGTCCCTCTAAGCTGCTGGCAGGCAGACATCCACATGTGTTTGTTTGCACTACTACCCATTCTAATCTAACAGGAAGGAACATGCTTTACTGTGCTCCCACTGACATGCTTGCAGTGCAATACTGGCGCCGGGATTGAAGTTGCAAACTGCTGTCCAGCCCGAGCAGTGCCACAATAGTGCTAAATAAACTGTCACTCACGGATTAGCAGTCAGCAAAAAAAAAGGGACAAAACTGGGACAAGTAAGCAAAAACTGGGACAAAAGTGACATTTTGCAAAACTTGTGGGAACACTGGGACATACTGTCTAAAATAGGGACTGTCCTGGGAAAATAGGTGTAACCCCTAGATGGCGATGCGTATCCCAGGGCTACTACCCTGCCTGATTTGCCACTAACAGGTTGAGGGGCCTGGATCCAATGGCGGTGCCTCCACCCAGAGGTCAGGGTTTGCAATAGTTAAACTAACTTGGTCACAGCCCTCTGGGACACTGCAACCCCTTTCTTCCCACTAGTGGCCCACAATATATCAGAATTACCTTCACAGTATACACTTACCCCCAGGTCTGGTTCGGCACTGGGACCTCCTGTGAAATGAGATACAGTGCAACAATCACAGTACAGTACTTTAACATAGACAAATACCTCAGGCAGTATAACTTTGCTGAAACAAGCAGCTCTGATTTATTTAGGGGATATAACAAGGACAGGAAATCAGGTTAATTAGCTTATCACTCTAATAATCTACCTATGGCTCTGTGCACAGGCCTATCCCTATCAGTTACTGTCCCTGGGTACCCAAGCCCTAGTGGCTAGTCCAAACCGTGGCAGCTGGTAGGGGCCCTTTCACACAGAGAAAAGGAGAATTAAACAGTCAACAGTACAGTAATTCCATTTGGATTTAATGTGGCAATTCAACAGGGAGCAACCCTGAATTAGTACTCACGACCTCCAAATAAGATAGGGTCCTTCAATGTCAGCAGGGCTCACTTGAGGTACACAAACCTCTTCACACATCCATATAAAAGAAAGCACTATACCAGGCAGGCTGCATCTGTATCCCGATCGCAATTACTGCACAATACCGGAGAACACACAGCAGATTCAGTTCCTGACAGACCGAGTGCAATTTCAGCAATTCTCCAGTCTTCTACAGGGTGAGCCTGGTTTCTACTCTTCAGAGATCCTTTGATTCTTTTCACAGGACAGATTCAGTCCTAACAAGCTGTTACAAGCTGCAGACGAACTCTGGGCCTTACACACGTTTTTGACTAAAACTGCACACTGAAAAGCACAGGGCTCCTTCCTTCTTCACTGCCAAGCTCAACTGAACTCCAACCGACAAAACCGGGCACTTCCTTTGAGTTCCTCCCAGTTCTTGACTGGATTGGCTGTCACTCACAATAGACTGCTGCTGTTGGTCCAAAAGGCACTGAAGTCTAAACTACATCTCCCAGAGTCACTGCCCATACAATCCTCTTGTGGCTGGCTCAGATTATGAGTCAAGTTCTGATTGTCCAAGGCACCATTTTAGAGCTAGCTTACCCCACACTGATTGGTCCAGTTCAGCAGTTCAAAACTAGAATGGGAACTAGCAGACACAGTTCTGACTGCAAAGAAACAGGTTAGACAAACTGTAATTTCATTATTACTCTAAATAATTTCTGGCAAACAGTTACATCTTTCAGATAGGTTCCTTTGCACTCCTAGTGACTGCAAAATGAAGTGAATTGGCAGCAGCTGAGTGGTACTCAATCAAAGAAACACACAGTCCCCCATACAAACTAATTATGTCTGCAAGCAGACAGCTCTTAAAGAGACAGTACCAGAGGCTCTAAAACACTCACTGATAAATGGCTTAAATGCCAAACACCATTCAGGCTTGGAGCATTCAAGCAAGCTCCTGGAAGTCTTTTGGGAACCCCCATTTGCAGGGGGGTTACACCCTTCCTGGCCTGGGAAAGCTTGACGTCCGCGTCAAGCAAGTACCCCCATAAGTTTCAACTGCAACCATATACATTTGCATTAGGCTCGCACATGTAATCATCAGTCAATATATCATTTTACCAAGAACACATTTCTGAAACATTGCAGTACGTCACTCTTTACACAGTATTACATACACATTGTACCATAACTCAAGTTATTACCTCTTGTACATGAAACCTGAAGGAGGGGCCCTTCCCTATCAGTTACCTTGGGGCTGGATGGGGCAAGGGCACCATACTTAGAGGGCAACACAAGTAACTTGGAGTTAGCACTGACGCTCAGTTTGGGCAATGAGCTCGGGGACACATACACTCCTTTATGGACAACATTGAGAGGCAAATCCACAGGCCTCCCAAGTGAATCATAACTGAGGTGCACCACAGGCTTTACAGCTCGACCAGTCTTTCTAGGGGGAACTGTTATAGTCTCTGCACTCTGAGCCTCATTTTCAGCATTGTCCTCACTTGTCAGGGAGTCTCCATGGGGGTAGAGGCTAGAACTTGGGGCACTTTCAGCTCCAGGAGTTACAGTTTCTGAGTCCACAACATTTGGCTCGCATGGAGAGCTTTCGGACACTGGCAGTGGACTGTCAGGGCACTCAAAATACTCTTCTTGTTCGGGTGTATCACCAGTCTGCCCCAATCTATCATTTTCCTCCCCTGAAAGCTCAAACAGTTCAACCATGCACAATGATTCCATTTCATCTGATCTGATGCTTTGCACTTCACTTTCTGGGAGCATTGGCTCAGGGATGAAGCTGGGGGCTTAGACAGTCCAAGGCCCAGCTTTGTCTCCAGTATTGACTAGGGATTGCCCGAAACAATTGACTCAGTTCGTAAGAAGGATAGTATTCAAAGTCACTCTCACTTTCTTCCGATATGGACTGACAGTCATGCTCAACTGGGACTTGTGGAGGAACACTTTAACTTTGCTTCTGTAGGTGCAGACTTTCTTGATCTTTTCTTAGCAGCAGCTCTAGTCACTGGTCCAGAGGGGCATCTTCTAGGGGCTCAGACTCAATTAAGATTTGTCCAATGGGCAGTAAATGATTTCTATGCATTGTTTTTACATCTTTTGAATTATTCTCAGGCCTTACTTTGTACACTGGCAGATCATCTAGTTTGCCCACTACAATGTGAGGGAGATGGTGCCATCTGTCAGCAATCTTGTGCTTGCCATGCAGTCCCAGATTTCTTAGCAATACCCGATCTCCTCCTGGAGTTCCTGTGCTTTCACCTTTTATCATACCTTTCTTTGTTGGCCAGATTTCTTTTGGCAGCCATGGTTTGAGCCAGTTGGTACGCATGAGTTAGCTGGGCCTTTAACTTTGCACATACTGTAAATAGTTGTCAGCTTGAACCCCATCAGGAGAGACCCCAAAACACACATCTACTGGTAGTCGAGCTTCTCTTCCAAACATCAGGCGGTAGGGGAGAATCCAGTGGCATCACTTTTGGTGCAGTTATAAGCATGTACCAGGGTGCTAATTTGTTGGCTCCATCTAGGCTTGTCCTTTGGGTGCAGGGTGCCTAGCATATCTAGCAAAGTGCGGTTGAACGTTCAGGCTGTGGGTCCCCTGGGGTGGTAGAGTGGTTCTGGACTTTCGCACTCCCCACAGAGAAAGCATCTCTTTGATCAGGCGACTCTCAAAGTCTCTCCTTGATCAGAATGGATTCTTTGTGGAGCCCATAGTGAACAAAAAGTTTTCTACAAGTACTTTGGCCACAGTGGATGCTTTCTGGTCTTTGGTGGGAAAGCTTGGGCATATCTCGTGAAATGGTCAGTGACCACCACATTACTGATATTTCTTTGATCTGACTCCAAACTCAGAAAATCAATACAGACCAGCTCCATGGGTGCACTGGTGGTGATGTTAACAAGGGGGGCAGCCCTCTGGGGCAAAGCTTTCCTCTGTAAGCAGCGACTACAAGTTCGAATGTGTTGCTCCACATCAGCCCCCATCTTAGGCCAATAGAATCTGGATCTCACCAAGTCAAGTGTTCTGTCTATACCAAGGTGCCCCATGTGGTTGTGCAAGGACCTCAGTACTGAGTCTCGAAAGGCAGTGGGCAGCACTAGTTGTTGTTTGTCTACTTGTCCCCCTCTGTCTACTGTTTCTCTGTATAACAGTTTATTGATCAGTTTCAACTTAGGACCTTCTTTGTATAACAGTGCAGTTCTCAAATCAGTGGAGCGTAATTTGACACATCTTTTCCTGCATAGAGGGCTTCTAAAGCTGCTTTGATCATGGGATCAGGGATTGAGCCCGCGAATACTGTCATTGTCCAGCTGAGGCAGTGCACCAATGTCTATTGCAGAAAAGTGGCAATAAGCAGCAGGTATGCAATTCTCAGAGGGCTCCCAAGCAATCCACCATGCAGTCCACTGCGTCCGTGGACATTGTTCCTCCCTGTCAAACTTCCGGCAGAGTGCCGAATGTCAGGTTCTGCCAATCGGACCCAATCATTCTGGGGAACAGGCCTCCGGGAGAGAGCATCAGCATCTATGTGGTTCAGACCTGCTCGGTATTCGAGAGCATAGTCATATGTAGATAATGCAGAAAGCCACCTATGGCCAGTGGCATCCAACTTAGCTGAGGTCTGCACATAGGTCAAAGGATTATGTCAGTTTTTACTAGTATTTTAGCCCCATACAAGTACTCATGGAATTGGTCAACAATAGCCCACTTCAAAGCTAGGAACTCTAACTTATGTACAGGATAGTTCTTTTCGGATGGGGTCAGGCTTCTACTGGCAAAGGCCACTGGTCTCAGGCCATTCTCGTGCTCTTGGTACAACACAGCCCCCAACCCTTGCAAGCTAGCATCAGTGTGCAGGACGTAGGTTTTCTTGGATCGGCATAGGCCAGCACTGGAGCATGGGTAAGTTGATATATGATCTCATGAAAAGCAGTCTCACAATCAGGGTCCAGCGGGCCCCAAATACTTCACTCGGATGAAAATACACTCTTTCAGTCTTGAGGGCTGACTTTTGGTATTTTTGTGGGTTGGGGATACCCTTGAGTAAGGTTAAGTAAAGGCGGATCACTCTTGAATAGTCCTTGATGAAGCGCCGATAATAACCACAGAATCCCAGGAATCTTTGCAGTTCTTTTAGATTTTTGGGCTGTGGCCAGGTGGTCAAGCCTCAACTTTACTTGGGTCGGTCTCTATTCCCTCGGTGGATACTATGTGTCCCACATACTTTACTGATGTTTGAAAGAATTGACACTTATCAATGGACAGTTTAAGGCCAAGTCCTCCAGTCGGTCCAATACCTTAAATAATCTGCTCTCATGTTCCTCCAGTGAGCTGCCAAACACAATAACATCATCTAGGTATACCAGGCACTCTAGTAAGTTCATGTCCCCACTGCACGCTCCATCAATCGTTGAAAAGTGGCTGGGGCACCTGAAATCCTGAGGCATCCTCATGAATTCATAAAGCCAGCGGACAGATAAAGGCTGTCTTTTCACGGTCCTCTGGGGCCATCGGGATCTGATAGTACCCACTGCGGAGATCCAGCACAGAGAACCACTTGCTCCCGTTTAGGCAGTCCAAAGCATCCTGAATGCGGGGCATTGTGTACTGATCAGGGATAGTCCGCCGGTTTAGGTGCGATAATCCACACATCCTTACTGTTCCATTCTTTTCCTCACTACCACAATGGGGAAGCATAGGGCTTCTGGATTCTTGTATTACACCAGCAGCTAACATCTCTTGCAGATGCCGTCTCACATCATCTATGTCAGCAGGTGCCAGGCGTCGAGACCTCTCACGAAATGGTCTTTGTCATGCAGCGGATATTGTGCTCAGCTCCTTGCACGCATCCTACATCCCATTCCTTTAAAAACACCTGGTCTCTCTGGGCAAGCTTCTCACTGATCCTCACTTTCCATTCAGCTGGCAGCGGGAGTCGCGAAATCAAACAAGTCAGGCGTTACTCTGTCATTCTTCCTTGAACTCTTGCTGCTGGGTAGCACTGCAGTGTCTGCACAATGCACATTAGCCAGGATGCAACCTCTGTTTACTCGAATGTCTCTTTCAGACACATTATGAACTTGGACCATTACCCTTCTGGCATAAGCATGGGCTCTAGCGGGCAAAATACTAGGCTTGACCAGCAGTCCCTCTGGCAATTTTCCATCGCCTGGTGCATCCAACATTAATATTTTATTCTTAACATCCTTTCTGATCGGACCTCTCCTGTAAGGTACACTGGGCATTTGGCGCCAGGATCAGAGACTCAGGATCCTTCTTCCATACAATTCCGACCGGTTCCTCTGGTTCTGTTTTTCAGCATCTCTCTGTGCCTCATAGGCCTTCTTAATTAAAGCGGAACTCTTAAAGCTCTACTAGTCTTTGACCCTGTTTTCATAACACAACTGTGCCAGCCCCGAACATGAGCATTTGTTCCAATCAACAAGGGACACCATCATACAGTCCAGTGGGGGACACACTAAGGCTAGGGTCTCTACTTGTTCGGCCACTCCAGCCACAGGTGGGAAAGACAGCCAAATTCGGATATACCGGAATAGGGGTAGGCCTTCTCACTTAACCCCATACATGCAGTCCTTCTAATGGTTGTAAGTGCGTCTGACAAATGCTTCTGATACCAATCCTGGAACATAATTGTCACTTGGGAGCCACTGTCTAATACAGCTCTTGTAGACACTCCATTCACCTTTACAGTGGTCTCCATGGAGGGACCCACTATTCTGGACCAGTCTGGAGAGGTAGTGGGGGCCTGGGCAACTGACCTTGCCACAAAGGACGTGAATTAGCATTTTGGTGCCCTCACTGGGATCATGTCGTGCACCTCTTAACCACTGATTTCTTCTCCGAAGCTCTCCTTGTAGCCTATATGCAACTTTGTCAGTGTCTTTTGGGGACTGGCATTCCCTTTTCATGTGCCCATCTTTCCCACAATTATAGCAAAACATACTTTCTGGAGTTTGAGCTGGCCGGGCGCCACACTGGGAGCCAGAGGCGGGGTATTACTAACTGGAAACCTGGTGCCATCTCTGTCTGCGGCGTGATAAGCATTTGGAGACATCTCGTCAGTTTCTCCACTTCCATGGTCAAGGAATTGAGTTTGGAGCTGTTATCAGCAGGAGATACATGGGTGGGTACCACCCCCATAGCAGATGCAGTCGGATATAGGTCAGGGCCTGTACTTGCAGGCGTGGCCTTCATAAAGGACTGCTTTTGAATTCCCGGATCTCTCTCAACAGTTCGCCCATTGTGGCATATCTTTTCCTTGTCAGAGCACTCATTGACTGCCAACCTCTGCCCTGAACTTCACTTGATGGGTCACCCTCAGTCACTCGGGTCGTAGCCACAGCTATTGGTGCAGGTCCTCCCGAAGTGCCTTTTCTCAACTCCTCGAATTTCTCTCATTAACTCATCATGGGAGGGTGGGGATTCCAGTCGATCTGCCAGGCGTAACTGAAGCAACAGCAGTTCTGAGAAGGGGCAGACTTAGGATCCTGTCCAGCCTGGTTCGGTCCAGTTCAATCGCTGGCAAACTACCCTTTCTGAGGCATTCTTGCAACAATTTTTCCAGCCGAGATACATACACAGACAACAACTCCCTTGGTACTGTTGTGCATCTCTTACTCTCCACCATAGGTCCTCATCAGAATCTGGGCTCCCATACACATTCTCCAAGGCCTCAAGATAGGCCTGTGCAGTCACTTCAGGGTTACTGGCCCGTTTAGCACGAATGGTAGCCAGGGCAGGACCTCGAGGCTCTCACTAACCCTCTTTCTCGCTGCTTCCAGCATTGCCATTCTAGGACTTGGGGGCAACATAGTTATCCAGGTCTCCCAGTCATCCTCCCTTGGGGGTGGGGAGGTGCCAGAGAAGATCCTCAACCTTCGGTAAGAGTCGTGACTAATGGCAGGTGCAGAAATTGAGTCTGCATTGGTTCAGCCACCATTACGGGCACTGGAGCGGAGAAGGTGTTTTGGGAGGAACACCTGGTGGCAAGAATAGTTTCTTCAAGTCCTCCACAGTTTTCCTTCCCCAGCAACCATTTAGCAAATTTCTCCTCAAAAGTTTCAGATAGTGGTGGGGCTCATTCTCCCAGGTCTTTACTGTCCTTAGTTATCACTCAAGCAGTGAGGGCTCCTCTGGGGTAATGGTCTGTGGCACTTTGAGCTATCTATGGGATCCTTAAACTTACTAGGGCCAGGAAAGTGTGGGTGAGCAGATTAGCATGTCGAACTCCACCACCACAGGGTTTTGTAAACCTTCCACCTTGGAAAGTACTCCCTGCACAGTGTCCGTATTGATACCCAGGGGATGTCCAGGATAAGCATAGCATTTTGGGGGTCGATCTCCTCCCCAGTACACCACTCCACCAGCGGTGCACAGCCACTTCTGTCGGGTACCCATTTTTTTTAACAGTGGTTCGTAAATATGGCCACTAGAGGACACACAATCCCAGCGGTGAGCCTCCAAGATGTAACCCCTAGATGGCGCTATCCCAGGGGCTACTACCCCGCCTGATTTGCACTAACAGGTTGAGGGGCCTGGATCCAATGGCGGGTGCCTCCACCCAGAGGTCAGGGTTTGCAATAGTTAAACTAACTTGGTCACAGCCCTCTGGGACACTGCAACCCCTTTCTTCCCACTAGTGGCCCACACAATATATCAGAATTACCTTCACAGTATACACTTACCCCAGGTCTGGTTCCGCACTGGGACCTCCTGTGAAATGAGATACAGTGCAACAATCACAGTACAGTACTTTAACATAGACAAATACCTCAGGCAGTATAACTTTGCTGAAACAAGCAGCTCTGATTTATTTAGGGGATATAACAAGGACAGGGGAAATCAGGTTAATTAGCTTATCACTCTAATAATCATATATGGCTCTGTGCACAGGCCTATCCCTATCAGTTACTGTCCCTGGGTACCCAAGCCCTAGTGGCTAGTCCAAACCGTGGCAGCTGGTAGGGCCCTTTCACACAGAGAAAGGAGAATTAAACAGTCAGCAGTACAGTAATTCCATTTGGATTTAATGTGGCAATTCAACAGGGAGCAACCCTGAATTAGTACTCACGACCTCCAAATAAGATAGGGTCCTTCAATGTCAGCAGGGCTCACTTGAGGTACACAAACCTCTGCACACATCCATATAAAAGAAAGCACTATACCAGGCAGGCTGCATCTGTATCCCGATCGCAATTACTGCACAATACCCGGGAGAACACACAGCAGATTCAGTTCCTGACAGACCGAGTGCAATTTTCAGCCATTCCTCCAGTCTTCTACAGGGTGAGCCTGGTTTCTACTCTCAGAGATCCTTTGATTCTTTTCACAGGACGGATTCAGTCCTAACAAGCTGTTACACAAGCTGCAGACGGAACTCTGGGCCTTACACCGTTTTTGACTAAAACTGCACACTGAAAAAGCACAGGGCTCCTTCCTTCTTCACTGCCAAAGCTCAACTCAAACTCCAACCGACAAAAACGGCACTTCCTTGAGTTCCTCCCAGTTCTTGACTGGATTGGCTGTCACTCAATAGACTGCTGCTGTTGGTCCAAAAGGCACTAAGTCTAAACTACATCTCCCAGAGTCACTGCCCATACAATCCTCTTGTGGCTGGCTCAGATTATGAGTCCAAGTTCTGATTCGTCCAAGGCACCATTTTAGAGCTAGCTTACCCACACTGATTGGTCCAGTTCAGCAGTTCAAAACTAGAATGGGGAACTAGCAGACACTGTTCTGACTGCAAAAGAAAGCAGGTTAGACAAACTGTAATTTCATTATTACTGTAAATGATTTCTGGCAAACAGTTACATCTTTCAGATAGGTTCCCTTTGCACTCTAGTGACTGCAAAATGGAGTGAATTGGCAGCAGCTTGAGTGGTACTCAATCAAAGAAACACACAGTCCCCCATACAACTAATTATGTCTGCAAGCAGACAGCTCTTAAAGAGACAGTACCAGAGGCTCTAAAACACTCACTGATAAATGGCTTAAATGCCAAACACCATTCAGGCTTGGAGCATTCAAGCAAGCTCCTGGAAGTCTTTTGGGGAAACCCCCATTTGCAGGGGGGTTACACATTTGCAGCAGGAAGCTGTCCTGGAAGGCATCCAGCAGTACCTGCTCCCTTCTGTTCCTGGTTGTTGGGGTACCCCAGTTCACTCCTGGCATGTTGAAGTCCCCCACAATCACCGCACTACCCTTCTCGCAGGTCCTCCTGATCTGTCCCGCTAGTTCCCTGTCTAACTCCTCCGTCTGAGATGGTGGCTTGTACACCACTCCCATTCTAAGAATCCTATTCTTGGAATCCTGGATTTGCATCCAAAGTGACTCGGTACTACCCTTCTCCCCTTCCTCCCTTACACACTTCAGTCTTTCCTTCACATATAGTGCCACCCTCCTTTCCCAATTACCCTGTCCCTACGAAATAACCTGTACCCTGGTACAGACAGGTCCCAGTCATTGTATTGGGTGGCCCATGTTTCCGTGATGGCTGCAATGTCCACCTCTCCCTCTGCCATGAGAACCTGTAACTCTGCAGTTTTCCTCCCAAGGCTCCTAGCATTAAGGGTAACCACCTTCCACCTTCCCCCCATCCTGCCCTCCTTTACTAGCATCACCAATAGTACTTGCCATTTGTCCTTTGTCACTGTTATGGGGGGTAAGCTCATGTGGTTTCCCAACCTGTGGTCTCTGCATGTCTCTTGCCCAACTGCCACCCCCCCCGAGAACACTGCTTGCAGCGTGAGCTCTGTGTTCTTTCCCACAATACTAACATTGGAGCTGCAGTAAAAGTATTACAAGATCTCATATTACTATCAATGGAGTTCAGAGATGCTATTATGGGAAACGTTTAGCATGCCGATCAATAGGATTACTATGAAGATCCATCTATTACAACACAGTATAACATCATAAAGTATTGTTTTGTCCTGCAGAAGAGAGAGAGAGAGGCAGAGGCAGACTGTGAGTTTGAGGGTGAGGGTGAGGTAGGGAGGGGCAGTGGGAGCTGGGATAGGAAGGGCAGAGGGGAAAAAGAACCAAGGGGTAGGGGGTGGGAGGCAAGGGCTAGGGCAAAAGGGGGTGGGAGGCAAGTGCTTGGGCAAAGACAACTTGGCAGGGCAGGAGTTGGAAGTGCTGAGTCAGACTAAAGCTGCGGATGCAGACTAGCAGGGGCACCTACTGGTACTATTGTCGGTGAGGTGCTGACAGAGCTCGCGCTTAAAGGAACCAAGGGTTGTAGCTCTGACTATGTCAGATGGTAGACCATTTGTCCACAGAGGGGCCAGGTGAGCAAAGGATCGCTGGGCCTTAGTTGTGTGGCACCTGGGCACATGGAATGCTTGTGTAGTTGAGCTCCTGATGTGCCTGGCATATATAGGTGGTGATAGAAGGCTCAGAACTCCTTGAGGAAATAAGTTTAGTGAGACCTTTTTTGCGAGTAGACAGGTTTGATAAAGTATTCTGTCCTTCAATTGAAGCCAGCCCGATCATGCATAAAGCTCACAGGTGTGGGTGAGTTTTGGGACATTAGTGAGCAGGCGGCAGGCTTTGTTTAAGGCTGCTGAGAGGCATTGGAGCACTGTGTCAGTAGCAGAGCCATAGACAGCTAAGCCATAGTCAATTAGGGTGATGAGGGAACTGTTAATTGCCAAGTTCAGAGCTTCATAGGTCAGGCAATGTCTGTGCCTGTAGAGAATACCGATCCTGGTGTTAAAGGCTTTGGCCGTGATGTCAATGTGCTGTGCTGTGTGTAAGACAGGGCACTGTCCAGTACGATTCCCAGGTACTTGAAATGGGGGACTAGTTCCAGGGTGTTACTGGAGTCATTCTGAATTGCCAGGGGGTAGCCTTTTAGCTTGTTTTGGGCAGTGGTGAAGAGCATGGTCTTGGTCTTTTTATAGTTCACGACCAGTTTTTGCTCTTTGAACCATTTTCCAGCCACTGCGAAGCTGCTCTGGAGGTCGTATTCCAGAAGTACGGGGTCGAGGTTGCTAGTAAAGATCACCGCGTCATCTGCATAGAGGAGTATGTGGCTATTGCAAGCAGCTGGGAGGTTGTTTAGGAAGACACTGAAGAGTAACGGACTGAGTATGGATCCTTGTGGTACCCCTGATCTGACCAGTCAACTCTCTGATAGGATGTCCCTGATCTTTACTTGCTGTGATTGCAGGTGAAGGTAGCTACAAACCATGCTATTGTTTCTAGGGCTAGTCCTATGTCCGAGAGCTGTTCAAGGAGGAGGGCATGATAGACCAGGTCAGATGCCTTTGATAGGTCAAAAGCACTATGTAGGAATCCAGTAAATTCCAGGAGAGCCGTGATGGTGCTATGACTGGCTTGGAAACCATGCTGTTCTGGGAATAGGAGCTGATATTGATTGAAGTATTCCACCAGCTGGTCAGCCACAATCCTTTCAAGAGCCTTGAAGAGCGGGGGAGTATAGAGATCGGCCTGTAGTTGTTTTGAAGAGACCGGTCGCCACCTTTGTGTACTGTGGTGACTGTGGCAGCTTTCCAGATTTGGGGGAATTTGGAGTGGCAGAGGGCTAGATGAATTATCTTTGTCAGTGGACCAAGTACTTCGTCAAGTGTAAGTCAAAGAAATTTGAGGTCCAGAGAGTCCCCATCTGGAGTACTGTGTCCAGTTCTGGAGATCCCATCTCCGCAAGGACATAGACAGGATAGAGGCAGTCCAGAGGAGGGCAACTAAAATGGTGCAGGGTCTGCAAGAGAAGCCGTATGAGGAGAGACTATGTAAGCAATAAGACATCACGTGGTGCATACGGTGTGATAACCTGCACTCTAGGGCGAGTTAGGCACGAGGCCATAGGCCGAGTGCCGTCACTCCTAGGAGTGCGGTATTACACCGTAATGCACACCTCGGAGTGTCTTATTGCACTTATAAAATGGCCTTTATGTTCAGAAGCAGTTGTTTTTTTGGAAGCACATTTTAAATAAGTAAAACTGTAAAGGAGTATGTGGTTTTAACATAAAATAGTCCTTCCGCCAACTTGGACTACATTTATTTTACTGTTTTGGTTTAGGTCTTTCACCTAATTCAGATTCCATAATTTTAGTTTTGTAGTTTCCTGCACCCCCCACTACTCCCACCTTCCAACAGAACACTTGTAAGCCCTGTGCCTCTTAACAACTGTGATCGAGTGTCTCCTAATTTTTTAAACTCAGTAGATGACATCTGTGTAGAGTGAGACCGGGCAGGACCTATTACAGATGGCAGGAAAATGAATAGGAGATCAAATAGTTGGAAAACATACAGTACCAAGCTTAACACAGCTCATCTCCAGACATTTCTATGGATTGTCTTGTTTAGCAACCACCAACTATTTGCTCGCTTTCTTTCCTCGATTTATCAGCTGCTTGCTTGACACCCTCGCCACACACATCGCTCCTTCACTGAAGTTCGGCTGTATAGATGAGCACATTTATTTAGTTGTTTCAAAAGTTTCATGGGAAAAACATATCGAACTTAACACAGCTCCTTTCCAGAAGTTGCTAACTATTGTGTTGTTTAGTAGCGCCACTGGCTAGCTCGTTTTCTCGATCCCTCGCTTTATCAGCTGTTAACCAGAACTCTCCCCACACGCTTGCTCTTTCACTGATGTTAGGGTAAGTCATAGTATTCAAAAAAATTGCTTTTTTTTTGAAAATGATTCATGGGCAATTTGTCAAGAGCATCGCAAGAGAGTGAGAGAGTAAAGAGATTTATAACGGTTTAGGGTGACATCGTGAGAAAAGTGAAAGCAAGAGCACCATGACAGGCTATCACTATGGTCCTGTCTCCTGTTGGAAGCACTGTTTTTGTTTTGTTTAAACAGTTATTCAGTTAACTTAGGGATGATGTAGCGGCTGCCGTGAGCAGTGATTTAGCAGTGAGAGAGGAGAAACAGAGAGGAGAGGCGCTACTGAAGCAGGTTTGGCATGTCCGTGGAGTGAACTGAGATGACAGGACAGCAATTTGGTGTTTATGTGTTCCTTTCTACTGTTGGAGCATTTGTATCAGGTCGAAGTGCTATTTATGTCTTTTTTAACTAGTTTTTTTTTTTAAACTAGATTGGTTATTTACGTTGTTAATAGAGAATGTCTGTGTATGTATGAACTTCACTCGGTTTTTACCGAGAGTAAAAAAAATGGCAACTTCAAAATACTACTACATTCTAAATAGAATGTATAAAAAATGAATCAGTGAGCCATTGGATTCTGTGCTGTGGCTGTTTTACTGGGACTAGTTATTTATAGTGCGACATTGTCCCATGTTGCACTATAAATAACCAATCAGATTTCTCCATTGTTCTATGCCATTTTATAAAGGAGCTTAATATGTATACCCTTGAGGAAAGAAGGGAGAGGGGCATGATAGAAACTTTTAAGTACCTCAGTGGAATCAACAAAGTCCAAGAGGGTAGCATCTTTCAGAAAAGAGACTTGCAAGAACAAGGGACACAATTTAAAGATAGAAGGAGGGCGGTTCAGGGCAATGTGAGGAAGTATTATTTCACAGAGAGGGTAGTGGATGCATGGAACAGCCTTCTTGAGGAGGTTGTGGGGTCTAAAACTGTGGGAGAATTCAAGAATGCATGGGACAGACATAAGGCAATTCTTGTGGGAGGTAGGAAGAAATAGGTTGTTGGTTAACTAGGATCTGCGGCCTATCCTGTAGGTAGGGAAATGGGCAGACTAGATGGGCCTAGTGGTCCTTATCTGCCGTCAAAGTCTATGTTTCTATGTTTCTATGTCCCCTCTGTGCGTTGATTTGCTGAGGGCCTTTTCAAGGTATTTTCTAGTAGCAGCTTCAGAGACCAGTTTGAAACGGAAGAATGGTCGGTTTGGTCATGCTGGGGTCTTCTCACCGACCCCTGGAGCAGGGGTACTGAAGAAGTTCATCAGGAGCACACTACTGAGATCTGAAAAGGTGAGGTTCAGAGAGTCAGTGATGAGCAGAGGGTCCAAGGCAGGGATGCTTTCAACATTTAGCAGGGCTGGGGCTATTTTAGGGTCCTTTCCAGTGATCTCATTTAGATTTGCCCAGAATGATTTGCTGCTATTCCAGGTGTTAGTGAGCGCTTCCTTATAGAATTTGCTTTTTTCCTCATGGACTGCCTTTGTGCATTCATTGTGGGCCTTTTTATACCTTTGGATGTTAGTTGGTGTGCCATGTGCCCATGCTGTTTGCCAGAGTTGGTCTCTTGCGTTTAGTTGCCACAGTAGTTCCAGGGTAATCCAGGGATTTATAGGTCCTGGGTTTTGTCTCTGTGTTGGGAGCGTGTTTGTCACAGGCTGCATTGAATTTTGAGATAACGAGATCTAGTGCAGTGTCCACATCTGTGGTTCCATGCAGGCTGACCAGTCCTGCTGCTTTAGGTCATCCTTTAGTTGCGGAAGGTGGCCCTTTAGGAGTAGGTGTTTTTTCATGGTTCTGGCCAAGGGGTTGTGGTAGTTGTTGGTCCAGAGGAAACTGACAGGGGAGTGGTCACTCAGCGAGTCAGGAAGCACGGTGAGATCTGTGATGTGGGAAAGGCGGTTCGAGAGAACCCAGTCCAGAAGTGTGCTGGTGCCAATCCTGTAATTGGTTCGAGTCGTCGCGTCCACCAGTTAGGAGAAGTAGATTGTGGCAAGGGTATCTTTGATGGTGTTATCAGCAGGTGAGACCCAGCTGATATTGAAGTCTCCCAGCAGCATTGTTTCAGAGTTTAGGCTCAGCGTGCTAATGTAGTGCAGTAGGTTGTTGATACCAGGTCTGGTCTGCTTAGGTGGGATGTATACGGACTGTAGGGTGAGCACTCTGTTGTGTGCTCCTAGCATTAGTTTTATGGCTAGTACCTGGAGATTGTCATTGCTGGGTGGTGGGGGTATGATATATCCCTGGAGTGTATTTCTGGTGTAGATGACACATCCTCCACCTCTTTTCGAGCGCCGGTCCAGTTGGTACAGGGTGTAGCCAGGCAGAGATATGGCAGTATCTGGTATTTTTGGGGAGAGCCATGTTTCCACAACAGGTATGACATCAGGGTGGTGTTGAGAGACCCAGACCTTGAGACTGCAGATATTTAGGGATGAGAATATGAGACCTGTAGTTTTACGCTGTCTAGCATCGAGAGTCGTTGGCAGGCCAGGGCTGGGATGTATATTGCCAGACATCAGGAGTAGGAGAAGGAGAAGCAAGAGTAGTCTTAGGAGCTGTTCCAGTATTAGTTGTTTCTGTCGCTGCCTTATTTGTTTGCTGGGTGCCTGCGTTTTATTTTGTGAATATTGCCTGAAGGTAGGAGCAGGAGCAGTCAAGTAACATTTGGTCCAGTAAGAGTTTAAATTTTGTTGACCATTGCCTTTTGCTGGATGCAAGTACTTTAGCAGTGCTAAAGTGGGCAAAGAATCCAGGGAAGACTGGAACCAAGGAGGGATCTTTTGGGTGACAGCACTGTGACCAGGTCCTGGGAAGAACATGCTGGGCGTAGTTTTTGGACCCCTGGTAGAGGGAGGTGATTGGGACATGCACATTAAGGACTGTCTCATGGTGGTTTAGATGGGAGAAGGGAAGCAACCTGGTGCACAGAGGTCCTGTTGGGGATAACAGAGTGAGTATGACGATGCATAATAGGGTCCCAGAGGTTCTAATCGACATTGTGTTGCACAAGCCTCAGGAATGAAGTACTACCCCTTTAAGAGAGAGAGAGAGAGAGAGAGAGAACATGAAACCTAAGAGAAGTAGGGGCAGGTCACTGTGAGAGAGAAAGTGTATTTAATAAAGGAAGGAGGTGGGGAAGGGGGTGGCTGAAAAAATCACCCAGACAGCTGCACAGAGAAGAAGCTGCAGTGATCCCAGCTCTTCACCGTGCATAAGGACTTTCCCCAAGGTAATGAAATAAACATAGGGACAGTCCGAGAGCACTGCTCAGTTGGAGAGGTAGTCTGTTAAGCTGCCTCAAAGTCCAGTAAAGCAACTTCAGTTCCAAATTACACCATACCTTAGGCAGTGGGGAGCAGACAGGCAGCTGATGCCTAGAGGGATGTGCAGGAGCTGACCCTTTCAGGGTGCAAGGATCCCCTTAGGCTGTGGGGAGCAGGCAGGTGGCTGATGCCTGGAGGGATGTGGAGGAGCTGACTCTTTCAGGGTGCAAGGATCCCCTTAGGCTGTGGGGAGCAGGCAGGTGGCTGATGCCTGGAGGGATGTGGAGGAGCTGACCCGTTAGGGCGCAAGGGTCCCCTTAGGCAGTGGGGAGCAGGCAAGCAGCTGATACCTGGAGGGATGTGGAGGAGTGGACCCATTCAGGGCGCAAGGGTCCCCTTAGGCAGTGGGGAACAGGCAGCTGATGCCTGGAGGGATGTGGAGGATCTGACCCTTTCAGGGTGCAAGGATCCCCTTAGGCAGTGGGGAGCAGGCAGGTGGCTGATGCCTGGAGGGATGTGGATGAGCTGACCCGTTCAGGGCCCAAGGGTCCCCTTAGGCAGTGGGAAGCAGGCAGGCAGCTGATGACTGGAGGGATGTGGAGAAGCTGACCTGTACAGGGTGCAAGGATCCCCTAAGAGAAGGAAAAAACAGGGGAATTAGTAGTGGGCAGAGGAGGAAGGCACTTAGAGGATTAACAGCCACAACAAAAGGACAATGATGGGTGTAATTAGAGCAAGAAGTCAGGAAGGAGACTCAGAGGATTAGCCAGAAGGGAAAGGAAAGCTGAGGAGGGGCCAGGAAAGAAAAGAAAAATTAAAAGAGAACAAACAGATGGGGTTTGTGGCTGGGAGCAGTAGCTTACTCTGGGGGGTCAGACCCCAGTTCAGTAGAGGCAAACAGACCAGAAAAGGCACAGAGTTATAAATTACATGCTAATGTGCAGTTAAATTACACTCCAAGTTACAGTTACAATTTAAATTACAATCTAAGCTGCAGTTGAAGTAAACAAACAATGAACACTCTAAAAATCAAAAATCACCCCGATAGCTACACAGAGAAAGAGCTTCAGTGAGTATAGTAGCATGGTATAGTATATTATGGTATGGTATAGTAGTGCATAGTACAGTATAGTAGCATGGTATAGTATATTATGGTATGGTACAGTATAGTAGCGCATAGTACAGTATAGCAGCATGGTATAGTATATTATGGTATGGTACAGTATAGTAGTGCATAGTACAGTATAGTAGCATGGTATAGTATATTATGCTATGGTACGGTATAGCAATGTACAGTATAGTAGCATGGTATCGTATATTATGGTATGGTACAGTATAGTAGTGCATAGTACAGTATAGTAGCATGGTATAGTATGGTATGGTGCGGTATAGTAGTGCATAGTACAGTATAGCAGCATGGTATAGTATATTATGGTATGGTACAGTATAGTAGTGCATAGTACAGTATAGTAGCATAGTATAGTATATTATGGTATGGTACGGTATAGCATAGTACAGTATAGTAGCATGGTATAGTATATTATGGTATGGTACAGTATAGCATAGTATAGTAGCATGGTATAGTATATTATGGTATGGTACGGTATAGTAGTGCATAGTACACTATAGTAGCGTGGTATAGTATAGTATGGTACAGTATAGTAGTGCATAGTACAGTATAGTAGCATGGTATGGTATATTATGGTATGGTACAGTATAGTAGTGCATAGTACAGTATAGCATCATGGAGTAGTATATTATGGTATGGTACAGTATAGTAGAGCATAGTACAGTATAGTAGCATGGTATAGTATGGTACTGTATGGTATGGTACGGTATAGTATAATATAGCATAGTATAGTATTGTAGCATGGTATAGTATATTATGGTACTGTATGGTATGGTCCGGTGTAGTATAATATAGCACAGTACAATATAATAGCATGGTATAGTATATTATGGTATGGTATAGCATAGTACAGTATAGTAGCATGGTATAATACATTATGGTATGGTATGGTACTGTATGATATGGTATGGTGTAGTATAATATAGCATAGTACAGTATAGTAGCATAATGTAGTGTATTATGGTATGGTACAGTATAGTATAGCATAGTACAGTATAATAGCATGGTATAGTATACTATGGTATGGTATGGAGTAGTATAATATAGCATAGTACAGTGCAGTGCACAGTATAGTATATTATGGTATGGTACTTTTTAGTATAGCATAGTATAGTACAGTATTGTACAGAGACTGCAAATTTCATTTATCAGGGTAAAACAATTGAACAAACTAATTTACAAGGGTGTTCTATTGCTTGGCCAGTAGAAACAGTTTAATTTCTATTAATAGGTACAAACATTTCTATATAATTCAAATAAATACTTATTAATGTTCATAAATACAATCATGACTATCGTAAGCAATAAGACATGACAAAGGTGTGCATTACGGGGTGTGATAACCGCACTCTGGGGGCGTGGTGGGCACGAGGCCATAGGCGGTGCGGCTCGCCTCAGGAGTGCGGTTATCACACCGTAATGCACACCCCGGAGTGTCTTATTGCTTTTATAAATGGCCCTTATGTTCAGAAGCAGTTGTTTTTTTTTGCCACATTTTAAATAAGTAAAACTGTAAAGGAGTATGTGGTTTTGACATAAAATAGTCCTTCCGCCAATTTGACTACACAGGGGAGACCTGGGAGGATAAGGAGCTGTATGCTAGAGATAGACTACATCTCAATTTGGAGGGAGGGAATCCTAAGTTGAAAAATAGAGGAGTTCATTGGTGAAAAGTGGGGTTTAAACTTGTGAAGGGGGGTGGGATGGGAGAAAAGGCTGTCAAGGGGGTGCCGATAAAGGAGGGACTCTGTCTCCACCCCCCTGGGGACCAGGAGGATTGCAGGAAAAGGCCAACTGGCAAAGTGCAGACCAGGAGAAAACAGAATCCCCATGGGAACACGAGCAGGGGAAATGGAACTATAGGGAAAGGTTGGAAGGTAGTCCTGCTAAATGCCAGGACGCTTGGCAAAAATGCCTGAGCTCCAGGCGATGTTAACTGAGGGAGCAGTGATGTGGCAGCGGTCACTGAGACTTGGGCCACTGCAAGACATGACTGGGACCTGAACCTGGAGGGTTACACTATGTTCAGGAAGGACAGGGGAGGAAGGGGAGGAGGGGTAGCAATGATAGTAAAAACTGCATGGCATAGGGGAGTAGAGGCGGAGAGAGGGCCGTGGGCGTTGGGTCACCTTGATAACAAGGGGGCAAAGAGGTAAAAATAGGAGTGGTGTATAGACCCCCTGCCCTGGCGGAGGAGCTGGAGACAGTCTGGTGGCAGATGTTAGGAGACACCAGACTGGGCAGAGAGCAGTGGTGGTGTTGGGGACTTAAACATGCCAGGAACAGACTGGGAGACTATGACATCCTCTGTGACCAGGGAACAGAGGTTGTTGGATGTCTTTCAAGACGCGTTCCTAACTCAGCAGGTGAGGGAACTGACCAGGAAGGCACGGGTACTGGATGTGGTCCTGGCAGACAGTGACCAGATTGGGGGCCTGGAGGTAAGGGACCCATTGGCGGGGAGTGACCATGCCACGGTCTGGTTCTGCCTGGACCTAGGAGGGGTAGAAGGCTGCACAAAGACGGAAGTAACCGACTTCAGGGGGGTGGATTTTAAGGAAATGGGAAGGATCCTTAAGGAGCATTTGGATGGGATTGGGTTAGACATGGATGCTGATAGTAGGTGGGAAATCATCAGGGAGAGGGTGCAGGATGCTACCAGCACCTGTGCAAGAAAGTAAGACGAAAATGCGGTGGGCTCAAAAACCCTGTTGGTGGACCAGGGAGGTCCAGGAGGTGGTGCGGGAAGAAAGCAGCCTATAAGAAATCAAGTGCTCAAGGAGAAAGGGACTGAGGGAGTACGAGCTGATGGCTAGAAGGGCCACCGAGGGTGAGGGTGGCTAAGGCAAGGAAGGAGCAGAACCTGGCCAGGGAAATTAGGGAGAGGAGAAAGGGTTCTTTAGATACATTGGGGAAAGACGGAGGGTGAAGGGGCAGATTAGCAGGATTAAATCAGGGGAAGATGGGCACAAGACCCAGGGGAGCAGGCTGAGGTACTAAATGAGTACTTCACCTCAGTTTTCACCAGGAAAATGGGTGCTGCATCATACATGGAGGAGACAGAGATAATGAGGAGGGGGACCTTACCGATGGGCAGGTCTGGGGAGAGGGAGGCATCACTGGCAGGTGGAGGGAGGGCTAAGCAGGAGAAGAGGTACCAGAAGTGGAAATCACAGCAGAGAGTGAGGGAAGCCTCAGCTCCTTAAGACGGAGAAAGCACCGGGCCGGATAAAGTACATCCTAGAGTGCTGAAAGAACTTGCAGATGTCCTGGCGAAACCCTGGCAGGCTTTCCACCATCTCTCTGAGGACAGGGTGGGTGCCCCAAGACTGGAAGGTGGGCATGTAGCGCCTATCCACAAGGGGGATCAAGGGAGGTGGCAGGGAACTACAGGCCTGTCAGCCTGACATCGGTGGTGGGCAAGGTGATGGAGGGCATTGTCAAGGAGAGGCTGGGGGGCCTGGATGGGTCAGGCTGCCTGGACGGGTGACAGCATGGATTCATCCAGGAAATCGTGTCAGACAAACCTGGTGGAGTTCTATGACTGGGTGACAAGTGCCTTGGACCTGGGTAGACCAGTGGATGTCCTCTTTCTAGACTTCAGCAAGGCATTTGACTCTGTTCCTCATGTGGGCCTGTTGGATAAGCTAGGAGAAATGGGGTGGGAAACCAGATGATCAGATGGATAGGCAATTGGCTCCAGGACCGGACCCAGAGGGTTCGTGAGTTGGTGGGATAGTCTCATCCCAAGGAGGGTCATTAGTGGGGTCCCACAGGATCAGTCCTTGGGCCCCTTCTGTTCAGCCTACATATCTGACATAAGGACAGGAATCAGGGTGAGATGAGTCTCTTGCAGATGACTCAAAACTGGGGCGGTGGTGGATGGGAGGAGGAGAGTGTGGCCCTGCAGGGACCTAGAGGCTCTGGAAAGATGGTCTAGAAGGTGGAAGCTGAGGTTCAATGCAGGGAAATGCAAGTGCTCCACCTGGGGGCCAGAAACCCAGGCCAAGTGTACACCCTGGGGGGAATACTACAAGTCTCAACGGCTGAGAGGGACCTGGGGTGGTGGTGGATGTCAAGATGAACAACTCTGAGACTTGTAGGAGGCAACAGCCAAGGCCAACAGGATGCTGGGATGCATCGCTGAGGGATCCTCCAGAAAGGAGGAAGTGATACTCCTCTGTATAACTCGTAGTGGGGCGCACCTGGAGTACTAAATGCAGTTTTGGAGCCACATGAGGGACATTAACCTCCTGGAGAGGGTCCAGAGGAGGGCAACCAAAATGATTTGGGGCTTGTGGGACAGGACCTATGAAGAGAGGCTCAAGAGCTAAATAATATACACATTGGAAGAGAGAAGGGACCTGGGGACATGATAGAGGTCTTCAGGTACATGAAGAGGGTAACTAGGGAGGAACAGTCAGGGTGCTTCAAGGAAGGGAGGAAGGGCCACTAGAGGCATGGGTGGAAGCTGGAGGGGGAAGATTCAGGGAGAAAGGAGGAGGTGCTACTTCACTGAGAGGGTGGTGGAGCCATGGAATGCACTACCTAGGGGGCTGGTGGAGGCAGAGACAGTGGAGGGGTTCAAGAGAGGGTGGGACAGGTACAGGGAAGGGTTCTGGAAGCAAAATCCAATGCAGCAAGAATATCCGGAACTGGGAAGGGAGAAGCCAGAGAAGGCGAGGGGGACAGCAAGGTCAGCACCAGGGTGGGGGCTGACCAAACGAGCAGACACGAAAGACCGTTAGGCCTATTCTGCTGGCATTTTAGTATGTTAGTATTTATTTTACTGCTTTGGTTTAGGTCTTTCGACCTAATTCAGATTCCATAATTTTAGTTTTGTAGTTTCCTGCACTCCCCACTACCCACCTTCCAGCAGAACACTTGTAAGCCCTGTGCCTCTTGAAAACTGTGATCGAGTGTCTCCTAATTTTTTAAACTCAGTAGATGACATCTGTGTAAAGTGAGACCGGCAGGACCTATTACAGTGGCAGGAAATGAATAGGAGATCAAAAGTTTTATGGGGAAAACATACAGTACCAAGCTTAACACAGCTCATCTCCAGACATTTCTATGGATTGTCTTGTTTATGACCACCAACTATTTGCTCGCTTCTCTTTCCCTCGATTTATCAGCTGCTTGCTTGACACCCCGCCACACATCGCTCCTTCACTGAAGTTCGCTGTATAGATGAGCACATTTATTTAGTTGTTTCAAAAGTTTCATGGGGAAAACATATCGAACTTAACACAGCTCCTTTCCAGAGTTGCTAACTATTGTGTTGTTTGTAGCGCCACTGGCTAGCTCGTTTTCTCGATCCCTCGCTTTGTCAGCTGTTAACCAGAATCTCCCCTGCGCTTGCTCTTTCACTGATGTTAGGGTAAGTTCAGTACTTCAAAAAAAAATTGCTTTTTTTTTGGAAAAATGATTCATGGCAATTTGTCAAGAGCATCGCAAGAGAGTGAGAGAGTAAGAGATTTATAACGGTTTAGGGTGACATCGTGGAGAAAAGTGAAAGCAAGAGCACCATGACAGGCTATCACTATGGTCCTGTCTCCTGTTGGAAGCACTGTTTTTGTTTTGTTTAAACAGTTATTCAGTTAACTTAGGGAAGATGTGGCGGCTGCTGGTGAGCAGTGATTTAGCAGTGAGAGAGGAGAAACAGAGAGGAGAGCGCTACTGAAGCAGGTTTGGCATGTCCGTGGAGTGAACTGAGATGACAGGACAGCAATTTGGTGTTTATGTGTTCCTTTCTACTGTTGGAGCATTTGTATCAGGTCGAGTGCTATTTCTGTCTTTTTTAACTAGTTTTTAAACTAGATTGGTTATTTACATTGTTAATAGAGAATGTGTGTGTATGTATGAACTTCACTCGGTTTTTACCGAGAGTAAAAATATGGCGACTTCAAAATACTACTACATTCTAAATAGAATGCATAAAAAATGAATCAGTGAACCATTGGATTCTGTGCTGTGGCTGTTTTACTGGGACTAGTTATTTATAGTGCGACATTGTCCCATGTTGCACTATAAATAACCAATCAGATTTCTCCATTGTTCTATGCCATTTTATAAATAATGATGTTTTCAAGTCACTTTGACACATCATGCTCATATTGCCAGCAAATTCCTGGCAAATCATTTATCGACCTCAGCACTGGATCCTACAGATACAGCCCAGAACTTATTTGGAAGACAGTTCCAAAGGGCAGGTACAAAATAGCTATAAGACCTGCCACTCTTTCTCAGAAAGTTAATTTTGGGATGCAAAATTCCAGAAAGTTAGCTGAACACAAGCTAGGATGTGCCACTCTTCCAGTTAATCTTGAACTTAAGTGGTCAGGGACTTTGGACAGGATGAACTTGTAGGAGTGATGTAATCTGTGCCAATGCCTTTTTGTCACTCAAGAACTTCCAGGCGAGAGATCCGAGCACACGAGAGTGGTGAGTGCTAAAAAAAAAAAAAAAAAAAAGAACCTCTTACCAAACAGGCATGGTGATGATGTAAAACACTAAGGTTGCATAAACACCCTCTGGGCACACTATCGTAGAAGATGTTCAAGTTCAAGTTTATTGTGAAAGGATAAATCCGTTGAGCAAGCTCACTTTCAAGGAGGACCCTTTTTTTAACAGTAACAAACCATACATATAGTCGCTATGGGAATATGAAATTAACAGACACTATTTAACAAAATGTACAATATGAGCTATACAAGGCAGGGGTGAACAGCCAATGCTGGGAAACATATAATCAATACATAAGGATAGTATATGAATAAACACTTTAACTATGAATAATTACAGTGGTACTACAAGGTAAACAAACAGCGATGTTAGACAAAACAGTAAATATATACATATATACAAAGCAACAGGAGGAGAACCATCATCAGGCATACTGTAGTACGAATGACGGTTTTGTATAATGGGCAAACGACAGAGAGGAGAAAACAGGCTAGCACCTAAGACAAGTATGCAAGAGTGATGGTTTAGAGGTAAGCTGAGGAGGTAGGTGAGCTCTGCTAGATTAATTGCAGTGGCAAGCTTCGTTAATTAGATTGGTTATTCAAGTTTTGAATGCTCTTAGAGGAATGAGGGTGCTCAATTTAAGGGACGGTTGAAGCTTGTTCCAAGTGGTAGGGAGGGTGTAACTAATGGACAGTTGACACGCAACGCACGCAGTTGTGTGCATGCATATTGGGAGCTCTCCTTGGTGTCGTGTGGAAGAAAAAAAAGGAGAAACAGCCAACTGCTGCAGGATGAAATCCACTGCTCACCGCAGCCTTTACACTGCCGACTGTGGCATTCTCCTTCTGAAGCACTGACCGTGTCTCTCTCAGGGGTAGGGGCCCCTCCTGATGACTCAGCCCTCTGGGGTAAGAAAGTGTATAATGAGGTGAGGTAAGTCCCAAGGAAGGGGGCAGGGGGCTGGGTGAGTGGGTAGGACTGATGAGGCCAATTGGCAGAGGGGGAAAAAGCATACTAAATAAACAAAAGGAAATATTAAAATCAAGGGGGCCTAAACAGCTCATAAAGCTACAAGCCCAAAGGCCCCGAGATGGTGATATTTCATGAGCATATGGGACTTTGCTATCAAGGGTTAGATAGTCAAAAAAGGGTGCGAGCATGGCGCAAAGGTTTGCACTGCACCTGCACTCAACCCAGAGGCTGCTATATTCAGTTGGATAGCGGACCGGCATTATCCGACTGAATATCGTCCCATGTCGGTGCAGTGCTAAGTCAAACTGCGCTGCCATGACATGGACCTAAGCTAGATCCAGCCCACAGGGAATTGCACGCTGGGACAGGATAGTGCCAGCAGTCATGTTATCATTCAGCCACAACATGCAGATGTGCCCATTGGGCGTGCAAGGCACTAAGGGGCCACATGCATGCCCATTGTGGGCTCATTTGCATAGTGAGCGGCAGCCCTTTTGCACCCAACCTGTGGGCGTCAACTACATTAACATAGAAACATAGACTTTGATGGCAGATAAGGACCACTTCGCCCACCCAGTCTGCCCATTTCCCTACCTACTGGATAAGCTGCAGATTCTAGTTAACCAACAGCTTACTTCCTCCTACCCCCCCACACTAAAATTGCCTTATGTCTGTCCCATGCATGTTTGAATTCCCCCACTGTTTTAGACCCAACGACCTCCTCAGAAAGGCGGTTCCATGTATCCACCACTCTCTCCGTGAAAAGAAGTTTCCTCACATTACCCCTGCGCCATCCCCCCTCTATCTTTAAATTGTGCCCGCTTGTTCTTACACATCTCTTTTTCTGAAAGATGCTACCCTCCTGGACTTTGTTGATTCCCTTGAGGTACTTGAACGTTTCTATCATGTCCCCCCTGTCCCTCCTTTCATCAAGAGTAAACATATCAAGCTCTGTCAGTCTCTCTTCATGTGGTTTCTGATGCAAACCCTGCACCATTTTAGTTGCCCTCCTCTGGACTGCTTCCATCCTGTCTATGTCCTTGTGCAGATGAGGTCTCCAAAACTGCACACAGTGCTCCAGATGGGGTCTCACCAACTGTCTGTACAGAGGGATAACCACTTCCCTTTTTCTACTTGTGATGCCCCTTCCTATGCATCCCAGTATTACCCTGGCTCTCCTTACTGACTTCTCACATTGCTTACCTACCTTTAGGTCATCTGATATGACTATTCCCAGGTCCCTTTCCATTTTTGTTGTTGTTAGTACCTCCCCTGCTGTTGTGTACTCTTCTCCTGGGTTTTTGTTTCCCAGGTGCATTACTTTGCACTTCTTTGTATTGAATCTAAGTTGCCATATGTCTGACCGTTCCTCCAACCTTGCCAAGTCCCTTCTCATCTTTTCTACCCCCTCTTGTGTATCAACTCTGTTACAGATCTTTGTGTCATCTGCAAAGAGGCATACCTTTCCCTCTAGACCCTCTGCAGTGTCACCTATAAAGTTGTTAAAGAGGACTGGACCCAGTACTGAGCCTTGAGGTACTCCACTAGTAACCCCCCTTTCTTCAGAATGTGTTCCATTCACTATTACCTTCTGTGTCCTGTTGTGCAGCCAGTTTGCTACCCAGGCTACCACCCTGGGACCCACTCCCAGGCTGGCTAACTTGATTAATAATCTTTTGTGCGGGACTGTGTCAAATGCCTTGCTAAAGTCTAGGTAGGCCATATCCACAGCCCTTCCCTGGTCTATTACTTTGGTCACCCAGTCAAAGAAATCAATTAGATTCGTCTGACATCACCTTCCTGAGGTAAATCCATGCTGCTTTGGGTCCTGTGCCCCGCTGGCCTCTAGGTACTCAACAATTCTTTCTTTCAGTAGTGATTCCATCATTTTCCCTACCACTGAGGTCAAACTTACAGGTCTGTAGTTTCCTGCTTCTGCCTTGCTCCCACTTTTGTGAAGGGGAATCACATCTGCCCTCCTCCAGTCCTCAGGTACCACCCAATCATGCCATGATTTGTTAAAAAGCGTGGTCAGTGGTGTCATTAGGTCCTCCCTTAGTTCTTTTAGGATTCTGGGGTGAATCCCGTCAGGCCCCATTGCTTTGTCCCTGGTGTCTGGCAGCATTACCCACCCCCTGATCATCCATCTGGTATATGTGACAGTTATCCTTGGTGTCTTGTGGCACCCTCACTCCTGATCACCCATTTCATAGTGTCACACAACTCCCTGGTGTCTAGTGGCACCCACCACCCTACCCGGGTACCCATCCCATATATTATAGTTACCCCTGGTCTCTGGGGCACCCCCCCGATAACACATTCCATGTACTCTATACTAGCCCTGGTGTCCAGTGATATCCTCTCCCTCACCCCGTGAATGCTAGTCAACAAATTGACTAGTGAAAATTGGCAGTCCAGTAGCCCCCGAACATCACCCATCCCACCCTCCCTGTACCAGCATATCTTGGGACATCCATCACATCCCAATACAGCAACCAGCACAGCCCTCCTCTTACCTCATTGCCAGCCATCACTGTACATTTGCTCACTGCAGCTCATACGATGACCGGCACAGCCCTCTCTCACCTTATTGGCCACCCGCCATGTGAGCTGCAGTGAGTACACTTGCACACGTGCTCACTGCAGCTCATGCGATGACCGGCACTGCCCTCCTCTCACCTCATCGGCCAGCCGCCAAGTGAGCTGCAGTGAGCGCGCTTGCTGCACACGTGCTCAATGCAGCTCATATGATGACCGGCACAGCCCTCCTCTCACCTCATCGGCCAGCCGCCATGTGAGCTGCAGTGAGCGTGCCTGCTGAACACGTGCTCACTGCAGCTCATATGATGACCGGCACAGCCCTCCTCTCACCTCATCGGCCACCCACCATATGAGCTGCAGTGAGCGCTCTTGCTGCACACATGCCCACTGCAGCTCATACGATGACCGGCACTGCCCTCCTCTCACCTCATCAGCCAGCCGCCATATGAGCTGCAGTGAGCTGGGCTTGCTGTACACGTGCACTCACTGCAGCCCACACGGCGACTGGCACAGCCCTCCTCCACATCACGCTTGGCCAGGCCACCACATGAGCTGCAGTGAGCGCGCTTGCTGCACACGTACTCACTGTAGCTCATACGATGACCGGCACTACTCTCCTCTCACTTCATCGGCCAGCCGCCATATGAGCTGCAGTGTGTGCGCATACCCTATGCCTTTATTTCATCAGAACTAGCCTGTATAAACTTGCTGTATGTGCATCTGCCTGAAACGCTGACCTACAGGTTGCAATGCAGTTGGTGCAGAACACTGCAGCAAGAGTCTACCAGGGAACATATCACAGCAGTGTTGCAGCATCTGCACCGGTGGGCAGTCAAGCAGTGCATGCTTTTCAAGTTGCATAGCATGGACAGTCAAAGGGAATGTGGATTTGATAATTGCTATCTCATCGATTTATAGAGTCACTACATGGGGCCGGCTAGCTCCTCTGCAGTCCTGCAGAACGTTTTTAAATGCTGGGGCATTCTGCAGGATGCTAGCATGCTGTGGCGCATGCAGCATTACTAGAGATCCTGTGGCAGCAGGACCCTTCTGTGACATTTACATGGCATAAAACCAGGCCAGCATACTATAATATATTTCAAACACAACAACAATTAATTTATCATAGCCCACTACCAAGTGTTATTTTCGGTACAAGATGACAGACACAAACTTTTTTTTGCCTGCATGCTGACAGCCCAACAGTTTTTGGTCAGACCCCATTCATTTTTGCCACAGGACCCTTTCTAAAATCCTAGAGTCAACACTGCCAGCATGTAATATTTGCATTTATTTAAAGCTGTAATGGTAGTACAAAAATGCCAGAAGAAACAGGACTTTTAAAGCTCTTATTCAGTGCAAAGATTAGCTGCTGGCATCCAACAGAATGCCCTGGCATGTAGACCTGGTGCTGCACAGCCAGGGAATGCTGTTTCATTGGGGATAAACTTTTGGGACGCTGATCTGTACCTAGCAACCTCTTAGCAACCACAGGATAAACTGGAGCAGACAGGTTTGATCACAAAAAGTCCTTCAGATTGTATTAAAAAAGAAAAATAAGCATCTTAAAATCTCACAGCAATATTACAAATAGCCCCTATTGCATAAATGGAATATGCGGGAGGGGGGGGACTTTGTGTGATACCTGATTACTTGTGCTGTTTGACCTCAGACACCTCACTCATGAGGTTACCCGAGGTCAAACAACACTTGTATAGATAAAGCAGGTATCACACAGCCCCCCCCCCAACACACACACACACACACACATCCCTTATATACTAAATGGTGACAAAGTGGCAGGAGCCAGTCCTCCGGTTGATGTTTGTTGGGCTGGTCTCTAGCCAGCAGTTGGAGTCCCAGTAAACAGCCCTGGGAGAGGTACTTCATGTGCCGTTAATAATAAGTCCTCTCATACTGCAGGATGGAGCGACCAGTCCTGCCATTTACTGACAGTTAAGCAATAAGGCAAGGCCATGATTATGTTAATCACCCTCTGTGTGTGTAATGTGGCACGAGGCATAGCTGAGTGCTACATACCCTAGACAGTGAGTTACTGAACATTACCATATCCCCTGGGAATGCCTTATTGCTGTTGTAAAACTGGGTATTTTAAAAAAGAGTTGTATCCTGCTTAGGATTTGATTAGACTCTATGTGTATGTTTACCTAAGATTAACATAGGTTTAATACAGTGTTTTCGGCCAATGTCTCTATGAATTTTTGTACTGCCACCTACTCATGAAGAGAAATTGCATATTCTGAGTAGTCAGCAGGCAAATGTATTGCACATAGGACTTGATCTGGGAAACAGAGGGAGCTTACCTTTGATGAGAACAGATGAAAATTTGTTGGTCAGAGCCGGTCCGGTGGCGCTGAGGGTTGAGGTGCTGGATACCACACCTCGTGCCATGCTGGTGACCCGAGTTCAGGAATGAGCTTGGGCTGCTGGGGGTCGGCAGGGTCGGGAAGGGATTTGAGGGTCCGGGCAATGCACCACTCCTGGGTGGCCCCATACAGTAGGTGGGGGCAGTGCAAGGAACAGGCGGCACTACAGAAGCAGAGGCAGAGCTATAGTGGTCATCGACACATAGTGCCTTGGATGTCATTCACGTCTGAGCTCTGAGGGGTAAGCTACACAAGAAAATCCCTGCTCAGTCTAGGGAGGTGACAAGGGTTCCAGTGGCAGACACCCACATCCCCATTGCTGGGCCTCCCACCAGACCGACCCTCTAACTCTCAGAAAGGCCGCCAGGTAGGAGAGGTGGGCCCTCCCCCGGAGGGTGAGCTGAGGGGGCTGGAAAGTCCAGTTGGGGGGTACTAGAGGGGAAGAGAGGTTCAGGTGGGGGAGTAGAGGTGTCTGACCGAGAGAGCACCTCTGAGAGATACCCTGACAAAGTGGAGCATGAAGACAAAAAATTTGTTGGTCAGAATAAGGAGTATAAACCCTCCCCTCACTCCCTCAAGTACCTTCCCCTCACTCCCTCAAGTATCATCCTCCCTGCATCCACAACACAAAGGAACAGAATTAGGTTTTATATTGCTCCTTTCATACACTTCATATCACAAAGTGGTTTACAAGCCATGAACAGTTCCAGCAGTGCAATTAGGGGTGCATGCGCAAGGAGCTGAAGTGAGACTGGGGGAGGTCAAGGAATGGTCAGGGAGGCTGGCACAGAAAGAGGCACACAGGGGGTTAAAGACAAGAAGGCTAAGCAACTTGCCCAAGGTTACACAGTAAGTGGCACTGGTGGGATTCAAACCTGGCTGCCCAGGTTCACAGAGCTGTAATCACTAGTCTACACTACCTTATGCAAAAACAATTGCCATTTCTCTTTCTCATCATCACAGTTGTGTAAGAAATTGGCAATAATCCATTGTCAAATGGCAGGAAAGGGAAGCTGCTGTTCTTCTGCATCGTAATGTTTCCTGTAACAAGCTTCACGTGACAGTCACCTGAACACTCACTCTTCAATGTCATGCTGCCCATTTGGACATGTACTCTCTTGTCATTGCCACTGGGTCAGTCACCACTAGATTTCATTTATTTCTGATCTCGGATTAACCATTTGAGCTCAGAGCTCTTTCCATAGGTTCCACGTTACTACATTTAGAACAAGTAGGTGATTGTACAGAGGATTGAGACAAACAAGGCAATAGCATTAGAATGAGAACATTTAGGTACATTTGGTCTTTAAACAAAGGAATGCAAAAAAATACAGTGAAAACTAAAACTGGAATAGGTAAACACAGTCAGATACATACAGGAACAGACTAAATAACTGTGCCCAACAGGGAGCCTGTTAGTTGTCAGTAACACGAAGGGGCTAGTGCATAGAAGTGCTGGAGAGGTGGGGTGGTGGGGTTGAGCCCCAAGTGCAGCGTGTCGCAGAGAGAGAGAGAGATATGTTTGGCAGAGGGGCAGATGTCAATGTGGCAGAAAATGCGGTGCTCAACTCCCCCACCCCCACGCCTCGTTCTAATGACAAACTACATTTTATACAAATCAGTTCTCTACTTCTCTGTATTTTGAGTCCGTGTGTTTTTTAATTTATATTTTATTGCATTTGCAATACAGCAATGGTTCTCGGGGGAGACAGCAGGATGATAACAATGACCGAGTGAGCAACACATGTTAGCTGACGGGTTGATGTAGTAGTAGTAGTAGTAGCTTAATTTATTCCTGGCACTCTTCCCCAGAGGCCTAGGGTGGCATTACAATAATGTATATCAACACTCCCCTACTACATAAACTGAATAAAATGTACACCACAAACAGTCAGCTAACCAATGTCAATTAAAATATACAATAAAACCAAATACGGACATCAAACAAAAAAAAAATTCATTGATACTTGCAAGTTAAATCATTTATTTTATTTTATTTCAGGGAATCAGAAATACCTTTGAGTCAAAAGACTCCTTTACAAAGGTTCCACGTCACGTATAATAGTTACAGAGATACAAAAAACAGTTTGAGCAGAATAAAGCACTACAGGAAATGTTACAGACTTATTCACATGGATCCATGCCATATACAATTAGGACAGAGTTCACCGTGCAGGTAGTGCATACTAACAATACAATAAGTGTTACAGGGTAAGGTAGCAAGTAATTTACAGTCCTAGAAGTCTAGCTATCCAAGCTGGTGCGGAGGCGGCAGTTAGCAGGTGTCGGGGAGATAACACCCTGAGAAGACAGCTTTAGGAAATGTAGGGAGAGGCCAGCCAGAGGCCGTTGTCAAGGTTGTTAAGGACAGGGCGTTGGTTCATTTACAGCTACAGATACTTATGGTCTGAAGATGTGCACCCAGGAGTGATTTGAACTGATCGATTCTCTGATCAAGACGCAGGGCGCTGGGTAGGGAATCAAACCAAAAGGGTGCCCGGTAGCAAAAGGATCTTTGGAATTGTGTTGTACGACAGGAGGGGATGGAGAGATGTAGAGAATCAGAGCTACGGGTGTGCTGAGCTTTTTGGTCCGTGGTGATTAAGGGGGTAAGGGCTGCCGGGGAGAGCCCAATAAGATTTTTTTTTGCTAGAACACAAGTGCGGAATTTGATTCTATTGTCAAGATCAAGCCAGTTGGTATCCTGATATAGCACACAGGTATGGGTAAGTCTAACACACCCTAGTAAAAGCCGGCAGGCCCTATTTAAGGCAAGTCTGAGACTATCAAGGGCTGAGGAGCTTGCCCCTCCAAAGGTAGGAAGTCCGTAGTCAAGCAGGGAGAGAACTGAGGAGGAGATAGCGAGCTTAAGGGCCTCATGGGTTAGACTGTGTTTAAAGTGGTGCAACAGCCCTAGTCTAATGTTTAGAGCCTTCGATAAATGACGAATATGCTCATGATAGGTAAGGCCAGTATCCAAAGTTATGCCCAGGTATTTGAAGGAATGGACAAATTCCAAGGGGGTCTGAGACCCAGATAGTATTTGAGGGAAACTCCCTATCTTGGAATTTAACTGATGCGTGAAAAGCATACATTTGGTTTTTTATAATTAATGATAAGGCATTGGGAGGTGAACCAGTTTTCGACGGCTATGAAAGAGGACTGGAGGGAAAGGTGGAGTTGAAAGGGATCTGGGCTGGAGGTGAAGATGACAGCATTGTCCGCGTAAAGTAATAGATTGGAAGTGCAGGTTGCAGGGAGGGAGTTAAGGAATAGGCTGAATAGGAGGGGGCCCAATATCGACCCTTGAGGGACACCTGTGAGGACAGAAGATTTGGAGGAAAGAGTATTGCCAATTTTTACTTGAAGAGTTCAATTGGAAAGATAGTCGGCAAACCAACCTACTGCCTCCTTTGAGAGACCTAGATTGAGAAGGGAGGTGAGGAGTAGTGTATGGTGGACGGTATCTAAGGCCTTGGTGAGGTCGATGAAGATAGCACCGGTGATGTGGCCCTTATCCAGTGCTGTGTGGATGTGTGATGTTAGTTGAAGCAAGGCTGTAGTAGTGCTGTGACCTTTGCAGAACCCATGTTGTTGTGTGCAGAGAAGGTCATATTTGTTGAGATGGTCAGTGAGTTGATCAGAAACTATTTGCTCTAAGGCCTTGGAGAGTGGAGGGAGTATGGAGATTGGTCAGTAGTTGTTAGGGGCAGAGTGATCACCACCTTTAAATATAGGGGTGATAGAGGCCGATTTCCAAATGGTGGGGAATTTACCTAGTGAGAGTAAGAGGTTTAGTATGTGGGTGAGAGGAGCTAGTACTTCTTTAAGGGAGAGCCTGAGGATTCTGAGATCAAGGGAGTCAGCATTGGAGGTGGCACGCTAAGGGCAGCAGAAGGTATGATTCGGCAGATGTGGCTTAGATGCGCGAAAGTAGAAGGGGGGGGTATGTGGGTGCGGGGGGAAGCGCAGGTGCTGGGGGTCATGGAAGTTTGGGGGAGGACATGGCTGAGATTGGAGAAGGTGTCACTGAAGACAGCAGCGATGGTAGAGGGGTCAGAGGTCAGGGCCCCATTAGACAAGACCTGGGACTAAAACTGGGACTGGGACTAACTAAAATCAAGAGCTGAAAGCCTAGGCAAAGAGATAAGGGGCCTCAGATATCCAGGAATCTATCCTTCCTGTCAGAAGGTGTATAAGCAATTCTCTCATTGTTTGCTGTGATGCCTCCTCCTCTCTGTCTGCATTCTTCTTTCTTCCTTTTTTGAAATTCTGTCATAATTTTCAACATCCAAGCTCCAGTGTCCTTGGAATTTGGGCACATAAATTCTTTGCCTCTGTGCCTGATTAAAGCTGCGCTGGAACAAGGAGTGGTTTATGTGTAGGCTCCCCAATTGTTTGCGGCTGCATTGACTTGCTTGTGCCTTGTGTATGTAACAAAGGATCAGTCTGGGAATAAACGGGTTATAACACTCTGTGAGCCTGTTTTCAAGGTGTTTTCTAAATGTTCTTCACATTTTGGAATGCAGATCCTGTTGTTCTTAACATTTCTGAATGTGAAGTACAAGGTTCCCCCTAAACCGATTATAGCAGCGATCGCAAGTTCAATTATGGAAGCACAAGCTGAGCTGTCACAGACAACAGACAGCCTTGTGAAGTGAACTTCAAGTAAAACACTTTAGTTACAACTGGGGTAGCAGTGTGATGCCAAGGGTTGAAAAACAGACTCACACTGCATTATACAAAATAAGAATAACAACCCTCCCCTTTGTTGAGAACTCACCAGATCCTCAGTGCTGAGTTTGTTCAGTGACATCAGGAAGCCACTCGAGCTTCACTCTCATGGCCCTGGTGTCACCGAACTCGGAGTTGCGAATCAGCTCGTTCTCAACAAAGGTGGGCTAGTTTTTTTATATATCTATGAGACCTGTGTAATATCTGCTGCTTGCTGTGCTGCTCAGTGTCGCACATCCCTGGTTTCCACACTATTGCTCACAATCCCTGTATGTCTTAATGACATCACTAGGGTCCCATAGGTCTGTGAGTTGCAAACTATCTGTTAACAGGGATTGAATGAAAGTACGCAGACATTCTTCCTCCACTCCTTTGGGCAGTGCAAAGATTGCCACCTTTTGTTCTCTGGACTTATTTTCCAATGATTCTAAGTGATTTCGTAAGCGAGTGTTTTTGCCATTAAGTGTGATACGCCATGAGAGTTTTCTGGGATCTCTCGTCCACTTCTTTAGTGGTTAAAACCACCATCTCTATTTTACTATCTTGATTTGCCTTCCATTCAAGAATTTGTTCAGTCTTTTTGCCCATATCACAGACTGCTGCCAGGAGTATTTCCCAGGGTAAGGTATCCCCTGCTGCCTCTGGCTTGCTGGCTTCGGAGCTACCAGAGGACTCCGGGCTGGCCTGCTGTTGTTTTTGACTCCCTCCTCCCATAGTTTTTGGACAGACTATCTCAGCTCAACACTCAGCAAACTTGACTGGAAAGGTATTGAATTGTTCCATCAACCATTTTCCCTAGCTTTTTCCACGTATCTCTAGAGGTGATTATAGTGTGAAGGGGGGGGGGGGGTTGTTTGATTAATGCACCTAAATATATATATTATATATATGTGGTTAGGAACTGTGGTTAGGAACTGTCCCCTATTAAGGTGGATTTCATAGTGGCCCATAACGGTGTTGCCATCTCTGGGTCTGGGGACCATCTTAGAGTTTGTGTGGCTCTGTAGGCTAAATAACACCCTTTTATCCAGGGTGGGCCCCAACCCCCTTTAGTCCGGTGGGCTCTTATTTATTCCTGTTGTATCTGGGCTGCTTCCTTTTCAAGATACAGCTCCCCATAATTTTATCAATACATGAGAACCATGTCTCCTGTATTAACAGGGGTATATGAGATATTAACTATAGTGTCTCTGGAGTGATGATCATTTTTGGATCTTCTGCCTTCCCCTCTACTGAGAGCTGTAGGAGTTTACATCTCCTCAGGTCTGTTTTAATCTTTGCAAATAGCAGTTCAGAGTTTATTTTTATAATGTGGGATAATTTTGACGGTATTTTAATTAGGCTGCCGGAAGATTTAGAACGCATAGGTTTTTAGGACAAGATATCTTGTCTGCGGCAGCCTAAGGGTTAATACCCAAAGGTATATAATATGATCTGGTGCTCATCTAAGATTTAGGGTGGTGAAGGTGGATTCTAAGCATAATGTATTGAGAGGCAAGACCTCCATCTTGGGTTGATTGACCTTCAGTCCTGATAGGTTAGTAAATACTTCTAACAGCATGAGAAGTAGTTTTACTTAATTGTGCATGTCCTGAAGTATGACCAGCAAATCATCCGCATATATCAGTGATTTGATCTGTGTGTCCCCCACCTTAACCCCCAGTATGGACTGGTGTTTGTGGATTGCTTCAGAATATAACAAGACATGGGCACCCTTCCTTCAGTATGTGCATGACTCCTAATCCAGCATTAAAGGGTACTGGGGCAGCACTTCCCAAAAAGGGCATAGGCCGAGGGGAAATTATGTTAATGCCACCACTAGCTTGGGGATTGGTTGGACCAACCCCTCAGTTTCTCTGGCCACATTGATGCCATCCTGAAAAACTGCACCCCAAGCTTGGTGCCTTATGTAGGAACCGTAGTTGCATCCCTCCTACGGCACGGCGTGAACTAGTCTAGAAGATGATCCTCCCAATTTTCGACTACTGTGATGTAGTCTATGGTGCCGCTCCCAAATACTACCTAACCAGATTGGACACTCTCTAACTCCTCCTGTTTATCTGCCCTTGATGCTCCATCACGCACTCATCACAGTGACCTCTACCACACCCTGTCCCTTCCCCCGCTTGCCAACAGGTGCCTCGCTCATTGTGCCAAACTCACTTCTAAATTTTGGTTAGGAGAACATCCCTCCTACCTCTCATGCTCACTCTCTTCCCCCCCTCCCCCACTCCCTCCCTCCGTCAGATCTTCTGACACTCGCACTTTGTTGGTCCCCCATTGAACCACTCTCATCGGTCAGGCTTCACCCATCATTTCTCGCAAATCTGGAACCCCCCCAAATCCGACGCTCCTCCTCCTCCTCCTACTCCCTTGCCTCTGCCTTACATAACTTTCTCTCATCCAACTGCTCCTGCTTTAACCCTCTTTAACCGCCCTCCTATACCTCTGCTCCTCTCCATGAATCACATCCCCTATTAAACCTTCCTCCTCCCCCTGCCTGCTTCTCAGCACACTCTCCTTTCCCTACACCGCTAACCCCCGCACTCCTACCCCTACCCTTCTTCCATTACCAACTTGCCCTGCTTAGTTCTGACCTCTGGCAGGGTTCTCAGCACCCTGGAGGGGTCTCGCACTGGGAAAATCTCCTCCTTCCCCATCTCCTCTCTCCTTTCCACCTAACTTGTCCGCGTCTAAATCTGCCCTCTGTCGGGATTCTTAGCACCCTGGCAATGTCTACTTTCAGGTAAGTTTCTTCCCTCCCTCCTTTTTTTCCTTTCCTCTTCTATCCCCCCCCCATTCCCTCTGCCCAACTTGTCCTCACCTAATTCTATCCTCTGGCAGGGTTCTCTGCATCCTGGAGGGGCCCAGCACTGGGCAATTACTCTTCCTTCACTCCCCCTCCCCCTCTATCCTTTCTACCCAACTAGTCCTCACCTGATTCTGCACTCTGGCAGGGTTCTCAACATCCTGGAGTGGCCTGGTATTAGGCAAGCTTCTTCCTTCCCCTCCTCTTCCCTCCTTTCCCTTCATCCGTTCTTTTCTCTGTTCCCAACCTGTTCTCACCTAGTTCTGCCCCCTGGCAGGGTTCTCAGCATCCTGGAGGGGTCCAGTGCTTGGAAATGACTCTTCCTTCCCTCCCTAACCTTTCCCCTCCATCCTCTCTACCTAACTCGTCGTTGCCTGACTCTGCTCTCTGGCAGGGTTCTCAGCATCCTGAAGAGGCCTAGTCTTAGGCAAGTTTCTCCCACCCCTCCTCCTCCTCCTTCCCTTTACGAGCCCCCTTACTATCTCTACCCAACTTGTCCTTGCCTACTCCTGCCCCTTATTCTAATTCCTCACCTTATTCCGCCACTGGCAGCGATCTGCGCACTCTGAAGGGGCCAGTTCCAGGTATGACTCATCCTTCCCTACCCTATCCCTTACTCTCACCTCTCTCCTGCCCCCCCAACCCCGCTGCACTTAATCAAAGGAATTAGTTCACTTGAGCTAATAACCTGCACTGTTTGTTCTGTCTGAGGTGCTCCCAGATTTCACTAGCCCTGTGTTAACTTGCCCCTTGCAACTGTTTTTTTCCTCACTTTCCTCCAGTAATGTTTCCCCCATACCTCTCAACTTTTCTTCACTAAAATGTGTGACAAGATGTGTGACAAATGACCAAAATGTGTGACGTATCTTCAAACTTGGCACTGCAAGCTCAGCACACTATGGCTATCAGTGCACTAATGTTCATAATGTTTGCTGATAACTGAACATAATAGAGTGTTATGAATTTCTGCTTTAAGGTCTCAGTGGGAAATGTGGAATATCACCTTCCCCATGTGGGACAAAGAATTTCTGAGGGGAAAATGAGTGACATACCTCGTAATGCGTGACAGTTGAGAGGTATGGTACCCCCCATCTTTTATCCTCTCCGTCCTCCAGCTGGTTTCCTCCTGTCTACCCCTCTACCCTTCTTGATGTCCCTTCACTGCACCTCATTCATTCAATAATTGCTAAATTAACTGCTTCTTAACTGTGATCCATTCCTGCAAGGAGTTGGCTCCAAGGCTACATTAAATTTCTGTACTATGTTCCTCAGATATGCCACTTGTAATCAAATGCATATTCCACAGGTATGATATATTTAATTGTATGTTATGTTACAAGTGCAACTGTATGATTATTTGTGATTTTTTTTTACTGTATGTCTTGTTACAAATGTAATTGAATGTTTAATTTCTCGGATATGTTAAATGGTAAACTGCATGTCTAATTCTTCATCCAATTGTCCCCCCCCCGCCGGTCGCACCGGGAGATGAGCAACTTGTTGTTCAGTGTGCCTTCCTGGTGAAACATTTCAATAAATAAAACTAGCTGTCCTGCTGAACAAAGGGGATTGGCATAATTGGTTTCTACCCCCGGACCTTAGTGGGCCCGGACACGGTGCTTCTTGATGCTTCAAGCAAATGTTAGATACAATGGAACAGAACCCACCTATACAGATATTAAGCTCAATAAATGTATAACCTACAATCATTGTAAATGTTTAAAGGGTTAGGCTTATGTGAAATGCCATCATATAGAAACTAGAAACGAAGGCAGGAAATACCATGTTTTAATCTACCCAGTTATCCATAAATATTACTTAGGATTTCCAGCCCCAATGTCTCGCAGGGAGTTCAAGTTTATTGACATGAAATACTCCACTGAGCAGGCTCATTTACAAGGAGGTCCTGAACATACAACATATATACAAGCATGAGCAATACAAGATATACAAAACATAATACACAATTGCAACACAGAAACATAGATTTTGATGGCAGATAAGACAAGCGCATAACAGCATGAATACAACAGTACTAATTATACAATAGTTACATCAGTACATAATTTGGTAAGGGCAGATATGCAGACCTACATAGGAGACAGACTAATACAATAATCTTAGTGCAGATTGCAGCAAGACATTATGAAGGGGAGAACAGTTTGGAACAGGGGCTAGCTTGAAGCTTGATTCAGGTCTGAGGAGGGAGGGTGAACAGCGATGGGTGGCAAGAGACAAGGGGGGTAGTTAGTAGGGGCGAGGTGGGTATACAGGTGGGATGAGGTCTAGAGTGGGTGGGTGGGAGTAAGTGGTAGAAGTGGATTGGGTAATCGGAGTGATTATGGGGGTGGGGGCTAGGGAGGCGGGAAGGAGTTGAAGGGGAGTGCTAGGTGAGGGGTGAAGGGGTTGCAATATGTTGCTTAGCAGGACGCGCGGGTGATAGTTACTTGAGGCAAGTACAGGAGCTGTTAAGCTTGCGGTTGGCCAGTTTTTTGAATCTATTTAGGGCGATTAGGTTTTGAAGTTTAAGACTGGATTGGGCTTTATTCCAGGCATTTGGGAGGGCACGACTTATGGCCATATTGCCGAAACGGGATCGAATGCTACGTACATCTAGCGTAATGTAAGAATTACTACATAGGGGGTATGGACAGGCCGTGCTCTGAAAGAGACCTATGATGTAGTGAGGGAGTTTAGATAAAAGTGCTTTGCAAAGCCAGACGAGAGAGTGGATAAGACATCTAGTTGATAGAGAAGTCCAGCCTAGTGTGTCATAAAGGTTGCAGTGGTGAGTGCGATGGGGGGGCGTCAGTTATAAAATGTATTGCCCCGTGGTACCGGATGTCTAGCTGGTGCAGCAGAGAGGTTGAGCAATGGCCACATAGTCTAGCAGTGGTATGAACGTAGTCGGAACTAAACGTAGCCTAGCTTCAGTGGTGAAAAGTGATTTGTTTCCATAATAAAAGATGATTCTTTGTCTTCGTTTCTTCGCCAGTGATATGGTATGGTCTGAGAATGTTAGGTGATGATCTAACTCACAGCCTAGATAGTTAAATTTGGCGACCACCTTGGGATCATCATCAAGGAGAGTCTTGATGGGGGCAGGGATGTGATGGCATTTGTGGTGGGAGTCTTGTGGTTGGAATGGAAGTACATGACTTTTTTTTGGCATTTAAAGGGAAACATCCATGTGCCGTCGGGCCCCACCTGCGTCTGAAGCGGGGACAGATTAGCAAATGTAAAAATAGAAGTAAATGTGGCACTTATAGGGTACTATTTTATTTATCTGGTTGATCCTGCACCCTCCCCGTCGTGCCCACAAGCACCCGTGGCTGTCCTCATAATGATGTACCAGGCGGGGAGCAGCCAGGGTGTCTCCATAGGCTTGTCATAGCCTAAGATTGCTGAACAGCTCTGGTTTGGAACCTGTGCACCTCTGTGACATATGGAAACCAGGTACAGACAGCTAGTGTGCCTGTAAGTCTGTGCCTGGTCTCGGTATTGCAAGAATACCAATAGGCTCAAAGCTGGAGCGATCTGAAGCTGCCACAATACATATAATTTGATGGTGGGTGCTTTGGTAATCCGAAGGTGAGGGCTGCAGTTTTGGAGGAGCAGAAGACAAGACCTGCGGTGGAGAAGTGGTCATTAAAACTATGCAGGATATCAGATTTGTCAGAGAAGGTATTGCCTTTGAAGAAGATCTTGCTAGGAAGTGAAGAGGACGAAGTGTCCCCTTCAGTTTGCTTAATGATGTGCCAGAACTTGTTGGGGTTACCCTTTGTGGAGTTGAAAGCGGAAAGGTAGTAGTTTGCTTTTGTTGCCCTGATCTTTTTAGTGCAGCCATTTCAGCAGGCTCCTAAGGTTTCCCAGTCCGCAGGGGAGCTTGGTTCACCTGGCTGTAGACCAAAGGTGGTCACCTTCTTTTAGTGCAGTCCTTAGATCAGCTGTGAACCAGGGGCATGAGTGTTTCCATGTTCTGCATTTTAGTATAGGGGCATGTTTATTGATGATGTTACTTAGAATGCTGTTAAAGAGTGAAGCTGCATCACTGTCGTTTGAGGCTAGGTAAAAATCAGACCAATTAATACCTCTGAGGTCATTTAAGTAATGGGATATATTGAAGTTACAGAAACTTCTTTTCCATACAACTCTTATTTGTTGGTTTGAAGGGGGTTTGTCCTCTAATACAGGCCATGGAACAGTGGTCGCTGGCATTGTTGTGGAATACTGCAGTGTGGGTGATTTTGTGTGGTCTGTTTGCAAGAATTAGGTCGATCAGGGACCTGCTGTTAGGGGGTCTTGGGATTAGGGCGAGTGATCTCTGTTACTAGCTGGTCAAAGCCTGCTTCATCACAGAACTCTTTGAGTTGTACACACTTATTACAGTTTTTATGCCAGTCGATATTTAAGTCCCCGAGTATAATGATTTCATTCGACCGCCTGTCTGAAATGTTACGCAGATGATTTAGGATCTCCATGCCTCCAGAGGGAAGTTTGTAGCAGCCAATCACTGTGATGGATTCAGAGGAGGACAGAGATGAATTTAGTGTTAGTGTTTTGAATTTCTTTGGTGAGCTGGCAGGAGTGATATCGGATATGGTGTATTTGTCTTTTACATATATAGCTATGCCCCCTCCCTTGGTTGGTCTGTTGCTTCTGGCGAGGTTTTAGGAAGGGAGGGTTAATTTGGTGTTGGGATGAATTTCCTCAACCAGGTTTCAGATATGACTAAGATGTCTGGGTCTGTGTGGGAAATCCAGCCTTGGACCAGGACTAGTTTTTTCAGTAGGCTGCGGACTATGGCTAAATATACCAGAGTAATTAATGACTGTATATTGATGTTTGATGTAGTAAGCATAATATTGAAGAAGTGAAGCAAAGCATTAAGATAACGCACAACTCCTAATACATAAGAACCTGTGTTAGGTGGGAATATGAGGAAATAAAGGGATCAGTTTAAAGTTAATAAGAGTAACGGGGCCTAGGTTATTTGCATGATAACATTCTATATGTACATTACTATACATACAGCTAGTCCTTTATCTGTTGTATTTATGTATTGTATGCCATAATCTGTGTTCATAAAAAACAATAAAATGTTTAACAAAAAAAAAATAGTTCCATTTACCATTTTGCATGCACCTTGATAACTTGTCCAAAGTCACCACAAAACATGTTTTGTAAAATTTGGTGCCACGAGGGAAGAGCCGAGCTGAACCACATCTATCTATGAATGTGGCCCCCTTATTTAAAATGTATTTAACCAAGTATACATACAGAGCCTGAGAAGGTTAATTTCCAGTTTCGACATGGGGTTGGGGTGGGGACATAGGACAGCAGAGGACATTTATATGTACATATTACAACCGAGATACATTGTATTTACATTACCTTCCCATTTGATGCATAGTGTAGATAAGCTTCAACCTTGTCACAAGCTGGTGTCCCTCCTCGTCTAGTGTCCCTCCCTGTCTGGTGTCACTATGGTGATACCATCCAGCTTTTGCTAACTGGTAGTCTTGGTGCAGGGCACAGCTCTGATGATCCCCGAAGATAGAGAGCCAGCTCCAGGATGCTCAATCCCCTTCCACAGACCAGACCCCAGTGACTCGAGCTCTCTCCCGAACATGGGTTTCCTGGCATCATGAGTGACAGCGCAACCAATGCACTGATGGGATGGCTAAGAAGGGATAGTCTAACTGACTGTCTGTAGCATTAGATTCCACAAATCACAATGCAGGATTTCTCTCCCCTATTTTATTAAGAGTACCCACAACAAGGGGTTGGCTATTTGACTAGAAAGAATGGCTGCACTGGGACCGGTGGTGCTCCTCCAAAAAAGAAAAACTACAAAAACAGGTGGGCACTCACCAGCCAGAAGAAATACACAGGGCTACAGATGTGTAACAATTTCTTACTCCAAATGTATTCCAAATACAAATAGTAGTACACTTGATGCGTTTCGGACTGTGGTCCAAAATGCGTCAAGCTTGCTACTATTTGTATTTGGAATAAATTTGGAGTAAGAAATTGTTACACTTCTGGAGCCGTGTGTGTTTCTTCTGGTTGGTGAGTGCCCACCTGTTTTTGTGGACTATGGTATATATAGATGATAAACTCTAGGCTCTGCAGGGGAGTGAGATAAACTCTACTTGTACATCACTGGCCCATTAGCACATCAGAAATGCCAGCCTTTGTGGTCTCCAAACCATGAGAATTTGTGCATTGATCTCCGATTGCCAGCCACATGGCAGGGAACAGACTGACTTTCACGTGTTAGAAGACAGGCAGTGTCCAGATGGCCCTTACCGCTAACAGTGGCTGCAGCAGCTGGCCCGGTAGTGGGGCGCTAACACTACCACTCGGCATGCTGGTGAACCAGTTCCGAAAACGGACTTGGATCGCTCAGGGGCTGGCAGAGGGAAGGAGGATCAGGCATCATATAAACAACTGTCGTTCTTCAGGGAGGGGGACAGCGTAGATCACTGCACACTCAGCAGCTAATGGAGGCTGGGTGGTACAGCAGCGGACATCGAATGCTAGAGGGCCTTGATGCAGATGCTGACAGTATGCCATGAGCACGCATGTGCATCAATGCATGCGAACAGTCCTCAGGAAACTGGGAAAAGCTACCGCTGGTGGATGGCGATGGTGACCCTACAGGCTCCACACTACCGATCATAGCACCTACCCACAACCTGGCGCCTGGGGCAAGTGGTGTGGTAAGAAGGCAGGCGATAGGGCTGGGGAGTACCGTCTGAAGGGGCAGCTTGGAGCAGCTCTGGAGCAAAAAATGTAAATTAAAAAAACTAAAATGGCTGCGGGTAGTTCAAATAATAATAATACTGAATGTAGTAACTGCATGGGGGCAGGAGATGAACACGTTGGAGATGCAGTCTCTCTGCCCTCGAACATTTCCTGTGTTCCTAGGTGTCCTGCATATATTAAGTGCAGTGTATAATCCAGTAACCAACCATTAGAGACATTAACTCTGTCCGTGATATTGGACTGAAACCAAGTTCAGTCAGCTGCTTCTTTCTGCCACACATTACAGACTTGTCTCTACTGGTTCTGCGTATCTCTTCACACACCCACTACTTCCCTGAATGTACTGTACAAGCAGTCTCACATTTCCAGAGGTCAGAAGGCCACGCTTTGACGTGCCAAGGTTTTTTTTTTTTGGTAACCAAGGTTACACTGCCCTCTAGTGCACACAGGCACTACTGCATCCAGCGAGCACCATTCTCCAAGCAGCTCAACCCAAGGACAGGGTCACGAGGGCCCCCCGGACATCAGCTCTCCCCACTCAGCTTAGGAGAATGTCACAAGACTCCCCAGCTCCATTCCCTGAGCAGCTTAGCCCCAAGTCAAGGTTGCGTAACTGTTTGTTTCCAACCCTAACTCCCCCCAGCGGCAAAGGGCAATATTACACAAGTAACCATGGACAGCCACCATCAGGTAAGACACAGAAACATAGACAGCGATGGCAGATAAAGATCAGAGGTCCATCATGTCTGCCCATTGGGCCCTATAGAATCCCATGACCGAGTGTCGATACAGGGTTCTAACCCTCTCCATCAGTCTTCCAGTTCCTTTCCCTGGTTTCATCTCTACAAGTGAGCACTATTCTTTGATTGTCCCAAACCCATTTGAAGCCCTCCATGGTTTTAGTTCTCACCATCTCGGCTGGCAAGCTGTTCCATGGTTCCATCACCTTTCAGTAAAATAATGCTTTCTCACATCCGTTCTGAACATTCCTCCTGTCAGCTTCCAGCTGTGCCCCTGTGTTGTTGAAAATTCCTTGTAGTTCTCTTTGTTTATTCCTTCCAGGAATTTGAAGGTTTCTATCATATCCCCCCTCTGTCTTCTGGTCTCCGAGTGCATGTTCAATGTGTAACCCCAAGGTGGTGCTATCCTATGGGCTACTAGCCCTGCCTGTGGGAAAAGGCGCAGGTTGAGGGGCCTGAGTTCTGTGAATGGGTGCCTCCACCTGGAAGAATGGTACTGGATGCTATAACCACCCACCAACCCTTCTAGTGGCCTAAACAGTAGTACCATAGAACACTTTGCATACACTGGATAATAATAAGAATATGCTCACATCCCTTGCACTTACCACCAGGGCTGCATCTGCTGCAATTGCCCTGGAGACCCCCTGGAAAATAAGATGATCAGTGGTACACAATGCAAAACCTTTCAATGTGACCCAACTAAGCATATGCACACTAGCCAGGTTAAACATGAAACAAATGATCAGGTTTATTCAGGGGAAGTGAACAAGGAAGGGGCATGAATTTAGTCAAATAATAGACACTCTGATTTACTTTAAGCTGATTCAGCATGCACTGTAAGTTCTTGATAATTAGTCTTGCAACCCTGGATACCCAGATCTTATAAAGGCTAGCCTGAAGTGTTGCCCGGGGTGGCTGGCGTTGCAGCTGTTGTTGGAGCCCTTTAGAAAGAAAGACAGCTAGCATGTGCACAACCCAAATATTTGTAATCCTGAGCCGGATGGCTCAGTCCATTCGCAATATCCCAAACAAAGCAATCAGATGACACGCAGTGATTTGTAGCTGTTGTTGCAGAGAGTTACCCTGATTTGTACTCACACAACCCGGACCAGGATGTAGGACAGGCAAGATGAAGACCTCATGGTGTTGATGCGGTGTGCAGGGGAAGCAGAGCCTAGACGACTCATCTCCTGGTGATGCTACCTGTTCAATGGCGTTGAGCAGGGGAGTCGAATCCCCAAGCCAGTCTTTCGCCGAGATGATCTCTGGATTTCAGGCAGGGGCTCGGGCCAAGATGACAAGGCCCAAGCAGATGGAACAGTCCTGGAAAAAGTTTGTGATCTACTGCTGGAAAGCTTCTGGCTGCCATAACAGGAGCCACCATGGAGAACCAAATCGCAACCCACAACACACATTCAGCACTTTGAAATCAGTTATTTCTCCAAGCCACAATTCAGATAAAATCTGTTTGCTAATTATAGCTTCACTGCACAAACCTTTCAACCTGAGACTATCTGATGAACATACGAACATATAAAATTTGCCAGCAGATAAAGGCCTAGAGGTCTATGAAGTCTGCTCGAATGTGCAGCTAGCACCCCTTATTCTGCAGCTGCCGCTCTCTCCCTCCCTTCCACCCTTCCCCTTCATTGACCATCCCCCTTGTCCTGTCCCATCCCCTTTTGAAGCAGTCCACTGTTCTATTGGATACCACTTCTGCAGGTAACACATTCCACCCAGCTACCACCCTCTGTAAAAGTGTCTCCTCATCTCCCTCCTGAACCTTCCTCCCTCCAGTCTCATATCATGGCCCCTGGTGGCCCTCCCTTCCCTTACTTTGAACAGCCCCTCTGTACCCATCTTGTTTATTCCTTTCATGTACTTAAAGGTTTCAATCATGTCACCCCTGTCCCTCCTCTCCTCCAGCGAGTGCATGTTCAGCTCCCTCAGCCTCCTCTTGTATGATAAGTCCCCCAGCCCCTTGATCATCTTTGTCACTCTGCGCTGCACCCCCTCCAGTAACTTAATGTCCCTCTTCAGATACGAGTGCCAGTACTGCACGCAGTACTCCAGGTGCGGTCTAAATAATGATCTATACAGTGGCAGAATCACCTCCTCCCTCCTCGAGGATATACCCCTTGCAATACAACCCAGCATTTTGTTGGCCTTTGCAGCTGCTTCCTACATTGTGCAGAGTTGTTAATTGACCTTGTAATGAGCACCCCCAGGTCCTTCTCCTCCTCTGTCTGGGATAGCTGCACTCCCCCCAGCTGGTAACTCCTCCTTGAGTTCTTCACCCCAAAATGCAGCACCTTGCACTTTTTGGTATTAATCCCCAGTTGCCAGGTGTCTGACCAGGTTTCAGGTTTTGCCAGCTCCTCCTGCAACCCCTGCCATCCCCCTAGGTCATCCACCACTGCGCCTACCTTGGTATCATCAGCAAACAGACTGATTTTGCTCTTGATGTCCCATGATATGTCTGCAATGAACATCCCAAACAACACTGGTCCCAACACTGAGCTCTGTGGAACACCGCTCATCACTACCCTTGGGTGTGGGAGCTCCCCACCCACCACCACCCTCTGTTGCCTTCCCTGAAGCCAGTTCCCTGCCCATCTCACCAGCTTTGCACCCACCCCGTGCCTTCTAACTTACTTCCCAGCCTCCCATGTGGCACAGAGTCGAATGCTATACTAAAGTCCAGATACAGGACATCCACTGCATGGCCCCTGTCCAGTTGTCTAGTTACCCAGTCATAGAACTCCACCAGTCTAGTTTGGCAGGATCTGCCATGTATAAACCCATGCTGTCTGCTGTCCTGTAGTCCTTTGGCCTCTAGGAGGGCCACCAGCCTCTCCTTCAGGATAGTCTCCATCAGCTTACCCATGATGGATGTGAGACTCACTGGTCTGTAGTTCCTGGTTCATCCTTGGGGCCAGTCTTGTGGAGAGGCACCACATGATCCATCCTCCAGTCCTGAGGTACACACCCCGAATGTAGTGAGGCATGAAATAGGTCTTCCAAAGGTCCTGCAAGGACCTCTGCCAGCTCCTTCAGTACCCTGGGGTGGATGCCATCTGGGCCTGGTGCCTTGTCCACCCTCAGTGCCTTCAAACCCTCCTGAACTCTGCCATCCATGATTTCCCCATCTGTCAGCCCCTCTCCCCCTGTTTCTGCCATTCCTCCCACCTTGGGTGTCACCCCCCTCTTCTCCTTAGTAAATACTGAGCAGAAGTAATCATTTAGCGCTTCTGCCTTATCTCACCCTCCTTCCACCCAACCCCCTCTTCCTAATCCTTACTATGTAGTCCTTACAGCTCCTTTTCTCCCTGATGTACCTAAAGAAGTCCTTCTCCCTCTTCTTGATGCTTTGTGCCAGCCTGAGCTCCGTAGATACCTTGGCTCCCCTTACTGCCAGAGTCACCTCCTTCTATTCCGCCAAGTACTCCTCCCTGTCTTGTACCTTCTAAAAGCAGCTCTTTTCCTCCTTACCTTTTCCATGACCTCCTTGCTCAACCAGCTTGGTTTCTTAGCCCTAGCCTTCTTGCTCTGGGCCTTGCAGCAGATTTTGGTTGCCTCCACTATCCCCAGCTTTATGAGCTCCCACCTCTGGTTAGTGCCCATACTAGACTGAATTCTGACTAGGTACCCTTTTACCACTTCCCCCATCCTCCCAAAGTTGTCCCTCCTAAAGTCCAGCACTCTTGTGCCAGATTCCACTCCTTCCTTGCCCATATCCAATGTGAGCCATACTGAGTGGTGGTCACTCCCTGACAGTGGTTCCTCCACTGTAAGTTCTCTCACAAAGTCCCCATTTGCCAGCACAAGTTCAAGGGCATTCCCTAACCTGGTTGGTTCACTGACCATTTGCAGCAGGAAGCTGTCCTGGAAGGCATCCAGCAGTACCTGCTCCCTTCTATTTCTGGTTGTTGGGGTACTCCAGTCCACTCCTGGCATGTTGAAGTCCCCACAATCACCACACTACCCTTCTCACAGGTCCTCCTAATCTGTCCCACTGGTTCCCTGTCTAACTCCTTCATCTGAGATGGTGGCCTGTACACCACTCCCATTCTGAGAATCCTATTCTTGGAATCTTGGATTTGCATCCAAAGTGACTCTGTATTGCCATCCTCTCCTTCCTCCCTTATACACTTCAGACCTTCCTTCACATATAGTGCCACCCCTTGTTTCCCAATCACCCTATCCCTATGAAATAACCTGTACCCTGGTACAGACAGGTTCCAGTCATTGTATTGGGTGGCCCATGTTTCTGTGATGGCTGCAATGTCCACCTCTCCCTCTGCCATGAGCACCTGTAACTCTACAGTTTTCCTCCCAAGGCTTCTAAGGGTGACCACCTTCCACCCCTTCCACCCCCCATCCTGCCCTCCTTTACTAGCATCACCTATAGTACTTGTCATTTGTCCTTTGTCACTGTTATGGGGGGTAAGCTCATGTGGTTTTCCAGCCTGTGGTCTCTGCATATCTCTTCCCCAACTGCCACCCCCCACTCCTAGTTTAAATTCCCAACATCCTCTGTCCTCTGTGTCAACACTTTCTTTCCTCCTCACTCAAGTGTAGTCTGTCCTTGGCATACAGACTACTGCGCTCCCAGGTCCCTCCCACCCCACCCAACAGCCCATACCCTTTAGCACAACACCAGGTTCTTAACCATCCGTTAAATTCCTCTATTCTCAGCTTTCTTGTTGTGCTTGCCTTGGGCACTGGAAGCTTCTCTGAAAAAATCTTCTCTCATTCAGGCAGATCGATCACTTCTGGAGCAAGTCTTCGGTCCCACTTGCAAGCAGTACTAACACACTTTCTTTCCTTTGCTGCAGGTCTAAGCCGGCAATCAGAACAATCCAACTTCTGCAATAGACAATCTCTCTAGGCCAGAGAATGTGGCAGGCAGGCCAATGAAGCCTTCCCATCGATTGTCCTACACTCCTCCTAGGAGCGACTGCTCGACCACTAGAGCTGTTCACTCTCAAACGTCCACTCTCAAATGACACACTGCTTCAGGCAGTTCTGGGTATTTCCCTGTAATCCACATGGTTCAGTTGGTCGACACAGCTGTCCGTCACAGTAGGGGCTCCCCCTCCAGGTCCATTTAGGCAACAAACATCTAAAACTACAAATACTACAGAATTTCCTTCCCGTACAACCCCTGAAGACAGTCTCCATTTTAGGTCCCCAGAGATTCGATTGGTCCAATACTGGCAGTCCAGAACCAAGATGGTGGCTCCTACTCAAAAGCTCAAGCAGCAAATGAAGGCGGGTTAGACAAACTCCTTTTTCATGATTATCCTTACAGATAATCAGTAAATAACTACATTTCCTAACAGGAGTCCCTCTGCGGTATCAGCGACTGCAGAATAGAGCAATATAACAGGCTGTCTGGCTGGTCGCGAGGCTTAATTACTTGGACCCAACCCAGACTGATTTCCAAAACACAGTCTAGATGTTCTCTTAAAGAGACAGACACAGAGGATTACTAGGGCGCTGTCATGCAAACAAATAGAACTACTGCAAAACAGGACACCATCCTGACAGTGGGCATTTAGGAGTCCAGGAAGACATTTTAGTAAGCCCCCATTTGTAGGGGCATTACAAATGTCTTATGGTGTTCATCACAGGACTTCCCATGCTGGCTTTGTATCATTGTTGTCACCCTATGCTGTGCCACCTCTAGTCTATCCGTGTCCTTTCTAAGGTGAGGGCTCTAGAACTGGGCACAGTACTCCAGGTGTGGTGGCCTCACCAAGGATCTATACAAGGGGAGTATCACTTCTTTCTTTCTACTATCAGTACGCTTCCCAATACACCCTGTCATCTTTTTTGCCTTACTACAAGCATTGTTGCATTGGCTTGCCTGTTTAAGAGTGTCGCTGATGATGACTTCTAGGTCCCATACCTCAGGTGTGGTGCAGAGTTTAACCCCCATATCCAGTATTCTGTCCTTGGGTTCTTTTTTCCTACATGCAACACCTTGCACTTTCTGGCATTGAATTTCAGTTGTCAGACATTTGGCCACCTCTTCAGCCTTTGCAGATCACCCTGTAATTCTTTAATTCCCACGGTGCTATCCACTCTTCTGCAGAATTTAATGTCATCTGTGTAGAGGCTTAACCCACCCTGGATCTCTTCTTCAGTATCACTGATGAACATGTTAAAAGGGACCAGGCCCGGGACAGACCTCTGTGGTACCCCACCTGTGGCCTTTCTCTCCTGACACAAATGCAGTAGCACTAATGTACTACCGTTCTGGATTTGCATCTGCAACATGTACACTACAAGACATACACACTCACTTATCACTGCAGATACAAATTCATGATACTCAAATTACAACACTGCTTCTGTATGCAGAAGCACAGGCCCCTGTAGCCACAGATACAAAGTCACAAAATCCCCAAATTACAAGAGTCCTTTTGTCTGCAGAAGTGCAGACCCGTATGGGGCCAATGCTTCTGTAGCCTCAGATATTCATGCACACTATAAGATATACACACAATTGGCTGGCCTGCACTTCTGCAGCTGCAGGTGTAAGACATGCACACTGACCTCTGGCTGCAGAAGTGCGGGTGCCACAACATCCCTGATACCAGAACTGCAACAATAGTTCTGTCTGCACCTCTTCAGCCACAGGTGTATGACATACACACCAACTTGTGGGTTCAGAAGGGCAGGCCCCTGGGGGCCTGCAGTTACACAGCTGTAAGTACTGTCACAGTGTGGGTATCATGGGTTCAGTAGTGGATTTAGAATTGTTCAAGGTGTAGCAGTTTTTCAGTTATGCAGCTGCATGTAGAAAACCATGCACTGGGGGCAGAGCCAGCAGCTAAAGGGAATAAATGCTCTCTAGAGAGCTCTTCCAGACAGTTGAGCAAACTGCATTAAAATATCCCTTCCTTGCTACCAAAAGTTGTTTTGAGTAGCAGGAATAACTTCAGGCTGTCAAGAGGAGCATTTCAATATAAAAATTGACTGTCAACCAGAATTGGGAACTCAAGAAAACAGACCCAGCAGGATGGCAGCACAACGGGAGCAAGAAAACCACCGGAGCAGCAGCCACAAGCCACGTACTGTAGCACAGAGCACCGGGGAACCGTGAAACCAGGCATTACTCCAGCTCATACATGACCTGGACAAGAAAGTTGACAATATCAACACCAAACTGGGCATCATGGACACAGAATTCAAACAAGCAGCAGTAACATTCACTACAAGCAGCTGAAACTGCTAGCAGCACAGCGTCAGTAGTTACTGGAGTCATCGAAAAGAACAAGTTGCTGCATCTCAGAAGGAAGCACCCAGAAAGCACTATCCAGATGTCAAATCTATGGTTTCTGGGCAAACCAGAGACTGCAGAATAGCAGGATTTACTGACTTTTAATGCAAACCTGATACAGGATGATTTGAGAATGGACATTTCAGGACAGATCATCAAAGGCTACTGGATAACCACTAGGAGACTCCCAGCATCCACGGGCCAGCCTCAGACTATTTTGGTGTGACCAGCGGAGTACATACAATGGACATAGCTCTGGCAGCAGTGAAATCTAAAGGGCAACTCCGCATGGAAGAAGGCTCACAATACTAGCATTTCCTGGACATTAGTTTTGTGACCCCCCCCCCGGAGGTGTATGGCATTCAATTTGGTAAAGTCAGGTCTGCCCAGTCTGGTGGTCACCCATGCCTCGCAGTTCCCTGCAAGACTTAAAATCTCCTATGCAGGCGCTGCTGCTTTACTCTAACCAAGCTGAGGCTGGGAGAAGACTGGAAAGGATTTTATTAGGGCAACAAGATGGCACTGAAGTAGAAGAAGGAGAATGAGGGCAGGTTGTTTCTTACTGTAAAACAGGCTATATAATTATATTACCAAGCTGTGGGGCACTATTTGGCAAGTTGGTGGTACTTGTAACTCGATGGGAGGTAGTCCGTCTTAAGTAGCAATAAAAATTAATTCAGCAAGTTTTGTGGTCGGCAAGATTGTGGAGAGGAATCAATGCCCACAAGATGGCCAGCACCACAAGGCAAGTAGGCTAATAGGCTAACTGCCTGCATAATGGCAACCTGGCACACAGCTTCTGCTCTGCAGCCTGACAATCAATCAATCAAAATCTTTATTTATCCAGGCGGACATCATTGAGCAATGTTCATTTGCAAGTTGGACCTGGGTGGAACATAGTGAACATAACAATAAAAAGTCGTGCAACTGAATACAGCTATGTATTGAAAACAGGTCAACAAGAAGCAACAGAACATACAAGCATGTAGCAGTTCAAAGGCTGGTCATCCTGAAGTTTCTTTCCACATATTGTTTATCTGTTTATCAGTGCTTAAAAGTTAAAATGGGTTGTTGTTCTAGTTGCTAAGTTTATCTTGTATATTTATACTAGTTTATAGCCATGAGGACAAGATTCACAACTGGAGACATTACTTCACTGAGAGGGTGGTGGAGCAATGGAATGCACTGCCCAGGAATCTGATGGAAGAGGCACAGTGGAGGGCTTCAAGAAGGTGTGGGGCAGGTACAAGGGAAAACTGAAGCCAAAGATGACCCTCTCTAGGGCTGGAAGTGAGCACCCATTAGGAGGCTGGCTATCGAGCAGACACGACAGACCATCAGGCCTTTTCTGCGGGCTTTTAGTGTGTAACTGTGAAGCTCATTCTTGATGGCTGTTATAATAAAGATTGAATACTGTGGTATTGTTTGGATTGCTGGATTTTTTCAGTTTTCAGTTCCAGAACTTTAGGGGCACATGGACTATAATGCTGCACACGGCAGTGTTTTCTTGTGCATGGGACACAGACTAATTCTTTGGACTATACTGTTTCAGAGGATGTCCATGTTCATTGCTGCAGGGTTACTGTAGAACCAGTTACTTACGAGACTGATAACAAACACCTCTTAAATGCTGAACCAATGGGAGCATAGTGTGTAAATCCATCATATGCAATACTGAACTCAGAACCAAGTGAATACCTTTTTGATGCATAGCACTGTGAAGTTAATAAAAATAAACATGTAGAAAACCATGCACTAGCGGATCATGCTATCTAGCGAGCCACCTCCTACATCGTGTACGAGTACATCTGTCTACAGAACCGCAGGCCCCGTGGGTTCTTCCTTTCTGTAGAAGCGCAGACCCCCATGGGGCTGGAGTGTACACAGAAACAAATCCATGAAGGTTGCACATCAGTGCTACTGCATTTGTGCCATCTGGAAACAAATGTATGTTGTTTGTCTTACCTGATGATGGCTGTCTGTGGTTGCTTGTGTGGCCTTGTCCTTTGCTGCTGGGGGGGGGAGTTAGGATTGAAGCCCTAATGCCACATTTCCTACTTTTGTGGCATTAAGTTGAACCCTAACTGACGTAGTAATGCAATTTTTTGCAAAGAATTTATTTTCTTTTTGAGCTCCCCCATACATAACAAATCTCATCCAGCACACAGTCTGTTCATACCCCCTACGCAGAAACTCTTACATCATGCTAGCTGTATCTTGTATCTAGTATCTGATCCGGTTTTGGTGAAACAGCCATAAGGCACAAACTTCGGAATGCCTGGAATAAAGCCCAATCTAGTCTCAAGCCACAAAACAATCCCCCTAAATAGCTTCAGAAAACTGGTGGTAACCTACAAATTTAAATGCTCCTGTACATGCTTTCAGTGACTATCACTCTCGTTCCCTGTTAAACAGCAATAGTGCCCCTACCTTCACCAGTTATCTAAACATACCACTGCCACCCACTCTTCTTACCTAGCCCTCACTCCCCCTCATAATTGCCCAGCTTCCACCCTTCTGTTCCTATTTAGTCCACACCACTCACTCACTCCTTGCCCATTCTAGTCACACCTCACTTGATCACACCCCCTTTCATTGCTTTCCCCCTCTGACTGCCTCCATCTTCAAACCGTAGCCAAGCCCCACGTTAAGTACTTCTGTTCCTATCTGCTCTTTTCTCTCACAGAGTCTTGCTCAATCTGCAGTATAGATATTGTACTAGCCTGTCCCTCCCATTTAGTCCTGCATCCCTGCCCTTTATCAAGTTATATGTATTAATGCAACTATTGTACAAATGTATTGTTGTAACTTGCTCTATGCGCATTCAATATCTGTGTACCACGACTTGTTCATGCTGTTTAGGCCATGTATGTGCCTGACCTCCATGTAAAAGGTGTGTTATAATATATGTGTATCATGATCCACTCATGTTGTGTTACCGTTGTATGTTCAGGACCTCCTTGTAAATGAGCCTGCTCAATGGAGTACTTCCTGTCAATAAATTTGAACTTAGTGGAATCATATCCTAATTCATACAGGTCCTAGCTGGGGACAGATGCGGATGTGCAGGGCAGTCTGGGCCCTGCACCAAGGAAAGACTCTGTCCAGCTATGGAACTACAGCAACAGATGTCAAGAATTCATGGAGCTGTCTGGTGGATTGTGGAAGTGCAGGGCCCTTCTATGTGGCCTCAATCACAGACTCACAGGGCAAAGAGTCCATCCTTTGGCCAAAGCACAGAGCCCTCCGGCACCCATGAAGCAGAGGTGCAGGGTTCTAGGCCAAGAGGAGAGTTCTCTTCACTATATGAATAATAGGAAGGAACTGGGCGCACACCAGATAAAGGAGACAGATATATTTATTAAATAGACAAACAGCATGACTAAAAATAGGCCAACACCCCTACGTAAAGACTCAGACTTGTGAGTCTTCCTCAGGGAGTGAAATCAGCCAGCAAACTATCACCATTAAATACCCTGTGTTAATGGAATAAACACATGTGATAATAATTAAAAAAATGGTGCAAAGTTTGTGAAGAAATGTGCTTATGTGATCCCATATTGAAACAAATTCATAGTACACAATAATTCAAGCCCTACTGTTTTGTGTAAAATATAAATAAATAGTGATTATATTAAATAGCAACAACAGTGTAATATACCCACGACAAGGTAATCAACTATAGTGCAAAAGGCAAAACTAATCTGAACTGCAGTTTTTAAAAGTACTAAGCAAAGTTGCAACAAAGGTAGTTATGCTGCTGATGAAGTAACTAGTATTTATTTATTTATTTATTGAAAATGTTTCACCAGGGAAGGCACACTGAACAAAAATATGCTCATCTCACAGTGCGACCTTGGGGGAGGGGTTACAATGGAGGCAGGAATACAGACAAAAGTTGAACTTAGAAATAGAGCAATACAGTTAATGTACATAGTTGGATGGGATTGCATAGGACTTTTTACAGTATGAGAACAGTACAGAGCACACAGATAATGTACATAGTTGGGTGGGATTACATTAGCACTTTTTCCATTAGGAGAACAGTACAGAACAGGAACATCAAGGACAGGATATACATATCATGGGAACTCATCGAGGGTAATACATGATTACTTAAGTGCCAATATCGAGACTAGAGTGCCAGTAACGGGACTTGCGCTGAAGAGAGATGCACCAAGTTGACAGTAGGAGTTGGAGGAGAATATGGGGGGTGGTATAGATGGGGTGGAGGGGAAGGAGGGGGCGGTAGCAGTGCGTGGAGCTGAGGCGTGGGTTTATTTAGGAATGAGGGGAAGGAAGGGAGAGATTGGGAGGGAATGTGAGAGGGGAGGAGAGTGTAAGTGCGTGGAAGGCAGTGTATAAGCCAGACAATTAGGCGATGGCCGAGCCGCTGGTCAGGCGCTAAGGGGGGATGGGGGAAAGGAAGCTATCGGGGGGGGTCAGGAGCAGTTGCAGTTTTTGTCTGTAGTACTTTTTGGCTAAGGGGAAGGGAGAGGAAAAAAGGATGTGAGAGAAAGGTCAGGTAACAAAAACAAGGGAACTGATACCGATACACCCACTATAAACACAATTAGTTCAAACATTTCTTGTGTCCAAGATTAAATGAATGGGGCTCTGGTACCAAAAAAAGCCGCAGTACAGTGAGAAAAACTGGATCCATGTTGGCATACAGGATAAGGCACCCCAAATACAAACTCTCAATTACTTTACAAACAGGAGCAAACCAGAAGTAATTGCAAACAAAATATTGTACAAAGTTAAATTGATAGTGAAAACTGGGGTAGGTGGGGGGCAAAATTCTACTTGTGAACTGAGCACATCACATAGCAGAAATGTCAGGGTCCTATAAAATGGGTTTCAAATTGAGTTGATCATTTAAACCAGTTGGTGTCGAGGCTCCCATGGTTAAGATCCATCTTGTCTCATGCTGGAAGAGTATTTTGAGGTAATCTCCACTTCTAAGGGGAGGACATATGTGCTGCAGTGCACGGAACCTCAAACCTCTTGGTTTGCAGTTATGGGCCTCCTTGAAGTACACACCCAAGGGAATTGTTTAAGTTGCCTTTGGCTCTCACATGCTCCTGGGCGCGGCACTTCAGGGAGCATATGGTTAATCTACTTTAGAGCATACCACACTGACACCAAGCAGCAGAACCAGTGAACTGTGTTTGACAGTCCAGATACTCATGTAACATGTGTTCCCTGCCAGCTTTGGGATGGACACATTTTTTTCTCCTGTTTCTGCATAACAACATGTGTTGCAACATCTGTAACAATAGAAACCTGTCCTGTCTGATAATCTACGGGTATTCTTGTCAGTTTCTTTATAGTGACTAGTTGTTAATAAATCTCTTAGATTGATACCTCTCCGAAATGAGACCCAACGCATTTCACCCATGACTATTCCATTGCCTCATTAGCTGACAGTATTGACCAGCTATTCTTCATTATATTTTTGATTTCATTAGATCTCCTGTGGTAGTCAGTAACAAAAAGGATTTTGTTTGTTCTCACATCAGTGTCCTTTTGTTTGAATCTAAGAGAGAAGGTCGGTCAATATTGCTTGCTTTCTCAAAAGCCTTACTGAGGAATATAGATGAACAGGTAGCAACCTGACCAGATAAATCCCAAATTCAGCCACTATGGTTACATATGGAACAATATGTTCTGAAACCCAACTGTCTCAAGGATTTCATGTATCTGCTGCTTCAATCACGGTGAAGGACAACCCATGCATAAAAGGCTCAGTACTAGTTCTTAAAAAGAGCAAGACTATCCTAAATCTGCAGAAAACAGCCCTCCCATCTATGCCCCATAGGAAAATCCAGTAATTACAAAAGGTAACAAGACAGCTGATTGCGTGCTGACATGGCCGAATTTCTTGACGCACTGTAGGATGCTCCCTAGCTGCTGACGCAATGTGTTTCTTGCACATGCATGCAAGCAACACAAAAAAGGGCTCCTGAACTCAGTCTGGTTAGCAGCAGGTATATCCAAGGTTAGTCATCTGGTAAACCAGGACTCTGGAGTTTTGTTTTCCTTTCAAGAGAGAAGAGATATGGGAACAATTCAGGCTACCAAACTATCATTTTTATTTTTACCTATCCCTAAGAGAGGTATTGGGGAAAAATGTGCTGTCGGATGGATATACTCGAGCTCAAAATACTGAATGGAATCAATTGGCTAAAATAGGGTTCCTGAAGAGCGGCACTAGTCTCACCTATAAATTTATAACCAATAATATCAGGTCTTCTTGTTTAACATGTAAGGTCAAAGAGTTCTGGGAGGAGGATCTGTCACTGGTGCTTACTATGGAAGACTGGAAAGATGCGTGGGAAATGGCCAACCGAAACTATAAAGAACTGCAAGGTAGGCTTATTCAGGTCAAAGCTCTTCACAGGTTTTATTTAAGTCCCAACAAAATGCATGCGTTGGGATATATGAATGCATCATGTTGTTGGAAATGTAACTGCACTGAAGCTAGCATTGCACATGTACTCTGGGACTGCCCCGAGCTTTGTAGTCTCTGGGGTATAGTCTGTAAGCTATGCTCAAGGGTTACCAATATTCCCATTTCACGTTCTCCACATATTTATTCTTGGTATATTCCCTGACTGTATAGACCTGAGTATGCAACAAAAAATGTGGATATGTCATGCCTCATTGAATGTCAAGAGACTTATTTTAAGATACTGGAAAAACGCACTCACACCCTCATTACAAGAGTGGTATAACCAAATGGATTAAATCTCCAGTAATGAAAGTTGATTCTATACAGCATAGTCTACATATATACCATAAGATATGGTCACCCTTTATAGAACGGAGGTAATAAAATAAGTTTAAAGATATCAGAGGGTAGTGAATGTTAATAGTGTTAGTTTATCTTAACTACTTAACTACTTCTAACTCCAATGTATCACACTGCTCTGTTATAAGGACGTTTTTTTCTAGGTTGTATCATGAATTTCTCTATCTTTCCCCTGCGGTATCAAACTGTCTACTTGTAGCTATTCTGCTGTTGTCTGTAAGACAGTTTGCCATACCTCTTGCTGTTGTTAATGTCTCAGTTTGACACTGATTTGTTTTGTATTGGGTCCTGGCCCCCAGGTCGCATCTGGAATCGAGCAATGTTGCTCAGTATGCCTTCCTGGTAAAACTCATAAGTAAATAAATAATAGTTATCTTTATTTTTTGTGTGTTTCTAAAAAAATCTAAATCAGAAATATTTTCCAATATGGCGGACTGTTTATAACTTCAAGTTATTGTCCTGAGTACTAATGTAAAGGTACAGGGTATAGTTCTTACAAGTGTGTTTTGAATGTATTACTAAGCAATTGTTGCCTGTATTTGAAAAGTTAAATATGAATAAACGTATTATGGGGGAAAAAAAAGCCTTACCGACTACTGCAGCACTGTATCCATGCTCTCTAAATCTGTTTGTTAATGAATGTACCATTTTCTGTGCAGCTTCTCTTCAGCTGTAACAACTGGCTGAAGGGTATATGCTTTCAATGAGGGAGTGTGGATGGTAGCTCTCAGTGCATAGCAAGCTGTTATCAGAGATAGGATTCCTGTATGGAGTGCCCACTGTCAGCTTTTAATGTTACACTAAGGAACCCGATGCTGAACCTGTCTGTTCTGTATGTGCACATCAAATTAAGTTCATTAATGTTCACCCACTCCATGAAGTCAAGTGATGGTGTTGGAACCCCCACGTCAGACACAAATGATGTCATCAGTAAAACAACACAACACAAAAATGTATCTCAGGTGGGGATTCATTTTCTTAAAAATGACTTGCTTTTTTTTGTTTAACTCTTTTTATTGAAATTTTCTTAAACACATATACAGTCACATACATATCACCATAACTCATACAGTATTTGATTCTGATTGCTTCCTTGACCTACATAAAATACATTTTATCAAAAGGAAAAGGAAAAGAGAAACAGTTGTTAAAAACCGTTAAGAATATATATCCAGACTATATACATGGGTCTTCTATATACCATATATTATTTTAAATAATAAATTCATTGAGATCGCCTCAACCTATCTGTGCCAAGAGAAGGATTCCTTGTCTCTATTTCCACTCACTGCAGGCAAACCAATCCTTATCCCGCATTCATGATCATCAGCTCCCTTGCAGTAAGTGAACCTATAAAAGGTGCCCACTGATTCATAAATTTATCTGCTCGACCCTGCAGTAGATGCATTCTCTGCTTCAAGGCAAGTGCTCCCATGGATGCTGTGCACCACTGTGTCACTGTGGGACTCTCCTCTGATACACAGGTGTTTAAAATCATCTGTCTAGCCTGCACCAGAAGTACTCTAACCCACCTCTGATGTGGCGACCATTGTTCACCCTCCCCTTCCAGAATGCCAAAAAGCAGGCTAAGGGGTGAGGTTGGCAGCACTGAGCCCAGCATGGCGCTCAGCTGCTGCCCTATCATCTCCCAGTACCCACGGAGACATGGGCAGTCCCAAAAACAATGAAAGTAGGTGCCTCTATGCTTCTTGCATCTTCCACACATCTCTGACACCTCCGGGTGGAATCTGTTGGTCATCACTGGTGGGCAATAGAGCCTATGTATGAATTTATAACTGCTTTCTTTGTATTTATTACAAGACAAGAGACCTATATGTGACTCCAGTACTAATCCCCAATTGTCCTGAGATATATCAAGTCCCATGACCCTTTCCCAAAGTTTTCGTGTCTTATCAGTCATATCTTCCATGTACTGCCTTAGGAGGCACATTACCTTTCTCAGTATCACAGAGGGATTATTCCTCGCCATACCTATTATCCCCTCCACCTGTTCCAGCATTGTGGATCCTTCTCAATGTGTCCTCACCTCCTTGCATAGATTTCTGACCTGAAAAAATCTAAAAAGGTGAGTACCCGATATCCCCACTTTCTTCTGGATCTCCTGAAAGGAGGCCAAGGACCCCCTTGCACAGGTCTCCCAGATACTGCACCCCTTTCTTCTCCTATTCCTGAAAAGCGGTATCATCTATACTGGGTCTAAAAAAGGGATTCCTGGCAATGGGTATTAGTAGAGTCTCTTGTTCCCTGCTCCTTAATGCTATTTCTATGTTCGCCCAACTATCCAACACCCAGAGCACCAGAGGGTTCGGATGACCCAGAGAGGCATACACCCTTCTACCTCGACCAGACAGATAGGCAGTCAATCGGTCAATGTACCCCCCGCTCCCTGCTCCTCTAGGTCCAGCCAGCTAGTGGTATCTGCCCCTGTGAGCCAATCCTTAACACAAGCCTGCGCTGCCAGAAAGTATTGTTTCAAATCCGGAAGTTCAGCCCCATTGCTGTGTGATCTCCTCGGAACATCCGTGCCCGTTTTCCTTCCACAGAATATCTCCAAACCCTCACTCCAATGCTTTCATATCTCATTTGCTAAGACCCACCGGGAGCATCTGAAGCAAGTAGAGGATCCGGGGCAGAATGTTCATCTTAATTAAATTTATACGTCCCATCCAAGACAGGGGTAAAGCTCGCCACCTCCTCAGTTCCTCGAGTAAGGTTTTGATCATGGGGGTATAGTTCAGTCTATACAGGTCTCCTATTTGTTTCCCAATCACTACCCCTAAGTACCAAAAAGAGGCAGCCGCCTCCTGCAGGCCCCATTCAGCTCCTCCAGTTCGTTTTCCCTTATCCCCCACATATAGCACCTCCGATTTATCTAAACTGATCTTGTATCCTGAAATGACGTGCTTTTAACACCATGCCAAGAAAAGGTTGGCATATGAGGGTGCAAGCACCGCCCCCCCATAGCCGTACCTTGGATTTGGTGGCAAAACCTCTCATTGAAGGTGAACAAATGATGTTTCAGCACAAATGTCGATAAATCAGAGATGAGTTCCTCTGGTGCTTGTCTTAGGCCCTAATCATCATACAAAAATCCTCTGCTTGCCTTTTTTTGCTCCCCCTCCAAAGGTGTGCCCCCTTTGAGCCTTGCAGCTCCCCCATCCCCATCACCTGCCATCCCTTTGACTTACCTTGGGACTACCAAGTGCTCCATAGATTGCCCCCTGTGGCGGGGCCATCAGGGGCTTCCCCCCAAGCTGCCTTTCAGTGCTGTGTTTAGATCTGTGGTCCCTGTGCCCAATAGGCAGTGTGGAGTCTGCAAGGCTCCGCGGGATGGCATCCTGCCTCCAGCAGTGGTTTTTCCCATGTTCCTGGGTCCCTGACTCACACATGCTCCGTAGAGGTGGTGGTCAGACATGTGCATCGGGAGGACATGCTCAGTCCTTCTGCCACAGAGCGTCCCCCACCCAGAACTACCACTCCAGACTGCACCACCACCCATGGTCACCCGGGTAGTGGTGCTGCAGCAGCATGGTCTGCCTTTCCTTCCCGAAGGAGGAGAAGAGCAGCCATCGCAGCCCTTGGTCCCTCCCCCGGTCAACCCTCGAGCAGCCTAGGGTCGTTTCCCAACCTGGGTAGGTGCCTCTACCCTCCGTGCCACCAGGCTGGTCATCTCTGCTTGCCTGTATACCTGCCTCATGCTGTATGCAGGTATACAGGGAGGCAATATCAATTTTCAACCAACAATATTGATCAGACCATTGAAATCCTTATAGTTTGCTAAATCAATCCATCGTGTCACGTATGTATGTAGGTATTTGACCTCTACCTGTTTCAAAGAGTGATCAACAAATTTAGATGGTACCTCACTGAGAAGACCCATTCCTGACATCATGGGTCTCCCAGGAGGATCCATGACACTCTTGTGGATTTTTGGTATGGTATTCAGGGTCGGGCAGATGGGAAGAACATTTTTAAAAAAACATTACTTCATATTTGTCAACCCACCTGCAGAAAAAGCCTCATCGACTAAGTCGTAAAGGATATTTTTAAATAATAACTGGTCGGCGTTTTTCCTGGTTTGTAATTAGCCATTATAAAGGCGTGTTTATAATGGCAAACATGCAGCGAGTTTCCCTTGCTCTGTGCATGCGCCACCTGCTGCTGTTCCCTCTCTCACTGCCGGACACTTTGCCACCTCTACAACTGGGCGGTAAGTAAATTTTAAAATTGAAACAAACTCGCCTCTCAACACAGAGGACTTTTTGAATCCTGTACTCACTTATCTAAACCTTTTTTTTTTTTTTTTTTAAAGAAGAAAACATCCTGAAAGGTTTCAGCAGATGCTCAGATCCAATTGGACCGTAGTTGAACAGCGATGTTTTTAATATTTTATATAATTTCTGTAATGAAGAAATGCTCCCCATCAATTATATAAAATAACGCATGGGGTGATGTGCAAACTCATGTTTTATACACACACACACATACACTCGGTGTTGGATGCTTAAATAAACCCCTCGAGCCTCGCTCTCAGGGTTCATGTAGCATCCAGCACCTCGAGTGTGTATAAAATTCTCATTAAACACACCACCCCATGTAGTATTCTATATATAATGCGGTGGGGTTAAATCTATTGTAGGCTTTACATTTTTAATTGGACTTTATCGGTTTGAAGCAAAATTTAGTTTCTATATTGTTTCCTTTCCTTATCATTCACTGGATATTATACATTGGCTTGGAAGTAATGTCTACTGTTTCTTTATGTTTGTAGATATATTTGCTGTTTAGTTTGTTGTTATTTCTCATTGATTTGTTCACGTGATTGTATTGTTGAATATTCAATAAAATTTGAAATACAAAATCGGTGGCTGGTCGTGGTTCATGCTATGACTATTACGTGTATGTGGATCAGGCGGGGGCAGTGTACTTGGCGTTCCGAAGAAGTCTTACTACACTTATCGCCTGTGTGTGGCTCAGGCAGTGAGGGGGGCCCTATGCTTGGGGGATGGGGTCTGGCGCCCATACCTCAGCATATGAGAATGGGGCAGGTGGGCTGCGAATGAGCCACGAATGAGCCACAGGAGCAGGCGAGTTGCTGTACTCCTGAGTGCAGTACAGCAGCCTGCCTGTGGGTGGCCAGCAGTTAGGCATGGGTTTTCCATGCCTAACTTTGGGCGGCACATCTCAGGGATGCGCGGGTGGCTCCACCGCCTGTCAGGGAAGAATATGGGGCTGTGCGGCGCATTCATGGGCACACACACCCCCCGATGGGCTGCATACATTATCGCTGTGCCTGGGCGCAGTCAGGGCTGTGCGCTACATCACACACATTTGAATATTGCAGTTCTGGGCATTTGTTGAGTTGCACCGGCGCATCTCCTTTGAATATGTCCCCCTAAGAGTTTTGGGTGGATAATTGCACAGGCCACTTCTACCCATAAGTTTTGTGAAAACAATTATATAAGGACAAGGCTGTATGTGAAAGCAAAAAAAAGATTAAGTATAAGAAAAAAATCTGCATTTTGTTATTTTTTTATGTTTTGTATCTCAGAAACCGTGCAAGATGCCATTACACAACTTTTCAAGTCTAGTGACCCTGGCAGCCAGACCGCACGTGCCAAATTTGGGATATTTAGTCAAATGTCTCCAAAGTTTTTAAGGTGCAAAAACTGGGGTGTAATTAAACACCTTACTCAACCCTAACAAATACTAGTGCTATTGAGCCAGTATAAATATATAAGCATTCCAGTCTCTACACTGCGGAATGACTGGAATGATGCATTCTGATTCTGAACCAGCATTCTGAAACAGTTGGTGGATGAATTATTTTATTAAAAATCTCCCTCTCATGAAGAAAACATTCAAAAGGTACACTTCTAATGCTTTTCTTGTGGAATAATTTTTATGACAGCAGCAAAACACTCTCCTGACTCCAGTGAATTACTGAACAGGCCAACCAATGGCTCTGTAAGTTCCTCCATCAGTTCCTCAGCACCCTTGAGTGTATGCCATCTGGGCCTGGAGACTCATCTACCCTCAATGCTAGTAGCCTTGTCCTCACCCTATCTGTCTCTATCAAACATCTGTGGCCCCCCACACCTCTCCTCTCTTCTAGTGTCACCGGTCTCTCTCTCGCTCCCTGGTGCAGATGGAATAAAAGTACTCATTTAGTACCTCTGCTTTCCCCCAATCTCCTGCACCCAATTGTCCCTTTTCCTAAGCCTAACAGTCTCATCTTTCTTGCCCCTTTTCTCATTAATATAGTGAGAAAAAGGCCTTTTCCCCATACTTAATTCCCTCTGCTAGCTGCAGTTCCTTCTGAGCTTTTGCCCACTGGACTAACTTACCTGCTACTCTAGCCATCTTCAGGTAATCCTCCCTCTTGGTCCTCCTAAATTTCTTGTAGGCTGACCTCTGATTACTTACTGCCTGGACGACCTCAGTACTAAACCAGATGGGTGCTTTGACCCTCGAGTTTTTCCCTAAGAGCCTAATGCAGTCCTCTGTGGCAACCCTTATTCCCTCCTTGATGACGGACCACCTCTGGTCCACCCCATAATCCACTCAGATGCTTGTCAGGTGACTACGTGACTACTTAGCAGCTCACCCATCTTTTGGAAGTCTGCTTTTCTAAAATCCAGGATTTTAGTCTTAGTGGGGGCCTTTTTCCTGCCCATGTCCAACCAGAACCACTCTGTGCAATGGTCACTCCCATCCAAGGGCTCCTCAACCTGTGTATCCTGGACATGGTCCCCACTCATCAGCATCAGATCAAGGATTGCCCTCTCCCTGGTGGGCTCTGTCTAGTGCCTTCAAGATGTCTGTGGTCAGGCGGACTAAGGCAGTGGCAGTCCCATAGTTCTTTTGGAAGCCATGCTGGTTTGCAGTGAGTAAGTTGTGCTGTTCTAAAAACACATAACTAGTTACTTCCTAAATGTTACACTTTTCCTAAAGATTGTAATTGTTGCAGAAAAGGAGCCCACATATCAAAAAAGATTCATTCTTTGTTAATCGGGTGATGGCTGATTCTTCATAGTACTCATGGAATCTAGTCATTCTGCAATGGATGGAATTGTGTCAAACGTTCAGTGCCTCAAGAGTAATCTTTTCTTCCTAACCCTGCAGCAATAATCCATATCTTCTGAGAGTATTGAAGCTTCCAATTGTTTGGGAGTGAACCCAAAATGAATAAATCAGCTTCGCTAGGGACCTGACACTGAACTGTGTCCACACAAAAATCTATGATGCTAGACCAGACATTTCTGATGTGTGCACATTCCCAAAACATGTGCAACCTGCTCACATGTGGGGAATTACACCTCCAGCGAAGTCCATCTATACATAAACCCATGTCCTCCAATTTCTTAGAGGTTATGTAGTAGCGATGAAGGATTTTAAACTGCATTAACCTACCCTGTAAATCTCTACTACTTCTCACACTATTTATGCAGACTTTGTCCTACTTAGCAATGTCAATAGAAGTGTTAAGCTCCGTTTCCCACAACGTTTGAATGCTGCTAGGAATTCGCTCTTCGTTGTTTTAATAATAGTTTATTGATTAAACTAACACCTTTCTGGATCACTGCTTTTCTGTTCAGCTGGTCCCACTGCACAACACGTGGAAGTGAAAGGTCTTCTGTTAGAACGTGCTGGCTCAAGACTTCTCTAAGTTGCAAATAATGAGAAAAACAGTACTTTGGCAGGCTAAACTCTTTTGGCCGGTCTTGGAAGGATTTGTTTTATTGTTTTATTAAGTTCTCGGATTACAACCTTTGAGCTACTAGCTCATTTACAAAGGTTCCACGTCAAGACACGTGGAAAAAAAAGAACAAATTATAGTCCCAAAAGAATCACATGCATATACAGGTGCTAGAAGCCACCAACATTACAGATCCTAGATAACAGTAGCAGAGAGGACGGGGTAACAAAGGATCGACAGGTTTAGCAGCTACTAAGCAGAGCTGGTATACAGGAGTAGTGGGAGAGGTAGGTGGTGAGTAAACCAGGATAAGTGGTCAGTAGGAGAGAGTGGAGGTGAGAGGTAGCCATTCCTCGGGCTTGGGAAACCTTGTCTGGAGATGGGTGGGGGGGTAAGCTAAGGTAGGGGCAAATGGGGAAGGGGAGGTAAGAGTGCCCAGGTAGTGCAAGAGGGGGGGAGGAGAAAAGTGGGGTAGTGGGGGAAGAAGGAAAGGGTGGATAAGTAGCTTGTAGGGCCACAAAGAGCATAGTTGGGGTATGCAGGATGTGCTCTGGGGGGGCAGTGGTCAATGGTGGCAGGAGCATTGCATTCAGCTGGACAGGTGAGTTTTAAACACAGATTTGAAAGAGCCTATTTTGCTGATGGAGGTTATCTCAGGTGGGAGAGAGTTCAGCCAGAGTGGAGCTCGGTGTTCAAAGGAACACTGCCCTTGAGAGGTGCGAGGGAAGGGCACCTTGACAAAGGGTTTGTTAGATGCCCTTGTAGTCCTGGCAGGTTTGACCTGTTGTAGGAGGGAACTGGTGGCAGGAGGCAGCAGTCCCAGGACTGCTTCTTTGGTAAGAAGACAGACTTGGTAGCGGGCTCTGTCACTTAGTCTTAGCCAACCCGTTTGTGAATAGAGATTGTAGGTATGGGTGAGACTTGGAGCTCCTAGGGCTAGTCTGCAGGCTTAATTAAGTGTGGTGGCAAGCCATTTGAGGGTGTTGTCTGGAGTGGCAATATAGACGGCAAGCCCATAGTCGATGGTTGAGAAGACTGAGCTGGTGATGGCTAGCCGAAGGGCTTGATTGGTGAGGCAGTTGGCGGTGTTTGTACAGTAGACTTATTTTTCTGTTAGCTGATGTGGTGACGTGGTCAACGTGAGAGGAGAAGAAAAGACAGCTGTCTAATGTGAGCCCTAGATACTTGAAGCTATGGACCATTTCAATGGCTGCATTTTATTGTGGATGTTTTGTTGCAGCTATGGGCTAGGGCAAAGAGCATGGACTTGTTTTTTTGTGGTTAACGAGTAACTTGGCTTCGGCAAACCAGTCCTCCACTTTGCTAAAGTCCTGCTGTAGACGTTGTTCTAGGGTGGTTGGGTCAGTGTGGCTGGAGTAGATATCCGCATCATCTGCGTAGAGGAGTATTTTGTGTTGACATGCTTGCGGAAGGTTGTTTAAAAAAAAAAAAGGCTAAATAGGAGGGGGCCCAGGATGGAGCCTTGGGGGGACCACGGAGGAAACTAGCAGGGGATCTGAGAGCATGTTATTTATTTTTACCCTTTGTACATGGTCTGTGAGGTAGCTCCGGAACCAATCCAGGGAATCCTCTGATAGCCCTGCTGCATCCAGTTGGGCTAGGAGGAGGTCATGGTTGACTGTGTCAAAGGCCTTGGTGAGGTCAATGAAGGTTGTGCCCACCAAGTGCCCTTGATCAACAGCATTGTGAATGAATCCCATGAACTCCAATAGGGCTGTAGTAGTGCTGTGGAGTTTTCAGAAGCCATGCTGCTGTTGACATTGGAGCCAATATTTTACAAGGTGGTTGACCAGCTGGTTGTAGACTATATGCTCCAGAGCTTTAGACAGAGGGGGGAGTATTGATATTGGCCATGGTACCAGCTTTGTGGACAGGGGTTACAACTGCGGCTTTCCAGAGTTTCGGGACTGTCCCAGTTGTGAGGGACAGGTTAATGATGCTGGTTAGGGGGTTAGCAGTTCTTCAAGTGCAAGGGAGATCAATTTTAGATCTAGGCCCTCAGGACTGTGCCTAGATTTACCCAGGACTTTGGAAAGGTATTTTTTCACTTCAGCCTTGGAAATTACCTTAAGGTAGAATGGGTGGGGGTCATGATTTACTGGTAGTGTTCTTTGAGGGTTTAGTGGGTTGTTGCCTGTGGAGCTGTGAATGTTAGGGGGGAGTACAGTACTGAGGTCGGCGAAGGCTTTATTGAAGATGTCAGTGATAGATTTGGGGTCTTGTGTAGTGGTCCCTTCATAGTACAGCAGGGCGGGTGTAGAGGTATCCCGCTTTCCAATGACCGCAATGATGTTCTCCCAGAATCTATGGCCGTCACCCCAGGAGGAGTTTAGCTCAGATCTGCAGTGATTGGCTTTGGCCTGGGTGCATTTATTCCATGTGGCCTTGTAGTTTTGCTTATCACAGTCTGCGAGGGTGCCTTTGTATTTTTGCCAGAGGACGTCCCTGGAGCTCATCAGGGCAAGTATGTGGGGGGTGATCCAGGTTTTGTGGGTGCTCCTGACTTTTATTTTGGTTATGGGGGCATAGGTGTCACAGACAGTGTTGAACATTTCTATGAATTTGGCTAGTGCTGTATCGACTTCATCCACTGTTAGTATTGGGGCCCACCACTGTTGTTTCAGGTGCTGCTTAAAGCTCCAAAGCTTGCCCTTTTTTAATATGCGGGATATTATGACCTTTGCTGGGGGTTTAGGAGCCTTGTTCGACCTGTAGAAAATGACTGACGAGTGATAACTTAGGGAGTCTGGGAGCTTTTTTAGACTGGAGACCCGTTCAGGGTGGTTTGTTATCATTGTATTGCAACTGATTATGTCCATTGATCTCCTGAGTCCTAGTTTCCTCCATCCTACGTCTTTTAACCCTAAGATATTTTTCACAAGTTTAGGATTGTTCCACCGTGGAGCTTCTTCCCAAGGGTGTACAATGTGTGTTTGCCCCTTGAGGAGTTACTTGTCTTTTACTGTTGCACCTTGCCCCTGTACCTTGCATCACGCCTACCACGTATCATATTTTGTGCTTAATTGGTTCAAGTCTCTTTATTACTTCTGGGCAATTGTATTTTGTTTTACTTTTGGTTTTAGTTCTCTGTATAATCTCTAGGCAATTTGTGTAGACCGTCTGCATTTCTTGTACATTATTGTGTCAGTCACCACTGTTGTGATCTCCCAGGTCATGCCTGAAAATAGGCAAATGTTTTGTCTAGTGCACCCTACCTGGTAAATAAAAACTAATAGTAATAACTCTGCTCTGACCAGGGGGTTCTCTTCATTGCTGTTTCCTGCCCTCCAGGGAGGCAGGAGTCAACCTCCCTAAACTCTGCCCTGACAGAGGGAACTTTTGTTGTCGTTTCCTCCCCTCCTGGGAGGGGGAAGTTGGCCTCCCTAAACTCTGCCCTGACCAGGGGATTTCTTAGTTGCTGTTCCTTCCCCTCCTCGGGGGGAGGAGTCACCCTCCCTAAATTCTGCTCTGATCAAGGGATCTTTTCATTGCTGTTACCTCCCCTCCTGGGAAAAGGAAGTTGGACTCCCTAAACTCTGCTCTGATCAAGGGATCTCTGTTATTGCACCCTCTCCTCCTGGGAGTGGGAAGTTGGCCTCCCTAAACTCTGTCCTGACCAGGGGTTCTCTTCATTACTGTTTCCTTTCCTCACCTCCTGGGAAAGGGGAGTCAACCTCCCTAAACTCTGCCCTGACAGTGTGTGTGGGGGGGGAATCTCTTTGTTATTGTTCCAACTCCTCCCCGCCTGGGATGGGGGAGTTGGCCTCCCTAAATTGTGCCCTGACAGGGGGATCTCTTTATTGCTATTCTTCTCCTACTGGAAGGGGGGAGTCGGCCTCCTTAAACCCTAGTCTGATTGGGGGATCTCTTCATTGCCATTACCACCTCTCCCGAGAGGGGGGAAGTTGACCTCCCTGAACTCTGCTCTGACCTGGAGATCTCTTTGTTGCTCTTCCCTTCCCTCCTGGGAGGTGAGAATCAGCCTCTCTAGACTCTCCTCTGACCAGGGGAATCTCTTTGTTTCTGTTCCTTCCCCTCCTGGGAGCGGGGAGTTGGCCTCCCTAAATTCTGCCCTGACCAGGGGGATCTTTTTGTTGCTGTTTGAGTCTGCCTACCTAAACTCTGCCCTGACCATGGGTTCTGTCCCTTCCCCTCCTGAAAGGGGGAAGTTGGCCTACCTAGACTCTGCCCTAACCAGAAGGATCACTTTGTTGCTGCTCCCTCCCCTTCTGGGAGGGATGAGTCGGCCTTCTTAAACTATGCTGTGACCAGGTAATCTCTTTGTTGCTAGTGTGGCCAATGGTGCTTCCTGGATCCTTTCCTTGACTGGAGCAGGCCCCCCTTTTTCTACTCCTGAACTGGGTGGGCTGCTGCTATCTAGCCCAGCGCTCCTGGAGGTAGGTGCTGTTCCAAGGAGTTGCTCCTGACTGAAGCAGGCTCCTTCTTTCATCCTTTGCAACTGGACAGAACCTCCTGCCAGCAACCAAAGCCATTTTAACCAAATGTCAACGGGTGCAGGATAACAGACTACAGCAGCTGGCACTCGAGCTTGACTCACCACCGCTACCAGGATACAGACGTTTGTAGTGCCACTGACCCAACCACTGGCTGGTGATTTTTCTGGGCCCTGATCCAGCTCCAACCATATCTTCTCTTCATCTGGGCAGCAGGGAGGCAGAGTCACAAGAATGTGACCGTCCAGGAACCTTTGAAGAGGGGCAGGAAGGCATAATGGCAAAACACGTGGCGAGTATGCTGATGGTGGAGATGGTGATTCTTCTTCCCATCATGGATGAATGATCAGAGTTGGACACTCTCCCCACACTTCCATTCCCTCCAAATCTGAAACTGATGACATACCAAGCTCCTTCAGCACTGTTGGCGGCAAGCTGACGGGTGATGTGGGGGGGTTGATTTGGAGGGGAAAACAGTGGGTGTCAAGAGACCAGATTACTGTTGAGCTGCATATGCAGTTTGGTGGCCCTCCTCCTTCTCCAAGTTCAGTGCTTCCATCTGCCACCTCCAGCAGCCATAACCCATTCCTGGTCGAGAAGCTGCTCTGGCTCCTGCACCGGCCACACCCAGGGGCACTGGATCACCATCTGACGAGTCTTTTGATGGCTTGTCAAGCTCTGAGATGTCGTACAGCTCAGGGGGTAAAGTGATGGGCTCTGTGTCATCACTGGCTGGCACCACAACATTTCCATGCCAAACTGGTCTACAGGCGTACATCTCTACTCTTTTCCCCCTTCATCTGCAGCTGGCCCTGCTCTGCCTCACATCTCCCCCCAGCCCTGTCATCTGTTGTGTCTGGGACTTGCACCATACTGCTGTTCAGTGCCCGATGGATTTCCCCTTCTGGAAGAGCCTGCTGGGTTCCTCATGCCCAGGAGGAGGCTAGGTAATGGATGCATGGCAGTGGGCAGCCTTGTGGATGGTGCAAAGTCTGTGAAGGAGTGCAGCATCATTCCACATGGCCTTGGCATTTTTGGCCATTTTCTCCCCTTTCTCAAGCATCTCATGAGCGTGGACTGAGCGGACACATGCAAGTGCATGTGTCCCAGTCAGGAGGTGCCCCCCTCCTTGTATGACTCTGCGTATACTACCATCTGTGGTCACCCAGGAGGCAGTGTCACAATGGAGTCCATTGTCCTCTCTGCCTGGAGGAGGAGACCGTCCTTTGAGATGCTTAATCCTCCTCCCTCTGGCCAATCCCTGAGCAAACCCGGTCTGTCCTTAAATGGGGAGGGTTAGTACCCTGGAGGAACAAAAGGTTCCAGGGATCATTGGGAAGATGGGCAGACTGGATGGATCTCTGGTCTTTCCTGCCATTGTGGTCCATGTTTCTATATTCCTGGGTCACCGGTGTGGCAGCAGGTGAGGTGTCAGCGCTCCCTCCGCTCCACTGGGCTGGCACTCTGCTCTATCTCTACACTGTCCAGTCAGTATCTGCATCCAAAATGGCATGCAAACCCAGGCACTCTACTCTGTCTTGTCTCAGTGGTGCAAAGGCTTCCTCCTGCTCAGTTTTCTTTATTCATTCATTCCACTCCTGACTCATCAAACTGTTCCCACATCCTCTAATCCCAGACAAGACACCACTTTGCAACCCTCCTCAGTCCATAACCAACTCAGTGGTCTGCCTTGATGGCGGTGGGTGTGGCCAAGGGCAACTCCTGTGTCTAGGGGTATAAGAATGTTACAGCTTGCCGGGAGCCCCCTTGCAAACAGTACGATGGGAGAGGGGTTCTGGGCACCCAAGAAACTCCCCTGGCTACACCGACGTGGTACTGGCTGCCATCATTTATTTATTTGTGAGAATCAGTTTACAACCTTTGAGCCAGAGGCTCATTTCTGAAGGTACCTCATCACATTGAGACATACATAGCATTTAGATTACATAGTACAGGTTTTCTTCAAGTAGGCGTTTGTTAGAGGCGCCACGTCACACCGTGGTCAAACAACATACATTTACAGGGTACATGTAATAGTAATAGGTCTGACATAATTGGTTTCACTTGCTGAGCAATCAACTGGCATGAGGCAGCAGGTTCTGGCCAGGTTATACTTAGGAGTGGAGTGCTGGGTAAGGGATTGGGTGGGCTAGGTGGGGGTCTGGAGCTGCCCGGCGGGCATTGTCACGAGTGGAGAGCGGTAGGGCCTCATTCAGAGGCAGGAACAGCTACAGTGTTGAGGGAGTTGGCTGCGAAGGGTGGTTTTGAATTTGGAGATTGTGGTGGCAGTGGAGATGGTGGCAGGAGAGAGTTAAACCAGAGTGGGGCTCTGTACCAGAAGGACCTCTGACCATGAGTGGTTCTTGATCTGGGGACTAGTAGAGTGGTCTCGTGGGAGGACCGTGTAGCAACAGTGGGTGGGGTCCAGAGGATGGATGCAGTCACTCCTGGTGGAGAGAGCCCGAGTAGGGTTTTTTTTGTGAGTAGGCAGGTATGATAGCGAAGCCGTTCCTCTAGGGTCAGGAGTTTAGCATCATTATACAGTTGACAGGTGTGTGAGCCTGGGGGCACCAGTAATCAGTCTGCAAGCCTTATTTAGGGTTATGTGAATTTTTTTGAGGGCAGTTGTGTTAGCAGCACCATAGATTGGTAAGCCATAGTCTACCAGGGACAGTACTGAGGATGTGACAGCGAGCCGGAGAGCATTTGGGGGGAGGCAGTTTCGATGGCGGAAGAGGATGCCAAGCCGTATGTTGGTGGCGGATACAAGGGCATCAATGTGTTCATGGTATGTGAGGGCTGAGTCAAAGGTAATCCCGAGGTATTTGTAGGAGCAGACTTGTTCCAGAGGTTGTTTGGTACTAGGAAGAATATGGAGAGGGTGGTTGCTAGCTTTGTTTTGGGGGTGGGCAAAAAGCATAGCTTTGTTTTTTTTTTTTTTTTAAGATTAATGATGAGTCTGTGCTCCTTAAACCAGGCATCTGCCTCATTGAAGGACTGTTGTAGGGAATCCTGAAGGGAGATGGGGTTGCGGTGGGTGGCAAAAATGACAGCATCGTCAGCATACAGAAGCATTTTGCCTGAGCAAGCACTGGGCAGGGTGTTCAGATAGAGTGAGAGGAGGGGGCCCAGGATGGAGCCTTGGGGAACTCCTGAGTGTATGGGACAGGTATCAGAGTGTTCCATTGATTTTAACACACTGTGACCGAGCGCTTAGGTAGCTTGAGCACCATGCTAGTGGGCCAGCCACGAGACCAGTGTGGCAGAGGGCGTTCAGCAGGAGAGGGTGGGAGACAGTGTCAAAAGCCTTTGATAGGTCAATGAACACTGCACCAGCTAGTGAGCTGGTGTCCAGGGAGGAGTGAAGGAAGTTGGAGAATTCAATTAGTGCAGTGCTGGTACTGTGGCCCTGCAGGAACCCATGCTACTCGGGCATAAGATGTCATGCTTGGATAGATATTCGGTGATTTGAATGGCCACGACTTTTTCCAGGGCTTTTGAGAGGGGAGGGAGGATGGAGATTGGTCGGTAGTTGTTGGTTGCAGACCTGTCACTACCTTTATGAATGGGCGTGACTATGGCTGTTTTCCAGGCAGAGGGAAATTGTCCCAGGCAGAGTGATCGGTTTAGTAGGCTGGTGAGTGGGGCTAGGACTTCATCTAGCACAAACCTGAGGATACTGGGATCCAGTGAATCGCTGCCGGGATTGTAAAGCTTTGATAAGGATGGGTCTGGCCTCCCGAGGCAGATACCGTGTGCAGATGGAAGCTGGGGTGGTGGCGAGACAGAGGTTGGTTTGGGGGGGGTTCAAAGAAATTACTGGGGAGAACTGTGCTAAGGTCAGTGAAAGCGGTGTTGAGGCAGTAAGCTATGAAGGCAGGATCGGTGGAGGTAGTACCATCACTAGAGAGCTGAGATGGGGAAGGGGACCGTGACTTTCCATTTAACTGTTTAATATTATCCCAGAACTTGCGGGCTGAGCCCCAGGAAGAGGTGAGGGTGGCCTGGTAGTGGTCAGCCTTGGCTTTATGGACCGCCCAAGAGCACTTATTCCGGGCTGCATTGTAGGCTTGTCTATCAGCCAGCCGGCCTGTTTCAGTGGCACGGTGCCAGAGATTATCCCGATCTCTAAGCAATTGTAGGAGGGCAGGGCTGACCCAGGGTGCATTCTGTTTTTTGGATCGGGTTTTTGTGAAGGGTGCAAAGAGATCACAGGCATTGTTGAACGTTTGGGAGAAGAAAGCGAGGGCAGTGTCAATGTCGGGTGCATGCTGAATGGGGGACCAGTTTATCTGGGTGAGAAACTGCCTAAGCTTTTTCAGCCCACCGGGGCGAAGGCGCCTTCTGAGGGTGGTTTGTGCTTTGGGTTTGGGATTGGGGGCTGCCCATAGAAATAGGATAGGGGAGTGGTCACTTAGGGAGTCTGGTAGGACCTGGATGTTTTGGATTTTTGGGGTTGATTGGTGATGAGTACATCCAGTAGGGTGCTGGTTCCCGTTTTTGGGTTTATTCTAGTGGGTTGGGTGACGAGTTGCGTCAGATCTTGGGTGGCAAAAGTGTCCTGGATTGAGGAAGAGGAGGGGCTGAGCCAGTTTATGTTTTGGTCACCAACTAGGATTTGCTCCGACGCATGGTGAAGGGTGGCCAGATAGTCAGTTAGCGATACCAGGGCTGGGTTCTGTTTTTGGGGAATGTGAGCAGTGGTGAAATAGAGAGGCCCCTAGAGGGGTCAGGGGTGAGCTTGAGGGTGAGGGCCTGGGCCTCATTTACAAGGGCAGGGTTAGGGAGTGCTTGACCAGTAATTATGTCCGTAGTGTAGATTGCACAACCTCCCCCTCGTTTGCCTACTCAGTCCTCCTGGTATAGGGTATAGCCAGGAAGGGAGACAAGAGAGTCAGGGGTGGATTTGGACAGCCAGGTTTCTACCAGGGCTATGATGTCTGGTTGGTGTGCCATGGCCCAGCACTGGAGGGCATCACATTTTTTCAGCAGGCTGCATATGTTCATAGAGGCTATTTTAAGGCCAGTGGGCCAAGTTGATGGGTGGGAGGGGTTGGTCCTGGGTTGGGATGTATGTTGCCAGAAAGTAGAAGCAGGAGGACCAAGGCTCTGGTCTGGGCGCGGCAACAAGTCAACTTCTTTGGTGTACGCTGGGAAGGGGGGATGGCCATGGTGGTGAGAGGGATGGGCAGGGTTTGAAGGTTTGGGAGGGCATGGATGAATTCCAGCCATAGAGTGTCAGGGTAGACGGCGGGGGGGTGGATAGGGGGTGGGCGCCATGTGCCAGGGTCCATGGTCAGTGTAGGGTGTGATCGTACTAGGTCAGAGAGAGTTGCGGGTGTTGGGATGAGTGGGCCTGTGAATATGATTGGCTGATGGGATGTGTGTATTAGCAGGAGAACGGGGGGAGACATTTGAGGAGAAGGGGCACAAATATACTGCCTATGTAAGCAGCAAGGCAGGAAGGGTACAAGTGTCTTGTATGCCCCCAGGAAAGCATGGATACCACTTTGGATTAGTGGTAGGGTCACGGACTCTGGTGGACAGGGTACAAGGTTCTAACCCCTGGTGGGGCAGGAGGAAAAAGGACCTGGGCAGGTGTAGGTTCCACTATCCAGATGGTTCAATACGGGCTAGTACTGAGCCAAAACCAGGGTGGAAATTGCGACTCCTAGTGGTCACTGAAGGTTAGCATCAGGCTAGGGTATGGTGTGATAGTTGGGTCAGATCAGTATGCCAGGCTAGTTTGACGTCTGGGTATAGGAATGTGGAGAGTTCAGAAACAGGAGTGGAGTAAGAGAAGAGAAATACTGTGTCCGGGTATTGGGGTTCCCAGGAAGTAGGATGAGGGAAGGTCAGACAGTGAAACACCAGCGTGGGTAGTCAGGGGTCCCTCTGGTGGCAGGCTGGTATAAGCTGTTAATGGGAAAGTGGGGACTTAGTAAATTTAAGAACAGGATGTGATGTCATAGGTAAGAGACCATATAAGTAAAGCTGACCCAGGGTGCGTGGGTGGGGCAGTCGACGTGCAAAGCGCGTCGACAGGCTAACACCCCTCCCTAGGGTGCACTTCAGGAGGTAGTTTAATTACCTCCGCGCCCGTCGGAGCTTGAAATAGCTCAGCTGCTGTTGCTCCTTGGTGTGTTTGTCCCATCATCTCTCATTTATTAAACTGAGACAGGACTCAGGATAGTAGCGGTAGACATAATCGCACAACTCTCAAAGATGAAAGTCTTCTGTAATCTTTTTCTGCCCTGAGGGTCCAGGGCATCCTTCCGGAGTACCCACTCAACTCTGCCTCTACTCCGGGCCTGAGACCCTCCTCTTTGTCTCCGTCTCAGCCCACGATCCGTCCAACCCCCTGAATCACCCCCCAGGAGAGGGCCTCCCCTCCCTTGGTGGTCCTTTCTAAAATTAGAGGGATGGCTGTGAGATTGAGCCTGGCCCTGGAGAACCGAGGAGGACGGGGTCCGGCAGGGGGATGTGGGCAGGTCCCTTGGGTCTCCATCATCTCTGCTGGACCTCCAGGGTGTTTACGCTGTGGTTTCCCCTGGAGCACAGATGTGCAATGATGTCTGCATAAGTGCACAGCTGACGTCCACCGCCGCTCCACTCCATCATTGCACCGGCTCCTATATGATCCCCGATCTCCATCGGAGGCCACCAAGGAGCCAAGCAGAGCCTGCAACCCACCCCAGGAGAGGAGAGCTGTACTTGGGACGGTCAATCCTCTCCCTCCCTCCCTGGCCGACCCCCTGCGACCTGAGTCTGTTCCTGAACCTGGGTCACTGGTGTGGCATCCAGCGCCTCAACCATCAGCGCCACCAGTCCGGCTCCACTTCTGTAATCTTTACTGGGTGTCACTTTTCAAATTCATTTAGGTACACTTCTGTTAAACTCATGATCGGGTTAAAAAGGACCGGTATTCCATCATCTTTATACCTTGCATTATGGTAATTCATGAGGCCTGCACATTATGTCCTCCTCAGGCTTTCTCGCTTGGCGGTCACGAACCACTTACAGAAACGAGTGGACTCTCCCGTCCCTGGTCTATAACTGACTTCTAACTAGCCACATTGAAGCATTCCCTCATCCCATAAGCACACACTTAAAGCATCCAAGACTATGGTTTGGCACGATCATTCGTAGGGTTGAGCGTGATGCCAGCAAGGTGCCATGATGTCCAGAGGCACTATTGCTTTAAGACAAACCAGCAGACTGGCCATCTGTTACTATGCCCTTGCACCCTAGGGATCCTGACACTCCACTTGCATCTTATGGGGTAGCCTCAGCGGAATCCACTAGAGTGGGGCACCGGACTCTGCAGAACTACCCCCAGGATCTCTAAGCTGGCCAAGCTTCATAGACACCCTGTCCCTGTCTACTGGGAGCTCACACCTTCCTCAAATCTCGCTCTCTACCTGCACCTTGACATCGCACAGGATATGCTACCTCCATCCTTTCTCTCTCTCTCTTACAGCTGGATGGTGATGTTTCCGCTAAAAACCACCTCCCAAACTCATCAGAACCCCCATCTTTGAAGAATTCACTCACCACTTGGGACCCCATGCCACACTCAGGTCTTAAGGGTGGCATGTGGCACCCGACCCTCAGGTGTGATTCCTGCAGTGGGGAACCATGCCATCCTGGCCCTCTGGCTCCCCTGGCGCCCAGCATTTAAGCTGACAAACTGTTACAGAAAAAAGCCTTGGCTAGCAAGGTGTTGAAATATATACATTTATTAATAGTGCAAAAACTGCAAAAAGAACCTAAATCTGATGACAACACACTGAGCATCAAATACCCTGGGAAAGTTTTTAACCTCAGTGGTGAGTCAGTAGGTCTGGTCTCTATGTATGTTTTTTTTTTTTTTGCAGTTTTTGCACTATTAATAAATGTACATTTTGACACTTACCCTGGTGTGCAAGGATTTTTTCTGTGGCAGTTTGTCCTTTGCTTAAGCCTGCACCCTTCTATGATGAGCTGCAGTGGGGCACCTTTTGCCTGTCCGTTTTAGCTGGCAATGCCTGCACTGATATCCCCCACCATGTATCCCAGCATAGGGCACAGAGCAGCCCCTCCCCCCACATGCCTGTGGCATGGGATCATCGTTCCCTAAAGTGGGCCCCCTTATCCTAAGCGTCAGAGCCCCAGGATCGCCAACCCTGGACATCGACTATTTATCAGGCACGTGCAACTGACCGAACTCCCCTCTCAGGATCCCCGAGGCCCTAATGTAGCCTGTATTCTAAACTCCTCTCTCTCCAGTAAGGGCCGAGGCACCCAATACTCTCATGGGCAGTGCTAGTAACAACCCTGTCCTCTAATGTAGGCATGGGGTTGGCACACTAACAGTAAGTATAATTTTAGGAAGGGGGACCAAATTGAGAAGGGTTATAAAACAATCTAGGAGAAATATCTCTACACAGAGAGTGAACATCTCCTGGAACAGACTTCCAAGAGCAGAGAGGCTGGGTAGAAGGACAGCAGTGTGACAAGATGGGAAACAGAACTGGGCAAGTCCCTGATAGAGAAAGGAATATAATAGATTAAAATGTCTAAGACTGCTCTCTGGGGTGGGCCTCTGGCTCCTTCGGTTCTAAAATGTCCTCTGTAACAAACTGCTGACCTGTATATGCAGCTCAATAAAGCATATTGACAATGCTTCACGTGATACAAAGCACCGAGTTCTGCTTTGTGTACCTCTGAGGCACAAACAGTTTTTTGGGGGCGGGGGAGATGACATGACATGTGCCCTACACCAGAAGGAACTCTCAAATGAAGTGCTGCCCAGGGTCCTGGACTCCTGTACGTTCCAGTGGGACAAGTACCTAACATTCCACAACAAATATTTGGTTTAGAATCAGATGATGTTCATTCAAGAATGCGCTGCTCCAGGAAACATACTAACAAAAGGCCAGCCAACCGAAGCCCCCCTGGAACTACTGGTGAATCTGCTGACAGTGCCAGGGTTTCAGGCATTCCCTTCCTGAACCTGCTGACAGTGCCAGGGTTTCAGGCAATCCCTTCACTAACCCCTCAGTCAAAGGAAAAGCACTTTTTGACCTGGTAGAGAAACCACAATGTTACCTACAGGCTGGTTAGGTGACGTTATCTGCGGCCTGCTTACATGATGTTACCTGTGGGCTGCTTACTTGATGTTACCTACGGCATGGTTACACAATATTAACTGTGGCCTGGTTACATGAAGTTACCTGCGGTCTGGCTACATTAAGTTACCTGCGGGCTGGTTACGTGATGTTACCTGCATTGTGTTTGCATAATGTTACTTGCAGGCCGGTTATATGATGTTACCTGTGGGCTGGTTATATGATGTTACCTGCAGGGTGGTTACATGATCTTTCCTGTGTCATAGTTACATGAAGTTACCTGCAAGCTGGTTACGTGATGCTACCTGTGGGCTGGTTACATGAAGTTACCTGTAGCATGGTTGCATGATGTTGCCTACAGGCTGGTTACGTGACATTACCTGCAGGCTGAATTACATGATGTTACCTGATGTACCTGCAGGCTGGTTACATGAAATTGCCTGTAGGCCAGTTACATGATGTTACCTGTGCCATGGTTATATGATGCTATCTGTGATCTGGTTACATGAAGTTACCTGCAGGCTGGTTACATGATGTTACTTGTGCCATGATTATATGATGCTACCTGTGGGCAGGTTACATGATGTTGCCTGCAGGCTGGTTACATGATGTTACCTGAAGGCTGGTTACATGAAGTTACCTGCAGACTGGTTACATGATGTTACCTGTGCCATGGTTATATGATGCTACCTGTGGGTTGGTTACAGGAAGTTACCTGTGGCATGGTTACATGATGTTGCCTGCAGGCTGGTTACATGACGTTATCTGCAGGCTAGTTACATGATGTTACCTGCAGGCTGGTTACATGAAGTTACCTGCAGGAAGGTTACATGATGTTACCTGGCCTACCTGCAGGCTGGTTACATGAAGTTACCTGCAGGCTAGTTACAAATGACGTCACCCGAAGGCTGGTTACATGATGTTTCCTGCATCACGGTTACATGAAGTTACCTGCAGGCTGGTTACATGATGTTACCTGCAGGCTAGTTACATGATGTCACCTGTGCCATGGTTATATAACACTACCTGTGGGCTGGTTACACTAAGTTACCTGTAGCATGGTTACATGATGTTGCCTACAGGCTGATTATGTGACTTTACCTGCAGGCTGGTTACATGATGTTACCTGGCGTATCTGCAGGCTGGTTACATGAAGTTGCCTGCAGGCTAGTTACATGATTTTACCTGTGCCATGGTTATATGATGCTATCTGTGACCTGGTTACATGAAGTGACCTGCAGCATGGTTACATGATGTTGTCTGCAGGCTGGTTACATTAAGTTATCTGCAGGCTGGTTACATGAAGTTACCTGCAGGCTGGTTACATGATGTCACCTGTGCCATGGTTATATAACACTACCTGTGGGCTGGTTACATTAAGTTACCTGTAGCATGGTTACATGATGTTGCCTACAGGCTGGTTACGTGACGTTACCTGCAGGCTGGTTACATGATGTTACCTGGCGTATCTGCAGGCTGATTACATGAAGTTGCCTGCAGGCTAGTTACATGATTTTACCTGTGCCATGGTTGTATGACGCTATCTGTGATCTGGTTACATGAAGTTACCTGCAGGCTGGTTACATGAAGTTACCTGTGCTATGGTTATATGACGCTGCCTGTGGGTTGGTTATATGAAGTTACCTGTGCCATGGTTATATGACGCTACCTGTGGGCTGGTTACATGAAGTTACCTGTAGTATGGTTACATGATGTTGCCTACAGTCTGGTTACATGAACTTACCTGCAGGCTAGTTACATGATGTTACCTGGCATACCTGCAGGCTGGTTACATGAAGTTACCTGTGGGCTGGTTACATGAAGTTACCTGCAGGCTGGTTATATGATGTTACCTGTGCCATGGTTTTATGGTGCTACAGTACCTGTGGGTTGGTTACATGAAGTTACCTGTAGCATGGTTACATGATGTTACCTGCAGGCTGGTTACATGAAGTTACCTATACCATGGTTACATGATGCTATCTGTGAGCTGGTTACATGAAGTTACCTGCATCATGGTTAAATGAAGTTACCTGCAGGCAGGTTACATGATATTACCTCTGCTATGGTTATATGATGCTACCTGTGGGCTGGTTGCATGATGTTAATTGCAGCATGGTTACATGAAATTACCTGTGGGCTGGTTACATGAAGTTACTTGCGGACTGGTTACATGAAGCTACCTGTGGGCTGGTTACATGATGTTACAAACCCAGTTCAGCATTATGGATCCCACTCCGAGGTTGGTTAGCTTCCTAATCAGCCTTCTATGCAGCACCGTGTCAAAGGCCTTGCTAAAGTCTAAATAGGCCATGTCCACTGCTCTTCCCTAATCAATTTCCCTGGTCACCCAGTCAAAGAAATCTATTAGATTCTTTTGCCATGACCCCCTCCCCCAATAAATCCATGTTATCTGTGGTCCTGCAGCCCACCTGATTCAAGATACTCCATCATCCTTTCTTTCAGAAGTGTTTTTGTTAATTTTCTTACCACTGAAGTGAGACTGACTGGCCTATCGGTATGAGCCTCCGCCTTGCTGCCGCTCTTATGTGGAGGGACAGCATCAGCCCTTCTGTCCTCTGGAACCATTCCTTGTTTCTAGTGAGTTGTTAAACAAGGCTGTTAATGGGGCAGCCAGAACCTCCCTAAGTTCTTTTAGTATCCTGGGGTGAATGATTTGAATCCTATCCGGTCCCATAGCCATGTCAATCTTTAGGGCCGACAGTCCTTTCAGCACTTTTTCCTCTGAAAATGGACCTGTGTCCAGCCCCTTCCCCACCTCATCACTGCTTCCCCCAGTGGTCCGTCCCCACCACCCTCCACTGTGAAGACTGAGCGTACGTACCTGTTTAAAATGTCAGCTTTTTCTTGGTCTTACCCCCTTTAGTGACCCCTTTGACAATCCTTTCCTCTGTCTGCTCCTTTGCTCCCCTCACCACCTTGCCTGCTTTCTTCTGCTTCACTAGGTGCATCCCTCCCCGTCCTCTTCCATCTGAGTTTCATTATACTTCTTGAATGCAATTCTTTTTTTCTTTTATCACCCTTAACGCTTCCTTGGAATACCATAATGATATCCTTTTCCTTCTGCTTCTTCTTCTTCCTTCCTTCACACGTAGGTTGGTTTGCTTTAGTTATGCCCTCCCTTACTCTTCCACACTGTACCTCTACTTTTCCCTGGCACTCCTCCACCCTCTTAGGCAGTTCCTGAGACAGTCACCCATTTCTTTAAAATCCACTCCTTTTTTTTTTGTAAACTTTCTTTCACTCCGGTCACAGCCCGAGGAACCGTCTCTCAAGCATCCTTGTCCTTGTCCTGCCCATCCGAGGCTCCCACAGCTGTACCTCCTCTCTCCTCCTCCCCCCCACTCCCCCACTGCCAGAACCCCCGGTTTAACCCATCCGCAGTGGGTCGCCCTTCTCCTCATGGGCGCCCTTACAAGGCAGTCTCTGGCTGCGGGCGAGGGCAGGACAGGGCAGGAGAAACTGGAAGGCCAGTCTAGGTAAGCTCGGCAGAGGGCATGGGGGACAGGTGCCATCGCCTGTTCCTCGAGACCGGGTTTTTCTCTTTCGGACCCCCCCCATGTGTGGGCACGTCTGATGCAATGGCGCACGGCAACCCTGCCAGTGTCAGCCACGCTGTGTAATGTGCAGCCTGTGCACTGCAGTGCTCCTGATCCCCACCGGGAGGTGCTGCTGTACTGGGCTATCCCTCACCCACCCGCCCGGAGAGGAGAGGAGAGCCACCCAAAGGCACTCAATCCTCTACCATTCCCTGCCGACCTCTGGCTCTAGAGCTCGCTCCTGAACTCGGGTAGCCAGTGTGGCATGAGGTGCGGCGTCCAGCGCCTCAAACCTCAGCGCCACCAGGCGGCCATAAAATCCACCCTCTTAAAGTCCAGAACCCTCATCCTCGTGTGGTTCTCCTTCCTTTATGCTGAATCGCACTGTACGGTGATCACTGGTACCAACAGGACTGCCCACTGAGACTTCTTCAGAGCTGTCCCTCTTTGTAAGCAGCGGGCCCAGCACTGCCCTGCCTCTAGTGCATTCTTTGACTAACTGCTTGAGAAAAGCCCCTTGCAGGGAGTCAAGAACAGCCCTACTCCTTGCTGAAGTCATAGTTGAAAGTCTTCATTCCTCATCTGGCAGACTGAAGTCGCCAACTAGCAGCGCCCCCCCCCCTTTGCTTGCCATTTTGATGATGGTTTGCCCAAGTGCCTTATCCATCTCCCCACCCAGTGTTGGGGCCTGTACACTACTCTAGTACGGGTAGTATACCCAGAGTCTGCCTCCAGACTGACCCACAGCAATTCCAGCCCCTCATTTTCCTCTTTGTGCTCATGTACCTCCGCGGCCTTGATACCCCCCTCACATATAAAATAACCTTCCTTCTTTTGTCCCCACACTGTCTCTCCTGAACAGAGTGTAGCCCAGCATGTTCATTTCCCAGTTGTGGTGCTCAGCACACCACAATTCTGTAACAGTCACTAAATCTAGATTAACTTCCACCATGGTGCCTTCCAGGTCTGGAATGTTGTTACCAATGCTCTTTGAGTTAGTGCACATTGCTTTCCAAATCATCCCCCCATCTACTACCCTTCTTCTTCCCATTCTTGCCTGTTTTGTTCCGTCTTACCCCTCAACTTGCCCCTTTCCTTTTTACTTTTGCCACACCTGAACCCCATTAATCCTACGTTCTCCCCTACCTATGTTATATCCCCATTTTCTTTGTTCCCATCCCAGTCCCTGTCTTTTTGGGCATCTATTTTAGGGGTGTTTTCTCCACTATGGTCTTCCCTCCCTAATACTTTTCTCCCTAACAGTTTACATAGAAATATAGAATTTGACGGCAGATAAGGACCGCTTGGCCCACCCAGTCTGCCCATTTCTCTACCAAACGGATAAGTTGCAGATCATAGTTAACCAATAGCCTACTTCCTCCTACCCCCCACTAGAATTGCCTTATGTCTGTCCCATGAATTTCCCCACAGTTTTTGACTTCACAACCTCCTCAGGAAGGCTGTTCCATGCATCCACAACCCTCTCCATAAAAAAATACTTCCTCACATTGCCTCTGAGCTGTCCCCCCCCCCTGTCTTCAAATTGTGGCCCCTTGTTCTTGCACATCTCTTTTTCTGAAAGATACTACCCTCTTGGACCGTGTTGATTCCACTGAGGTACTTATAAGTTTCTACAATACCCCCCCCTTCCTCGAGGGTGTACATGCTAAGCTCCTTTAGTCGCTCTTCATATGGCTTCTGGTGCAGACCCTACACCATTTTAGTTGCCCTCCTCTGGACTGCCTCCATCCTGTCTATGTCCTTGCGGAGGTGGGGTCTCCAGAACGGGATGCAGTACTCCAGATGGGGTCTCACCAACTGTCTGTACAGAGGGATAACAACTTCCTGTTTTCTACTGGTGATGCCTCTCCCTATGCATCCCAGTATCCCCCCACCTCCCTACTGCCTTCTCACATTGCTGGCCCACCTTTTGGTCATATGATATGACAACCTCCAGGTCCCTTTCCATTTTTGTTGTCGTTAGTATCTCACCCCCCATTGTGTACTCTTCCTCTGGGTTTTTGTTTACCAGGTGCATTACTTTGCACTTTTTTGTGTTGAATCTAAGCTGCCATACAGTTGACCATTCCTCCAACCTTGCCAAGTCCCTTCTCATGCTTTCCACCCCGCCTTGTGTATCAACCCTGTTGCAGATCTTTGTGTCATCTGCAAAGAGACATACTTTCCCTTCCAGTCCCTCTGCAATGTCACTTATAAAGACATTAAAGAGGACAGGTCCCGAGCCAGCCCACTGGCATAGTGGTAGGGCTGCTGCTTGCGGCGCCAGTGACCCAGGTTCGGGAACGGACTCGGGTGGCTGGAGGGTCAGTGGGGGGGAGGAGGATTGAGCACCCAGAGGCTGCTTTCCTCTTCCAGGGTGGGTGGGTTGCTTGTCTCACTGCTCTACCACCACCTGGGTGACCACAGGTGGAGGTACAGTGGGACAGCAAAATAGAAGGGAGGGGGGACATCGGCCGGGAGCCGGAGCATCCGCACGTCCTGACGTGTGCTGCCCCATGGCTTTCCAAGCATGCTGACATCCTGTGGGAGGACCAGAAAGCAGGAAAAAAACCCACAGTGCTCCCCATAGATAGAGCTCCAGGCCCTGATCCCCCCGCCCCTGCTGGTGCCGGTGACAGCATCCCAATGATATACAGACACATCAGGGCTGAGGAAGGGGGCCCCGTCCCGTACCCGCCTGGGGGCATAATCAAGGCTCCGTGGGGGGGGAATGGACTGCACTGGTGACTGGACAGATGAACGGGGATGCACAAGGCCATGGGAGTCTCCCAAAGGTAAGGAAGTACCGCGGCAAGCAGGAGGCATAAAGAGAGAATAAAAAAAAAATAGGACCGGTCCCAGTACTGAACCCTACGGTACCCTGCTAGTAATCCCTCTTTCTTCAGAGTGGATTCCATTTACTATTACCCTCTGTGTCCTGTTGTCCAGCCAATTTTTTACCCAAGCTACCACCTTGGGACCCACTCCAAGGCTGGGGGAGGCAATTGTTGCTTCCTTTGGTCTCCCCATCTCCCTCCCCCACCTAATTTAAATGTTCATCCATGTAGCATTTAAACCTGGCATCAAGAACTGCGGACCCCTTCCTAGAAAGATGCAGAGCATCCCTCCCCATGGAAGCCTACACCCTCCCAGGTCGGTTCTCAGTCTCTGACACATCAAAACACTTCTTCCACATACTATGCCTCCAACCATTCCTTAGAAGCCTTGGTATTGCAAGTCCAGTGGTGTGGAGGCTGAGGCATGTTGCCACACTGGCGACCTGGGTTCAGGAATGGACCTGGGTTGCTGGGGTTGGCTGGGGAGAGGAGGATTGAGCATTTGATGGACTGCTGTCCTCCTCTGGGGAGGGAGAGACATGGTGCTTGGCATATGTCAGGCCTCTAGTAGTGGCTGGGAGGACAGGCAGCCAGGGACTGCAACATGGGCAAAGGGACTTAGAGGCTATCATAGAGAGGGGGGGGAACTAGATTCGGTGGCCATCACAGAAATCTGGTGCAAGGAGCACCAGGCATGGGGCTTGGTCATTTCAGGGTTTACTCTGCTTAGAAGGGATAGTTTTGGAGACCTCATCTATGCAAGGACATAGACAGGATGGAAGCAGTCCAGAGGAGGGCAACTAAAATGGTGCAGGGTCTACACCAGAAGACATATGAAGAGAGACTGAGAGAGCTTAATATGTATACCCTTGATGAAAGGAGGGACGGGGGGACATGATAGAAACTTTCAAGTACCTCAAGGGAATCAACAAAGTCCAGGAGGGTAGCATCTTTCAGAAAAAGAGATGTGCAAGAACAAGGGGGCACAATTTAAAGTTAGAGGGGGGACAGCTCAGGGGTAATGTAAGGAAATTATTTTTCACGGAGAGAGTGGTGGACGCATGGAACCTCCTTCCTAGAGAGGTTGTGGGGTCTAAAACAGTGGGGGAATTCAAACATGCATGGGACAGACATAAGGCAATTATAGTGGGGGGTTGCAGGAAGTAGGCTGTTGGTTAACTAGAATCTGCAGCTTATCCAATAGGTAGGGAAATGGGCAAACTGGGTGGGCCAAGTGGTCCTTATCTGCCGTCAAAGTCTGTTTCTAGTCAGAAAAGGGGTTGGGGAAGCTCTCTATGTGAAGAACTGCATAAAGGCTACAGAAATACAAGAGGGATGGGGGGGTGAAGGTACTGTGGGTCACTTTGGAGAAGAGGAAACGGTCAGTTTTATGCCTGGTGGTAGTCTGTAGACATCCAACACAAGGGGAAGAGATGGACAAGGATCGGATGCAAGCAATACAAAAGATAGCTAGCAGGGGAGAGTGGTTGCTGGTGGGGGACTGCAGCCTTCTGGATGTGGACTGGAGCCTCCCAGCTGTGGCAACTTCAAGGAGCAGGGACATACTGGACTCATTACGGGGGGCATGCCTCAGGCAACTTGTACAGGAGGCTACTCGGGAGGGTGCAGTACTGAACCTGATACCAACAAACGGGGATTGTGTGGATCACGTGGAGGTGTCGGACCACCTGGGGACCAACGACCCTCGGACAGAGAGGTTTAGTATAAAAACTGGGCCAGAGTCAAGCCATACCAAAATGAGGGTTCTAGACTTCCACAGGGCGCACTTCGAGGAGATGAGGATATGCCCAAGGACTGCTGTAGCAGAGATGGGGGAACAGAAGGGGGTGGAGGGACAGTGGGCCACAGTAAGACAGGGAATAGATAGCACTACTAAGCTATGTGTCAGGCAGATTAGCAAGAGCAGGAGGAGGAGGCCAATCTGGTTCACTAGGGAGGTAACAGAAAAGGTAAGGGCAAAGAAACTAGCCTTCATAAAATACTAAAGAACTGAGAAGGAGGAGAAGGACAGGGAATGTTACCAGGAGAAGCAGAAGGAGGCAGGGAGGGCAGTTAGGAGGGCAAAGGCATTCACAGAAGAGAATATGTTGTATTTATTTAGATTTCGGATTAACACCTGTGAGCCAGGAGCTCTTATTCATAGGTTCCATGTCAAGGTACAGACAAGACATAAAACTAATACAATTCTAACAACGCGTGACATACAAGAACAGAGCAACCAAAGTCAATATTGCACAACAAAAGGAAGTGCAGCCAAGGTGGCCTCGTCAGATTAGAACAAAGTTAACATTGTAAATAAAACTGTTCTTGGGCATTGGACAATGTATGCCTAATAATACAAAGTTAATCTTAAACTAGACCCAAGCAGTGCAAATAATGTAATAGTAAGTAGATCAGTGCAAGTTTTCATACTATTGTACCTGGATAGGGTGAAGCAGCCCAAAGTCTTTGACAGGAATAGTAACAGGGTATTGGAAAAAAGGAGCAGGGGAGGGGTAGAGGGATAGTTAAGGGGGATGGTAATGAGTAGGAGGGGAGTGTAGTGAGAAAAGGGGAGTAGGGTGGTGAAGTGGGGGAGAAGTTAGTAAAGGGTGTGTGGAGTAAGGTGAATGGACCGTAGACAGGTCAAATACTAGCCTACAAGAAGCAGTCACAGGAGGCACGAGCAACGAGAAACTGCTGCAGTTTACATTTATATGGGCCTAAGGTAGGAGTGTTGGAAACATCAGGGCTGAAATGAGTTGTGCCACTTAGGGGCTCTAACTGCAAATGACCGCTGACCCTGAGCAGTGCGGCAGTGTGGAACTTGGTAAACGGTGTTGTCGGAGCTTCTTGTGTGACGGATATTGGAGGATGGACAGAGGAGCCTCAGTACCCCAGGTGGCAAGTGGCCAAGGGAGGCATTCTTAGTCACAGACAGGTATGGTAAAAGACTGCCCTGTAGCAGGGACTAGTTTGCCAGCTCATAGATGTTGCACGTGTGAGTGAGACGGGTTGCTCCAGTAAGCAGTTGGCAGGCCTTATAGTAGTAGTAGTAGTAAAAACATCTTTATTTATACAGGCAAAGAATTCGACAAGCACATTTTTTCACCATAAGTCTTATACAAGGCCTGTTTTCATGGTGATCCGGTTAGATATTATAAATTTCAAAACAGATCTTTAAGAAGTTCCAGATGCAGATCAAAATTCATATACATAGACATAATTAATCCTTATACATACACCAATCAATTTCGTACAGACAAAACAATATGATTACTTAAAACACTGACAAGTATGTACAGAGTCCTGTTTGATTTTAACTCTAAATGCATTTACTGATATTTATTGAGAGCCACTGCAACTCGCCGTAAGGCAGTGTTAGTGGCAGATCCATAGACCACAATCCCATAATCAACTATAGCGACTGTCGAGCTCTGTACGGCAGGATTAAGGGCTTCCATAGGCAAGCAGTGCTTATGCTTGTAGAGCAGTCCGATATGGGCGTTAACAGCCTTAGCTATATTATCGATGCGACTAGTAAAAGATAGGGTGCTGTCAATTGTCACCCCAAGATACTTGCACTGTTGTGTCTGTTCCAGAGGGACACCCGCACTGTTCTTGATAAGTTGTCCAGACTTATGTTTACTATGACTGCCATGGATCAACATTGTTTTAGTTTTCTGTAGTTAAGAATGAGTTTTTTGGGACCGGAACCATGCCTAAACACTCATAAAGCTGTTCTGGAGTTGATTCTCGAAGACAGAAGGATCAGGATTGCTGGGAAAAAGGACTGCATCATCCGCATAAAGGAGAATCTGGTCAGGGTACTTTGCAGGGAGTTTGTTTAAAAAGATACTGAAGAGTAGGGGCTCCAGGGCTGACCCCTTGGGGGACACCTGATCTGACTGGTTGCTTTGCCGAGTATACTTCTCCGATTTTCACCTGCTGTGAGTGGCTATCGAGGTAGCTGTGAAACCATCTTGCAGTGTCATTTGCTAGGCCAAGGTCTGTCAGTTGCTCAACTAGCATGGAATGGCTAACCATATCAAACGCCTTGGTCAGGTCAATGAAGGTAGCACCTACCACTATCCCATGGTCAAGAGCATGATGAATGTAACCTGTAAATTCTAATAGGGTACGATAGCCTTTTCTAAAACCATGCTGCTGGGGACATTGCAGGTTGTATTTCTCCATGTATTCCACCAGTTGCTGAGCAACCATTATTTCGAGTGCATTGGAAAGAGGGGAAGAATGGAGATGGGTCTGTAGTTGCTGGGAAGTGCCCTGTCACCACTTTTATTTATATATAGCTAGAACAATCAAGAAAGGGGATCAAAAATTCTTCGGGTACATTAGTGAATGGAGGAAAACAAAGGGGCGATAATTAGACAAAGGGGGGGGAGCTCACGTAGAGGATGACCTCCAGAAAGCAGACTTTCTTAACAAATACTTCTACTTAGTATTCATTAAGGAGGAGGAGGAGAAAGGGCTGGAACTGAAGGACAGGGGCATAAAGGGTACAGCAGTGGATACCAACCCCTTAATGGAGGAAAGAGTCTTGAGTGAGCTAAAAAAACTAAGGGGGGTGGACAAGGTGATGGGACTAGACACAGTGCACCCCAGGGTGCTAGAGGAGCTCAGGGAAGAGCTGGTGGCACCTCTAACGGCACTGTTCAACCTATCACTGGAAACCGGGGAGGTAACTGGTGACTGGAAGAGCGCAGATGTGGGCCCACTTCACAGGAATGGCGATAGGGATGTGGCTGGCAGTCAGCCTGACTTCAGTAGTGGGCAACATAATGGAATCACCACTGAAGGAAAGGTTTGCTGAATACCTTGACATGAGTGGCCTGACAGACCCGGGACAGCATGGATTCTCCAGAGGGAGGTCCTGCCAGACAAACCTAAGAGAACTTTTTCAACTGGGTGACTAAGGTGGTGGACCAGGGCAGGGCAGTGAACGTGGCCTATCTGGACTTCAGAAAGACTTTCAACACCATCCCTCACGGAAGGCTGATAAACTAAGCAGCCTAGGGGTGGGCCCTAAAATAGTTAAATGGGTAGAGAACTAGCTATCTGGCAGGAGCCAAAGGGTGGTGGTAAATGGGGTACACTCTAGCGAGGGAAAGGTGACACGCGGGGTACCACAAGGGTCGGTGTTGGGACTATTAAATGTCTTTATTGGGGACATTGCAGAAGGGCTGGAGGAAAAGACATGTTTATTCATGGAAGATAAAAATATGCAATAGGGTGGATGAGTTGGGGTAAGCTGAAAAAAATGAGGAGGGACCTTAAAAAACTAGAGGAATGGTCTCGAGCATGGCAACTAGGTTTCAGTGCAAAAAAGTGCAGGATCATGCACATGGGGCACAGAAACCCGGGGCAACACAAGAACTGGGAGGGGATGAACTCATGGTCACGAAGCAGGAAAAAGACCTGGGAGTCATCTCAGAGGATCTCAAGGTGACTAGACAATGTGAAAAGGTGGCAGGACAGGCTTGCCAAGTGCTTGGATGCATAGGGATGGGTATCGCCAGTGGAAGGAGGAAGGGGATTTTGCTCTTTATGGGACACTGGTAAGGCCTCACCTTGGATATGGAGTTAAGTTCTGGAGGTCCCATCTGAAGAGGGACACAGACAGGGTACAGTTGGTGCAGAGGAGGGCTACTAAAATGGTGCAGGGTCTGCACGGGAAGGTCTATGAGAAGAGACTAAAGGAATTGAATATGTATTCCCTGGAGGTAAGGGGGGGCATGACTGAGACATTCAGATACCTCAATTGTATAAACAGAGTACAGGAAGGGCGTATATTTAAAAAAAAGAGCTGCTCAAGAACAAGGGAGTCACTGTATGAAGTTGGAGAGGGGACGGCTCAGAGGTAATGTGAGACAACCCTTTTTTAATGGAGAGGGTGGTGGATGCTTGGAATAGCCTCCGGGAGGAGGTGGTAAAGTGTTAAACAGTCACGGGAGTTAAGAATGAATGGGACAGATACATGGGTATCCTAAAAACAAAGGGAGGGTGTTCCATAGCACGGGATGGGCATCAGGTCTCACAAGAGGTAGGGTGATGATAGTGCAGACTTGGTGGGCAAAGAGGTCCATATCTGCCGACAACTTGTATGTATGTATGTATGAATGTGTGTATGTATGTATGCATGTATGCATGCATGCATGTATGCATGCATGCATGCATGCATGCATGTATGTATGTATGCATGCATGTATGTGGCCTTTGTGCATGTATGTATGTAATAAGCCATGTAATGCATGCATGTATGTATGCATGTATGCATGCATGTGTGTATGTATGTATGCATGCATGTATGTATGCATGTTTGTATGCATGTTTATATGTATGAATGCATGTATGTATGCATGCTTGTATGTATGCATGCATGTATGTATGTATGCATGCATGTTTGTATGTATGTATGCGTGCTTGCATGTATGCATGTTTGTATGTATGCATGTATCTATGTATGTACGTATGAATGCATGCATGTTTGCATGTATGTTTGTATGTAGGTGGGGAATGGAGGAATGGCAGCCAGCAATGTCCTATGCATGGAGACATGCATATATATGTATGTATGTTTGTATGTATGTATGTGTGTATGTATGCCTGTTTGTATGTATGCCTGTATTTTGTATGTATACATGCATGCTTGTATATGCATGCATGCATGTTTGTATGTATGTATGTTTGTAAGTATGCATGTATGCATGCATGCATGTTTGTATGCATGCATGCCTGTATGCATGCATACATGCATGCTTGTATGTATTCATTCATGTATGTTTGTGTGCATGTTTGCATGCATGTTTGTATGAATGCATGTATGTTCATATGCATGCATGTATGTTCATATGTATGCATGTATTCGTGCATGCTTGTATGTATGTTCATATGCATGTATGTGTGTTTGTATGTATGCATGCATGCATGTACATATGCATGCATGTACATATGCATGCTTGTATGTATGTATGTTTGTATGTATGCATGCTTGAATGCATACATGTATGTATGTATACATGTATGTATGAATGTATGTTTGTATGTATGCATGTATGCAAGAATGTATGCATGTATGCATGTATGTATGAATGTTTGTATGTATGCATGCTTGTATGTATGTATGTTTGTATGCATGCATGCATGCTTGTATGTATGTATGAGGGGAATGGAAGAATGGCAGCCAGCAATGTCCTATGCATGGAGACGTGCATAGGTATGTATTTATGTATGCTTGTATGTATGTATGCATGAATGTATGTATGAATGTATGTGTGTTTGTATGCATGAATGCTTGTATGTATGTATGTTTGTATGCATGCATGCTTGTATTTATGAATGTATGAATGTATGTATACATGTATGCATGTTTGTATGCATGTATGTATGCATGCATGCTTGTATGTATGTTTGTATGCATGCATGCTTGTATGTATATATGAATGTATGCATGTATGTTTGTATGAATGTATGCATGTATGTATGTATGTATGTATGAATGCATGTTTGTCTGTATGAGAGGAATGGAGGAATGGCAGTCAGCAATGTTCTATGCATGAAAGTGTGCGTAAGTATGTCTAGATGGCATTGCATGTCCGTTCCTCTAAGGGAGAAAAACTCAGTGAAAAAATGGCTAGACGCAGTGTGATATGACAGACTGACCCTCTGCAGGCACAGTGCGAGATGACAGACTGAGCCTCTGCAGGCACAATGCAGGATGACAGACTGACCCTCTGCAGGCACAGTGCAGGATGACAGACTGACCCTCTGCAGGCGCAGTGCAGGATGACAGACTGACCCTCTGCAGGCGCAGTGCAGGATGACAGACTGACCCTCTGCAGGCACAGTGCGGGATGACAAACTGAGCCTCTGCAGGCACAGTGCAGGATGACAGACTGACCCTCTGCAGTTGATGTGCGGGACGACAGACCCCTCTGCAGGCACAGTGCGGGATGACAGACTGACCCTCTCCAGGCACAGTGCAGGATGACAGACTGAGCCTCTGCAGGCACAGTGCAGGATGACAGACTGAGCCTCTGCAGGCACAGTGCAGGATGACAGACTGAGCCTCTGCAGATGCAGTGCAGGATGACAGACTGACCCTCTGCAGGTGCAGTGCGGGATACAGACTGACCCTCTGCAGGCGCAATGTGGGATGACAGACTGACCCTGTGCAGCTGCAGTGCGGGATGACAGACTGACCCTCTGCAGGCACAGTGTGGGATGACAGACTAACCCTCTGCAGGCCCAGTGCGGGATAACAGACAGACCCTCTGCAGGCACAGTGTGGGATGACAGACTGACCCTTTGCAGGCGCAGTGCAAGATGACAGACTGACCCTTTGCAGGTGCAGTGCAAGATGACAGACTGACCCTCTGCAGGCACAGTGCGGGATGACAGACTGACCCTCTGCAGGCACAGTGTGGGATAACAGACTGACCCTCTGCAGGCACAGTGCGGGATGACAGACAGACCCTCTGCAGGCACAGTGCGGGATGACAGACAGACCCTCTGCAGGCACAGTGCGGGATGACAGACTGACCCTCTGCAGGCACAGTGTGGGATGACAGACTGACCCTCTGCAGGCACAGTGTGGGATGACAGACAGACCCTCTGCAGGCACAGTGCGGGATGACAGACAGACCCTCTGCAGGCACAGTGCGGGATGACAGACTGACCCTTTGCAGGCGCAGGCGGGATGACAGACTGAGCCTCTGCAGGCTCTGAACTGGCTACAAAGCCCTCTCCTGGAACTGGATCCAGTGAAAAGTGCCAACCCCCGCCATGGGGGCAAGCCATAGCAGAAGCACCAAGATTGATGGTAAGTCCCTGGGACGCCTGGTTATGAAGTTGGAGGCGGGGGGGGGGTCAGTCAGAGGGATGCTTGCACCAGTTTGAGAAGGAATTGCTTGCACCAGTTTGAGAAGGAATGAAAATAGGTTAACTTCAAAAAAAAAAAGCCTTGTTGTGGAGTTTCCTTGCCTGTCCCCAGCTGTACACAGGTAACACCTCGGAAAAAGTCGAAGTGTGTGCTACTTGCTTGGGGCCCCATCCCAGCTCACTGGAATTTCCTTTCACTACTTCTACCTTCTCCTGTGCATTATCATTCTTTCCAATATGGACAATGATATCCAGCTCCCTCTGAGCTCCCACTGCTGTAGTGATCCGCAGTGATCCGCACAATCTGCTCTCCATCTTTAGTAACTTTGGTAACCAGGTAAGGGCCACCAGGCACAAGTGCCTGTTTTCAGGGGTGACCTGGGAGCACTGGGAAGGTTACGTGACTTGCTCAGAGTCACACAGTATGCAAGTAGAGATTGTGGGACTCAGACCCAGGTTTTTCTGCTGGAGGTACCAAGCTCATTCACAGCTCATTACTCTAACCTCTAGGCTATACTGCCAGCCCATCTCTTCCAGCTGAGGCGCCCCCACAAGCACCTCACCACCCTATCTCCCACCCCCAGCTCCAAAGTCTATTCCTTTCAGAACCGAGTCCCCCACACATGCATGACAGGGACCTGGGGGCACATTCCCTCCTCAGTATATGTTGCGTTGTTTACACTTTGTTTGGGTATTTGTACACCTTTAGAGGGCTGTATTTACACATCAGCAGTCCTTCCCAATTTTTCTCCTGGATTTGAGTCAGACTTTTATTTCATTCCTGAAATAGGATTCTCCTGGGTTCCCCCCATTTCCCCCACTGGTTGCAATAAAGTATGTCCAGTTTCGGGCAGAGTTTATTATGCATGGCATGAGTGTGGGTGGAGAAATCCAGGCGACTACTTCGCCACACATCGAAGTATTTGAAATGAGGCACTTCTCCAAGTGGGGTACCATCCAAGAAAGCAAAGATAACTTTGGGGGAAGGGAGCCTAGCAAACTTTTGTCATCTGCCAAAGTTCATAGACACAGGGCACGATATTTCAAACAAACAGGGTAAGCACCAAGCAGCCATGCGCAGTGCGTCTGCCCGTGCGCACCTCCCCGTTCCTGCAATATTCGGATGGATAGTGCTCGCCAGTGGAGTGACGCTACCCAACAAAATATCAGTCCATGCTGACGCAGCGCTGAGTGAATCTGCACTGCCCTGACATGGACCAGGGCTGCATACGGCCCACAGGGAATAGCGCCGCCCAAAACGGAATGTTGCCAAGTCCCCTGTGGGGGATATTCAGCCTGAGCATGCAGATACGCCCATTGGGCGTGCAGGGCGCTAAGGGTCCATTTGTATGCCCATTATGGGCTCCTTTGCATGTGGTGCAGTAGCCCCTTAGCGCCCCTTTCAAAGTAGAGAAACAAAAGCCTTGGTGGTCCAGTGGTTGCCCCTGATCCTCCATTTTCTTTACTTTGATGTATTCTTCCGTGGTTACGTGGTCCCCCCCAACCTCCACGATCACTTATTTTCTATATTTTGATGTATTCCCTAGGGGGTCCAGTGAGTTCTCCCTCCCCAACTGTATGTGAACCTGCCCCACCGACTGAGACTCCCTGGCCCATAGCTCCCCACCCAAGGAACCGACATGGCAGCCAGCACAGCCCTCCTGTCACCTCCTTGGCAGGGTGCTACCCAACAGTCATGGAGAGTGGTCACAGACATCACGCTACGTGACTGTCAGATGCCGGTCAGACGAGGTGAGAGAAGGGTGTCGGATGCTGAGTTCATGGGACCAACTCCCAGGGTAGAGGGTGCGTGAGGTCCTTGGTAGGTAGGCAGATGGGAGGGGTCTGGGGACAGTTTGGGAGGTGGGAGACCCACTGGACCACTAGTGAATGTATTAAAATATAGAAAATGGGTGATCAGAGGGTGGGGGGGACCACTGGACCACCAGGAAATACGTCAAAATATAGAAAATGGGTGATTGGGTGGGGGAGGACCACTGGACCACCAGGGAATACATCAGAATATAGAAAACAGGTGATCAGGGGGTCCATTGGCCCACCAGGGATAAAGTAATGACTGGGACTAGGAGATGGGGGGGACTACTATGCCACCAGGGACACAGTATTGACTGGGAATGGAAGATTGCAGGTGGGTGGCTGCAGTATAGTCACTCTGCGTTGAGGGGGTTGGGGGTGCTTGCTTAGTCCCCAGTTAAGAGGTGTTTTTTGGCGGCAGTGAACAGCAACACTTGGGAGTGTTTATTGCTGCCAGCAACCTCTGAATATGCTGCTGCACTGGCATGTGTGGGGGGATCCCATCATTTGCAGAGGTGCAGTGGTATTTTTGTGTCTTGGTGCTGCCAGGTTTGAGGGGGTGCTCCTGTTGCCTTTAGCACTAACACAAACCTGGGTTAATATTGGCGCTAACCAGGTTAGTGTGGGCATCACCCTTTGAATACTGGGTCCACAGTCATTTTGTCATTAACTATGAGTCGGTGAAATTGGAGCCAGTGTTAGACATTACTGAAGTCACGCTGAAGCGATGCTTCCAAAACAGGTTTCTGAGGCAAAGAGTATAGTGTCACCTGCATGCAAGCGCACCAGGGATTTGCAGCAAATATGCAAATAACACTTGTGCCTGTAATTTCATAAGTAGCTCAAAAGCTATATAATGCCATTGTATAGATCCTTGGTTAAGAATACGTCGTACAGTTCTGGTCAGTAGTCTGCAGGCAGGGTAAACGTGCTAGAAAGGGTTCAGCCGAGCAACAGAAATAGTAGATGGTAGAGAGGATTTAAATTGGGGCCTGATAGGTACAGAGAGGACAGAAGATAAATGTTTATGCCTGCTGAGTCGTCAGGAACTCAGAAACCCCTTAAAGGTCTTTTTCTTTCCTAAACAGAACACACTCAATCATCTTCTCCTGTGCACTCTGTTTGATTGTGGCCTGAATTTGAGAGCCTCTTCAACCTCCAGTTCCCATAGCAGAACATTACTTTTGCATGCTTGAACCCACATCTGTGCCAGAACCCTGAACATTTTGTAAACATAGCATATACATCTAATTTTAGTGCCTTCCTTCACAGTGTGTCAGTCACACGTGTTATAGACCCTCTGGGAATGCTTCTTCGTTGAGGCCTCATAAACTGCAGTCATTACAGTTGCCCACTAGGTGGTGCTCTCACCACTTGCCAGGAAGGCAGTGGCACAGTCTGCAACCCAAACAATGCACCGCATCTACCTCCTGGTGTGGGGCAGACAGAAAATCCAGGGCACACCTCGTTAAATCCTGGCGGCATAAACTCAGAACACTGAGAATTAGGAATCCAGTGTTCAGAAAACTTGCTTTTCTTGAGCATCTGAATGTGTTATAAGTTTCTCCTTCACGGACTGGACGCTAAAGATGCGAAACAGCTGAATGTGCAGTTTGGTGATTTGTGGAAAGTTTTAGTACATTCTTCTGCAGAAAACATCAAGGGACAGCAGGTCCAAGGGCTAAATAGGGAATCTGGGCAGACTGGATAGATCATGTGCCTTTTTCTGTTGTCATTGCCTGTGTTTGTGTTAGCCCCAAATTTTCTAGGGACTGCACCAGAATTTATAAACATGTATACAACAGGTGTCAAAACCAATTGTGTAAGATCACTGTGTTATCTTGGCACCCAACTTACAAGATAACGTGTTATCTTGTGAGTTCTGCTTGTCACAATCACTATCTTGAAGTCCGAGTACAACACAATGGAATACTGCATCAATCAGACAGTAGCTTTCATCTTGCTGATAACATCACAATAGCCAAGGGCAGCACTGATGAAACAAAAGACAAACTGTTAGAGCTTCTAGAAAAAAATAAAAGTAACAAGCATTTGTCAATGCCGAATGTTTGCTTGCTGGCATTGGCAGTGTAGGAGTTCGAGAGATGCATAATAGGAATGTCAGTGAAGTATTGAACTGAAGCCAACCCCATCACCACCCTGCAGAGAGTGACAGGCATTGGGTGTGCCTTTGGGTCGTCGGCCATAATGCCCACGCCATTTCACCACACTCTACCCTGCAGACACCGACAAGAGTCACGGTGTGCCTTGGGTCTTTGGGCCTTACACTCACTCCATTCCATAAGGAAATGTGGTGAGATGGGTGCAGTATAGGAGAATGGGGTGAACTTTGGGGCTGAAAAGTCCAAGGCACACCTTAGACTTTGACGGCAGATAAGGACCTCTAGGCCCATCTAGTCTGCCCATTTCCCTACCTACAGGATAGGCTGCAGATCCTAGTTAACCAACAGCCTATTTCTTCCTACCCCCCACAAGAATTGCCTTATGTCTGTCCCATGCATTCTTGAATTCTCCTACAGTTTTAGACCCCACAACCTCCTCAGGAAGGCTGTTCCATGCATCCACTACCCTCTCTGTGAAATAATACTTCCTCACATTGCCCCAGAACCGCCCTCCTTCTATCTTTAAATTGTGTCCCCTTGTTCTTGTAAGTCTCTTTTTCTGAAAGATGCTACCCTCTTGGACTTTGTTGATTCCACTGAGGTACTTAAAAGTTTCTATCATGTCCCCCCTCTCCCTTCTTTCCTCAAGGGTATTTTTTTTTTTTGACCTTTGAGACTTGCATGCCACCTCGACTACTGAAATCCAATGCAACTGGTGTCCCTAAAACACTGGTTACCCCTCCCCTCCTCACATATCACCATACTAGTGTGCTCCGTTGCCACAATCCCTTCTGCCACTGGACCAGCCCAGCTACCTATATACCATACCCATCAACCATCTCCAGAACTCTGACCTTGATGCCTGTCACTGGCTGCAGGGTGTGGGTGGGGTGGAATGGCATCAGCATTACAAGCGACAATCCCAAGTCACACCCCTGATGCCTGTCAGTTTCTACAGGATGGGGCATTTTGGTTGGAAACCCTAATGCCCTGGGCGTTCATTGGTATTTTCACTCCAAATTTTCAATTTGGGTTTTTTGTGACTCCACCTCATGAACAGTGGCAATATCAGTTCATTAGCCGAAAGCTAATTTTGCACAGCGACTAAGCCATTTGGCACCACAGGTGCGAAAACACATTTCGAACAAGATGTGAAAAATGACAGCTGTACTGTTCATGGGGAGGTGTAAAAAATGGCAATGTTGAAAGTCTGGAGTGAAAATATAAAAAAACTGGTGAAGTCACAAGTGTGCGAAGAAACTACGCAACACACACCCGTAATGTAATTAGTTTGGGGATTTTTTACAGCAGATTGTCAACACAGGCATTTTGGGACCTCCGTTCATGAACAGTGTCACTGTGATTTTCTTAATCTGTTCGAACACTGATTTCCTACAGCAAATCACAGTAGTTCTGCGCCAGAAGTGTGGAACACATTTCAGCCAGGGTGTGAAAAATTACAGCTGTACTGTTCATAAGGAGTGTGGAAAATGCCAGTGTTGAAAATCTGGACTGAAAATATTACAAATTTGTGAACTTACGAGGGTCATGGAAACTGCACAATGCTGCGCTCGTAACACAGTCATTTATGGACTCTTGTCACCAAATTTTCAACATAGCCATTTTAAGACTTCTGCTCATGAACAATGTCACTGTGATTTTCTTAATCTGTCCCAAACATTGATTTACTTCACCGACCACGCCGTTGTGCGCTACATGCATGAAAACACATTTTGGGCAAGATATGAAAAATGACAGCTGTGCTGCTCATAAGGAGGTGTGATAAAATGGCAATGTTGAAAATCTGAGTGAAAATAGTAAAATTTCTAAAGTTAATAGCGCAGTATAGAACTGCTAACGACTTCGTAAAACAGTCATTTTGGGGAATTTTTTCACCAAATTTTCAATATAGGGTTTTGGGGTGTCTACCGCATGAACTGTGACACTGTCATTTTGTTATTCAGTCCCGAAAGGTGGTTCTGCACAGTGTCCACAAAATCACCCATCGGGACTGAATAACAAAATGACAGTGGCTGAGTTCATGAGGTGGAGTCCAAGAACCCTACGTTGAAAATTTGGTGAAAAAATTCCCAAAAATGGCCGAGATATGCACCAAAGAAAAAGTTGAAAAAACCCCATTTATGTCATTATACAGCTTACTGGCATTTCTTCAGTTTGCGGTTGGCTTTGAAGAGTGCAGACGTGTTCCTGGTCCACCGAAGATCGTCGTGCCAGCCTCCGGAGGTAAGTATGGGGTGAGGGTGTGTAGGGAGGTGGGATACGCAGAAAGTGGGTGCGGGTTGGAGGAGGGGGCAAGAGAGTTAACAAGGGACATTTTTCTTTTGTTCTAGGTGTTTTTTTTGTTTTTTTATAAAGATGACGTGGGACTTTTGCCACACTGGGGTGGGCTCCCAGCATGACACCTGGAAGTTTGTTGTGGGGAAAGTGGAGCTGATGGGTGATTGGGCACCCCCATGGGCCATAGACTTTTGCCATGCTGGGGTGGGCACCCAGCGTGTCACCTGGAAGTTTGCTTTGGGGGGGCAGTGGAGCCGATGGGGGACTGGGCACCCCTGTTGGTCATACAGTATGCTGGGGTGGAGGGGAGAGCATGACACGCTGGGGTGGGCTCCCAGCGTGCTACCTGAGTGTTCGTGGAGGGGAACTGGATCCAACAGGGATCAGAAATGAACTGTATGACAGTTCAGATGCAGTACTGACGTGAGCAGTTTGCATACCGTCGACAGTATGCAAGTCTCTACCGCTACCACCTTGATTGTAGCGGTGGTTTTCTTAGAACTGTACGGCACTGCATCTGAACAGCTGTCAGACAGCTCGGACATTCATTGGTGCGGTGGTGTCTACAAAAAGGAGCAGGGCATTGGAAGTGGGGGTGGCACACTTACGAAAACTTGTATGGTGGCACTATGTTTCTTGCACATACATGCAAGCAAACATTAAAATGGTGTTGCAAAAATCAAATAAGCAATGACCTGCCTCAATGCAGACTTAAACCTCCGAAGAGAGTATTATTTGGAATATTGGTGTCCTTAAGGTTGGACACAGCATAATGGAGCTCTGTGCAATAGTTTTTTTTTTTTTTTCTGTTTTTCCTGCCCCTTGCTACACCAGCCGCTCCTATTCTTCTGGCCTGCCAATCACCCCCTGATGCCTTGGCCCCCCAGCTCTGGTCACCTACCTCCATCTAGTCTTGGCTATACCCCCCTGGTGGGGCCAGGGTGGTAAGCTACCCCTGAACTTCAATGTCTCATCAAGTGGTGCCAGAAGCGGAGGCCCAGGATGTACCATGGCCGTTATCCCAGAGGTGCCAGGGCCATTTTCCTTGTTGTCTCTCCCAGCCCCGGGGGACATCGCATACAGGGACATCTAGGCGAGCCTGCCTACGTTATGCACGCATCTGCCTGCCAACATCAGTAACATCCCCACCCTCCTATTCGCCCTTCCATCCGCACTGCTACCTGTGGTCACCCAGGTGTCAGTACTGTGGTGGAGGATGTAACCCTCCCTCCGTGGATGAGGACAGCATCCCCTGGAACACCCTGAGTCTCCTCCCCCAGGCCAGCCCCCAGTGACCTGAGCTCGTTCCTGAACTCAGGTCATCGGCATCATGAGTAGTGGAGGTGCTACTGCACCGACTGGCCAGCCAGTGCAATCATTTTTTATGGAATGTTTTCACTGAATGTTTCTAATCAAATTTTTCATTTTGGAGTCTCTGTCAGGACTGGACTTTGACAATCAGTTCATGAACTATTACTCTGACACAATGCTCATTCACTTTGTATGGTTATTTAATTACTTATCTATGTATGTATGTATGTATGTATGTATGTATGTATGTATGTATGTATGTATGTATGTATGAATATATGTATGTATATATGTATGTATGTATGTATTCACCAGCTCCATACTGTGTCTATTTTGTTGTACAATTCTTTGGTCAGGTTGTCCCTGGTTGTTTCACATGCATACTGACATTACATTTGTTAACTGTTTAAGTAGGGAGAGCAGTATAACGCAGTGGTTTAAGGCTCTGAGCTGCAAATCTGGTGACATCCAACAGACCAGACCTGGGTTTGAATCCCACAGCTTCCACTTGCATACTGTGTGACCCTGAGCAAGTCACTTAACTTCCCTGTGCTCCCAGGTCGCTCCGTTAAAAAAACTTTCAGCTTAGTGTGCCACTCATGGTTAAACAACTAAACAAAAAGTACAGTATGTTTGCTTAATTCAAGCGGAGTTAAAAAACACACAGCTTATCATCACCTGTAAGGGGCTGGACCTTCACAACTCACTTGCGGCTCTGCCACTCATGGCAGTTATGGCCGTGCCCCCTCACAAATGGTTTTGTCAACATTAGCTGTATGTTTGATTTAGCACATTCATTTGAGGTGAGGCTGAAGCTCCCTCACTTGACAGGCAATTGGCTAATGTGAGGGTACTGAAGAAACGAAGTCATTCACAGGTCCATGAGCCCTTTGTGGCTCCTACAGCTGGATTCAGAACCTAATTGACTGGTTTAGTCACCCTCTGACCCACTTGCCATGCTGCCGCATGTCAGAGGTGACAAAGATGGCTTCCGACACTGTAGTCCACAGGCAGTCTGTCCCAAAACGTTCCATATTTGCAATACTACAGTCCTTTTCCATTACTTTGGGCCCAAACGAGCCCTGCAGAGGTACCCTCAAGTGTCCGGTTCTGTCAGGGCAACAGTCACGGGATTCCTGATTCAGTTGGGAGTGCTGTTGCATTCACTTACTTGGCAGTGGTTTAGCCTTTGACGTATGATGTGCAGGCAACCTTAAAGGTAAGCCCCACATGGGAGGGGGTTACTCATCAACTGGTAGACAGTCTGAAAATGTAGAATACGTGTTATATGACATATGCTTATCACAAAGGCAGTATAGGGCTAATTTGCATTATAAGAAATCCCTAACGAGATTTCAGAGAATGAGTGCTCAGAGCCACTGTATGTCTTATCCTGTGTACAGTGTGCTCTCGGCAGGAGCATTGGGGGAGAGCACTCCAGTTCTGTGTCGGGGGGGGGATGGCATCACTTATTAAAAAAAAAAAAGGCTTTACAACCAGCCCATCGGCGCAACGTTAGCACTACCACTCGTGACGCCAGTGACAGAATGAGGCTGGGTTGTCGAGGAATGGCCATGGGAGGAGGATTGAATGTCCATGGGGATGCTCACCTTCTCCGGGGAGGGAGGGTTCCGTCCTCCTCCACAATACTGACACTTGGGTGACCACACGTGGCAGTGCAGCTGGAGGGCTGAGAGGAGGGTGGGGACATTGCTGGTGTCGGCAGGCGGACACAAGTGTAACAGGTACAGGCTCGCCTCGATGTCCAGGTGGGCAGTGTCTCCAGGGCATGGGAGAACAAGGAAAATGGCCCCAGCATTTCTGTAATGATGGCCGTGGTTCATCCCGAGTCTCCATCTCCTCATCCAATGAAATTCAGAAGTTTGGGGGTAAATCCCCCTCCACCCCAACCCAGTCTGGGGGTACAGCCAAGGCTTCTTGGAGGTAGGTGACCATGGCTGTGGGAGGCTGGGGGATCGGGAGATGACTGGCAGGTTCTGAGAACACTGGAGAGCCTGGAGGGAAGAAAAGGCTCTACAGCTGGCCCATCAGTGCAATACTAAGGCTACCGTTCGTGACACCTGTGACCGAGTTCAGAAATGAGCTTGAGTTGTCAGGGAATGGCCAAAGGGAGGAGGACTGAATGTCCCAGAGGACGCTCTCCTCCTCTGTGGAGGGAGGGTTCCATCATCTGCCACAATACTGCCACTTGGGTGACCACAGGTGGCAGTGCGGCTGGAGGGTGAGAGGAGGGTGGGGACATCACTGATGTTGGCAGGCAGACACAAGCGTAATTGGTATGGGCTCGCCTTGATGTCCACATGGGCAATGTTCCCAGGGATGGGAGAACAAGGAACATGGCCCCAGCATTTCTGCGATGATGGCCGTGGTAAATCCTGAGTCTCTGCCTCCCCATCCAGTGAAATTCAGAAGTTCAGGGGTAAATCCTCCTCCACCCTGACCCAGCCAGGGGGTACATCCAAGGCTCCTTGGAGGTAGGTGACCATGGCTGGGGGAGGCTGGGGGATCGGGAGGTGACTGGCAGGTTCTGAGAACACAGGAGGGGCTGGAGAGAAGGAGGGTATAAAAAAAGATAAAAAAGGTTCTACACCTATTATAAATCACTCGATGTACTCGCACCCAAATCTCATGGTTAGTGTCTCTTATGCCATAAGAAACATGCCTCGAGGCCCTATTAACTTAGAATGTAAGACAACAAATGGATTTCTTTTCATATACATTTTATACAGCTTATCTTCCCTGGCTGCCATCTTCTGACCTACCCCCCCCCCCCAAGTCCTGTCACCCGACTTCTCGACTTCTCTGGGACTTATCTTACCTCCGTCATCCTCTGCCACAGGATTCTGGGGGTACGTGGTCACTGATGTGATGCCTGAGGGGGACCAGCTGTCATCCTTTGGTTCAGCGTGTTTTCCCACTGATTTTAGCTCAGGACCAGTCACGTGCAACGGGCACAATGTGCGAGCTCCAACTTCACAGAGATGCCACTGGCACCTGGTGTGAGGAATCCCTCCTGTTCTTGTGTCGTCTCACCTATGATGCCACACAGACACCTCCAGGTGGCGGACAAGCAGCGAGCCATAGTAATGCCCCCTCCTGAGGGAGGAAAGTGGTCATACAGATGCTTAATCCTGCCTCCTCTGCCAGCCCCCGAGTAACCTACATCTGTTCCTGAACCCAGGATGCTGGTGCTGTGGCAGGTGAAGTGGCCAGGCATCAACAAATATATGTGTATGTAGTACAGCGGCATCAACAAATATATGTGTATGTAGTACAGCGGCATCAACAAATGTATGTGTAGGTAGTACAGCGGCATCAACAAATATGTGTAGGTAGTACAGCAGCATCAACAAATGTATGTGTAGGTAGTACAGAGGCATCATCAAATGAATATATAGGTAGTACAGTGGCATCAGCAAACATATGTGTAGGTAGTACAGTGGCATCAGCAAACGTGTAGGTAGTACAGTGGCAACAAACGTATGTATAGGAAGTACAGTGGCATCAACAAACGTATGTATAGGAAGTACAGTGGCATCAACAAACGTATGTATAGGAAGTACAGTGGCATCAACAAACGTATGTATAGGAAGTACAGCGGCATCAACAAACGTATGTATAGGACGTACAGTGGCAACAAACGTATGTATAGATAGTACAGTGGCATCAACAAACGTATGTAAAGGAAGTACAGCGGCATCATCAAATGAATATATAGGTAGTACAGTGGCATCAACAAACATATGTGTAGGTAGTACAGTGGCATCAACAAACGTATGTGTAGGAAGTACAGTGGCATCAACAAACGTATGTGTAGGAAGTACAGCGGCATCAACAAACGTATGTATAGGCAGTACAATAGTATCAACAAACGTATGTGTGGGTAGTACAGTGACATTTAGATTTCTCGCACAGCTCAGCTCTTTGATTGTTTTTCAATTCTGAGTTGACGACCGCCATTCTATATTGATGAAGTTCAGGAAAAGGATAACTGCTTGCCCATATTTGCTTTAGCAACAGGGACAACTAAACAATGATCCCTGATAATCCATGCAAGCTGTAGTCTGGCATTCGGGGCCCTAACAGGCGCAGCATGGATGTTCTGGAACTAGAGAGGCATAAGTGAGCATTGAGACATGACAGGGTGTGGGTTGTGCAGGCATAACCTCACACCCAGAGTCATAGTGAGGAGGAGAAGGGCCTTACAGTCAGTAGAAGTCAAATATCCAACCAAAACCCACACCCTGGAGTGTCTCATTGCTCTTAGAAATTAGAGGTAGCTGGCTCCATGGCGCCAGGTGATAGGGGATTACCTGGCATGCTGGCGACCTGGGTTTGCGCCTGAGCCCAGAATGGCAGGAGCGGAGGCTGGCAGGGAGGGCTCAAGAGCGTCCATTGGATGCTGTCCTCCCAGGTGGAAGGGTCGAGGATGCATCACCCTTTGGTGGCTCCTTGTGACATCGCAGCATGGGTGACCACATGCTGCATGAGCGATCTGCCAGGACGCCGTGGCATGCATCTGAAGTGGGATGGAGAAATAGAAAAAGGAAACTGGCAACCTAAGCCATCCGGATGATGGTGGCCCATCCTCCAGTCACTGCAACAGCCCCAGAGAAACCCATGCTGATCCCTCACCGCCCCCCCCCCCGGTCAGCACTGAGGAAGGTGCCTTCAGACACTAGAAAGTCTCCCCTCCCGGTTGTGACCCTGGGAGGGGGACCCCTCAATGAAGGTATATGTTGCATTGGTCAGGGAAGGTAGATTGAGGGATAGCAGATGGCGAACGGAAGGAGCGTGAAGGCGGGTCTGGTTGCCTGAAGGAGAGGGCAGCTAGGCTGGCAGGGGGAGAGATAAATAAATAACAGAAAAAAAGAAATCAGAGGTTACTTACTTGCAACCACAGTTCTACCACTGGTATTCAGTGTGAATCCACACTCACGCTTCCACTGAAGACACCACCTCATAAGAAGAGAGAGGACCTGCCTTAGCAGGAGACGTATGTAATGCAGCTATGTGGCACTCTACCTCACCTTTTAGAGTTCTGCCGACTCAATTCATAGTGCTGCACAGGTAGATTGTGACCAATGTCTGGATTATAAGTGTGGCACTATTGTTACCACCAAGCTACACTCCCTCCCAACGATACGGTCATCTGCTTATTACAACCCATTTGTACCTCCATGTCCACTTCCATGGCGTCGTATAGAATGCAAAAGAAAGAGAAAACAAAAATGTATCCAGCATTTTCTTTTCTTCTACTTCCTGTAAGTGTCATGTGAAAATCGTCTCAGCTGAAAATGGTCGTATCCCTTCTCCCACGTGCCACGGCTCACCCATGAGAGGGGGATAAGGCCGTATCCCTTCTCTCACGTGCCACAGCTCACCCGTGAGCGGGGGATAAGGCCGTATCCCTTCTCTCACGTGCCACAGCTCACCCGTGAGAGGGGGATAAGGCCATTTTCAGCCATCAGTCAATGCTTTTTGCCTCTTGAAACTCACTAATTTTTTATGCTCGTATTTTTGGCCCTCGGACACTACTGGGGGGAGGAGATCACCCCCATATTGGCTAGGTCTCTGGCACATGCCGGGATCCAGGTATCATGGGGCTCACACCAAGAGTTTTTTCCCCCTTGTGCATAGCCCCTCCCCACCTGTCCGAGGTGAGACCAGTAGTGCAATGACCTTGGTGTACAATTGGGCACGCTCCCACACCCGATGTGCAGAGGTCCACCAGTCCCTGCCTCGACAGGCTGGTCCCAGGCTGCCCAACCCCCTCCGCCAACCCTAGGGGTTGGTTGGCACTAAGTACCAAGTTCCTTCCCTCCCCTCCCTAGAGAAGGCAAGCAGCCCCTGGGATGCTCAGCCTCCTCCCCCTCCCGGCCGACCCTCTGATATTTGAGGTCCGCTTCTGAACCCCGGTCATTGGCACTGCAGATGGAGGCACTTCCACTGTGCCGGCGGGCTGGCATAACTCAGTTTTAATCCTTTCTTAATTACATGGCACACTGAATGTGGTCTTATGCTGATGTACAAAGCGATATATAAACGTATGAATTAGCCAGCAGAATTAGGCCTGCTGGTCTATCATGTCTGCTTGTTATGCAGAGTTTTCAGCTCAGTTCAGGCTGATGTCCTCCCCCAATATCTTAGACTCTTAAAGCAGCAGTAGGAGGAGAAACAAGATGGTGGAGGCTCAGCGCACCTGTCTGAGGGCGGATCCAGGAGTCCTATATATGGGGAGCTCAAAACAGATAAATAAAAATAATAGGCCAGGGGTCTGGTGGGCTGTCTAGACCCCCAGACATTTTTTTACATTTTGATGCATTCTGATGCATTTTGGAGGGTATTTCTAATGCAATTTCTACCCATTTCCTCACTCCCCATGCTTTGTGAGTTGTACCGTAGCACCATCCCCAGAGTCCCCACAGTCCACATGACAGTATGTTGCCCAAAATACCCTCCCACCCCAAAAATAAAACAAAATACCCTCCCACCCCAAAAATAAAACAGAATCCCAAAAGACTGCAGCTGGGCAGCAGGACATCCGAAACACATAAAAATGAGACAAGTTGAAAGAGACTTGGTGATAAAGACAAATTGCAGACAAATTAAATGACAATCCAAGTAAACAAGTTCACAGATGTCACTCACTCAAGCACGTTACGACATCACCATAAAGCCAACTCATCCCAGTTTGTCCTGCAGTACAGATTAACATATCCCCAACCTTACCTCAGTAAAAATAAATACAATAAGGGAAGAGAGAAACCGGGGGCAGCAGCAAGGTCAGCGCCCAGGGTGGGGGCTGACCAAACGAGCAGACACGAAAGACCGTTAGACCTATTCTACTGGCATTTTAGTATGTTAGTAACTATAGAAATATGGCAACAAAGTCACTTTGCTATCTAGTTTCTGAAAATATCATTTCAAGTTTGCTATTTTTGCAAAACAGATTTTATTCTATAGAGCAACTTATTCCAAAGAAAGAACATTTTTAAATAAATAAAATATTTTTTATTGTCTTAAAATTTCCTTTATTAGGATAATCCCATGGTATGAGGCATCTCATTTTTATGACAGGCCCAAGAAGTCAGTAAGCAGACGGCAAAACAGTTTTTTAAACAAATATAAAAATGCATTTTTTTTCTTTTTATTAGCAACAGCACTTGCTTGGGTACATCACAACTTGCATTCTCCCCTCCCCCCCAATTCAACACATAGAACTAGATAAACTAAATATCTGATTCTAACACTTTTTTTCTCTGGTTTTGTAACTGCCTGTGTCAGTGTGCCAAACAAGGTCTTACGACTTCTGTTGCTAATTTTGCTCTCCAAGCATGCAGAAACTCCTGCACATGCCATAATATACAGCAGAACAACTTCACAACTCCTATGTTTATTACTTCCCTCTGTGCTCATTCACACGGTACAACCACGACTGAAAAGACCACACAGATTAGACATACAGTACAGGCTGAAAGCTTTTACCTCAGTTCAAAGGTCTCGTGTACCAGTTTTTGCCTCTCCTGGTTCATGCTGTCGCTGAGACCAGACCTGCCCCAGCATTAGTTTTGTACCACTTCTAGCATGCTACCGGAGGGCACTACCTTCTCACTCCCTCTCCTGCAAATCTGCACCAAAATCAATTTGCCATATAGGACAAAACCAGCAGTGACCTTAAACTGTTTTAATGTCATGAATTTAAGCTCCCATACTAGACATTAATAACACTAGTGCTACATTTATTACACACCCAGTTTGATGGAACACTAATGTTCTGTCCCATCCCAGCAGCCACCTCCCACCCACCATAGTTTGTGACTGTGAAAGTCTTTTGTTTTTAAAGCAAGAAGTACCTGATTAAATGAAGACTTGATCCATTTTCAGCAGGCTGAAGTCTATGTGCCCCTAGTTGGGTACTGTCTCCAGTCACCTGGCCGCCAGACTTTCTCTCTAGACATCACACACTGACCCCGTGACTCCTAATGAGCAGAGCTCGCAGCTACAGCTTGCTTCAGCTACCGGAAGATGACCTGAACCTCATTCCAACTCCTTGTGCTGATTTACCAAGGCCACACCGACCACGTGTTACTGGACTGCTGCTGCCTGATACCCCGGGCTCTGCTCTTGACTTGTGGACTCCGGTCTCTCTCCATCTGCTCCTCAGTAGTACACTCACTCCTCTCTTGCTCCAATGTTCATCTTCTGAGTGAATGAATTACAGCTCACTCTTGTTTCGGCAACCCAGACATTTAAAGAAGGCGTGCCCCTTGCTAGCCACATCCACTACTGGACGCAACAGCAAATCTGGAGCAGTGAGCACCAGGTGACCTGGTTGAGATCTGTATTGTCAAAGTCCACTCCGCTTTGCTGCAACTGTACCTCCCCCCATGCACAAACCCTCGCTGCACCAAGCCTGCAGAAGTAGAAATCGAATGCTCAGGCTCACCAAGGCAAGACCAGCCCCTGCCACAGTGCTGGGACCGGACCACATGCCACAGGATGAAATTTAGTAAGAAATTCATGCTGGAGACCTGCTTTTCTGGGGGGGGGGGTCAACTATGTAATGCGGGCGGGGGTGGTTGTTTACTGCACTACCAGGACACTGGAGGACAGGTGAGACCTGCGTGGCTCAGGTAGCTTTCACGGAGGCATTAGTGCATACTGATAAAGAATGCAGCACAGTGTGTTACTAATAGAGGAGCTCCATGATGGGGGAGCTATAGCACCCTTAGTCCCCCCTCTAAATCTGCCTATGTGTGAGCGCACAATTACCTAGAGCTAACTATAAACCAAAACACACAGGGTAAACTGCACAGTGGCAGTTATAAAGGTCTGCACTTCACAAAACAAATTCTGCAGAACCTTCAGAGAGCGTAAATCACACGTGCAATATTTTATTTAATTAACAGAAGAACACCACATGTAGAACCAGAAGTGGATACTGAAGAATGTACTGCTTGGGCCTTAGTGGGCATCTCCCCTTCAGTTCCTTAGTAATGCTTGTGTGCCTTTTCAGAACCTGCACAGGAATACCATCATACTAACAAATTGTTATATCTGTAGTACCCCTGGACTGCTAATCCGGCTCATATTGCAAGAACTTCTTTGCATCAAAGACCGTTAACCACAAAAATAGCAGCATTTTCGAATCAAAATTTAACACTGCCCCGTACTATCGCTCCACCCCGCCACGTACTGATGTTTTGATGTCACAATAACGTCTTCCTCAGAGTGGCGTGTGAGAAAAAGCAGCCCACTTATGAGCTGCTGAGTTTATTACACAGTACCCAAATACAGACAAAACAGTTGCAGTACTATACAGATAGAACAGTGCACATATATTAAAAATCTGCATTTCAGTAATGCACTACACAAAGACAGGGATGTGCATAAAAATGCTACAGGAGTGCAAAACACACAGGGCCAGATATTCAGAAGGGTTGTGCAGTGCCCCGCCACCCTGCTCCCCCCGTCCCATTCCAGAGCCATTGCCCAGCACAGCCCTCCACTCTCCTCCATGGCTGGACACTGACTGAGCTGTCAATTAGCGGACTGTATCACGGTATGTGTGCGTAATACACAGTCTGGCATTGACAGCTCAGTCAGCCAGCGCCGCGGTGGTAGAGTGAAGGGCCAGCCGGGCACCAGCTATGGAATGGGATGGGGGAGCACTGCCAGCGGTGTGGGGGGTCCACTTGACCACCAGGTTGGATGTGTATAGGAAATGGGGATTGAGGCTTAGGGGTGGGTTGCTGGATCATATGGGATGTTTTGTTTTAAATTTAATAAATGGGGTTGGGGGGGCTGATCGGGGGTCCACTAGACCACCAGTGATTTTGTGTATAACTAGGATTGGGGCGAAGGGGTGTGATAGCCACCAAGGACTGCTACCCATGGTGATATTGCTGCATGGCCACCCTGTGGCGGGTGGCACACCTTCCGGATGTGCCATCCGTTGCCGCAAGCCATGAGACTTTGCCACTGGGACCCTACCCGATAGTGAATCGGGCACAGGGTCCCTGGTGCACCAGTGGTCAGCACAAGCTGTCTTTGGTGCAGCTTGTGCCGACCTTTGTGAAGTGGGCCCTTGTTTTTCTATTTCTAATACCCATTTTATAAGGGGGGGCACATGAGCAACCTGAAGTAGTGGGGTGCTGAGGGGCTGGGTAGACACATGATTAAAACAACCATAAATGGGTACTCAGTGCATATCAGAAATATGGGATTACCTAGAACACTTGACATGAAGTGCATTTTGTGGAGTCCACAGAAATGGTAGCCAGAGAAAAATCACTTAACCTTCATCATTTTAAAATATTCAGAGCTAGACTTTTGACGAGGAGTTCAGAACTAGTCCAGGAGGTGGTCAAGCCAGGAATTGTTCATGGTAGGCCAGGTAAAGCAGCCCTGCTCACTCCAGATGAGGGATTAAACTATGAATGTGGCTGGGGTTGTACAGACAGAGTGAGAAAAGACTCAACTGTCGGTTATTCACCACTTTGTTGTGGGCCTTTAAAGTGCTGAGACAGAAACAGTCGCACAGTTCTGACAGAGGAGAAGCAGCCAGGCTGCTCCTACAGAGCAGAGCAGTGAGGTGCCTGTCTCTTTAAGAAAATACCAAAGGCTTGTAGAGGCTATTCAGAACAAGAAACAAGCATTTGTCAATGCCGAATCTTTGTCTCTGGTATTGCTGTTGTACCTGGTCTTAATTGTATCCAGGACACAGCAGATGAGATCCAATGTCTCATTTTCAGTGGTGTCCTGCTTTTACACATTGTTAGATTGTAATTACCCAGGATAGGACAGCTAAGAGGCAATATTTACTTTTAAGAGGGCTCCATCATTTTGACCCCAACTGTTCAGCAGTCTTTATGACCTGACATTATGATCAAGACAGGTAGAATTTTTAAAATCCCATCCGAAAGGTGATTATGCTGTGTGACTGTGGAAATATGAAATGTAATTATTGCTTATCTGTTTGTCCTGTACATGTTTTGTTTCCCCCGTTCACTGCCTGTATTTCACTTTGTTGTACTGTTCTCCTACTGCCTGTAAACCTACTTTTGTAATCTCCCGGGGTGCACCTGAAAATAGGCATTCCTTGTCTAGTGTGCTTACCAGGTCAACAAAAGCTAATAAATAAATACGTTTCAGAGGGGATTTGTAAAACAACACCAGCCATGTTCAGGAGGTGGGGTAACACGAAGGATATGTTAAACGTAAGGGACCTACATCTGCAAAAAATAAAGTCATGAGTAAATGGCGAAACAATCTGTTTCTTCATAACTGAGTTGTCTTTTCACATTTTTACCCCACATTTTCAACATCATCTTTTTATAACCACTCCTTCTGAGTATGACAGGTGTCATTTATAAAACAATGGCTGAAATGTCATTTTGTACCACAAGAGTTAAAACACATTTTGGGTAGGCTCGTAGAAATGACAGCTGTCACATTCATGAGGTGGTGTGAAAAAATGGCTATGTTGAAAAGTTGGGGTCAGAATATTGAAAATTACCACAGTTATGAACGTGTGTTAAAAAATTGCAACATAGACTCATAACTTTGTTTTCTCATATTCTTACACCACATTTTCAACATAGCCTTCTTATGATCCCATATAGCTGACAGAGAAAATGTTCAAATCCTGCCCAAAAGGTGGTTTGCTGCACAGTCTGGCTTACATTTTAAGCCTAGAATGAAAATGACAGCTGTCAAATTCATGAGGTGCTGTGAAGAAATGACTATGTTAAAAATCTGGGGTCAAAATATTGAAAATGACCAACGTTTTGAGACTGCGTTCGTAAATTTCAATGTAGACTCATAACTCTGTTGTTTTTTATATTTTGATCCCAAATTTTCAACATAGCCTTCTTATGACCCCACCTCATGAACACGGGTGGAGACAATTTTCAAATCCTGCCCAAAGGGTGATTTCTTGCAGTGACCGCAAAATCACCTTTCAGGACAGATTTGCCTTATTTAACTGCCATTGTGCATGAGGTGGGGTCCCAAAAAAGGCATGTTGAAAATTTGGGGCAAAAATATTCAAAACTAATCACGTTATGACGAGAAGTTCAAAACCTATTGAAATACATTGAACTGCATACCAGATTTCCACAGTTCGTGGTCTGGCATTGAAGAGTGAAGACATGCCACCAGTCCAGAGAGGATTATGGCACTGGACCCCCCAGTAGGTAAGTAAGGGCTTGGGGGGGTGGACGCAGAGTGTGAGGGTCAGGTGGGGGGGGACAGTAATGGTGGCGGCAGAAAACAGACATCAATGGACAGTTTTCTTTTTTGCAGGGTGTACTATCAAAAAACTATGAGGGCTGTTTTTTATTTCAGATGGAGACACTGGGGTTGGGCACCCTCAGTATTAGTGTTATGTTTGGTGGCATTGGGAGTGAGCGCCCTGGTGGTGCAGCATCAAAACAGGCAGGGGGGGTAGCAGCTGGCACAGGAGATTCTGTATCCCCATGCCACCCCCATGCCAGAATATTAACATGTGTGAGTTTTCTTGGGTGTGGGGCAGAAAGAACAGTGACAGCAACAGACATTGATCGACTATATTCTCTTTTACAGGGCGTAATCCAAAAAACAAACAAAAAAACATGCGAGGGACGGTTTCCGGCAGTCTGATCATGACAGATCAGCTGTGCTTGCTGGGCAGCTTTACGTAGATCAAAGGAAAGAGACACCCTATGATTGGGTCGGCTCTCTCCTTTGAACTACATGCAATTTCCACCCAGGAAGCCAGAACAGTGTCATGATCAGCCTGGCCGATGATTGGTGTGACACTGACGAGCCCCTGGCAGACTGCTCTGCATTGGACTGACAGTGTCATACCTCTCAAAACCCACTCTCCTAATAAAATGTTTGCTGTCTGTGCACACACGGTGAACATAAAAGTGTCAGGCTAGTGTAGACCAGAATGCCCTCCTCTGCCTCACCTCTACTGGGGGGGGGAGGCAGGAGAGAGAGATATGGACAGAGGGGTTCTGAGGGGTAAACTAAGGGATAGCCTTCCTAATGTGAGACAATTGAGAAAGATGACAGAGGGGTTCTGAGAGGTAAAATGAGGGATATTCTTTCTAATGGGTATCCTCTATCGTCACAAAAACTGCCTCCCCACAGATGCCCTCCGACTTGCAGTCACATCCTCTGTTCTCTCTCTGGTAGACTATGGCCTACCTGTGTATGGTGCAGCAGACCAGACTGCCCTGAACAAGATCCGCCTCACCTTAAACAAGGCCTGCAGGCTCATAACTGGGGCTCCTAGTCTAACCCACACTTGCCATCTTTACGCCATGGCTAATCTACTCAACCTAGATGAGCGCCTCAAATACCAAACCTGCCTCCTAACAAAAAAATCTCTCCTTGGGCTATCCCCACCGGGTCTGTCTGCCACTATCCACCATGCTAAACCTACAGTGCATACCCGCATATCCAGCAAAACTGCACTGGTTATACTGAGGGCGAGAACCTCACAAGGTCAAAGGGCTTACCCCTACAGAGCCCCCTGTTGGTATAACGCCCTCCCTGTCGGAGTCACTAATGCCGCCTCATTATCTTATTTTAAAACTAGCCTTAGAAATCACCTGCTCTCAACACGCAGCTGTACCTGCCTCTAAGCCTCCTCCTATCCTTCCAGACAAAGCTCGCTGAGCCGCTCTCTGACCTTCTGTCCAGCTCTACCTTTACTTGCTACTATCGTCCCCACACTCCTCGTCTGATACCTCCCACCCAGCCTTACCTTTATCTGCCCACTGAATCAATCTCCATGTAACTACTGTATATTGTCTACTCTGTAAGTGCATTATCTTCCCCGCACTCCTCTTCTAATGTCTCCCACCCAGCCTCACCTTTATCTGCCCACTGAATCAATCTCCATGTAACTACTGTATTTTGTCTACTCTATAAAGCTCACATGTAAGCCTGTTTGTATACTGTGTTTGACAAATGCCTGCATTTTCTGGCTGCTTCCTAATTGTTCTCAGATGTTTTGTCTGCTTGGTTGTTTGTTTTCCTGCACTGTTTTGTCCTCAGTGTGACGAGGTACCTTTGTAAATGAGCCTCTGGCTCAAAGGTTGTTAAACTGATGTTCCAATAAATAAATAAACTAAATAAATAATGTGGGATAATTTAGAGGTATGGATAGAGGGGTTCTGAGGTGTACATTAAGGGCTATCCCTTCTAAGGAACCCACTCATGAGGGGGCATTACTGGACCTGGTACTGACAAATGGGGAAAGTGTTGCTGAAGTCAAAGCGAGGGACCACCTGGGGACCACAGATCACCATACAGTGTGGTTTAATGTAAGAACTGGGTCAGAATCAAACCGCATGAGGACAAGGGTCCTGAACTTCAGGAGGGCCAATTTTAAGAGAATGGGAGAATGCCTCAGGGATGCCCTAGCAGGGATAGGGAAACTGGAGGGAGTCGAGGAACAGCGGGCAAAAATAAAAGAGGGCACTGAAAAAGCTACAAATCTCTGTGTCAGGTAGGTTAGCGAGGGAAAGAGAAAAAGGAGACCACTGTGGTTCTCTAAAGGGGTAGCGGAAAAAGTAGGAGCAAAACAGCAAGCATTCAGAATGTACAAAAAAACGCAGACGGAGGAGGATAGTGAGAGTTACCAAGGGAAACAAAGACGCAGGGAAGGCAGTTAGGAGAGCAAAAGCACAAACAGTGGAGAATATTGCCAAATCAGTAAAAAAAGGGATAAAATGTTTTTTAGATACATAAGTGAAAAGAAAAACACCAAGGGATGGTAAGACTAAAAGGGGAAGCAGGGGTTTGTGTGGAAGAGGACCACCAAAAAGCAGACGTACTGAACAAATACTTCTGTTCAGTATTCACAGAGGAAGGGATAGGTAAGAGACCAGTGATAAAGGACAATAGAATTAAGGGATGGGAGGTGGGCACTAGTCCTTTTACAGGGGAAAGAGTCCTTAAGGAACTAACACAGTTAAAGGCAGACAAGGCAATGGGACTCGACGGGGTGCACCCCAGGTTACTGGGGGAACTCAAGGAGAAGCCAGCTACACCTCTGACAGCCCAATTCAACCTGTCACTAGAAACAGGGGAGGTACCAGGGCACTGGAGGAGAGCAGATGTGGTCCCACTCCACAAAAGTGGTAATACAGAGGAGGCAGGAAATTACAGGCCCGTCAGCCTGACTTCGGTAGTCGGCAAAGTAATGGAATCACTACTAAAGGAAAGGACTGTAGAATATCTTGTTAACAGTGGTCTACAGGATCCGAGGCAACATAGTTTCAATTGGGGGAAGTCTTGCCAGACAAACCTGATTGAGTTCTTTGACTGGGTGACCAAGGGAGTGGATCAGGGAGGGTCAGTGGATGTGGCCTACCTGGATTTCAATACGGTCTTCTACACCATTCCACACTGAAGACTGGTGAACAAGCTGCGTAGCCCAGGAGCTGGTCCTAAGGTAGTAAAATGGGTAGAGAGTTGGCTAGCCAGTAGGGGTCAGAGGGTGGTGGTTAATGGCATCCACTCTGGAGAAGGCAAAGTGACCAGTGGGGTGCCACAAGGGTCAGTACTAGGCCCAATCCTTTTCAATGTCTTTATTAGCGATATTGCAGAAGGGCTGGAAGGGAAAGTATGCTTGTTCACGGATAACACAAAAATCTGCAACAGAGCAGACACACCTGGAGGGGTGGAAAGAATGAGGGGCGATGTAAAAAAGCTAGAAGAATGGTCATGGGTTTGGCAACTGAGTTTCAATGCAAAAAGTGCAAAATCATGCAGTTGTGACACAATAACCGGGGCCAATGTACCAACCGGGAGGAGCGGAACTAGCAGTCACAAAACAGGAAAGGGACCTGGGGATAATCATCTCTGATGACCTGAAGGTAGCGAAACAGTGTGACGAGGCAGTGAGGAAGGCAAACGGGATGCTGGGATGCTTAGGCAGGGGCATCACCAGCAGAAAGAGAGGTAATAATACTCCTGTATAGATCACTGGTGAGACCCCACCTAGAGTACTGTGTCCAGTTCTGGAGGCCCCATCTCCGAAAGGGTGGAGGCTGTACAAACGAGGGCAACCAAAATGATGCACAATCTGCATCAAAAGCCCTATGAAGAAAGGCTTAAGGAATTAAATATGTACTCTCTAGAGGAAAGGAGGGAAGGGGGGGACATGATTTAAACATTCAAGTACCTCACAGGTACTGTAGAAACAAGGTACAGGAAGGTGGCATTTTCCAAAGCAAAAGGTGCTGAAGGACAAGGGGGGCATACTATGAAGATGGGGAATAGGGCAGACTGGGTGGGCCAGGAGGTCCTTATCTGCCGACAACTTCTATGTTTCTATGTAATGTGGGACAGGTGAGAAAGATGACAGAGGGGTTCTGTGGGGTAAAATGGGGGCTATCTCTCCTAATGTGGGCCGGTCGACAAGGGTGACAGAGGGGTTCTGAGGGGTAAAGTGAGGGAAATCTCTTTCTAATGTGGAACCGTTTAGAGGCGCAGATAGTAGGGTTCTGAAGGAGCAATATAAAAGACATTCTCCTGATGTGGGACAGTTGAGAGGGTGCCAGCACTGGAATTATACTTCATAAGCTTTGGGAGGACGTTGTGTCCAAGTCTTTAAACAGTCCCTTCCCTTCCATTATATGTAAATGGCAGTGATTTGTGAGATATTAACTTTGCAGTGTTGGGTAAGTTACTTTTTCTATTACTTTTGGAAACTTGTTCCAGGAAGCTCTGTGCAGTCACTAGCAAGGATGGAGAAGTACTAGAAAAAGTAATACACCTGACAGTTACAGTTACTTATTTCTTTTTATACAAAAATAATAAATAACTATAACAGATTAAATTTTTTTAAAGTAATAGGTTAGTTACTAGTTACTTTCAAATAAATGTAATCAGTTACAGTTACGTATTACTTTTGTATAAAAAGACATCAGTAATTGTAATTGTAAGGTGTATTACTTTTTCCAGTACTGTGTCATGCTTGCTAGTGACTGCACAGAGCTTCCTGGAACAAATTTCCAAAAGTAATAGAAAAAGTAACTTACCCAACACTGTTTTGTATGGGTTCACTTCAGAGCTAGGGGGACCAAGGTAACTTTAATGTGAGGACAGACCTAGGAGCTCTGAACAGGCAAAAAAAAAAGTTATATTTACTAACTAGGTCAGTGTTTGGAGCTTCTGAGAGAGAGAGAGACACACTGTAAATGTCTGCATTTGTGTTGAGGTGGGATTCTGTTGCACTGTTCTAAAGCCAGTTCATTAGAAAGGTATCTAAAAATACAGAAAGAATAGTTGGGTGGGGGTGCTAGGAGCCTGGCAGTGAGCCAGCTCCCCCCCCCCCATATACACATTACTGGAGGGGGGTGGCTAGGGTGAGATCAAAGAGTAAAAGGAGCTCTTTCAAAACAGTTGAAGCCTCTACTCTGAGCTGCTTGTTAGAAAACTCCTGTACTCCACATCACAGCAGAGAGAGAGAGAGAAAAAACGAGAAAGGGAGGGCCGGAGGGGTGAGGGAGAAAGAGTGGGGGGAGTTTTATCTCAGAGGTCAAAGAGTGCAAGACTCAACCTAAAGGCAACTTGGTTCTCAGCCAACGGCTGAGCTTCTGCATGATAAACAGCAGAAAAGGGTGATGAGCTGGGCTTTCCCGATAGCCTATCTCCCTGCTATCAGAGGACGTCAGGTTCCCTAGTCTCCTTCCAGCAAGAGCCCCGTGCATGAGAGGAAGCACGGACACAACAGACCAAAACCTCTTGACACTGGCTTTATCTACCTCTGTGTGGGTAGAGTAGGAGAGTACTTGTGATCTGGGAGCACAACAGTGCAGACATGGGGAGCCTCTCTTGGGATCCTGCCCCTGCCACCGAGAGCCAGCATGGCTTTGAGCCGGAGGTGTACCTTAGTGGCAAGACACAGCTAGAGTTCAGCCACACCGACCACCGCTCATTGAAGAGGGACTACCATCACAGGTGAGTCTCTTTTAGACTTTATCTTATCAAAATAGAAAGAGTGTGCGTGTGTGTGTGTGGGGGAGTAGAGCAAGAACTAGCCAAACACAAAATCCCACATCCAACAGAGATAATTTAAAAGGAAACACACTAGGGTGTCTGTATCCACACCAGTAAACTGCAACAAAAGTGTGGCAGTACTGAAATATGTCCTCAGTTGTGTGGGGTTTCACAAGGGGCTGTACCCCTAGCGCACAGCGATGCCAGTGCTGAGAACAGAAGGAAGGCCCTTTGGTGCTGTGGTCGAGTTCCCTCTTACAACACTGGTGACCTCACAGGAGTGCCAACTTTTATAAACCTTTGTCGGTGCTCACTGCCAGTAGGTAGTATTTTTCCTATGGCCAGATTCCCTGGTAATGCTTTTTTGCAGCCCTCCCACAAAATATTGAGGGTGCTTAAGCACCTCAGCACCCCTAGTCGGCACCTATGTGACCTCAGTTAATGATTACCTCTCCAGTGACCCCAGTTTATGGTTACCTCACAGCACTGGTGACCCAAGGTTATGAGGAAGGGTCACGGACTTTGCTGCATCACCACTGCGTAGGTGTTCGCAGATGGAGTTGTAACTAGAGACACTAATGTTGGGAGGACATCGCCTGACCTTTGTTACAGCATCCTGCCTCATGTGCACGGCTGCAGACTGCTGCTATTACTGGTGGTGTCCCAAGGGGAGTGGGGAAAGGATAAACGGAGACTACCCTGACTCAGCAGGATAAGGAAAGCCTTCTACACTCAGGCCTGCACAGCCTCCTTGTTGCCTCCTGCCGACCTTGGACACTTACAGTCAGCTGAAGGTGTAGCCACATGCAGCGCTTTTGGCACTGGTATTTGTTAGGGGCTTGGGGCTCCGATTGAAGGCGAGTCAGTGATGAAAGGGTATAAAAAGAAAGTGGAAGCAAAAACCTGCAGGGATATAACCCATGGACAGCGCATACTGTGCTAGGAAGAGACGGCACACTTTGGTAACCAGTTTTCACACCTTTGTCCTACCAAAGTGTGGCAAGCGAGATTTTTCAGTGTGCATTAATTTTCAGGAAATTGGCATGGAGTTGCTGTAAGATACACAGGGGACTATGAGTGCAGCATTAGTGCTCAGAAAACTGCACTCGCTGTGAGACTGGGATATGTTTTCATTGACCTATAGACATGTTACAGGATACAGACTTGTGGGGCCGCCTGATTTCTTAAGTAAGGTGTTTCGAGAGAAGACCATTAATCATTCCTTTTGGGAGTAAGCTCAAAGGCGGCAGCATTTGGGGGAAGGGGGGAGTTACTACAAGCAGTATCATAGCTACTGCTTCTCACCACCATCTCGACTGCCCAGATTCCTGTGTCTAGGGTGTCCAAGTCGTGGACCCCAGGTGTGTGCCCCAAGCCCACTGCTCCTAAACAAACTAGCTTGAAGGAAGTTAGGGGCAGCCCCCCAATATACTCACCCCTTGAACCCTAACCCTATTCACCCTTCTCCCTCCATCTCCTACTACCTCTCCCTACCCTATCCTCCCCCCACCCCCGTCCGATAAAGTCTCCTGGCTGCTTCTACCCCACTGCTCTGCACTTAGCAATTTACTGTATGTATCAAAAGTGTATTTCCTCTGTAATTGTGTAATCCTGCTAGATTAGTGATGTTACCAATCAATGTACACAACGTCATTGTACCCACTGGCCCTTTATCTGCTCCATTGTATCTGCCTGTTTGTTTGTATTACTTGTTTCTGTTTGTGACTTGACATGGAACCTTCGTAAAAGAGCCTTTGGCTCAAAGGTGATGACTCTGAATCTGAAATAAATAAAATAAAATAAATACCTCCCTCCCCCAGCATCAGAATGTAAGTAAAGCAGTAGAGAGTGGGGTTATACTTCCGAGCTCAGTGTCCGCACATAGTAGAAGAAATTTGGTGTGCTGCAGTCCCCCCCCCCTTTGAGGAAGGACGACCATGGTTATCTGGGGAAGGGATGCCTCACATTTCCACAGTCACCAGCCAGGATCGCAAGGCCTACTAGAAACATAGAATTTGTTGGCAGAAAAGGACTGTTTGACTCACCTGCCCAAATTTTCCCAGCCTATACTACACCTGCAGAGCCTGCTGGTCTCTGGTGACCCTTCCCCTTCCTGCCTCTGCTCTAATGTACCCCATCTGTTTATCCCATGCATGCTTGAAGCCCCCAACCATTTAGCCTTCATCACTTTGGCTAGCAGTCTGTTCCAGGTGTCTACCACACTTTCAGCGAATAAATATTTCACTACATCTCTCCTGAACTACCCTCCAGCTTCATCTCATGTACCCTGGTCCTAATCCTCACATGTAAGAGGCTCTCCTCCTGCACCGTGTTCATCCCTGTGAGGTACCTGTAGGTCTTGATCTTGTCACTTCTCTCTCTCTCTCTCTGCTCCCTTCCAGGGTGTACATATTGAGATCCCTCGTCTCTCCTCCTAGGGCTTCCCTTGCAAACTTTGCACCATTTTAGTTGCCCTCCTCAGGATCACCTCCACCCTTTCTATGTCCTTTCTGAGGTGTGGTCTCCAAAACTGGACACAGTACTCCAGGTGGGAGCATACCAGGGAGTGATACAACAGCAGCACCACCTCCCTCCTCCTGCTGGTGAAGCTCGTCCCTCTGCACCCTGGCATCCCACTAGTTCTGCCCACAGCCTTATCACACTGTCACCTAGAGGTCCTCTGATATAATAACTCCAAGGTCTTGTTTCTGTCTGGTAACTGTCGGTATCCCCCCACACACACACATATGCACTCAATCCTATACTTAGCACCAGAATTCCTAGGCCCTCGGGACATGATTCTGCACCTTTTGGCTTTGGACCCGAATGCCAAGTCTGATCACGCTTCAAGGTTTTCTAGACCCCTACGCATTTCCTCCAACCTCTTCTGAGTGTCCACTCTGTTGCAGATTTTGGTGTTGTCTGCAAAAAGTATACCTTCCCCTCCAGTCCTCTGCAATGTATAGACAGATAGTCCTCTCTCCCAGTCTATCCTCTCTGCCTCTTCCACCTTCCCTCCATTGCTTCCAGTAACTCCGTATGAAGACTAGATCCATCCAGTGCTTAACCCGATACAAAATGGCCACCCAAGTGAAAATGAGTTAAGTCACTTCTTCATGACTTTATATCTTCTTACTGCAAATATATCTGACTGAAGACCTTAGCTGCCACCCTCTCCCACCTCCCACAGCTTGCTCCAGCCCCGATTTTGCTTGGAGCCCCTTCCCCCCATGTTACACCCTGATTGGGATTGCTTTCTGTTACTGTCTCACTGCATTTTATTAAAGTTAACGCATCTTGTGCTATTTCCTGCCACATTGCATAGTGTATGTATTGCAGCTGGCTCCTATATGGGTGTACCCTACTGCTTAGTATTTACTTATTAATGCATTTAATGCATTCTGTTAGCGTACTTTTTATTCTGATACTTTATTGTATCCCCGGCACATCTGGGAAATGAGCTGTTATCTGCTCAGCATGTCTTTCCTGGTTAAAACTTTGAAATCCATCCATTTATTTATTTTATTTAACATTTGGTAACCCGGAAAGGCACACAGAGCAGAAGCTCATTGCCAGGTGTGACCTGTGGACAGGGGTACAAACACAACAAAGGGATAACAAAAAAAAACAGATACAGTAAAATACACAATAAACAAACTATACAGAATAAACTCTTTGTTAAATTATAATACAATGAACAAAAAGGTTTGCATAATAGGATTATATCACAGGACATTGTACGGGAGTTTTGGTAAGCAGGGTGAGACAACACAGACTAAAACAAAAAAAAAAAAAAAGAAAAGTGATCGCCCAATATATGCAGGAAAGAGGGAGGAGGACAGTAGTAAGGCTGTGGATTAGAGCAGTGGACAGCTACGAGATGTAGCAGGGGAGGGCCTGAGGAGGCGCTTAAGTGCAGGAAAGGAGGAGGTGAGGCAAGTGAGAGGGGTGAGGTTATTCCAGAGGGAAGGGAGTCGATAGGAGAAAGCTAGTTCCCAGCTGAGGTACGTGTACATGGGGAGGCGAACGAACGAAGGCAGTTCATATGTGAATTGTAGGGGGAGGTGGTGGCAGGAGTTAGGAGAGAGGAGAGGTAGGAAGGAAGAGTGCCAAACCAATATTTGGAGATGAAAGTGGGGCAGTGGGAAGTGCATCTCAGCGAGAGGGATTGGAGGGAAAGGGAGGAGTAGAGGTTGCAGTGATGTGTCGAGGGGGGTGAATTTGAGGCGAAATGGCAGAAGGCGTTAAAGAGGACATCTAGTTTGGCGGGGGAGGTGGCTGGAGCTGCACTGAAGACAACATCAGCGTAGTCAAAAGCTGGGAGTATCCATTTGACAAGTAGGTCATGTCTGATTGGGATGGAAAGACTGCCCATGTGGCGGTGTAATAGACCGAGTTTGGGACGTAGTTTGGAGTGAAGGGCTTTGAAGTGGGAGGGGAAGTCTATACATAAATAAATAATCAATATCAAATCGACTTTAGTTTCTCCGTCATGAAAACGCTTTCATATGATCTGTTTAGAAAGAACCAGACAGGCAAATAATAGTTTTGTGTTTCCGAGCATCCTTAGTTGCATTTCTTGCACATTAATGTTGATGAAATCATTAGAAAATTTAGAAAGGTTGCTTTTTGTGTTCATATAATAATTTGTACCTGTATTTCTCAATGTTATTTCTGCTGTATTAAAAAAAAATCTATACAAATTTTTATGGCAAAAATGAAACATGAACCAGGAGATCGAATCCCACCCATCTATTGGCTCATGGTGTGACTCAGAGCAAGACACTTTCCTTCCCACTGTTTCAGCTGCTCTGAACTGTAGACCTGGAGAGAAGCAGGACCCCACTGTAAATGAGGTCCTACATCTCAGCTGGGCTATACTGGGGAAATAATTTACAAAAATTAATAAATTGCCACACAACCATGTGGGAGAGCAAGGTTCAAGTGTGACCTCCTGAATCTCACTCTGCAGCTAGCTAAGGGTTTCGGGTTCGGGAGCCTCATAGAGCCCGGGGGCTCAGCTACCAGGAAGAGTGGGAGGCACGACTGTCAGGCATCGGCAACCCCCCCCCCCCGTGGACCAGCATCAGCTGGAGGAATAGTGCCACTGTCACGACCCCCAGTGTATGAGAGGGAGGTAAAAGGGAAAACAAGAAAAAAAAACCCTGAAATTACATGATTACAGTAACTACTGAATAAATAAAAACTAACTGCGGAATTACTCAGGCTGGATTACTAAAGTTCACGCTAAAACTTTCGGAGCAGAGAAGGCAGTCTGCCCATGTGTGTCAAGCTGATTACCCGTAGTAGGAAAATTCATGTCTCTGAAGTACGTATTTGTCAAGTTTGGATTTCAAATCAGTCTTATTCTTACTAATGATTCTATTAATAGGTAATTTATTCCAAGGGTTCACTATGGGCTACATATAGTAGCCCTTCCTTTTATTGGAATGAAACATTTTTGGTTTGAGTTGCAAAGGATGTCCCCTGGTGCCCAGATCATCATTTTTAAATTCTAGGGCAAGCTCATTAATCAAGTACAGTGTGCACCCTGCATGATATCACAGCACAATAATAAGTCACCCATTTTCCTTCTGGTCTCCAGGGACATTAAATTGAGGTGTGCGAGATGATCCGGATAACTCAAGTTTCTTATGTTATTTACTAATGTTTGTGGCTCGACGTTGTACCCTCTCGAGTTTATCTATTGCTCCCTGTATAGCGGGCACCAAATTTGGCTCTGATAGTCTAGGGCAGGCCTCATATACACCCTATAAAGTGACATAATTACTCCGGCTCTTCTACTTATGAAATTTCTTTTTATTGTCCCTAACCTGTGATTGGCTTTAGATATGAGCGTAGTACAATGATCGGTTGACGTGAATTTGTTATTAATTGTAACCCCCAGATCCTGTTCATGTAGTATCTCCTTTACGACCATATTGCCCAATTGACAGGAGTGTTTAGGTTGTTGATTACCCATATGCATTACATAATACTTATCAAAATTAAAAGCTATTCCCCACGTGCCAGCCCATTTGTATTCTAAATCTGCCTGGACTGACTTCTTATCTTTTGATGTGCTATCAACTCCGGTCCACTCTGTATCGTCCACATATTTGCTGGACCAATTACCCACATGACTGCACATATCAGAAATTAAGATCTGGAACAAAACTGGTCCCAAAACAGATTCCAGTGGCACACTACTAGTCACAGTTCCAGATACTGAATAATAACCATTTATGCATACCCTCTGAGTGCTATTACTCAACCAGCTGTATCTTATCACACAGGGCTGTTTATCTGATAATAGCCCAGTGCGGAATGAAGTCATACGCTTTCAAAAAGTCTAGATAAATACAATCCCCCCGGATTACCATTGTCTAATGCTTGTGAGATTTTCTTATAGAAGTAGGGTAAAATTAGATCTACACAACCTCCCTGCCGAGAAACCATCCACTAGATTTTCGTTGTGTAAATGGCTAATTAAATCATCTTTAATAATAGAGTCCAGGAGCTTACCAGGTACCGAGGCATTTTGTTCCCTTGTTTAAATATTGGAACTACGTCAGCTGAATGCCAGTCTGATGGGATTTCGCTATGTGACATGGAAGCCGAAAAAAGGTATTTTAATACTGTCACAATATTCGGGGGATAAGTACTTTAGTATCCATAGCGAAATGTGATCAGGGCCAGCAGAGTTTTGATTTTTTTTTTTTTTTTTATTCTGAACTTTTTTTGTTATACCTTCCATGGATATTTCAAGAGTTGTGTGTCTACTGTCAGGAACATTTACAGTGTATGGGTTGGTTTGGGAAAAAAACAAAATAGCAATAATCATTAAATACTTCTGCGATCTGAGTTGGATCATCAATAACTTCATTATTCACTACTAATGAACCAAGTCTGGTGTTTGCATTTTTTAGGGAATTTTTATAACTGAAGAAGTTCTTTCTGTCTGTAGCAGTGCTAGTTGCCACCGTTAAATCGAACTTCCATTTTGATGCCTTAATTTTGTTTTTACATTGTCTTATAGTCATTCCACACTTTTTCTGTTTTATCTTTTGCAGAAGTATTATAAAGCTAAGTTTTTCTCCTTATCAATCTTTTTATGTCTTTAGTGAGCTATGTAGGTTTTCGCCCAGTTTGTTGTACTTTTTTATTTTCCTAATATGCATATTACAAATTTGGATAATTATATATTTTACAACAGACCACATTTCTTCCACTGATTTCTCACTTAATAACTGCTCTCAATTAATTTTGCTTAAATCATCTTGAATGACCGGGTATATTCGCTGTTTGAAATACAGTAAATAAATTTCCTTACATCCCTTAGTAGCAGTGAATTCATCTTTAATACTGAAGTTAACACTGTTCTGGTCGTTGTACTGAGTGGACTTCCAAGCTCGCAGTCTGTGATGGTGACATTTTGAGAACATAACAGTATATCTAATATGTTATCATTTCTAGTTGTCGTATTTATATGTTAGATTAGATTAAGTCATTCTACTACCCTGAGACATTCTTTATTGTTCTGATTTACTGCTTGATTAAACTCTCAATTAATAGCGGCATAATTTAGATCCCCCCAGAATGTTACATCTCCCAGACTGCAGGCATTTTCTAATTCTTGGGTTAATGGCTTCATCAATAGTTCCTTGCATTAGGTGGCCTTTAACACAGTCCTATTAATTTACTTTTACATTTGTTATTAGTTATTTTATGCCAAATAGTTTCAGCTAAACCACTTGTCCTTGTTGGAAATATCTTTTTTTTTTTTTTACTTTATGTTTATTGTTTTGCATAACAAGCAGTCATTACTCCAGAGTAAAGGATGTACATATTTGATAAGATATGAGGTCGCCACTCTTTAATACTTTTGTTTGATTATCCTTACTATTTAGATACATGTTTGGAGGGTAAAACATTAGTTATACAATAGTTTTAAGTATATGCTGTATGCTAGAGTCCAAGAACAGCATGTAAATAGTCCACATCCATGTCACAATGCATTTTCAATTAGTAAACATCCTTCCTCTATAGGAAGAGAAAGTTAACATGCTTAACGTTGAATGAGTTACTACTAAGCCGCTATTCCTCATGATAGCAATAGGAAGGAAACATCTTTCTAGACCTCATTTTGAACTTCAAGAAAATGCAGACACTATAATAAAATGAGCATTTTGTGCCCAGAAAACAAAAATTAAGCCCCTTTGAACAATAATCTGCCTGAAGGGGACAGATGGATAGTCATCCCTGGAACCAAGGTGAACTAAACTTTTAAATCGGTAAACAATGTTCACCTACCTGGGGTCAGACCAAATACCCTCCGGTCCCTTACCGTACAGGCCTATAAATCAAAGCCCTATCATTAAACAGTCCCCTTGCTCAGGAGTCGTCTTCTTCAGATTCGAGATCCTCTTCCTCTTCCCCCTTTGTCTACGGGCTGGAACATTTTTCTGGGTCCACTTAAGAGCATCTGTAGGATCATTAAAAATATAGATCTTTCCTCTGTGGACGATCCGAAGCCTTGCTGGGAACAAAACGTCATGTGGGATCCCTGCCTCTCTCAAAACTGCTTTAACTCCATCAAAACTCCTCTTCTTCTGCCGTGTAGCGAAACTCAAGTCTGGATAGAGGTGGACCTCTTGTCCATCTTGAAGCAACTTGCCTTTCTTCCTCGCTAAGGCAAGGAGGTAGTCCCTCGTGCCAACCCCATCCAGAACGGCTGTAATAGTATGAGGAGCATCTTCGTTATCTCTTCGGCCACGAGACGTCACCCAGTAAGCTTTTTGTATAGGGATCAGTTTAAGTCTCCCTACCCTCGCCCAACTGTTGCTGGAACCATTCCGATAAGAATAAAGGCAAATGATCGCCCTCGGAGTTTTGTGGCATTCCCACCAGCCGTACATTCGTTGCCCGGGCTTGATTTTCCAGCATTTCAATGCGTGACCTCAGATGTGTGTTTTCCTTTAACAGGTTTGCCGCCATACTCATTGCAGAATCCGACCTCTTAGTGGAGTCGGCAGTTGCTATCTGGATTGAATCGATAGTTGATTCCAGGCAGACCACCCGATTGGTTAGGATGTCAAATTTTTCAGATAGCCCAGTTACTGATTGTATGAGTCTGGATATTTTGGCCCCTAGGGACTGCAGCGTCTCTTCACCAGATTCCTCAGATACTGAGTTACTTGATGTCGGCCTCATATTAGGTCCTCCCGATGTTCCTTTACTTCTTGTTCCATCTGTCAATGTGCGATCTTTACGAGGATTCCCCATTTGTATTCCCGAAGGGTTCCGATACAGGTCTGAACACTTGACAAAACTTTTACCCTTTTAAATCATTTGTATCTGCAACTTTCCATGTCTCTAGTTTCCTCCTCTAAGCTGAGCCCTCCATCTTGTTTGGGCTCCACAGTGCCCCTCCGTTGGAAATATCTGATGCCCATATTTTATCTGAGACATAAATAGCAACACCCCCACCTTCCCTCCCTTCTCTGTCCAGCCTAAATAATGGATAATCCCAACCCCTTTACCCAGGTATCCTCTTTGGACGTCCACATTTTGGTTATATATATTATATCTATATTTCTATTTGTATTATGTACTGCATCCAGGTCTTCATTTTTCTTTCTGGCGCTACACATATCTACACATATGGGATTGGGTCGTGATTTTATCTTTCTGCTCAGTGATAAAGATAGACTAGGATACTGACAGTAACACAATGAGATCAACAACTGCACAGAATGTGATACTCTGGGGGAAATCTCATACTGAACATATAATCTTATTAAGATGGGTCAGTGATACAGTGATAGCCATCTCTGACCACATGACAACAGAATACTGCCTCACTCTGGCAGAATAAGTAAACATCTCTTTTCTTTTACAGGGTGTTCGTGAATCGGAGCCTGGCCTTAGAGAAGATTAAATGTTTTGGGTTCGATATGGATTACACGCTGGCAGGTGGGTGTAGACTGGCAAGAGTGAGGAAGGGGACTGTTATACAAGAGTGGCTCAGACTGTAAATGACAGATACATTACCAGCCAGTGCTGGCACTGCACTTCATAAGTTGTGGATGCCACAGGTTCAATAATAGACCCCAGTGTCAGCATGTCTCAGGTATGTGTACAGACGCCAGTGTCACCAGGTCTCAGATGCGAACCACAAGGTCAGCACGGCCCAGGTGTGAGTAGAGAACCCAGTGTCAGCACGTCTCAGGTGTGAGTACAGACCCTAGTGTCAGCATGTCTCAGGTGTGAGTACAGACCCTAGTGTCAGCATGTCTCAGGTGTGAGTACAGACCCCAGTGTCAGCATGTCCCAGGCGTGAGTACAGAGCCCGGAGTCAGCATGTCTCAGGTGTGAGTACAGAAGCTAGTGTCAACATGTCTCCAGAGTGAGTACAGACCCCAGTGTCAGCACGTCCCAGGCCTGAGTATAGACCCCAGTGTCACCATGTCTCAGCTGTGAGTACAGACCCCAGTGTCAGCATGTCTCAGGAGTGAGCACAGACCCCACTGTCAGCAACTCTCATGTGTGAGTACAGAACCCAGTGTCAGCACATCCCAGGTGTGAGTATAGACCCCAGTGTCAGCATGTCTCAGGTGTGCGTGCAAATCCCAGTGTCAGCATGTCTCAGGTGTGAGTACAGAAGCTAGGGTCAACATGTCTCAGGTATCAGTACAGACCCCAGTATCAGCATGTCTCAGGTGTGAGTAGAAATCTGAATGACAGCTCATCCCAGGTGTGAGTACAGACCCCAGTGTCAGAATATCTCAGGTGTGAGTACAGACGCCAGTGTCAGCTCAGTGTCAGAACATCCCAGGTGTGCGTATAGCCCCCAGTGTTAGTATGCCTCAGGTGTGAGTGCAGACAACAGTGTCAGCGTGTTTCAGGTGTGAGTACAGACCCCAGTATCAGCTCAGCATGTCCTATGTGTGACTACACACCGCAGTGTCAGCATATCTCAGGTGTGAGTACACATATCAGTGTCAGCTCAGCATGTCTCAGGTGTGAGTACAGACCCCAGTGTCAGCATGTCTCAGGTGTGAGTACAGACCCCAGTGTCAGCATGTCTCAGGTGTGAGTACAGACCCCAGTGTCAGCATGTCTTAGGTGGCAGTACAGACCTCAGTGTCAGAATATCTCAGGTGAGAGCACAGACGCCAGTGTCAGTTCAGTGTCAGAACATCCCAGGTGTGAGTATAGACCCCAGTGTCAGCACGTCTCAGGTGTGAGTACAGACCCCAGTGTCAACATGTCTCAGATGTGAAAATAGACACCAGTGTCAGCATGTCTCAGGTGTGAGAACAGACCCCAGTGTCAGCACGTCTCAGGTGTGAGTACAGACCCCAGTGTCAGCATGGCTGAGGCATTAGTACAGACCCCAGTGTCAGCATGTCTCAGGTGTGTGTACAGACCCCAGTGTCAGCACGTCTCAAGCATGAGTACAGACCCCAGTGTTAGCACATCTCAGGCGTGAGTACAGACCCCAAATGTCTCAGGCATGAGTACACACATCAGTGTCACCCCAGCATGTCTCAGGTGTGAATACAGACCCCAGTGTCGGCATTCCTCAGGTATGAAAATGTATCCCAGTATCAACATGTCCCAGGTATGAGTACAGACCCCAGTGTCGGCATCTCTCTGATGCAAAAATGTCAACATGTTTCAGGTGTGAGTACAGACCCTAGTGCCAGCGTGTTTCAGTTGTGAGTAGAGATGCCAGTGTCAGTGTGTTTCAGGTGTGAGTACAGGCCCCAGTGTCAGCATATCTCAGGTGTGAGTACAGACCCCAGTGTCAGCATGTCTCAGGTGGCAGTACAGACCCCAGTGTCAGAATATCTCACGTGTGAGTATAGAACCCCAGTGTCAGCATGTCTCAGCTTTGAGTACAGACCCCATTGTCAGCATGTCTCAGGTGTGAATACAGACCCCATTGTCTGCAGGTCTCAGGTGAGAGTACAGACCCTAGTGTCAGCATGTCCCAGGTGTGAGTACAGACACCAGTGTCAGCTCAGAGTCAGAACATCCCAGCTGTGCTTATAGCCCCCAGTGTTAGTATGCCTCAGGTGTGAGTACAGACAACAGTGTCAGCGTGTTTCAGGTGTGAGTACAGACCCCAGTGTCAGCTCAGCATGTCCTGTGTCATGTGTGACTACACACCACAGTGTCAGCATATCTCAGGTGTGAGTACACACATCAGTGTCAGCTCAGCATGTCTCAGGTGTGAGTACAGACCACAGTGTCAGCATGTCTCAGCTGTGAGTACAGACCCCAGTGTCAGCATGTCTCAGGTGTGAGTACAGACCCCAAATCTCTTGGGCTTGAGTACACACATCAGTGTCACCTGAGCATGTCTCAGGTGTGAATACACACCAGTGTCAGCATGTCTCAGGTGTGAGAATAGACACCAGTGTCAGCATGTCTCAGGTGTGAGTAGAGACCCCAGTGTCAGCATGTCTCAGCTGTGAGTACAGAGCCCAGTGTCAGCATGTCTCAAGTGTGAGTACAGACCCCAGTGTCAGCATGTCTCAGGTGTGAGTACAGACCCCAGTGTCAGCATGTCTCAGCTTTGAGTACAGACCCCAGTGTCAGCATGTCTCAGGTGTGAGTACAGACCCCAGTGTCAGCATGTCTCAGCTTTGAGTACAGACCCCAGTGTCAGCATGTCTCAGGTGTGAGTACAGACCCCAGTGTCAGCATGTCTCAGCTTTGAGTACAGACCACAGTGTCAGCATGTCTCAGCTGTGAGTACAGACCCCAGTGTCAGCATGTCTCACGTGTGAGAATAGACACCAGTGTCAGCATGTCTCAGGTGTGAATACAGACCCCAGTGTCAGCATGGCTGAGGCATTAGTACATACCCCAATGTCACCACGTCTCAGGTGTGAGTTCAGTCCCTAGTGTCAGCACATCTCAGGCGTTAGTATGGACCCCAGTGTCAGCGTGTTTCAGGCATTAGTACAGACCCCAGTGTCAGCATGTCTCAGCTATGAGTACGGATCCAAGTGTCAGCATGTCTCAGGTGTGAGTACAGACCCCAGTGTCAGCACATCTCAGGCGTGAGTACAGACCCCAAATCTCTCGGGCTTGAGTACACACATCAGTGTCACCTGAGCATGTCTCAGGTGTGAATACAGACCACAGTGTCAGCATGTCTCAGCCTTGAGTACAGACCCCAGCGTCAGCATGTCTCAGGTGTGAGAATAGACACCAGTGTCAGCATGTCTCAGGTGTGAGTACAGACCCCAGTGTCAGCATGGCCGAGGCATTAGTACAGACCACAGTGTCAGCATGTCTCAAGTGTGAGTACAGACCCCAGTGTCAGCATGTCTCAGGTGTGAGTACAGACCCCAGTGTCAGCATGTCTCAGCTGTGAGTACAGACCCCAGTGTCAGCATGTCTCAGCTTTGAGTACAGACCACAGTGTCAGCATGTCTCAGCTGTGAGTACAGACCCCAGTGTCAGCACATCTCAGGCGTGAGTACAGACCCCAAATCTCTCGGGCTTGAGTACACACATCAGTGTCACCTGAGCATGTCTCAGGTGTGAATACATACCACAGTGTCAGCATGTCTCAGCCTTGAGTACAGACCCCAGCGTCAGCATGTCTCAGGTGTGAGAATAGACACCAGTGTCAACATGTCTCAGGTGTGAGCACAGACCCCAGTGTCAGCATGGCTGAGGCATTAGTACAGACCACAATGTCAGCATGTCTCAAGTGTGAGTACAGACCCCAGTGTCAGCATGTCTCAGCTGTGAGTACAGACCCCAGTGTCAGCACATCTCAGGCGTGAGTACAGATCCCAAATCTCTCGGGCTTGAGTACACACATCAGTATCACCTGAGCATGTCTCAGGTCTGAATACAGACCCCAGTGTTGGTATTCCTCAGGTGTCAAAATGTATCCCAGTATCAACATTTCCCAGGTATGAGTACAGACCCCAATGTCGGCATCTCTCTGATGTGAAAATGTCAGCGTGTTTCAATTGTGAGTAGAGACGCCAGTGTCAGCGTGTTTCAGGTGTGAGTAGAGACGCCAGTGTCAGCGTGTTTCAGGTGTGAGTACAGACCCCAGTGTCAGCATGTCTCAGCTGTGAGTACAGACCCCAGTGTCAGAATAACTCAGGTGTGAGTACAGATGCCAGTGTCAGCTCAGTGTCAGAACATCCCAGGTGTGAGTATAGACCCCAGTGTCAGCATGCCTCATGTGTGAGTACAGACCCTAGTGTCAGCATGTACTAGGTGTCACTACACACCCCAGTGTCCGCATATCTCAGCTTGGAGTATAGACCCCAGTGTCAGCATGTCTCAGCTGTGAGTGCAAACCCCAGTGTCAGCATGTCTAATGTGTGAGTACAGACCCCACTGTCAACGTGTTTCAGTTGTGAGTACAGACCCCAGTGTCAGCATGTCTCAGGTGTGAGTACAGACCCAAGTGTCAGCATGTCTCAGGTGTGAGTACAGACCCCAGTGTCAGCATGTCTCAGGTGTGAGTACAGACCACAGTGTCAGCACATCTCAGGCATTAGTATGGACCCTAGTGTCAGCGTGTTTCAGGCATTAGTACAGACCCCAGTGTCAGCATGTCTCAGCTATGAATACGGATCCAAGTGTCAGCATGTCTCAGGTGTGAGTACAGACCCCAGTGTCAACACGTTTCAGTTTTGAATACAGATGCCAGTGTCAGCGTGTTTGAGGTGTGAGTACAGACCATAGTGTCAGCACGACTCAGGCATTAGTACATACCCCAGTGTCACCACGTCTCAGGTGTGAGTTCAGTCCCTAGTGTCAGCACATCTCAGGCGTTAGTATGGACCCCAGTGTCAGCGTGTTTCAGGCATTAGTACAGACCCCAGTGTCAGCATGTCTCAGCTATGAGTATGGATCCAAGTGTCAGCATGTCTCAGGTGTGAGTACAGACCCCAGTGTCAGCATGTCTCAGGTGTGAGTATAGACCTCAGTATCAGCATGTCTCAGCAGTGAGTGCAAACCCCAGTGTCAGCATGTCTAATGTGTGAGTACAGACCCCACTGTCAGCGTGTTTCAGTTGTGAGTACAGACGCCAGTGTCAGCGTGTTTCAGGTACGAGTGCAGACCCCAGTGTCAGTACATCCCAGGTGTGAGTACAGACCCCAGTGTCAGCACATCCCAGGTGTGAGAACAGACCTCAATGTCAGCATGTCTCAGGTGTGAGAACAGATGCCAGTGTTAGCACATCTCAGGTGTGAGTACAGACCCCAATGTCAGCATGTCTCAGGTGTGAGTACAGAAACCCAGTGTCAGCATGTTTCAGCTGTGTGTGCAGATTCATGTGTCAGTACTTCTCAGATGTGAGTACAGACCCCAGTGACGGCATGTTTCAGATGTGAGTATAGACCCCAGAGTCAGCATGTCTCAGCTGTGAGTATAGACCCCAGTGTCAACATGTCTCAGGTGCGAGAACAGATGCCAGTGTTAGCACATTTCAGGTGTGAGTACAGACCCCAATGTCAGCACGTCTCAGGTGTGGGTATAGATCGCATTGTCAGCATGTCTCAGGTGTCAGTATGGACCCAACAGACAGCATGTCTCAGGTGTGAGTCCAGACCCCAGTGTCAGCATGACTCAGATGTGAGTCCTGACCCCAGGGTCAGCATGTCCCAGGTGTGAGTACAGACCCCTGTGTCAGCCATGTCTCAGGTGTGAGTACAGACGCCAGTGTCAGCTCAGGGTCAGAGCATCCCAGGTGTGCGTATAGACCCCAGTGTCAGCATTCTTCAAGTGTGAGTGCAGACCCTAGTGTCAGCACGTCTCAGGTGTGAATACAGACCTCAGTATTAGCACATCTCAGGTGTGAGTACAGACCCCAATGTCAGCATGTCTCAGCTCTGCGTACAGACCCCAGTGTCAGCATGTCTCAGCTTTGAGTAAAGACCCCAGTGTCAGCGTGTCCAATGTGTGAGTACAGACACCAGTGTCAGCATGTCTAATGTGTGAGTACAGACCCCAGTGTCAGCATGTCTCAGGTGTGAGTATAGACCCCCAGTGTCAGCATGTCTCAGCTGTGAGTACAGACCTCAGTGTCAGCATGTCTCAGGTGTGAGAACAGACACCATTGTCGGCACTTCGCAGGCGTGAGTACAGGCCACGGTGTCAGCATGTCTCAGCTGTGAGTACACACCCCACTGTCAACATGTCTCAGGTGTGAGAACAGATGCCATTGTCAGCACTTCTCAGGTGTGAGTACAGACCACAGTGTCAGCATGTCTCAGGTGAGAGTACAGACCCCAGTGTCAGTATGTCTCAGGTGTGAGAACAGACGCCAGTGTCAGCATGTCTCAGGTGTGAGTACAGACCCCAGGAGCAGATGGACAGAAGGTCAGAGAAGGGGAGATAGGGGAGCTAAACACGTGGCTCAAGGGCTGGTGCCAGGAAAAAGGACACAGATTTGTAGGGAACTGGCAACAGTTCTGGGAGCGAAAGTTCTTTAAATTTGATGGACTGCATTTGACTAAGGAGAGAGTCAGTGCATTGGGGCAGAAGTTTGACGTCTTTGCAGAATATTTAAACTAGCAAATGGGGAGGGGGTACAGCACCCCATACGTCGAATGGGAAGAACACCCCTCCCCCCTCAGCTAGTGGTCAAACAGGGATTCAGCATGTTTGCAGTTCATTTGCATCACTGGTAGGAAAAGGTTTGTCTCCCATATGACCACAGGGTAATGCCAAACCTCACCCAACAACTAACACACCAAAATCTGGCCAATGGAAAATCATAGTACAAATGCTCACAGCCTGGGAAATAAGATCCCAGACCTGCAGGCACAATGTCAGAGGCTAAACTGACATAGTAGCAATTAGTGAGACGTGGTTTACCAGTAACCACACTTGGGAGACTTCAGTACCTGGCTATGTATTGTTCAGAAGAGACCGAGGTGCAAAAAGGGGGGGAGGAGTGGTCTTGTATGTCAATGAAAATATCAAAGCTACAGAAATTCAGAATACACATAAGGAGCCAGAAGAACTGTGGGTTACCCTGGAAACAGGAAATGGGACAGCCATAAGAACTGGGGTTGTCTACAGGCCCCCAGACCAGGGGGAGGACATAGACACATTACTGTTAGAAGATATACAAAACATGACAGGTAAAGGGGAGGTTCTGATAATGGGAGACTTCAACATGCCGGATACAGATTGGTCAATACCAGCAGGAACATCTGCCAGAACTAGACACATAGTGGATTCCTGCAGGGAGGGCCTCAAACAACTGGTACAGCAACCCACAAGAGACAGGGCTATCCTAGATCTAGTACTGACTAACAGGGCGTGGGAAGGGATCACAGATCTCCAGGTAGAAGGTCACCTGGGGGCCAGTGACCATCACATGGTATGGTTCAATTTGGCTACTACATCTAAAATCATCCCATTCCAAGGCAAAAATATGGGACTTCAGAGGAGCTGACTTTGATAAGATGGCCAACAGAGTTAAGCTAGCCCTGGCAAAAAGAAACACAGGTGAGGGGGTACAGGCAAAGTGGGAAAGCATTAAGGATGCAATACTTGAAGCAACATCCCATTGTGTTAGACAGAAAAGGAAGTGCAAAAGAAGAAGGAAACCACTTTGGTTCTCAAATACAGTAGCAGAAAAGGTCAGAGCCAAAAGGCTGGCCTTCAGGAAATATAAGGGAACACAGCGGGATGAAGATAGGGAGGCATACCAAACTACCCTAAGGGAAGCAGGTAAGGCAGTAATGCAGGCAAAGTCCCAAACTGAGGAAACACTAGCACGAACAGTAAAAGAAGGTGACAAGACTTTCTATAGATACATTAGTGAAAGGAGAAAGTCCAGAGGGGGTATTGCTAAGCTTAATGGAGAAAAGGAGCATGTGGAGGAGGAGGACCCTGTAAAGGCATCTACCCTAAATAGATACTTTTGCTCAGTATTTACTGAAGAGAAGGTAGGACAAGGCCCACAGCTCAGCATCATGGACACGGGGGAGGTGAGCACTACTCCCTTCACAAAAGAAAGGGTCCTACAAGAGCTTGCTAAGCTCAGGGTGGATAAGGCAATGGGACCTGATGGCATACATCCCAGGGTACTTAAGGAGCTAAAGGAGGAACTAGCAGAGCCATTAGCAGAATTGTTTAGTGAGTCTCTGAGCACAGGAGAGGTCCCAGAAGACTGGAGAAGGGCTCATGTGATCCCACTTCACAAGAGTAGTAGTAGGGAGGAGGCAGGGAACTACAGACCAGTCAGTCTTACCTCAGTACTGGGCAAGATTATGGAGGCACTCCTTAAGGAAAGGATAGTGCAACACCTGGAATCCATAAGAGCACAGGATCCAAGACAGCATGGGTTTACAAAAGGAAGGTCCTGTCAAACTAATCTCATAGATTTCTTTGACTGGGTAACCAGAGTGGTGGACCAAGGGGAGCAGTTGATGTCGCCTACCTTGACTTCAGCAAAGCTTTGACACTGTTCCACATAGAAGATTGATAAATAAGCTGGGTAGGCTCGGGGTGGGCGAAGTTGGTCAACTGGGTGGCAAACTGGTTGATGGGCAGAAACAGAGTGGTGGTAAATGGTATACAGTCAGAAGAGATGCAAGTCACAAGTGGGGTACCTCAGGGATCAGTCCTGGGCCAGTCCTCTTCAACATCTTCATTAGTGACCTTGCAGATGGACTAGAGGGTAAGGCTTGTCTGTTTGCAGATGACACCAAGATCTGCAACAGAGTAGATGATCCAGATGGGTGGGCAGAATGAGAAGAGATCTGGATAAACTAGCAGAATGGTCAGAAGAGTGGCAACTGGGATTTAATGCAAAGAAGTGCAAGATCATGCACATAGGGAAGAGAAACCCTGAAGCCACCTGTAGGCTGGGAGGGGAGTTGCTGGCAGTCACAAAGGAAGGAAGAGACTTGGGCATCATCATCACTGATGACCTAAAATCATCCAAGCAGACCTCTTAAGCAGTAGGTAAGGCTAGGGGGGTGTTAGGGTGTATTAGTAGGGGTATCACAGTCATAAGAGGGAGGTAATAATCCTCTTTACAAAAACACTGGTTAGGCCCCATCTGAGTACTGCGGCAGTATTGGAGGCCACACCTTCACAAGGACATTAACCAAATTGAGGCAGTCCAGAGAAGGCAACCAAATGGTGCAGGGACTGCATCAGAAGACATATGAGGACAGATTAACAGAGCTCAATATGTACACCCTCGAGCAAAGGAGAGAGAGGTGATATGATCGAGGCATTCAAACACCTTAAGGGCATAAACAAGGTGAAAGAGTCTAACATGTTTAAATATAAGAAAAATAGCAGGACAAGAGGACACAGCATGAGATTAGAGGGAGGCCAATTAAGGGGAATATGAGGAAATTCTTTCACAGAAAGGGTGGTGGATGCATGGAATGGCTTACCACAAGAAGTGGTGGCTATGAATACAGTGCAGGGCTTCAAACAGGCATGGGATAGGCATAAGGGAGCAATACAAATGACTATGAATAGATAGGCCACTGACAGAGTAAAGGCCAATGGCACATTTATAAGGTAGAAAAAGAAATGGGCAGACTGGATGGGCCTTGCAGTCCTTATCTGCCGTCAACTTCTATGTTTCTATGTTTCTAGTATCAGCATGTCTCAGGTATGAGTACAAACCCCAGTGTCAGCATGTCTCAGGTGTGAGTACAGACCCCAGTGTCAGCGTGTTTCAGGTGTGAGAATAGACCCCAGTGTCAGCGTGTCTCAGATGTGAGTACAGACCCCAGTGTCAGCATGTCTCAGATGTGAGTGTAGACCCCAGTGTCAGCATGTCTCAGGTGTGAGTACAGACCCCAGTGTCAGCATGTCTCAGGTGTGAGAATAGACCCCAGTGTCAGCATGTCTCAGATGCGAGTACAGACCCCAGTGTCAGCATGTCTCACATGTGAGTACAGACCCCAGTATCAGCATGTCTCACATGTGAGTACAGACCCCCGTGTCAGCATGTCTCAGGTGTGAGTACAGACCCCAGAGTCAGCATGTCGTAGGTGTGAGTACTGACCCCAGTGTAAGCATGTCTCAGGTGTGGGTATAGACGCCATTTCAAGCATGTGTCAGGTGTGAGTACAGACCCCAGTGACAGGACATCTCAGGTATGAGTACAGACGCCAGTGTCAGCATGTCTCAGGTGTGAGCACAGACCCCAATATCAGCATGTCTCAGGTGTGAGTACAGACCCCAGTGTCAGCATGTCTCAGCTGTGAGTACAGACCCGTGTCAGCATGTCTCAGCTGTGAGTACAGACCCCAGTGTCAGCATGTCTCAGCTGTGAGTACAGACACCAGTGTCAGCATGTCTCAGCTGTGAGAATAGACACCAGTGTCAGCATGTCTCAGGTGTGAATACAGACCCCAGTGTCAGCATGGCTGAGGCATTAGTACAGACCCAATGTCAGCACATCTCAAGCGTGAATACAGACCCCAGTGTCAGCATGTCTCAGGTGTGGGTATAGACCCCATTGTCAGCATGTCTCAGGTGTGAGTACGGACCCAACTGACAGCATGTCTCAGGTGTGAACATAGACCCCAGTTTCAACATATCTCAGGTATGAGCATAGAACTAGTGTCAGCATGCCTCAGGTATGAGCACAGACCTAGTCTCAGCATGTCTCAGGTGTGAGTACAGTCCCCAGTGTTAGCATGTCTCAGGTGTGAGTATCAACCCCAGTGTCAGCATGTCTTAGGTGTGAGTACAGACCCCAGTGTCAGCATGTCTCAGCTTTGAGTACAGACCACAGTGTCAGCATGTCTCAGGTGTGAGTACAGACCCCACTGTCAGCATGTTTCAGGTGCGAATGCAGACCCCAGTGTCAGCATGTCTCAGGTGTGAGTACAGACCCCAGAGTCAGCATGTCTTAGGTGAGAGTACAGACCCCAGTGTCAGCATGTCTCAGCTTTGAGTACAGACCCCAGTGTCAGCATGTCTCAGCTTTGAGTACAGACCCCAGTGTCAGCATGTCTCAGGTGTGAGTATCAACCCCAGTGTCAGCATGTCTCAGATGTGAGTACAGACCCCAGTGTCAGCATGTCTCAGCTTTGAGTACAGACCACAGTGTCAGCATGTCTCAGGTGTGAGTACAGACCCCACTGTCAGCATGTTTCAGGTGCGAATGCAGACCCCAGTGTCAGCATGTCTCAGGTGTGAGTACAGACCCCAGAGTCAGCATGTCTCAGGTGTGAGTACAGACCCCAGTGTCAGCATCTCTCAGGTGCGAAGATTTATACCAGTGTCAGTATATCCCAGCTGTGAGTACAGACCCTAGTGGCGGTCTCTCAGATACAAAATGTATCCCAGTATCAGCATATCCCAGGTAATGAATACTGACCCCAGTATCAGCATATCCCTGGTATGAATATTGACCCAAGCATCATCAAGTTTCAGGTGCGAGTACACACCCCCGTATTACCATGTCTCAGGTGTGAGTACAGACCCCAGTGTCACATGTCTCTGGATTGGGTACAGACATCAGTGTCAGCTCAGCATGTCCTAGGTGTGACTAAACACCCCAGTGTCAGCATGTCTCAGGTGTGAGTACACACATCAGTTTCAGCTCAGCATATCCTAGGTGTGACTACACACCCCGGTGTCAGCATGTCTCAGGTGTGAGCATAGACCCCAGTGTCAGCATGTCTCAGGTGTGAGTATAGACCCCAGTGTCAGCATCTCTCAGGTGTGAGTCCAGAGCCCACTGTCAGCATCTCCCAGGTGTCAGTACAGACCCCTGTGTCAGCCATGTCTCAGGTGTGAATACAGATTCCAGTGTCAGGATATCTCAGGCGTGAGTACAGACGCCAGTGTCAGCGTGTTTCAGTTGTGAGTATAGATGCTAGTGTCAGCGTGTTTCAGGTGCGAGTACAGACCCCAGTGACAGCATGTGTCAAGTGTGAGTACAGATGCCAGTATCAGCACATCCCAGATGCGTGTATAAACACCAGTGTCAGCATGTCTCAGGTGTGAGTACAAACCTCGGTGTCAGCATGTTTCAGGTGTGAATGTAGACACCAGTGTCAGCATGTTTCACATGTTACAGATGCCAGAGTCAGTTCAGTATAAACACATCCCAAGTGTGAGTATAGACCCCAGTGTCAGCTTGTCTCTGGTGTGAGTACAGACCCCAGTGTCAGCATGTCTCAGGTGTGGATATAGACCCCATTGTCAGAATGTCTCAGGTGTGAGTATGGACCCAAGTGACAGCATGTCTCAGGTGTGAGTACAGTCCCCAGTGTCAGCATGTGTCAAGTGTGAGTACAGATGCCAGTGTCGGCACATCCCAGGTGTGTGCATAGACCCCAGTGTCAGCATGTCTCAGGTGTGAGAACAAACCTCGGTGTCAGCATGTTTCAGGTGTGAGTACGGACCCCGGTGTCAGCATGTCTCAGGTGCGAGTACAGACTCCAGTGTCAGCATGTCTCAAGTGTGAGTACAGACCCCAGTGTCAGCATGTCTCAGGTGCGAGTACAGACCCCAGTGTCAGCATGTCGCAGGTGTGGGTACAGACCCCATTGTCAGCATGTGTCAAGTGCGAGTACAGACCCCAGTGTCAGTATGTTGCAGGTGTGAATACAGATTCCAGTGTCAGGATATCTCAGGTGTGAGTACAGACGCCAGTGTCAGCGTGTTTCAGTTGTGAGTACAGACCCCCGTATCAGCAGATCCCAGGAGTGAGTACAGACCCCAGTGTCAGCATGTGTCACGTGTGAGTACAGACCCCAGTGTCAGCATGTGTCAAGTGTGAGTACAGACCCCAGTGTCAGCATGTCGCAGGTGTGGGTACAGATCCCAGTGTCAGCATGTCTCAGGTGTGAGTACAGACCCCAGTGTCAGCATGTCTCAGGTGAGAGTACAGACCCCAGTGTCAGCATGTCTCAGGTGAGAGTACAGACCCCAGTGTCAGCATGTCTCAGCTTTGAGTACAGACCCCAGTGTCAGCATGTCTCAGGTGAGAGTACAGACCCCAGTGTCAGCATGTCTCAGGTGAGAGTATAGACCCCAGTGTCAGCATGTCTCAGGTGAGAGTATAGACCCCACTGTCAGCATGTCTCAGGTGTGAGTACAGACCCCGGTGACAGCATGTCTCAGGTGTGAATGTAGACACCAGTGTCAGCATGTTTCACGTGTTACAGATGCCAGTGTCAGTTCAGTATAAACACATCCCAGGTGTGAGGACAGACCCCAGTGTCAGCATGTCTCAGGTGCGAGTACAGACCCCAGTGTCAGCATGTCTCAGGTGCGAGCACAGACCCCAGTGTCAGCATGTCTCAGGTGTGGGTACAGACCCCAGTGTCAGCATGTGTCAAGTGTGAGTACAGACCCCAGTGTCAGCATGTGTCAAGTGTGAGTACAGACCCCAGTGTCAGCATGTCTCAGCTGTGAGTACAGACCCGTGTCAGCATGTTCAGCTGTGAGTACAGACCCCAGTGTCAGCATGTCTCAGCTGTGAGTACAGACACCAGTGTCAGCATGTCTCAGCTGTGAGAATAGACACCAGTGTCAGCATGTCTCAGGTGTGAATACAGACCCAGTGTCAGCATGGCTGAGGCATTAGTACAGACCCCAATGTCAGCACATCTCAAGCGTGAATACAGACCCCAGTGTCAGCATGTCTCAGGTGTGGGTATAGACCCCATTGTCAGCATGTCTCAGGTGTGAGTACGGACCCAACTGACAGCATGTCTCAGGTGTGAACATAGACCCCAGTTTCAACATATCTCAGGTATGAGCATAGAACTAGTGTCAGCATGCCTCAGGTATGAGCACAGACCTAGTCTCAGCATGTCTCAGGTGTGAGTACAGTCCCCAGTGTCAGCATGTCTCAGGTGTGAGTATCAACCCCAGTGTCAGCATGTCTTAGGTGTGAGTACAGACCCCAGTGTCAGCATGTCTCAGGTGTGAGTACAGACCCCAGTGCCAGCATGTCTCAGGTGTGAGTACAAACCCCAGTGTCAGCATGTCTCAGGTGTGGGTATAGACCCCATTGTCAGCATGTCTCAGGTGTGAGTACGGACCCAACTGACAGCATGTCTCAGGTGTGAACATAGACCCCAGTTTCAACATATCTCAGGTATGAGCATAGAACTAGTGTCAGCATGCCTCAGGTATGAGCACAGACCTAGTCTCAGCATGTCTCAGGTGTGAGTACAGTCCCCAGTGTCAGCATGTCTCAGGTGTGAGTATCAACCCCAGTGTCAGCATGTCTTGGGTGTGAGTACAGACCCCAGTGTCAGCATGTCTCAGGTGAGTACAGACCCCAGTGCCAGCATGTCTCAGGTGTGAGTACAAACCCCAGTGTCAGCATGTCTCAGGTGCGAGTACAGACCCCAGTGTCAGCATGTGTCAAGTGTGAGTACAGACCCCAGTGTCAGCATGTGTCAAGTGTGAGTACAGACCCCAGTGTCAGCATGTGTCAAGTGTGAGTACAGACCCCAGTGTCAGCATGTCTCAGCTTTGAGTACAGACCCCAGTGTCAGCATGTCTCAGTTGAGAGTACAGACCCCAGTGTCAGCATGTCTCAGGTGAGAGTACAGACCCCAGTGTCAGCATGTCTCAGGTGAGAGTACAGACCCCAGTGTCAGCATGTCTCAGGTGAGTGTACAGACCCCAGTGTCAGCATGTCTCAGGTGAGTGTACAAACCCCAGTGTCAGCATGTCTCAGGTGAGAGTACAGACCCCAGTGTCAGCATGTCTCAGGTGAGAGTACAGACCCCAGTGTCAGCATGTCTCAGGTGTGAATACAGACCCCAGAGTCAGCATGTCTCAGCTTTGAGTACAGAGCCCAGTGTCAGCATGTCTCAGGTGTGAGTACAGACCCCAGTGTCAACATGTAATGTGTGAGTACAGACCCCAGTGTCAACATGTTTCAGCTGTCAGCACAGATCCAACTGTCAGCATCGCCTCAGGTGTCAGTACAGACCACAGTGTCAGTATGTCTCAGGTGTGAGTACAGACTCCAGTGTCATACGTCTCAGGTGTGAGTCCAGACCCCAGTGTCAGCATGTACTGGTGTCACTACACCCCAGTGTCCATGTCTCAGCTTGGAGTACAGACCCCAGTGTCAGCATGTCTCAGGTGTGAGTACAGACTCCAGTGTCAGCATGTCGCAGCTGTGAGTACAAACCCCAGTGTCAGAATAACTCAGGTGTGAGTATAGATGCCAGTGTCAGAACATCCCAGGTGTGCGTATAGACCCCAATGTCAGCATTCCTCAAGTGTGAATACAGACCCCAGTGTCAGCATGTTTCAGTTTTGAATACAGATGCCAGTGTCAAGCGTGTTTCAGGTGCGAGTACAGACCATAGTGCCAGCACGTCTCAGGCATTAGTACTTACCCCAGTGTCACCACGTCTCAGGTGTGAGTTCAGACCCTAGTGTCAGCACATTCCAGGTGTGAGTACAGACCTCAGTGTTAGCACATCTCAGGCATTATTATGGCCCCAGTGTCAGCGTGTTTCAGGCATTAGTACAGACCCCAGTGTCAGCATGTCTCAGCTATGAGTACGGATCCAAGTGTCAGCATGTCTTAGGTGTGAGTACAGACCCCAGTGTCAGCATGTCTCAGCTTTGAGTACAGACCACAGTGTCAGCATGTCTCAGGTGTGAGTACAGACCCCACTGTCAGCATGTTTCAGGTGCGAATGCAGACCCCAGTGTCAGCATGTCTCAGGTGTGAGTACAGACCCCAGAGTCAGCATGTCTTAGGTGAGAGTACAGACCCCAGTGTCAGCATGTCTCAGCTTTGAGTACAGACCCCAGTGTCAGCATGTCTCAGGTGTGAGTATCAACCCCAGTGTCAGCATGTCTCAGATGTGAGTACAGACCCCAGTGTCAGCATGTCTCAGCTTTGAGTACAGACCACAGTGTCAGCATGTCTCAGGTGTGAGTACAGACCCCACTGTCAGCATGTTTCAGGTGCGAATGCAGACCCCAGTGTCAGCATGTCTCAGGTGTGAGTACAGACCCCAGAGTCAGCATGTCTCAGGTGTGAGTACAGACCCCAGTGTCAGCATCTCAGGTCTGAAGATTTATACCAGTGTCAGCATATCCCAGCTGTGAGTACAGACCCTAGTGGCGGCATCTCTCAGATACAAAAATGTATCCCAGTATCAGCATATCCCAGGTACGAATACTGACCCCAGTATCAGCATATCCTTGGATGAATATTGACCCAAGCATCATCATGTTTCAGGTGCGAGTACACACCCCGTGACACCATGTCTCAGGTGTAGACAGACCCCAGTGTCACATGTCTCTGGATTGGGTACAGACATCAGTGTCAGCTCAGCATGTCCTAGGTGTGACTAAACACCCCAGTGTCAGCATGTCTCAGGTGTGAGTACACACATCAGTTTCAGCTCAGCATATCCTAGGTGTGACTACACACCCCGGTGTCAGCATGTCTCAGGTGTGAGCATAGACCCCAGTGTCAGCATGTCTCAGGTGTGAGTATAGACCCCAGTGTCAGCATCTCTCAGGTGTGAGTCCAGAGCCCACTGTCAGCATCTCCCAGGTGTCAGTACAGACCCCTGTGTCAGCCATGTCTCAGGTGTGAATACAGATTCCAGTGTCAGGATATCTCAGGCGTGAGTACAGACGCCAGTGTCAGCGTGTTTCAGTTGTGAGTATAGATGCTAGTGTCAGCGTGTTTCAGGTGCGAGTACAGACCCCAGTGACAGCATGTGTCAAGTGTGAGTACAGATGCCAGTATCAGCACATCCCAGATGCGTGTATAAACACCAGTGTCAGCATGTCTCAGGTGTGAGTACAAACCTCGGTGTCAGCATGTTTCAGGTGTGAATGTAGACACCAGTGTCAGCATGTTTCACATGTTACAGATGCCAGAGTCAGTTCAGTATAAACACATCCAAGTGTGAGTATAGACCCCAGTGTCAGCTTGTCTCTGGTGTGAGTACAGACCCCAGTGTCAGCATGTCTCAGGTGTGGATATAGACCCCATTGTCAGAATGTCTCAGGTGTGAGTATGGACCCAAGTGACAGCATGTCTCAGGTGTGAGTACAGTCCCCAGTGTCAGCATGTGTCAAGTGTGAGTACAGATGCCAGTGTCGGCACATCCCAGGTGTGTGCATAGACCCCAGTGTCAGCATGTCTCAGGTGTGAGAACAAACCTCGGTGTCAGCATGTTTCAGGTGTGAGTACGGACCCCGGTGTCAGCATGTCTCAGGTGCAGTACAGACTCCAGTGTCAGCATGTCTCAAGTGTGTACAGACCCCAGTGTCAGCATGTCTCAGGTGCGAGTACAGACCCCAGTGTCAGCATGTCGCAGGTGTGGGTACAGACCCCATTGTCAGCATGTGTCAAGTGCTGGTACAGACCCCAGTGTCAGTATGTTGCAGGTGTGAATACAGATTCCAGTGTCAGGATATCTCAGGTGTGAGTACAGACGCCAGTGTCAGCGTGTTTCAGTTGTGAGTACTGACCCCCGTATCAGCAGATCCCAGGAGTGAGTACAGACCCCAGTGTCAGCATGTGTCACGTGTGAGTACAGACCCCAGTGTCAGCATGTGTCAAGTGTGAGTACAGACCCCAGTGTCAGCATGTGTCAAGTGTGAGTACAGATCCCAGTGTCAGCATGTCTCAGGTGTGAGTACAGACCCCAGTGTCAGCATGTCTCAGGTGAGAGTACAGACCCCAGTGTCAGCATGTCTCAGGTGAGAGTACAGACCCCAGTGTCAGCATGTCTCAGCTTTGAGTACAGACCCCAGTGTCAGCATGTCTCAGGTGAGAGTACAGACCCCAGTGTCAGCATGTCTCAGGTGAGAGTATAGACCCCAGTGTCAGCATGTCTCAGGTGAGAGTATAGACCCCACTGTCAGCATGTCTCAGGTGTGAGTACAGACCCCGGTGACAGCATGTCTCAGGTGTGAATGTAGACACCAGTGTCAGCATGTTTCACATGTTACAGATGCCAGTGTCAGTTCAGTATAAACACATCCCAGGTGTGAGGACAGACCCCAGTGTCAGCATGTCTCAGGTGCGAGTACAGACCCCAGTGTCAGCATGTCTCAGGTGCGAGCACAGACCCTAGTGTCAGCATGTCTCAGGTGTGGGTACAGACCCCAGTGTCAGCATGTGTCAAGTGTGAGTACAGACCCCAGTGTCAGCATGTGTCAAGTGTGAGTACAGACCCCAGTGTCAGCATGTGTCAAGTGTGAGTACAGACCCCAGTGTCAGCATGTCGCAGGTGTGGGTACAGACCCCAGTGTCAGCATGTGTCAAGTGTGAGTACAGACCCCGGTGTCAGCATGTCTCAGCTTTGAGTACAGACCCCAGTGTCAGCATGTCTCAGGTGAGAGTACAGACCCCAGTGTCAGCATGTCTCAGGTGAGTACAGACCCAGTGTCAGACTGTCTCAGGTGAGGTCAGACCCCAGTGTCAGCATGTCTCAGGTGAGAGTACAGACCCCAGTGTCAGCATGTCTCAGGTGAGAGTACAGACCCCAGTGTCAGACATGTCTCAGGTAGAGTACAGACCCCAGTGTCAGCATGTCTCAGGTGAGAGTACAGACCCCAGTGTCAGCATGTCTCAGGTGAGAGTACAGACCCCAGTGTCAGCATGTCTCAGGTGAGAGTACAGACCCCAGTGTCAGCATGTCTCAGGTGAGAGTACAGACCCCAGTGTCAGCATGTCTCAGGTGAGAGTACAGACCCCAGTGTCAGCATGTCTCAGGTGAGAGTATAGACCCCAGTGTCAGCATGTCTCAGGTGTGAGTACAGACCCCAGTGTCAGCATGTCTCAGGTGTGAATACAGACCCCAGTGTCAGCATGTCTCAGCTTTGGTACAGAGCCCAGTGTCAGCATGTCTCAGGTGTGAGTCTAGACCCCAGTGTCAGCATGTACTAGGTGTCACTACACCCAGTGTCCATGTCTCAACTTGAGTACAGACCCCAGTGTCAGCATGTCTCAGGTGTGAGTACAGACTCCAGTGTCAGCATGTCTCAGGTGTGAGTACAGACCCCAGTGTCAGCATGTCGCAGCTGTGAGTACAAACCCCAGTGTCAGAATAACTCAGGTGTGAGTACAGATGCCAGTGTCAGCTCAGTGTCAGAACATCCCAGGTGTGCGTATAGACCCCAATGTCAGCATTCCTCAAGTGTGAATACAGACCCCAGTGTCAGCATGTTTCAGTTTTGAATACAGATGCCAGTGTCAGCGTGTTTCAGGTGTGAGTACAGACCATAGTGCCAGCACGTCTCAGGCATTAGTACTTACCCCAGTGTCACCACGTCTCAGGTGTGAGTTCAGACCCTAGTGTCAGCACATTCCAGGTGTGAGTACAGACCTCAGTGTCAGCACATCTCAGGCATTAGTATGGCCCCAGTGTCGGCGTGTTTCAGGCATTAGTACAGACCCCAGTGTCAGCATGTCTCAGCTATGAGTACGGATCCAAGTGTCAGCATGTCTTAGGTGTGAGTACAGACCCCAGTGTCAGCATGTCTCAGGTGTGAGTACAGACCCCAGTGCCAGCATGTCTCAGGTGTGAGTACAAACCCCAGTGTCAGCATGTCTCAGGTGCGAGTACAGACCCCAGTGTCAGCATGTGTCAAGTGTGAGTACAGACCCCAGTGTCAGCATGTCTCAGGTGAGAGTACAGACCCCAGTGTCAGCATGTCTCAGCTTTGAGTACAGACCCCAGTGTCAGCATGTCTCAGGTGAGAGTACAGACCCCAGTGTCAGCATGTCTCAGGTGAGTGTACAAACCCCAGTGTCAGCATGTCTCAGGTGAGAGTACAGACCCCAGTGTCAGCATGTCTCAGGTGAGAGTACAGACCCCAGTGTCAGCATGTCTCAGGTGTGAATACAGACCCCAGAGTCAGCATGTCTCAGCTTTGAGTACAGAGCCCAGTGTCAGCATGTCTCAGGTGTGAGTACAGACCCCAGTGTCAACATGTGTAATGTGTGAGTACAGACCCCAGTGTCAACATGTTTCAGCTGTCAGCACAGATCCAACTGTCAGCACGTCTCAGGTGTCAGTACAGACCACAGTGTCAGTATGTCTCAGGTGTGAGTACAGACTCCAGTGTCAGCACGTCTCAGGTGTGAGTCCAGACCCCAGTGTCAGCATGTACTAGGTGTCACTACACCCCAGTGTCCGCATGTCTCAGCTTGGAGTACAGACCCCAGTGTCAGCATGTCTCAGGTGTGAGTACAGACTCCAGTGTCAGCATGTCTCAGGTGTGAGTACAGACTCCAGTGTCAGCATGTCGCAGCTGTGAGTACAAACCCCAGTGTCAGAATAACTCAGGTGTGAGTATAGATGCCAGTGTCAGAACATCCCAGGTGTGCGTATAGACCCCAATGTCAGCATTCCTCAAGTGTGAATACAGACCCCAGTGTCAGCATGTTTCAGTTTTGAATACAGATGCCAGTGTCAGCGTGTTTCAGGTGTGAGTACAGACCATAGTGCCAGCACGTCTCAGGCATTAGTACTTACCCCAGTGTCACCACGTCTCAGGTGTGAGTTCAGACCCTAGTGTCAGCACATTCCAGGTGTGAGTACAGACCTCAGTGTCAGCACATCTCAGGCATTATTATGGCCCCAGTGTCAGCGTGTTTCAGGCATTAGTACAGACCCCAGTGTCAGCATGTCTCAGCTATGAGTACGGATCCAAGTGTCAGCATGTCTTAGGTGTGAGTACAGACCCCAGTGTCAGCATGTCTCAGGTGTGAGTACAGACCCCAGTGTCAGCATGGTTCAGGTGTGAGCACAGACCCCAGTGTCAGCATGTCTCAGCTTTGAGTACAGACCCCAGTGTCAGCATGTCCCAGCTTTGAGTACAGACCCCAGAGTGGGCATGTCTGAGGTGTGAGTACAGACCCCAGTGTCAGCATGTCTAATGTGCGAGTACAGACACCAGTGTCAGCATGTCTCAGGTGTGCGTACAGACCCCAGTATCAGTATGTGTCAGGCGTAAGTACAGACCCCAGTGTCAGCATGTCTCAGGTGCGAGTACAGACCCCAGTGTCAGCCTGTCTTAGGTGTGAGTGTAGACCCCAGTGTCAGTATGTTTCAGCTGTGAGTACAGACCGAAGTGTCAGCATGTCTCAGCTGTGAGTATGGACCCCAGTGTCAGCATGTCTCAGGTGTGAGAACAGACGCCATTGTCGGCACTTCGCAGGCGTGAGTACAGACCACAGTGTCAGCATGTCTCAGCTATGAGTACACACCCCTGTCAACATACTAACATACTAAAATGCCAGCAGAATAGGCCTAACCGTCTTTCGTGTCTGCTCGTTTAGTCAGCCCCCACCCTGGGTGCTGACCTTGCTGCCCCCCTCGCCTTCTCTGGCTTCTCCCTTCCCAGTTCCGGATATTCTTGCTGCATTGGATTTTGCTTCCAGAACCCTTCCCATACCTGTCCCACCCCCTCGAACCCCTCCACCGTCTCTGCCTCCACCAGCCCCCTATTTAGCGCATTCCATGGCTCCACCACCCTCTCAGTGAAGTAGCACCTCCTCCTTTCTCCCCTGAATCTTCCCCCTCCAGCTTCCACCCATGCCCTCTAGTGGCCCCCTCTTCCTTACTTCCTTCGAAGCACCTTGACTGTTCCTCCCCTATTTACCCTCTTCATGTACCTGAAGACCTCTATCATGTCCCCCCGGTCCCTTCTCTCTTCAAATGTGTACATATTTAGCTCTTCAAGCCTCTCCTCATAGGTCCTGTCCCCCAAGCCCCAAATCATTTTGGTTGCCTTCCTCTGGACCCTCTCCAGGAGTTTAATGTCCCTCTTTAAGTGTGGCCTCAAAACTGCATGCAGTACTCAAGTGCGGCCTCACCAAGAGTTATACAGAGGGAGTATCACTTCCTCCTTCTGGAGGTGATCCCCAGCAATGCATCCCAGCATCCTGTTGGCCTTGGCTACTGCCTCCTACAAGTCTCAGAGTTGTTCATCTTGACATCCACCACCACCCCCAGGTCCCTCTCAGCCATCGAGACTGCTAGCATCCCCGGTGTACACTTGGCGGGTTTCTGCCCCCAGGTGGAGTACCTTGCATTTCCCAGCATTGAACCTCAGCTTCCACTTCTAGACTATCTTTCCAGAGCCTCCAGGTCCCCTGTAGGGCCACCTTCCTCCTCCCCATCCACCACCGCCCCAGTTTTGAGTCATCTGCAAAGAGACTCATCTCACCCTGATTCCTGTCCTTATGTCAGAGACGTAGGCATTGAACAGGAGGGCCCAAGGACTGATCCTGTGGGACCCCACTAATCAGCCCTCCTTGGGGATGAGACTATTCTGCCAACTTCTGACCCTCTGGGACCGGTCCTGAGCCAATTGCCTATCCATCTGATCATCTGGTTCCCTACCCCATTTCTCCCAGCTTATCCAACAGGCCCACGGAGGAACAGAGTCAAATGCCTTGCTGAAGTCTAGAAAGAGGACGTCCACTGGTCTACCCAGGTCCAAGGCACTCGTCCCCCAGTCATAGAACTCCACAAGGTTTGTCTGACACGATTTCCCCGGGACAAATCCATGCTGTCTATCGTCCAGGCACCCTGACTTATCCAGGTCCCCCCCCCAGCCTCTCCTTGACAATGCCCTCCATCACCTTGCCCACCACCGATGACAGGTTGACAGGCCTGTAGTTCCCTGCCACCTCCCTTGATCCCCCCTTGTAGACAGGCACTATGTGCCACCTTCCATCCTGGGGCACCACCCTGTCCCTCAGAGAGAGAAGGTGAAAAGCTCCACCAGGGTTTAAGCCAGGACATCCGCAAGTTCCTTCAGCACTCTGGGATGTAATTTATCTGGCCCAAAAGCTTTTCATTTTAAGGAGCTGAGGGCTTCTCACCTCTCTCTGCTGTGATTTCCACCTCCGGTACCTCTTCTCCTGCTTAGCCCTCCCCTCCTGCCAGTGATGCCTCCCTCTCCCAGACCTGCCGAATGGGTAAGGCCCTCCTCATTATCTCCGTCTCCTCCCATGTATGATGCAGCACCCCCATTTTCCTTGGTGAAAACTGAGGTGAAGTACTCATTTAGTACCTCAGCCTGCTCCCCCAGGTCTTGTGCCCATCTCTCCCCTGATTTAATCCTGCTAATCTGCCCCTTCACCCTTCGTTTTTCCCCAGTGTATCTAAAGAACCCCTTGTTCCCTCTCCTAATTTCCCTGGCCAGGTTCTGCTCCTTCCTTGCCTTAGCTGCCCTCACCCCCATAGTGGCCCTTCTAGCCATCAGCTTGTACTCCCCTCTATCTCTTTCACTCCTTGAGCACTTGAATTGCCTATAGGCTGCCTTCTTTCCCCGCACCACCTCCTGGACCTCCCTGGTCCACCAGCAAGGTTTTCAGGCCCTACCGCATTTTCGTCTTACTCTTGCACAGGTGCTGGTAGCATCCTGCACCCCTCTCCTGATAATTTCCCACCTACTATCAGTGTCCATGTCTGACCCAATCACATCCAAATGCTTCTTAAGGATCCTTCCCATTTCCTTAAAATCCATCCCCCTGAAGTCAGTTACCTCCGTCTTTGTGCAGCCTTCTAGCACTCCAAGGTCCAGGCAGAACCAGACCGTGGCATGGTCACTCCCTGCCAATGGGTCCCTTACCTCCAGGCCCCCAATCTGGTCACTGTCTGCCAGGACCACATCCAGTACCCGTGCCTCCCTGATCGGTTCCCCCACCTGCTGAGTTAGGAACGCGTCTTGAAAGACATCCAACAACCTCTGTTCCTTGGTCACAGAGGATGTCATAGTCTCCCAGTCTGTTCCTGGTATGTTTAAGTCCCCCAACACCACCACCGTTCCTCTGCCCAGTCTGCAGTGACTCCCAACATCTGCCACCAGACTCTCCTCCAGCTCCTCCACCGGGGTCTATACACCACTCCTATTTTTACTCTCTTGCCCCCCCCTTGTTATCAAGGTGATCCAAATTGCCTCCACGGTTCCCTCCGCCTCCTCTACTCCCCCTATGCCAATGCAGTTTTTGACTGTCATTGCTACCCCTCCTCCCCTTCCCTCCCCCCGTCCTTCCTGAACATAGTGTAACCCTCCAGATTCAGGTCCCAGTCGTGTCCTGCGGTGGCCCAGGTCTCAGTGACCACTGCCAAATCCACTGCTCCCTCAGTTAGCATCGCCTGGAGCTCAGGCATTTTATTGCCCAAGCTCCTGGCATTTAGCAGGACTACCTTCCACCTTTTCCCTATAGTTCCATTTCCCCTGCTCGTGTTCCCATGGGGATTCTGTTTTCCCCTGGTTTGCACTTTACCAGTCGGCCTTTTTCCGCAATCCTCCAGCTCCCAAGGGGGGTGGAGACAGAGTCCCTCCTTTATTGGCACCCCCTTGACAGCCTTTTCTCCCATCCCTCGCCCCTTCACAAGTTTAAACCCCACTTTTCACCAATGAACTCCTCTATTTTCAACTTAAGGATTCCCCTCCCCTCCAAATTGAGATATAGTCTATCTCTAGCATACAGCTCCTTATCCTCCCAGGTCTCCCCCCAATCCCCCATCAACCCATACCCTCTGGCCTCACACCACTCCCTGAGCCACTGGTTTATCTCCTAATTTCCTTTTGTGTTCCCCATTAGCCCTTGGCACTGGCAGGATTTCTGAGTAGGAAACTGCATCCTATGTCATGACAGACCCTGGCAAGCTCCCTGAATCTTGCCTATATCTCTAGCTCGCTATTTCCCTCAGTGTCATTGTACCCAGGTGGACCAGTACGTCCGGGAACCCCACAATCCTTTGCCAGCTGATATACCTCATGCTTAGCCCTGAAAACCGTTAGTCCAGGGAAGCATCTTGTTCTAACTGGCCAGGCTTCTCCTCCCTATCCCATTTGATACCCTGATCATAGAATCCCCAACAGAGCAATCTGACCACCCTTTCCTCCATTTCCCCCTTCCATGTCCCTCATCCTTTCTACCGCCCTCCACCCAGCCGGCTTCTTGTTCCTCCCTATCTGGGTGCCACATGCCACCCCCTCCTTATTTACCATGGCCACCCCTCCTCCAATCCTATGCCTCTCCTCCTCCTGGTATCCTTCTGTACCTTGTAATTCCCCTCACTGCTCGCAACTGGTCCTTCTCCCCCACCTCCTAAACTAGCCTGGCTCATCCTCCCTTCCTTCCTGTCTCCATTTAGTCCCTCCTTGCTTGTCGTGCTCCCCTGGCCTAAACCCTCAGCTTCCTTTACTGAATCCTCCTTGTACTTTTGATCCTTCTTTACCTTTCCTCCCAACTGGTCCTTCTCCTTGTGCTTTCCTCCCTCTTCCCCCTGCCCCTCCTGCTCTGATTCACTGCTCTCCCCATTTTCCTGCATTCCAGGTTCCCCCCCATTCTTCCTGCTATCCGGCCCCTGCCTCCTGCCCCCCACTCCCTTTCCATCTCTAATCACCCTGTCATGGCTACATCACCCCCTCATCCTCGAGCAGAAGAGAATTGAAGCGGTTACTGAGTGTAAGGTCTGATCCACCTCCCTGCCTTGCTTCCTTCTGTCCAGCACTGGCTATCCGCCTACTTCCTGAGAGAATGTTGTCCCTCCGTCCTCCTTTGTGAGGGTCCCCAGTTACCTGCCTGCTTCCTTGGTAGTGTCCTTTGGACCCTCTGCCAGGGTCCCATGTGACCCCTGAGTATTCTCCTGCACTCCTTTCCTATGCCCCACCCCAGTGCTTGGTGCAACCCTGTGGAGATTCCAGCCCCTTCCCCAACCATACTGCCCCCTTCCCCAGCTGTCTCCTAATCCCCGCAACCTCCTCCCTAAGCTTGTGCCAGCTGGTAGCACACTGGGCAACCACCGAACTTCCAAGCCCAGTCCAGTATCATGTGCTCTACACCCTGTGCACCCCACACCCTCCCAAAGATGCGGCCCCTAATGACGTGAGGTTCCATCCCTCCAAGTAGGTTTCCTTGGGTGAGCCACCAGGTTCCCCCAGTCAAGATACACCCCTACTGCCCTAATCAGGTCACCCACTAATCTTAGATACAGTCCCACAGTACACCAGTAACCCTGTTACTAGGTGCAGTACAACACAGTAAACTTATAAGGAAATGAACAACTCCCTAAGCTCCTCTCTCCCAGCCTTTAAATCCAACCCCAGTGGCTAGAACTACATGAGCTGCACCTGCAGCCTTTTCCTCAATTGCAGGGCAGGTGTTCCCCTATAAATTAGCAGAATTCTGGGAGGGAGGGGTCGGGGAGGGTGGGTCTTGAGCAGACACCTGACTCGAGAGAGAGTGTATCAGCCCTGTGTCTCCCCTCCAAGCCCAGCAGCAAAAGAACCAGGCCCAAGCAACTCCCACCAAATAGGTTTTAAATCAGAAGAAATAGGCCTCCACCAGCACAGCCTGTTACACAGTGAAACATCCAACAAATGAGCCCACTTACAGCCACCAAACCAGTTTTCAAACTTCCAACAGTCCCCAAAAACAATACCCTGCTAGCCCCTTAGAAGTAAGAAAGAAAAGAAATAACCTTCTACCAAGTAAAATCCACAAGAACCCTGTGAAAACAACAAGAAGCAGCTACTGTCCTGGAACAGAACTGATCCTGTCCCCTTCCAGTTCCTTCTGACATGACACAGGTTTGAGAACAGATGCCATTGTCAGCACTTCTCAGGTGTGAGTATGGACCACAGTGTCAGCATGTCTCAGCTGTGAGTACAGACCCCAGTGTCAGCATGCCTCAGGTGGGAGTATAGACCCCAGTGTCAGCATGTCTCAGGTGAGAGTACAGATCCCAGTGTCAGTACGTCTCAGGTGTGAGAACAGACGCCGGTGTCAGCATGTCTCAGGTGTATGTACAGACCCCAGTATCAGCATGTCTCAGGTGTGAGTACAGACCCCAGTGTCAGCATGTCTCAGGTGTGAGTACAGACCCCAGTGTCAGTATGTCTCAGGTGTGAATACAGATTCCAGTGTCAGGATATCTCAGGTGTGAGTACAGACGCCAGTGTCAGTGTGTTTCAGTTGTGAGTATAGATGGTAGTGTCAGCGTGTTTCAGGTGCAAGTACAGACCCCAGTGTCAGTTCGTCTCAGGTGTGAGTACAGACCCCAGTGTCAGCACATCCCAGGTGTGAGTACAGACCCCAGTGTCAGCACACCCCAGGTGTGAGTACAGACCCCAGTGTCAGCACACCCCAGGTGTGAGTACAGACCCCAGTGTCAGCACACCCCAGGTGTGAGTACAGACCCCAGTGTCAGCATATCCCATGTGTGAGTACAGACCCCAGTTTCAGCATGTCTCAGCTTTGAGTACAGACCCCAGTGTCAGCATTTGTCTCAGCTTTGAGTACAGACCCCAGTGTCAGCATTTGTCTCAGCTTTGAGTGCAGACCCCAGTGCCAGCATGTCTCAACTTTGAGTACATACCCCAGTGTCAGCATGTCTAATGTGCGAGTACAGACCACAGTGTCAGCATGTCGCAGCTGTGAGTACAGATCCAAGTGTCAGCACGTCTCAGGTGTGAGTATAGACCCCAGTGTCAGCATGTCTTACCTGTGTGCACAGACCCCAGTGTCAGCATGTCTCAGGTGTGAGTACAGACCCAAAATGTCAGCATGTCTCAGGTGTGAGTACAGACCCCAGTGTCAGCATGTCTCAGGTGTGAGTAGAGACCCCAGTGTCAACATGTCTCATGTGTGAGTACAGACCCTAGTGTCAGCATGTCTCATGTGTGAGTAGAGACCCCAGTGTCAGCATGTCTCAGCTGTGAGTACAGACCTCAGTGTCAGCATGTCTCAGGTATGAGTACAGACCCCAGTGACAGCATGTCTCAGGTGTGAACATAGACCCCAGTTTCAACATATCTCAGGTATGAGCATAGACCTAGTGTCAACATGCCTCAGGTATGAGCACAGACCTAGTCTCAGCGTGTCTCAGGTGTGAGTACAGTCCCCAGTGTCAGCATGTGTCAAGTGTGAGTACAGATGCCAGTGTCAGCGCATCCCAGGTGTGAGTATAGACCCAAGTGTCAGCATGTCTCAGGTGTGGGTATAGACCCCATTGTCAGCATGTCTCAGGTGTGAGTACGGACCCCAGTGACAGCATGTCTCAGGTGTGAACATAGACCCCAGTTTCAACATATCTCAGGTATGAGCATAGAACTAGTGTCAGCATGCCTCAGGTATGAGCACAGACCTAGTCTCAGCGTGTCTCAGGTGTGAGTATCAACCCCAGTGTCAGCATGTCTCAGCCGTGAGTGCAGACCCCAGTGTCAGCATGTCTCAGGTGTGAGTACAGACCCCAGTGTCAGTATGTCTCAGGTGTGAGAACAGACGCCAGAGTCAGCATGTCTCAGGTGTGAGTATAGACCCCAGTATCAGAATGTCTCAGATGTGAGTACAGACCCCAGTATCAACATATCTCAGGTATGAACATAGACCCAGTTTCAGTGTGTCTCAGGTGTGAGTATCGACCCCGGTGTCAGCATGTCTCAGGTGTGAGTACAGATGCCAGTGTCAGCGCATCCCAGGTGTGCATATAGACCCTAGTGTCAGCATGTCTCAGGTGTGAGTATCGACCCCAGTGTCAGCTAGTCTCAGGTGAGAGTACAGACCCCCGTGTCAGCATGTGTAAAGTGTGAGTACAGATGCCAGTGTCAGTGCATCCCAGGTGTGCGTATAGACCCTAGTGTCAGCATGTCTCAGGTGTGAGTACAGAACCCACTGTCAGCATGTTTCAGGTGCGAATGCAGACCCCAGTGTCAGCATGTCTCAGATGAGAGTACAGACCCCAGTGTCAGCATGTTTCAGGTGCGAATGTAGACCCCAGTGTCAGCATGCTTCAGGTGCAAATGTAGACCCCAGCGTCAGCATGTTTCAGATGTTACAAACGCCAGTATCAGTTCATTGTAAACACATCCCAGGTGTGAGTACAGACCCCAGTTTCAGCATGTGTGAAGTCTGAGTACAGATGCCAGTGTCAGCACATCCCAGGTGTGCGTATAAATCCCAGTGTCAGCATATTTCTGATGTTACAGACACCAGTGTCAGTTCAGTGTACACACATCCCAGGTGTGAGTACAGGCCCCACTGTCAACGTGTTTCAGGTGTGAGTACAGACCCCAGCATCTGCATGTCTTGTGTGTGAGTACAGACCCCTGTGTCAGCATGTCTCAGGTGTGAGTACAGACCCCAGTGTCGGCATCTCTCAGGTGCGAAGATTTATCCCATTATCTGCATATCCCAGGTATGAGTACAGACCCTAGTGTTGACATCTCAGATACAAAAATGTATCCCTGTATCAGCATATCCTAGGTATGAATACTGACCCCAGTATCAGCATATCCCTGGTGTGAATATTGACCCAAGTATCACCGTGTTTCAGGTGCGAGTACACACCCCGGTATCACCATGTCTCCGGTGTGAGTACAGACCCCAGTGTCCCATGTCTCTAGACATCAGTGTCAGCTCAGCATGTCCTAGGTGTGACTAAACACCCCAGTGTCAGCATGTCTCAGGTGTGAGCATAGACCCCAGTGTCAGCATGTCTCAGGTGTGAGTACAGACCCCAGTGTCAGCATCTCTCAGGTGTGAGTCCAGACCCCAGTGTCAGCATGTCCCAGGTGTCAGTACAGACCCCCATGTCAGCCATGTCTCAGGTGTGAATACAGATTCCAGTGTCAGGATATCTCAGGTGTGAGTACAAACGCCAGTGTCAGCGTGTTTCAGTTGTGAGTACAGATGTTAGTGTCAGCGTGTTTCAGGTGCAAGTACAGACCACAGTGTCAGCACATCCCAGGTGTGAGTACAGACCCCAGTGTCAGCATGTCTCAGCTTTGAGTACAGACCGCAGTGTCAGCATTTGTCTCAGCTTTGAGTACAGACCCCAGTGTCAGCATGTCTCAGCTTTGAGTACAGACCCCAGTGTCAGCATGTCTAAGGTGTGAGTACAGACCCCAGTGTCAGCATGTCTAATGTGTGAGTAAAGACCCCAGTGTCCGCATGTCTCAGCTGTGAGTACAGACCCCACCGTCAGCATGTCTCAGGTGTGAGTACAGACCCCAGTGTCAGCATGTCTCAGGTGTGGGTATAGACCCCATTGTCAGCATGTCTCAGGTGTGAGTACGGACCCAACTGACAGCATGTCTCAGGTGTGAATACAGACCCCAGTTTCAACATATCTCAGGTATGAGCATAGACCTAGTGTCAGCATGCCTCAGGTATGAGCACAGACCTAGTCTCAGCGTGTCTCAGTTGTGAGTACAGTCCCCAGTGTCAGCACGTGTCAAGTGTGAGTACAGATGCCAGTGTCAGCGCATCCCAGGTGTGAGTACAAACCCCAGTGTCAGCATGTTTGAAGTGTGAGTACAGACCCCGGTGTCAGCATGTTTCAGGTGTGAATGTAGACACCAGTGTCAGCGTGTTTTAGATGTTACAGACACCAGTGTCAGTTCAGTATAAACACATCCCAGGTGTGAGCATAGACCCCAGTGTCAGCATGTCTCAGATGTGAGTACAGACCCCAGTGTCAGGATGTGTCAAGTGTGAGTACAGACTCTAGCGTCGGCACATCCCAGGTGTGCATATAGACCCCAGTGTCAGAATGTTTCAGATGTTACAGACGCCAGTGTCAGTTCAGTGTAAACACATCCCAGGTGTGAGTACAGACCCCAGTGTCAGCATGTTTCAGGTGCGAGTGCAGACCCCAGTGTCAACATGTTTCAGGTGCGAGTACAGACCCCAGTGTCAGCATGTCTAATGTGTGAGTAAAGACCCCAGTGTCAGCATGTCTCAGCTGTGAGTACAGACCCCAGTGTCAGCATGTCTCAGGCGTGAGTACAGACCCCAGTGTCAGCATGTCTCAGGTGTGAGTACAGACCCCATTGTCAGCATGTCTCAGGTGTGAGTACGGACCCAAGTGACAGCATGTCTCAGGTGTGAATACAGACCCCAGTTTCAACATATCTCAGGTATGAGCATAGACCTAGTGTCAGCATGCCTCAGGTATGAGCACAGACCTAGTCTCAGCATGTCTCAGTTGTGAGTACAGTCCCCAGTGTCAGCATGTGTCAAGTGTGAGTACAGATGCCAGTGTCAGCGCATCCCAGGTGTGTGTATAGACCCCAGTGTCAGCATGTCTCAGGTGTGAGTACAAACCCCAGTGTCAGCATGTTTGAAGTGTGAGTACAGACCCCGGTGTCAGCATGTTTCAGGTGTGAATGTAGACACCAGCGTCAGCATGTTTCAAATGTTACAGACGCCAGTGTCAGTTCAGTATAAACACATCCCAGGTGTGAGCATAGACCCCAGTGTCAGCATGTCTCAGATGTGAGTACAGACCCCAGTGTCAGCATGTGTCAAGTGTGAGTACAGATTCTAGTGTCGGCACATCCCAGGTGTGCATATAGACCCCAGTGTCAGAATGTTTCAGATGTTACAGACGCCAGTGTCAGTTCAGTGTAAACACATCCCAGGTGTGAGTACAGACCCCAGTGTCAGCATGTTTCAGGTGCGAGTACAGACCCCAGTGTCAGCATGTCTCATGTGTGAGCCCAGACCCTGTGTCAGCATGCCTCAGGTGTGAGTACAGACCCCAGTGTGAGCATGTCCCAGATGTGAGTACATACCACAATGCCAGCATGTCTCAGGTGTGAGTGTAGACCGGAGTGTCAGCATGTCTCAGGTGTGAGCACAGACCCCAGTGTCAGCATGTCTCATGTGTGAGCCCAGACCCCAGTGTCAGCATGTCCCAGATGTGAGTACATACCACAATACCAGCATGTCTCAGGTGTGAGTATAGACCAGAGTGTCAGCATGTCTCAGGTGTGAGTACAGACTCCAGTGCCAGCATGTCTCTGAAGTGAGTACAGACCCCAGCATCGGCATGTCGTAGGTGTAACTCCTGGAGAGGGTTCATAGGAGAGCAACCAGAATGATCCAGGGCCTGGGTGATATGACATATGAAGAATGACTAGGGGAGCTCAACCTGTTCTCGCTGGAGGAGAGGAGGGATTACGGGAACATGATTGAGGTCTTCAAGTCCCTCAGGGAAGTAAATAAGGTAAGCCGAGATAGGATCTTTCGACTGAAGGAGGGTGGAATCACCAGAGGACACAGTTGTAAAATTGAGGGTGGTAGGATTAGGGGGGAAAGAAGGAGGAGGTACTTCACCGAGAGAGTGGTTGAACTGTGGAATGCGCTGCCCGGGGAGCTGGTACAGACAGCTGTGATGGAGGGATTCAAGAGAGGCTGGGACAGGTATAGGCAAGGGTTGAAGCAGAGGCTGGTTTGCTTATGGGGGCAAGACTGCGGAATCGAGTAACAGTGGAAGGAGACAGATAGAGGGCCACGGTACCCAATCAGGGTGCTGAAGCACGAGCAGACTTGATAGACCAATAGGCCTACTCTGCTGGTGTCTAGTATGTTAGTATGTTATGTAAGTACAGGCCCCAGTGTCTCCACGCTGACCCTGGAATCTGTAGTCACACTTTAGACATGCTGATACTGGGGTCTGTACTCATACCTGAAACATGCTGACACTGGGGTCTGTACTCATACCTGAAACATGCTGACACTGGGGTCTGTACTCATACCTGAAACATGCTGACACTGGGGTCTACACTTACACCTGAGACATGCCGATACTGGAGTCTACACTCATACCTCAGACATGCCGACACTGGGGTCTGTACTCACACCTGAGACATGCTGACACTGTGGTCTGTACTCACACCCGAGACATGCTGACACTGGGGTCTGTACTCACACCTGAGACATGCTGACACTGTGGTCCGTGCTCACAACTGAGACATGCCGATACTGTGGTCTGTACTCACACCTGAGACATGCTGACACTGTGGTCCGTGCTCACAACTGAGACATGCTGACACTGGGGTCTGTACTCACACCTGAGACATGCTGACACTGTGGTCTGTACTCACACCTGAGACATGCTGACAGTGTGGTCCATGCTCACAACTGAGACATGCTGACACTGGGGTCAGTACTCATCTCTGGGACTCAGCTTGTTATTGAAATTTCAAGAGTAAAACCTGAAGATCAGCTTCTCCACTAAAAAATACCACCAACAGTTTCATCTGGTTCATGGTCAGTTGGCATTAATCTGTATCCCCCTCCCCTGAGTCGTGCCTGAAAATAGGCAGGATTTATCTAGTGCACTTACCCTGTCAACAAAAACGAAATAAAAAAAAAATTAATTTACTGGTATGAGTGCATTCTTTTGGTGTGAATAACAGTGCTGTTGTGTTGAAACTTGTACTTTGCTTTTGGACTGTCCGCCCATTACCAGTGCACCACCCTTGTTCCTGCGCACAGGTGCTTACCTTTTGACTTGGTCTATACTCACACCTGGGACGTGCTGACACTTCGGTCTGTACTCATACCTGAGACATGCTGACACTGGGGGCCGGCACTGACACCTGAGACATGTTGACAAGTGTGAGACCACACCCTAGTGTCAGGATGTGCCACGTGTAAGTAGAGTCCCTGGTGTCCGCTTGTGTCATGTGTTAGTACAGACCCTCGTGTCAGCATGTCTCAAGTGAGAGTGGAGACCCCAGTATCAGCATGTCTGAGGTTTGGGTCAGGACCCCAGAGTCAATTCATTGTATTTTGAGGAGGTCCCGTCCCCATATCAGAGTGTTTAGACTTGTTTCTGCTCTTCTTTGCCACACTAATCGCTGACGGAGTCACCTATGGCTTTGCAGTGTACAAGTCCCCCGACTATGAGGAGCTGAGCTTTGAACTCTTAATGAAGCGGCTTGTGAGGATCGGATACCCAGATGAACTACTGAAGTACAAGTACGACCCCACCTTTCCTACCAGGTAAGGTAGCAATTTCTGACTCTGGAAATTTTACAGCAAACTGTGAAACCAGCAATTATTTTGGTGTTACATGCTGCCTCGGGGCTGTTATGATACCACCGTTTCTGACACAGCCCTTCTTAACCCTCTGCCTAACTTAAAATCTGTTCATGCCTGAGGTGGAACACTGATAATGTATTCTGTTGTGACCGAATCATGTCTGTGTGACCCACTGCCCCCCCAGCTGCCCCTTCACATATCATTTGTTGGCTGCATTAAGACAGCAGAAGAGAGGGGCAGCTGAATTTCGCCATTCCCCGTACTGAAGCAGAACAGCACAGAGTGGCCCAGTCCGGTGGCACAGAGGGTTGAGGCGCTGGATGCCACATCTTGTTGCACGCTGGTGACCCGGGTTCAGGAATGAGCCCGGGTCGTCATGGATTGGCAGGGGAAGACTAGGATCAAGCATCCGATGAAAGCTCTCCTAGTCCTGGGGAAAAGGGTGGGATCCACACCGTGCTCTGGTGGTCCCTAGGGATGCCGGTGGTACTGCAGATGCATGGGTGTCTGGGGGGCAGGCGGAATCCACACATTTGTGCATGTATGTCACTGCATGTCCGCGCTCTCATTGGGTGAAAAAAGACAAAGGGCTGGGCGCAACTGTACAGCTTGATGACCGTGCCCTGCCTTGCTGGGAGGACTTTCATGGAATCGTGCTGGGGGGGTCGGTGCCGGTCCGGATGGCAACAATGGGGCAGCCCTCCAGCAGGTCGGCCACAGCCATGCCGGACCCCCTCATCATGCGAGTGAGCCTGCTGCTCTCCCCACAGGCAGGGCTGGCGGCTGGATGCCCCCGCTGGTAGGCACTGCAGTGGCTGCAAAATAGGATGTGATAAAAATGAACAGCACAGAGTGGGTGGCACTGTCGTCATAGCTGGTTTTGTGTGGTCACTGCTGGCTCAGTGTGTGGTTACAGCATAGTCACAGCTGGTCACAGCTGGCACAGTATGGTCACAGTGGCAAAGAGTTGTCACAGCATGATCACAGCATGGCCACAGTTACTATAGGTGGCACAGTATGGTCACAGCTAGCATTGCATGTTCACAGCATGGTTACAGCTGGGCCACAACATCATCACAGCGCAGTCACAAAGTGGTTACAGCTACCACAGGTGAAAGAGCGTGATCGCAGCTAGCGCTGCATGGTCATAGCATGGTCACAGCTTAGCCACAATATTGTCACAGTGTGGTCACAGCTAATGCAGCGTGGTTACAGTGTGAGTACAGAGTGGCCACAGTTACTATTGGCGACAGAGTGTGGCCACAGTTAGCACTGTATGTTCACAGCATGGTCACAGCTTGGCCACAATGTCATCACAGCGCGGTCACAGTTACCACAGGTGGCAGAGCGTGGTTGCAGCTAGCATTGCATGGTCATAGCATGGTCACAGCTTGGCTACAATATCGTCACAGCATTATCACAGCTAACAGAGTGGTCACAGCATGGTCACAACATGGTCAGACAGTGGTCACAGCAAATGCAGTGTGGTTACATCATGATCACAGAGAGGTCACAGGTACTGTACTGTAGGTGGCACTGCATGGTCACAGCTAGCATGGCATGTCCACAGCTTGGCCACAACATCGTCACAGCATAGTCATGGCATGGTCACAGAGTGGTCGCAGGTACTATAGGTGGCACAGCATGATCGCAGCTAGCACTGCATGGTCACAACATGGTCACAGCTTGGCCAGAGCATTGTCACAACATAGTCATAGCATGGTCACAGAGTGGTCAGTTACCAGAGGTGGCACAGCGTGGTCATAGCTAATACTGCATGGTCATAACACGGTCACAGCTTGGCCACAGCATTGTCACAGCATAGTCATAGCATGGTCACAGGGTGGTCAGTTACCACAGGTGGCACAGTGTGGTCATAGCTAACACTGCATGGTCACAACATGGTCACAGAGTGGTCACAGCTAATGCAGCATGGTTACAGCATGATCACACAGTGGTCACAGGTACTATAGGCGACAGTGTGGTCACAGCTAGCATTATATGGCCACAGCTTGGCTACATCATCACAGCGTGGTCATGGCACGATCTCAGAGCGGTCACAGTTACTGCATGGTCATAGCATGGTCACAGTTGCACAGGTGACACAGTGTGGTCACAGCTAGCATTGCATAATCACAGCTTGGCCACAACATCATCACAGCATGGTCATGGCATGGTCACAGAGTGGTCACAATTATCACAGGTGGCAAAGCGTGGTCGCAGTTAGTACTGCATGGTCACAGTTACCACAGGTGACAGTGTGGTCACAGCTAGGATTGCATAGTCACGGCTTGGCCACAACATCATCACAGCTTGGTCATGGCATGGTTATAGTTACCACAGGTGGCAAAGCATGGTTGTAGCTAGCACTGCATGGTCACAACATGGTCACAGCTTGGCCACAACATCATCACAGCATAGAGATGACATGGTCACAGAGTGGTCACAGTTACAGGTGGCACAGCATGGTTGTAGCTAGCACTGCATGGTCACAACATGGTCACAGAGTTATCACAGCTAACGCAGCATGGTTACAGCGTGATCACAGAGTGGTCACATGTACTATAGGTAGCACAGCATGGTCACAGCTAGCATTGTATGGTCACAGCTTGGCCACAACACCATCACAGTGTGGTCATGGCACAATCATACAGTGGTCACTGGTACTGTATTACTGGTTGCACAGCATGGTCACAGCTAGCATTGCATAGTCAAAGTTTGGCCGCATCATCACAGCATGGTCATGGCATGGTCACAGAGTGGTCAGTTACCACAGGTGACAGTGTGGTCATAGATAGCATTGTATGGTCTCAGTTTGGCCACAACAACATCACAGCATAGTCATGGCATGATCTCAGAGTGCTCACAGTTACTGCATGGTCATAGGCATGGTCACAGTTGCCACATGTGACAGTGTGTGGTCACAGCTAGCATTGCATAGTCACAGCTTTTTTTTTTTTTACCAATTATTTTACCAGGTGAGACACACTAAGCTGAAAGCTTGTTTGCAGGTGCAAACTGGGAGCACGAGGAAGTTAAGTGACTTGCTCAGGGTCACATAGTATGCAAGTGGGGGCTGTGGGATTCAAACCCAGGTCTCCAGATTTGCAGCTCAGAGCCTTAAACCACTGCGCCATACTGCCTCCTTGGCCACAACATCATCACAGCATGGTCAGAGAGTGGTCAGTTACCACAGGTGACACAGCGTGGTCACAGCTAGCATTGTATGGTCACAGCTTGGCCACAACATCACAGCATGGTCATGGCACGATCTCAGGGTGGTCACAGTTACTGCCTGGTCACAGCATGGTCACATTTGCCACATGTGACACAGTGTGGTCGCAGCTAGCACTGCATGGTCATAGTGTGGTCACAGATTCGTCAATTACCACAGGTGACACAGCGTGGTCACAGATAGCATTGCATAGTCACAGCTTGGTCACAACATCATCACAGCATGGTCATGGCCAGGTCACAGAGTGGTCACAGTTACCACAGGTGGCAGAGTGTAGTCGCAGCTAGCACCCATGGTCATAGTGTGGTCACAGAGTGGTCACAATTACCACAGGTGGCACAGCGTGGTGACAGCTAATGCAGCATGGTTGCAGCATGATCACAGAGTGGTCACAGGTACTATAGGTGGCACAGCGTGGTGACAGCTAATACAGCGTGGTTATAGGTGGTACAGTGTGGTCACAGCTAGCATTGCATGTTCACAGCATGGTTACAGCTTGGCCACAACATCATCATAGTGCAGTCACAGTTACCAAAGGTGGCACAGCATGGTTGCAGCTAGCACTGCATGGTCATAGCTAATGCAGAGTAGTTACAGCATGATCACAGAGTGGTCATAGATACTACAGGTGGCACAGCGTGGTCACAGCTAACACTGCATGTTCACAGCATGGTTACAGCTTGGCCACAACAACATCATCATAGCACAGTCACAGAGCGGTCACAGTTTCCACAGGTGGCACAGCATGGTCACAGCTAGCATTACATGGTCACAACATGGTCACAACTTGGCCACAATATCATCACAGCATAGTCATGGCACAGTCACAGAGTGGTCATAGTAACCGCAGGTGGCAGAGCATGGTTGCAACTAGCACTGCATGGCTACAGTGTGGTTACAACTTGATCACAGAGTGGTCACAGGTACTATAGGTGGCACAGCATGGTCACAGCTAGCATTGCATGGCCACAGCTTTGCCACAACATTGTCACAGCATGGTCATGGCACAATCACAGAGTGATCACAGGTACTATATGTGGCATAACATGGTCGCAGCTAGCATTGCATAGTCAAACTTGTCCACAACATCATCACAGCATGGTCACAGAGTGGTCACAGTTATGACAGGTGGCAGAGTGTGGTCGCAGTTAGCACTGCAATGTCATAGCGCAGTCACAGAGTGGTCACCGTTACCGCAGGTGGCACAGTGTGGTCACAGCTGTCACAGCATGATCACAGAGTGGTCACAGTTACCACAGTTGGCAAAGCGTGGTTGCAGTTAGCACTGCATGGTCACAGCTTGGCCACAACATTGTCACAGCATGGTCATGGCACAATCACAGAGTGATCACAGGTACTATAGGTGGCACAGCATGGTCACAGCTAGCATTGCATGGCCACAGCTTTGCCACAACATTGTCACAGCATGGTCATGGCACAATCACAGAGTGATCACAGGTACTATATGTGGCATAACATGGTCGCAGCTAGCATTGCATAGTCAAGCTTGGCCACAACATCATCACAGCATGGTCACAGAGTGGTCACAGTTACGACAGGTGGCAGAGTGTGGTCGCAGTTAGCACTGCAATGTCATAGCGCAGTCACAGAGTGGTCACAGTTACCGCAGGTGGCACAGTGTGGTCACAGCTGTCACAGCATGGTCACAGAGTGGTCACAGCTAACAGTGTAGTCACAGCATGGTCAAAGCTAACACCGCATGTTCCTAGGTAGCATGGTCAGTGTGAGGCTACAGTGTGGTCACAACATGGTGACATTGGTCACAATTAGCTCAGCTTGCACAGCATGGTCATGCTGGCAGTGTGGTCACAGCTTGCACTGTGGTCACAGCAGGCAAAGTATGTCTGCAGCTAATTGGTATTTGTGTCATTCTGTATTGGTGAGAATCATGTACTGTGACCTTAAAGGTGTGATTTAAAAATGACAAGCCTTGGAACTTGACCACACCCCCTGATGAAGACTATGAGGTTGAAGTGCCAGGATAATGGTGTCTTCCTGCTAATGGAAAAAATACCTCATTAAACTACTTTTAGTTTACTCCATAATCAGATGTACACCACAGTGCAGGCAACTGTATTTCCTATAATGTGGTCACATCATAATCACAGCTGGCACAGTGTGGTTACAGCATAATGACAGCTGGCACAGTATGGTTACAGTGCATGGTAACAGGTGGCACAACATGATCACAGCTGGCACAGTGTGCTTACAGTTTGCACAGCTTGTTCACAGCTTGCACCATGTGGTCACAGTAAGCACAGCATTTCCACAGCTAACACAGTCTGGTCATGGCATGGTCACATCTGCCACAGTGTGGTCACTGCATGGTGACAACTGGTATAGCATGGTCACAGCAAGGTTGCAAAATGGTCACAGCTAGCAAGGTGTGGTTACATCTGGCACAGTGTGGTCACAGAATGGTCACAGCTGGTATAGCATGGTCACATCTGGCACAGTGTGGTCGGAGTATGGTCACAGCTTTCTACAGCTACAGTTTTCTGTATTTATTTTAATTTGTGCAAATTTTTATTGAATGCTGTTTCGACTGACTTGTTACTCTGTATTGTGCTGCTCTTCCAATGTTCCCCTCCGCTGGCTCACAACTGGAAACGAATCTTGGCTCAGTGTGCCTCTCCCGGCTACAAATTTTCAAATAAATAAGTAAATAAATGAACTGCAGGTAAAGGTGTAGGAGTACTGACTGTGAGGAATTCACACATATTCCAGTCCCAGCCACTCCCAGCAGGAGTCACTGTAGGTAATGGTGTAGGCGCACTGACTGTGGGGGAGCTCACAGCTACTGCTGTCCCAGTCTCTCCCAGCAGTAGTCACTGTAGGTAATGGTGTAGGAATAATGACTGTGAGGGAGCGCACAGCTACTGCAGTCCCAGCCTCTCCCAGCAGGAGTTGCTGTAGGAGCACTGAGACGGGGAGCTCACAGCTACTCCAGTCCCAGTCTCTCCCAGCAGGAGTCACTGTAGAAGCACTGACTATAGGGGGACCTGACAGCTACTCCAGTCCCAGTCTCTCCCAGCAGGAGTCACTGTAGGAGCACTGACTGTAGGGGGACCTGACAGCTACTCCAGTCCCAGTCTCTCCCAGCAGGAGTCACTGCAGGTAATGGTGTAGGAGCACTGACTGTGGGGGAGCTCACAGCTACTGCAGTCCCAGCCTCTCCCAGCAGGAGTCACTGTAGGTAATGGTGTAGGAGCACTGACTGGGGGGGAGCTCTAAGCTACTGCAGTCCTGGCATCTCCCAGCAGGAGTCACTGTAGATAATGGTGTAGGAGCACTGCCTGTGGGGGAGCTCACAGTTACTGCAGTCCCAGCCTCTCCCAGCAGGAGTCACTGTAGATAATGGTGCAGGATCACCGACTGTGGGGGAGCTCACAGTTACTGCAGTCCCAGCATCTCCCAGCAGGAGTCACTGCAGGTAATGGTGTAGGAGCACTGACTGTGGGATCTCATCACTAGAGAATGTTGAGTGGAGTTTGCACATGGTGTTTGTACATAATTGAATATGAGTCTTGGAGAACACTGAATTACACTTTTACAGCATTCTTTGGCTTTACCTGGATGGAAATGTGTGTGTGGGGGGCATGCTCCCTCAGAGTACATGGGTATGATGGCCCTGACCTCTCAGCTACACTGGGTAAGATTTGATTCCCAATAGTGGTTAATAAATGTTTTTTCCCCATTTTTATAGAGGCCTGGTGTTTGATACTCTGTATGGAAACCTTCTGAAGGTGGACTCTCATGGCAATATCCTGGTGTGTACGCACGGATTCCGTTTCCTGAAAGGGTGAGTCTAGCTGCAGATCCAGCCCCCCACCACACAGAGCCCTCTAGCTGTCAGTGGGCTCTGTCAATTCCAAACCCTACTTTACTTTGCGAATGACTGAGGTCTCGGACTGTGGCTGTTCTTGCCACAATTAAACTGCAGAATCTCAATGAGGAAGGGGTGGCTTGACCGTTAGATAAGTGTACCATGGCCATCCCAGGTAAAACTGTGTAGGCACAGTTAACTGCATTGTTTCTGGGAGAATTGTATGGGGAGCTAACTGCTACTAGGTCCTAGCTGTAATCTATCGGGGGGTGTACTGCAGGGTGATAGAGCAGTCTGTATCAGCTACAGTTAATACTCATTGCTTATGTACAGTTGAATTTCATACTTGTGTCTGTGCCATGGCCAAAGCCCCTTATTCTCTGCAGCACTGCAGACATAATTCTTGGGAGGAACTCTGAACTTCTGCAGAACTGTTAGGTGAAGTTCCGCGGCAAGGTTTGAAGCTCTGCAGCACATTAATAAACAAACAATGCAGCTCCAGCATTACAGCTGTGGGGGACCCAGCAAGGATGGCCTGTGAGGAGGGCTACTAACTCTCTCCACATAAATATAAATTACATAATTTCCCTTAAACAACCAGTTTTACACTTTTCAGTAGCTGCTCTGGGTCTCTGTATTTATCTAAATCTATTGAGGGCTTAGTGTCATTCTATGCAACATTAACGGCTACTGGCAGGCAACCCCCTCCTACTGTCCTGGCAATAAACACACAGCGGAATAGTACAGTAATTCTCCAATGGAGAGCCTGAAGTAGTCTAGCCATGGAGCCCTGAAGGCGCCCATCCTCCGTGATCAAATATCAGGGGCCACATACAGTCACAGTTGGGGCGGCGGGCTTGGGGGGGGGCACAGAATCTCCTTGTACTGCCACCCCCACAAACTGCCATACACTGAAAATATAAAATATTAATCATCTGCAGTGTCAGTGTGATTGTTTATTTTCTGTTTCACATTTTCCGTGTTTGGTTTTCACCTTTTGAATAAATGTTTAGCTTGGTTGTCAGCTTGGCTTCATCTTTTCATTTTTTTTTTTCACGTGCACCTCCCTGCCCTAGCCTGAAAGCCCTGGCATCTACAGCACCCCTGACCGTGCTCTGTCCTAGAGCAGGCCAGGTGATCCCAGGATCACATCACATTCCGGGCTGCCATCATGGGACCTTGATGAGTTACCACTGGCCTACCACGCCACTTAGCTGACTACAGTAAGCTCTGGGAAGGGTAGACACAGAGGAGGGAAGGCAGGGCTTAGGGGAAGACCTGGCTAAGCTTGAGCAATGGTTGGGAAAATGACAGCTGGGTTTTAACGCAAAGAAGTGCAAGGTGATGCACATGGGAACCAGAAACCTGAAGGCTAGCTACCGGTTGAGGGGAATCCAAGTGACTGTGTCAGAGGAGGAGGAGGAGGAGGAGGAGGAAAAGGATCTGGGGGTGTTGGTCAGAGGAGACATGAAGCACACAACTCAATGTCAAAGGGCGGTAGCCAAAGCAATAGGATGCTAGGCTGCGTCGCCAGGGGACTCACCTCAAGGAGGGAGAAGGTTATCCTGCCACTGTACAGGTCACTGGTGAGGCTGCACCTGGAGTACTGTGTGCAGTTCTGGAGCCCCTACCTCATGAAGGACATCAAACTCCTGGACGGGATCCAGAAGAAGAAGGCAACAAAAATGATCTAGGCAACGAGGGGACAGATCTTACGAGGAGAAATTGAAGATGCTGAACATGTATTCCCTGGAGGAGAAGGGTGGGGAATATGACAGAGACCTTCAAGTATGTGAAAGGCATTAACAGAGTCAGTTTACAGGATACCTAACTTAAGGAAAGAATGGGCAACAAGTAGACACAGCCTGAAACTGGTGGCGGGAAGCTTCAGGAGGGAAATGAGGAGGCACTTTTTCACTGAGAGGGTAATGAAGGGGTGGAATGAGCTGCCAGAAGAGGTGGTAATGGCTAATGACCAGTTTCAAGGGGAGGTGGGGTAAGGTAAAGAAGAAGATTAGGACAAAGGGACCCCAAAAGGGGTAAAGGGGGGGGCAGCTCAGTGGTAATAACTTGGCTGCGTACTTGAGCAGACTCGAGAGACCATTAGGCCTGGATCTGCTGGCAGTTTCGTACGTTCGTGTGGCAGCTCAGCTTGCTTTTTTCGCCTTTCTCTTTTGGCATGGTAGCCTCATTGTGTATGTTTCTATGTCAGACAAAGCTCCCCCTCCCTCGAGGAAATAATGGCAGCAAAGCACTCTTCTCTACCCCAGACCAAAAGGCTGCAGTGCTCTCTGCTCTTTTCTCCCCCTCCCCACCAACTTAGTAAAATACATTTTTCTTCTCCCCCATTCACCATCTACCTGATGGCAACAGTGCTCTCGCCTCCCCAATCCACATAAAGGCAGCAATGCTCACTTCTGTTTTTGGCCAGACCTAATGGCAGCACTGCTCGCTCTCTCCTTTACCACCCCCTTAATGGTAGCACTGCTCTCTGCAAACTACCCCAACCCGAACCTAATGACAGCAAGATACGCTCTCCTCTCCCTGCCCCTCCCCCATCAAAAAGGTTTGCATGAACCCAGTTTTTAAAATCGAGTGTAGCGTACCCACGCCCATCATAGCCCCACCACCCGCCCCAGGAAGGATAGGGCTGGCATTTGCAATGCTCACTTAATGATTTCATCACAGAATCTTGGCACACTGGGGCTGGCCGTCAGACTAAGAAGGTGTAAAAGATAAGGCCATCAGTCACACAGAGACAAAATTTGATTCATTCACTTAAGTAAAAATCCCATCCTGAAATAATTATTTGATTACTTTGACTACTGTATCGTAGGTTTAAAAAAACAACAACTTTAAAGCTGCACTGATGCTCTTTGGGTAAATCGACTTGTCCCGCAGCAACGTTTTTGTAGGTGTGCCTCCCCCACTTCCAATGCCCTGCTCCCTTTTGCAGGCATGGCCGCACTGCGCCAATGAATGTCCGAGCTGTCTATGATAGCCATTCAGATGCAGTGACGTACAGTTCTGAAGGAAACACCGCCACAATCAGTGGTGGTAACGTGTAGACAATTTGCATTCTGCCATCGGTAGTATGCAAATTGCCTACACGTATGTCAGCACTACATTTAAACTGTTATAGACAGTTCATTGTTCACCCCCCCCCAACACTAACTAGCACGCTGGGAGCCCACCCCAGCATGCTCATGCACTCCCTCCACACCCCTGCACACTGTTGGCATGACCGATGGGGTGCCCAATCTCCTGTCAGCTTCTGCCCCCCAAACAGACTTCTAGGTGCCACTGGGAGCCTACCCCAGCGTGGCAAAAGATCACTATGGCCGATGGGGTGCCTAATCCCCGTCTGCTCACATTCCCCAAAAAACCCACAGACTTCTAGGTGCCGCTGAGAGCCCACCAAGCGATGGAAAAATCGACGTACCACGTGAGTGCTCAATCCCATCGACTCCACTGCCCTCAAATAACTTTCCAGCTGCCGACGCTGGGAGCCCACCCACCATGGCAAAAGTCCCGCCTCGTCTTCCTATTTTTAAAAAACAACCTGTAAAAAAAAAATAAATAAATAAAAATGGTCCCTCCTTGACTGTCTTTTCTCCCTCCCCAACCCACACCCACCCTCTGCACACCCACCTCCACATACCCCCCACCCCATACTTACCTCCGGAGCCCAGCACGACAATCTTTGGTGGACCGGGAACATGTCTGCATTCTTTAAAGCCGACCTTGAGCTGAAGAAATGCCGGTAAGCTGTATAAGGCAGACTAACATTAGGGACTAAGGTGGTTCTGAAGTGCAGCAATCAATTAAAAATAGATATATATGTTTTGGATCCTTCTGTCAAGCTATCTGTGCTACTTACTTGCCCGTCATAACAACGGGGGACTGAGTGACTCTTCCCTGTAATCATAACGAGCAGTCAAGAAGCACAGATTACATAGCAGAAAGGTGCAAGTGTAATCAACGTAAGAAAACAATATCGGGGTCACTGGAACACCCCAGAAAGTATTTAGGCTTCTTTAATTTCCCCAAAGCAGCGGTATTAGGGTACAGATATGTAATGGTGGGTTTGTTCAGTTCTCAGACTAGGTAGATTGGATCAACTAAATTGGATTAGAACTTAAAGACCACTTTTGGAATGTTTGTCTTGCTAAAACCACTTTCAGTTTGATATATTGAGATGTACAATATAAAAACTGCATTCGATGTCCGTTTCAGAAGCAGTAAATGGTTAAAGTCATGGATTATACTTTTCCTGGAAAAGACTGTTGACCATCTGTCTGCCATTGTTGCATTTTGTCAGTGCAATGCAATATGCCCAGGCGAGTGAAGAAGGGTTTCGCCATACTGGAGGCTGGGAGTTGCTCAAGTGGCCAACTTTGGCACGGTAGTGTGGAGGAGGAGCGCTCCCTGCGCCCTGATAGGCTCCCAGCTGCAGCTTTTATTGAGTAAGGAGGAAGGGCCATTGCTAAAGGTGGCTGGACCAATGGTGACATGAAACCCTTCGGTCCATACCAGAAATATTTTTATTCATTACTCCCCAATTTCATTTTGGGCTCAAATTGCCATCTAAATTTCTCATTGAGGTCCCCAGATAAAGTGTTTATACAAAGTTTCCTTGGATAGGCGGAGGGACCTGCCTTTGATCAGAGGACAGCATGGCAGATATCATAAGACTATCACTTGCACCACGTCAGAGGAAAAAACACACTTAGTAAACCGGGCTTAGAATCATCATTTCCAGACCTATTTTATTAAAAGTTTCTTTTATCCCAGACCCTGTCTTCATCACCTCAAACAAATTTTTTTCCAAAGTCGACTCAAAAGTATAACGAGTCTGCCGCAGTGGTACATTTCTTGTTCAGTCGGGCTGCGTGCAGTCATTCTCTGATTCAAAAGATGTGTGGGATAAGTGGGTAGACTCAGTTGAAAACCTAGGCAGAGCAAAATCAGGGGCGATAGGATCTATTGTTGAGATTTCATAGTTTGCTGCTAATTCCATTACCTGCAGATTTCGGCACTACACTGACTGTCTGTTATACGGGTGTAGAAACTACAGCGTGACAGGCACTGCTTGTGTCGCTGCATAACATACGATATACAGTATCTGTCTGTCTGTCTGTCTGTATCTCTCTATCCATCCATCCATATAACTAGCTAGCTATGTACCCATATTCATTGGTGCAAATGTTAGAGTGATGTTTTTTCTTTACATTTTATAGGGTATTTTTAAACCTGTGATAGCCCAGTTGACATGTCATCATTTTCAGCTGTATTATGTTTTTTCCCATTTATAAAACTTGTAAGACTGTAAGTGTGTGTGTGGTGGGTGATTTGTTCAGGGTCACTGTCACATAGCGACCAAGTGGCAATGGCGGGCTTTAATCCGGGCCTCCTGATACCCAGCCTTGCACTCCAGCCATTAAACACGGTGCCTCTTATTTGAAAGGCTTATAGTTGCTGAAGACCAGTCACTATAAATTTTTTTTTTCATGGCTCAATTAAAAATGTCAATTAATGAACATAAAATTATTACCAGTAAACCAGCAAATAAGCAACCTTTGCGGTGTGTGAGGCGTATGTATGTATATATAAATAATACTGCGGTAGAGGAGGACCCCATACAAAAAAAAAAAAAAAAACAGACATGCAAAGCTTGTTAAAAGATATTGAAAGAAGTGTACAGATGCTCACAGTTAACTCCCAACTACTGGGTGCAAAGAAAAAACTGTAAAACATTAAAAGTCCAGGTTTCAGTCCTTAGCCTCTGATTCCAACTTAGTAGGCTGGCTGGCAAAATCTTCTTTTATTTTATTCAGGTTTTTTTTTGCCAGCCTCTAAGTTTTTACCAGCATAAACTACACAAAGCCAGTATGTGTTATACCCAGTTCTTTAAGGCTGCCCTGCACAGCAGTGTCTAACTCCTTTAGTGCTGTCTTGTCCAGTAACTGAGGTCCCAAAAACAGAAGAACTGGGTACCACCCTGGAGAAGCAACTGTCATGCATGTTTGGCTGCCTGCAGAATTCTGTCTCTAAATACGAGTGCCCCTGTTATTATCAATAATGTTCATGGGAGCTCCGAGTGGGTGGGTCGTCATCATGGGGTAATTCTGTAAGTCTAGTAGAGCTGTTTTAAATAAATCTGTGAGAAATGAAATACAGTTCTGGTGCTTCAAACCCTCCAGGATACTTAAGATGTGCATATTAAACATACTGGCCCCATTTTCAAGATGTTCCAGCCATAGTCACAGGATTTTATTTTTTTGGACCACGCCAACTTCTGTTGTAGCTTGCTGTACCCCAGGAGTTACCAAGCCTAGTTTAATATCTGTTAAGGTCACTTTGCTAGTAAATGTATCCAGTTTCTTGTCCACAAAACTTCTCAAATCCTTCATAGCTTTGAGGACCACACTGAGGAACTGCTTTCCACTCCCACAAGCTGTAGCCTAATTTAAAACCCTGCTAAGGCACTTTTATATCACTCCCAGTGGGGGTTTCTTCCCCAGACACCCACCCGAACTAATCACTGCGTTTATAACTTTCAAACGGGATGTTCCAATCATATGATCTCCTACCGCAACAAGCAACACCTAACGCAGGCAGCATTAAAAATGGCCATTCAGAGCT